>OX336420.1:67893589-68629008 GCA_946903255.1 Schistosoma spindalis | reverse complement strand
TACAGAGAAGGAAAAAAGCAAGATCCTCAAATACAACACGGAGAACACCAACCAAATCACATATTTGATGGTAAAAATCTGGGAGAGGTGGAAACGTTCACAGTACCTGGACAGCATCACAGATGAACAAGGAGGAATCTGCATGTAGACGTAAAAGAGAGAATAGAGATAGCAGGGTCGCACCCCAACTGAAAACAATTGTCACCCAATATCAAAGTCAGAATTTCCAATTCGAACGTCAGAACAGTTCCGAAATACGGAGCTGAAACTTGGAGAACCACTACGACCATCATCAAAAAAGTGCAAGTACTTATATACAATTGTCTACCATCCCCCCCCCCAATGTCCGTTGGCTGGATACCATTAGAAACAGCGTGCTGCGGGAGAGAACAAACCAGGTTCCAGCTTGAAAATGAATTAGAAGAAAAACTTTGGAGGTGGGTAGGATGTAAACAGCAGAAACCATCAAACTGCATCGCGAAGCAACTTGGAAATCTGAATGAAAACGGAAAAGATGAAGACTAAATAACACGTTGCACCGACAATCGGAAGCATACATGAAAGGGATGAATAGCAACTGCAAACAACTGGAAAGGACTGCCCAGTTGAGGGTTGGACGGAGAGTGCTGGTGGGCGGCCTATGCTGCTCCACGAGGGGTAACAGGCTTCAGTAAGTAAGAACAATAATATAATGACTCACAGTTTAGTTACTATAACTCTCATTTAGTGCGTTTGAATGTTTTCATTGTTCAGCGTAGGCTATTTTCGAACATTAGTCTTGCTTTTAGTCAATTATTATCTTAGAATATACTCTATTACGGCTGGCGAAACGTGGCCCATTAAGGGTAGAGGATACACGTTTTTTTGATCAGACGTCTTAGAAATATTGCCCCACATGTGCTGGGATCACCGTGGGTAAGTAATAGTGAGGTTAGACGCAGGGTATTAGGGAATGATGGTAAATCAGTTGATGAGGTTATGAATCTTCATCGGACTGAGATGTTGGGCCACGTGTTGCGTATGCCTGAAACACCGATTTACCACGGCGCGCAATTGCTAACGCGTGTTAGGGATAATTAGAAGAAAGTCAGGGGCGGGCCAAACCAAAACGTGGCATCAGTGCTTGAAGTCACTAAATATCGGTCCTGAGCCACGTTGCTAGATGCAGACTACTCGGTGGGGTTCCGCGTGACTATCGTAAGCAATGGTTGGAGACTCTGGATGACATGGCTCAGAATCGATTACAATGACGTAAGTGTATATACTCTTTGTCTTCCCAATAACCGACAGGTCAAAGGTCTGACTTTATGCCTTTCTTGGCTACGAGCTACTTCTTTCTTCCTGTATCATATCCTTTATATGCAATATTTTTATATATATTACTACCGTTGAAGTAACTACTTCAATGATTTGGTGTTCATCTCTGTTGTGCTGATGAGGTGCGGTAACTTAGACCGGTGCATATATGTGACTGGTATATGACACGACTTATGCTCTATTCACTACACGACACCTGTGTGGTTTACCTTTCCTAATATGTATACAAAATTGTGGTGAGATTTTAAACAAGCAATAAAGGAAAATAAATTCTACAGAACCATGCAGAAAAATAAGTAGTGGTAATGTGTAATACAAATAAAACTTTTAATGTAATTGCTACTCATAACGTTTATTTATAGTCGACAAGGTGTTCAGGACTTTGCATCTGGTCAGCTATCCAAAAGAACCATACATTTCGAACAATTTAATTTCATAATAAAGTCTCCAGGTACGAGAATGATCCATAAGAAGTCAAGATTATCTTTAAAACTATAAACATCGGAAAATCAAATGATTATTACTAACATTTGCTATTCACAAGTTTTATTACATTAAACCTTGGACCTTATTTTAATGAATGAAATCTACCCAGATTTTAACAACCACCACTAAATAATTCACCTATGAACATGGACAACTTCCCAAGGAACACAAAAATTACTTGAAGGTACATCTTGAGGAGGAATTTTCTATTGCCAAACACATTAGTTGGCAATTGGTATTCAAAGACATTAGTAGATTCTGCCAGGGAAGTCCTACTCACTACCTTCTCGTGGCGGGGGTGTCGTTTATGAAAATGAGAGGACGAAAAGCGAACGTCCGGCGTTATAACCGGATCCCAAATCAATGGTGCACATGGGCTCCAGTATCCTGAAGGAACAAATGGCGTATGAACCAACTTTTGGTCACCGGCTTCCATGGGAATATATCTCCTCACGACGCTCCACTGCCTTGTGGGTTAGACCTTTAGGTCGAAGGCTCGGGATATGGCCTCCTAAGAAAACCACCTGCTTCGGTCTGGGCACCCGGGCAGTATCACAGCCCACACCCAAATATAGTGAAAATGATGTTTTCTGAAAACTATTCACGCGGCGATTTACCGTCAGATATTTCACATTATTATTAGTAGTAGTATTGTTATTACTAGTATTATTTGCCACGTCATTATTTCCACTCTGTCTATCCTTATTTTTCGACATATACAGTAACTCGCCTATGGTGGACATTCGGCTCTATCTAAAAGTTCTCGTGTCACTGCCTGGTTGAAAATTGTATGTTACCACCGAATAAGAGTACTGAAGCACTTTTTCTGAAACCACGTGCACCATTCAAACTGGCTGCCTTTAACGTTCGCACACTTATGCAGGTCGGACAACAGATAGGGCTGGCTATGTCTTTGGAAAGTCTTAATATTGACGTGTGTTGTCTATCCGAGACTCGTATTCAAGACTCTGGTGAGAAGAAATCGGCGTGATAAACTATGTATTTTCGTCATCTCCGCCTATGCCCCGATAGATTGCAGCCCGGATGCAATCAAGGATGAATTCTGCCACCAGTTATCTGTTCTCCAGAAAGTGCGTTCGACAGATATTGTAGTACTAGCCGGAGACTTGAATGCTCACGTCGGGCGACTAGGCACAGAAGAGAGTCATTTAGGTGGCCGATGGGGACTTGTTGGTCGCAGTACGGATAACGAGGAACGTATACTGGACTCAGATTGATCACATCGCGATCAGCTACAGCTGGAGTGGTTATGTACAAGACTGCCGCTCCTTTTGGAGTACCTATCTGGAATATGATCATGCTTTGGTCTGCGCCAATCCTACCTTACCCCCCAGTGGACAAAGAAGTGACCCCCACCAAAGGATTGACTATAGCAAGCGGATTGCAACTTCTGTTGCTAGTAGTACCGAACCGAGCTAGCTTCTTGGCTAGCTGCCATTCCACCGAAAAGTATTGATGAGCATTGGTTGCAATTGCATGACGCCATCAAAATGGCGGGTAAAGTCAGTTATATGTTCGCGAAACGTCCCGCTTACAAGCACTGGGTTTCTTCTGGTTCCTTACAACTCATTGAAGCCCGTCGGTCTGCTCCGGGTAACCGTGAGTTTGACCACAGACGAAGGATGTTACGTACTGAAATCGGGCAAAGCTTGCGTAAGGACCGTGAAGCCTGGTGGTCGGAGCGTGCTAATGAGCTGGAAGCAGCAGCTGCATCTGGTAATTACCGGAAGCTCTTCCAACTCATCCGAGCCACTGGCAGCAAGAAGTCTGGTGTGAGCGAAACAATCTGCGAGGATGACGGAACGCCAATCACTAACATCCATCGACGTCTTGGACGATGGGCAGAATTTTTCGAAGGGCAGTTCAACTGGCCTGCTGCTCCGGCAACATCGGTCAGACTGTCCTGCCCTCCATGGCCGGTGACGACTGATCCACCAAATGAGGCGGAAGTCCGCAAGGAACTCCAACTCTTGAAACGTTACAAATCACGGGTTGAGATTATTTAACCCCGGCTCTTTTTAAAGATGGTGGTGACTTTCTTGTAAGAAACTGACGACGTTGTTTACAAAGGTCTGGGAACTAGAGAGTGTACCAACGTCATGGAATGAGTCGATAGTTGTCCCTATCTTTAAAAAGGGTTCACGTGTTCCTGTAACAACTATCGGGGAATAAGTCTACTTCCGATTGCGTCCAAGCTATTGGCTTCCATCATACTTCGTAGGTTGTTCAGAACCCGAGAAAGATTGACTCGCGAGGAGAAGGCTGGTTTTCGTTCAGGTCGAGGATGTATTGATCATATCTTCTCCCTCCGCCAAGTGTTAGAACACCGTCATACTTAACAAAGGCCAACAATCGTAGTGTTTCTTGATGTCAGGGCTGCCTTCGATTCGTTGGACAGAACTGTTCTCTGGGATTGTCTATTGAAGAAGTGTGTGCCTGAGAAGTTTATTAACATCCTAAAAGCCCTATACACAAACACCTCAGGCAGAGTGAGGCATACAACCACCTTTCTCCATTATTCCATTCAAGCAGTGGGGTTAGGCAGGGTTGCCCAATCTCACCATTCCTCTTCAACTTTGCCATCGATGACATTCTGGGAAACAGCTCTGACGGATGTAAGTAATGGTGGTGTGGATCTGTTGCCTGGAGAAAGACTTCTCGACCTTGAGTATGCGGATGATATTGCCTTACTGTGCGAGAATGTCCAAGCCATGCAATCCGCACTTAATCAGTTGGCAATCAATGTCCGTACGTATGGTATGTGCTTCGCACCTTCGAAGTGCAAAGTACTTCTACAAGACTGGCAGGATTCTAATCCTGTACTCACTCTGGATGGTGAGCAGATAGAAGTAGTCGAGAAGTTCGTGTATCTAGGTAGCTGCATAAGTGCTGGTGGTGGTGTGAGTGATGAGATCAATGCACGTATAGTGAAAGCCAGAGCGGCTTATGCCAATCTGGGCCATCTTTGGCGCCTTCGTGATGTTAGTCTGGCTGTAAAAGGTCGGATCTACAACGCGACGGTGAGAGCAGTTTTGCTCTATGCTTGTGAAACCTGGCCTCTCCGAGTTGAGGATGTTAGACGACTCTCTGTGTTCGATCATCGTTGTCTCCGAAGGATTGCTGGCATCCAGTGGCAACACCATGTCAGTAATGCAGAGGTCCGGCATCGTGTGTTCGGTCACAGAGACGATAATGAAATTGGTGTCACCATCTTGAAACACCGACTTCGGTGGCTTGGACATGTTCTACGAATGTCGTCCCACGAGAATTCCACGTCGTGCATTATTTGCCGACTCTGGGACTGGTTGGAAAAAAGCGGAGAGGTGGTCAGTATATGACATGGTGTCGTGGTATGAAAGAAAGCTGCAAAGGGCTAGCTTCTGTTGGTCCTTCACGACTCCCGGGTTGGGGACCGAAAGATGGTGTAACACAGTGGCTAGAGACGTTATCAGATATGGCTCAGAATAGAAGCCAGTGGCGATCCTGCTGTAACCTTCTTTTAATTTCTTCGTAAAGAGTGGTTGTATCTTCATTAACTGTAAGATTTCCTATGATTGTACCTTTTCATTTCCCTCATTTTTGTTCTTTTTTTTATCATTACCTACGTTCCTTACATTTTTTTCCTTCTCTTTAAATTCTCATTGTTTTGTGTGGCACATATTTGGTGCCCCCTTGTACCAATATTTATGTGTTCAAATAAATAAATAAAGATTCCTTGCATTTAAAGGGAATAAAACTATCAAAGAAGTAATGAAATTATATTTAGAGAACTAGTACTTACATAAATATCATACTGAATGAATACACCCGAATATTATAGTGAAATAATCAATAATTGAAATGGTCAGAATATGGTCGAATATCATATTGAAATTGTCAATAACTAAAATAGTTAAATACGATCGAATTTTATGGTGTATGATTAGCATACTGAGTCATTCAGTAATTCTGCACTTATTATTAGAAATAAAAATGAATAACTCTGCTTCGACTGTTGTTGATATTTCAATTTAAAAGAACAAGTGGAAAGTTGTACAGTACAATAAATGATTTTGAAATTTTCGTAAACCACAAAAATTAAGTAGGGGCTTTCATTCAGGTTACTAAAATAAAAAGGTTGGAAGCACATGAAGCATTTATCAAAACTATGGAGACACCACAACCGCTAGGTAATAATCTATTATTACGTTTGAAACAAAACTCGTTATATTTAATTATCTCGACAATAACCAAAGATTTTGCCAAAGTTTTTAGTTTTAACACTCCATTCCTCGTGTGCAAATAGAAGGGAGAGAGAATCATAAAACCAAGTGTTCCCGTTCGGGAAAATTACAAACCACAAAAACAATAGAGGGATAACAATAATAAAAAGTTGGAAAATCAGTTTAGAAAGAGATAAAAATACAGAGAATACATTTTGCGTTGTTTTAAATATTGGTTTCTTGACCAACCCGCTTTTACGTTTTTTTGAGATTTCAAGCAATACTTCAGATGGCTTTGAAGACCGTCTGGGATTCCTAACATTTCTGAAGTGTTCAACTAGGCTGAAACCGGGTTGGTCATCACACCGTCATTTGCCACAACGAAGAGCATCAAGAATGGTGTTTGTGCACAGAACTAGTTGATTCGCTCGAGAGATAACTGAGGTTTGGCTGATAAGAAAATGGCAGTTCAAACGCAATACATTAGGTAAAGAATTTCAAACAAAATAACTACTCATTACTTATAGCAAAACAAGACCTAACAAATAAATTGCCTACAAAATGATCGTATATTTCTGATTATAATAAGTGACAAAACTCACAAAGTATGCAATACCGCTATAAAACCTGAGCGTATTGTTATACCCAAGTATATTCGATCCATTAGTTGTAATTATTCATATCCACAAACAATCAGTTAAGTAATTTATGCGAAAACGAAATTTGCTTCCTTTCGTAAACCTCAGCAGCTTTTCGTTTTACTGTACACGCAGTAGTTCGCGAAACGTCCCGCTTACAAGCACTGGGTTTCTTCTGAGTCCGTACAACTCATTGAAGCCCGTCGGTCTGCTCCGGGTAACCGTGAGTTTGACCACAGACGAAGGATGTTACGTACTGAAATCGGGCAAAGCTTGCGTAAGGACCGTGAAGCCTGGTGGTCGGAGCGTGCTAATGAGCTGGAAGCAGCTGCTGCATCTGGTAATTACTTGAAGCTATTCCAACTCATCCGAGCCACTGGCAGGCAAGAAGTCTGGTGTGAGCGAAACAATCTGCGAGGATGACGGAACGCCAATCACTAACATCCATCGACGTCTTGGACGATGGCCAGAATTTTTCGAAGGGCAGTTCAACTGGCCTGCTGCTCCGGCAACATCGGTCACACTGTCCTACCCTCCATGGCCGGTGACGACTGATCCACCGAATGAGGTGGAAGTCCGCAAGGAACTCCAACTCTTGAAACGCTACAAATCACGGGGTTGAGATTATTTAACCCCGGCTCTTTTTAAAGATGGTGGTGACTTTCTTGTTAAGAAACTGACTGTGTTGTTTACAAAGGTCTGGGAACTAGAGAGTGTTCCAACACCATAAAACGAGTCGATAGTTGTCCCTATCTTTAAAAAGGGTTCACGTCGTTCCTGTAACAACTATCGGGGAATAAGTCTACTTCCGATTGCGTCCAAGCTATTGGCTTCCATCATACTTCGTAGGTTGTTCAGAACCCGAGAAAGATTGACTCGCGAGGAGAAGGCTGGTTTTCGTTCAGGGCGAGGATGTATTGATCATATCTTCTCCCTCCGCCAAGTGTTAGAACACCGTCATACTTAACAAAGGCCAACAATCGTAGTGTTTCTTGATGTCAGGGCTGCCTTCGATTCGTTGGACAGAACTGTTCTCTGGGATTGTCTATTGAAGAAGTGTGTGCCTGAGAAGTTTATTAACATCCTAAAGGCCCTATACACAAACACCTCAGGCAGAGTGAGGGCATACATCCACCTTTCTAATTGTTCCATTCAAGCAGTGGGGTTAGACAGGGTTGCCTAATCTCACCATTCCTCTTCAACTTTGCCATCGATGATATTCTGGAAACAGCTCTGACGGATGTAAGTAATGGTGGTGTGGATCTGTTGCCTGGAGAAAGACTTCTCGACCTTGAGTATGCGGATGAGTACTTGCCTTACTGTGCGAGAATGTTCAAGCCATGCAATCCGCACTAGATCAGTTGGCAATCAATGTCCGTAGGTATGGTATGTGCTTCGCACCTTCGAAGTGCAAAGTACTCCTACAAGACTGGCAGGATTCTAATCCTGTACTCACTCTGGACGGTGAGCAGATAGAAGTGGTCGAGAAGTTCGTGTATCTAGGTAGCTGCATAAGTGCTGGTGGTGGTGTGAGTGATGAGATCAATGCACGTATGGTGAAAGCCAGAGCGGCTTATGCCAATCTGGGCCATCTTTGGCGCCTTCGTGATGTTGGTCTGGCTGTAAAAGGTCGGATCTTGAAACACCGACTTCGTTGGCTTGGACATGTTCTACGAATGTCGTCCCAGAGAATTCCACGTTGTGCATTATTTGCCGACTCTGGGACTGGTTGGAAAAAGCGGAGAGGTGGTCAGTATATGACATGGTGTCGTGGTATGAAAGAAAGCTGCAAAGGGCTGGCTTCTGTTGGTCCTTCACGACTCCCTGGCTGGGGTCCGAAAGATGGTGTAACGCAGTGGCTAGAGACGTTATCAGATATGGCTCAGAATAGAAGCCAGTGGCGATCCTGCTGTAACCTTCTTTTAATTTCTTCGTAAAGAGTGGTTGTATCTTCCTTAACTGAAAGATTTTTTCTGATTGTACTTTTCCGTTTTCCCCATCATTGTTCTCTTCCTCTTTTTTTTTATAATTCCCCACGTTCATTACTTTTTTCATTTAATATATTTTTTTTCTCCTTCACTTCAAATTCTCATTTTGTGTTGCGCATATATATTTGATGCCCCCTTGTACCAATATTTATGTGTTCAAATAAATAAATAAATAAATAAGTAGTTTTCTAGTACTTTTGATCACAGACAGCAGAGTACTATTACGCCTTTAGTAGATTTATGGGATAAAAAAGTCTTTTTCCCATCCTTTATTGACCATGCATTCTTCTCTTCATTCAAATACGTAGTTTTAGACTTCCAATAAAAAGCCTATTACTAGACGGATAAAAGCAGTGATTCTATTTTAGTAAGTTTAGGATTTTATTATCAAGTCGTTTCATCTGTTTCTTTCGAAAAGTGTGGCTGATATTATTTGCAGAGAGATAAAATTTTTCAAGGCAATTAACTTCCTAAGAAAATAAAAATTAGGTAAAACGAATGTCTCTAATTGTCTAGCAGCTTGATGGGATAGTACTTCTTAGACGTAAAGCCATCTTCGAAATTACGGGAACTTTTTAAGACAGTCAGATGTATTTTATCTAATAAGTAGTTCAGTGACGTTATTTAACTGAGTATGAATAGTGGCATTATTTATTTTGTAAGCATTCGATAACATCATACAGGGGCTCTGTTCTTTGATACGTATCCGACAGGGACTCAGAAGTCAATCATACGAGTAGATTATCAAATAAGCCACCAATTTTAGTCAATCAGTTTTACTAGCTAGTTGTGCAGTTATGACAGCACTGTTTCTGTTGACCTGGAAAATTCAAAATACAAATCACGTTTGATTGACTTTGATATATGGAGCTACTCACTTTACATAAGCGATATTTGTCACGACTTGACAAAACAAAAGAGAAGAAACAGTAGCAAAACGATTTGTAGGCGTAATGGTTAACAAGACAGTAACCTTTCAAGGTTTCAAACCACAAAGTTAATGCAGCAAAAAGTATCTTCTTGATTGCACTATGGGATTAGCTAATAGTTTTCAAATTACAAACACATCCAGGTTTTTTTAATATTTAGAAAATAAGTTTAATAAATTCTCTTACTTCACCTAGTGTTTATAAGTCAGGAAATTGGTGTCATAGGTACAAATTATTTAATACATTTCGCCTCATGTGATATACAGCTACCATAATAACATCGATACCAAGTAAAACATTTCCGAACTAGCAATCAGAAACATGAATTACGAGCTTAGGGAGTTTACTGCTGAGATATTCATACCAACAAAGTTTCGAGTGATAAATGCTAGATTTACTATTTAGCCGTACTTAATTTTATATGAATTAAATTATTGAAGGAAAAGTATGACTACGCAAACCACTATAGGCTTTCTAGTCGGATATTTTGTGACAGAATCGGTAGCTGGAGCGCTAGAATAACATGACTATAAGCTTACGTAAACGCCTTCTGCTTTGTTATGAAATCAAATGTTTACGTTATTTCGGATTTCGCATGCGAAATTATCCAACTGTACGACTGATGGTGTTGAATCATGGAGGGCTTTCATTCACAATCTGGTTAAAAAATAAATCAAATGGTAGTGCACGAGTATCCCTGTTATATAATGGTTTTATAAACCCGACCCAACCAAAATAAAGTACGACAAAAACATGACCCAATTACTTACTTTTTATCACGGTTATATGCTTTCAAGGTTTCGCTGAATTGTTTGCATGACTGAATAAACTCAAACCTAAGGCTGTACAGCGCTCTTTGTTGCAAAATCTGTTTATCGTGACTATACAACGAATCCAAAAAATTATCTGTTATCTCTGTTATCTCTCTGAAAATTAGTAAGGGGAATTAAGTACCTTATAAGGTTGGTAAAGCCGTTAGTACTAGATATCTCGTCAGGTATTTTACTTAAACACAACTTCAAAAGGTTAGCAAAAATCTCGATTCGACTAATCCCTTTGTTCTCCATGCTTCCATACACTAAAGACATTTAAAAAACTTGAGAAATAAGAACTGACGTTGGGTGTGTAAACCAGCAATTCTCAGGTATGTCTCTGGCAGGTTTATATCATCATCGACTCCAAGACGCTGTAACAAGCGAATGATAAACTGTTCGCTAAACCCTGGATATTGATTTTCCACCTACAAGGTCATTGGTTCGTAGTTTTATGAACCAGTAAAAATGGTTTTCATGTCAATTCTACTACCTGTACAAATGCTGCACTTAAAGCATTAGTCAGAGTTGAATTGCACTTAGATAACTTTAAAATTAGGTAAGATGAAGGCACCAAACCTTGAAAAATGTCGGGTAATAGATGCAAGGTAAAGTAAGATTGTACAGACAATCAGAAAACTCATAATTTCGAGGCATAGTATCACATCCAGTATTTCGATTTTAGAAGGAACTATGTACACGTTATCTGTATCGCTGCATATGGAAAATATTAGGCTACTTAGGTGTCTGTAGTGGACAACTGTGCACTATGTGTACACTTTCGTCCGCTTTATCTCTCCTTTGTTCTTTATTTGTTGCTTGAGAATCGCTGAAATAATGTCTGCATGAAACGGTACGAAATAGGGATCAGCTATGAATAAGGAACATAAAACAGGACAGTTTCTGAGACAAAAACAAGCGAGAATTACCAGTAATGCACCGAGATAAACGTAAACTAGAATGAAAACTGGAACGAACTAAGGAACCACATGGACTCAAGGCCATGAACAAGGTCAGGCAGATAGTATAGAACAACAATGGAATATAAACGCATATCCTCCATGTATCATATTGGAGTTATTCTGGACAAATCTTAGTGTAGAAACTTTCATACGTTTAGACTAGTTTTAATGGTGTGAAGAGTTAAAATTTTTCATAAAATTATTCTTGTTAAAGCTTCCTTTCTTAAATCTCTCCGCCATATATATCATCACTGACCGTGAAATGCCTAGCTTATACCCATTTTACAATTGTCAGTGAAGCACAACCCTCCTGTCTGATTTTCACTTTAATATGCAGTAGTTCTTAACCTTCGTTTCTAGTAGTGTTTCTACCTTTTATCTAATCGTCAATGAAACTACTGTCATGAAAAACTGTGGTCTGGTATCAGATTATAAGTCGGTAGCTGGTATCAATCTGACATTTACACAATGAGCTTATAACCTGTCTAGTTCAATTTGTGATAACTAATTGTAATAACAATGACCAATTTTTCGAATTTTGTCTAGTAAGTGATAAATAACTTCGTGCGACGAAATTAACACTTTTTTCGGTTATATTCTGTACCTACAGTTAATCTGCTAAATATATATATATAAGCAGAATTCGAAACTTATGAACAGCAAACTGTCAACAACGTTGACTAACTTACTACCTTAATGTGGTGTTTGAATGAACTAATGATTGCTTCGTACTTGTTGAATGCCTGATTTCGAATTCTAAATACAATACATTCCTTGATGCTTGTGTAGTACTTCTTGATTCAATTGCGTGATTTCTGGGATTATTAGTTCATACTATAATTCAATTACCGCTAATTATCATATTTAAGTCAATGACAGAGCTGACATCGGCGTCAATTGATAATGCAACTGTCGTACCACTTTAGTGTCCTTACTCTTGCGGTAAACTGAACATGACTTATCTGAGTAACTTGTCAGCGCAATGTGTTTTAACACTGCTTGATAAAACTTTCACGTTGTATAATTCATTTATCTCCGTCATTCTTAATTGCTTAACATTAAACCAAATTGTAAGCCATACATTTTAGCACCAACGAATCCAACATCCCCAGATTTATTATTACTCGCTATTTCTAGATCAGTTGCAGAGTCCTCCCTGCCATTTGTCTTAAAACTCATCAATTCCCGGAGGATTCTTATCTATCTTTTGCAACTTCTTGTGCGCGATTACATCCAATATGTTTAGTACCGATTCAAAAGGCCGTTGAACCGGGTGACGATGTGTTGTAGTTAAATGTTACCGGGCCCTAGCCAAATCATCAAACAGTCGAGTCACTGGACGTCGAACGCTTCACCGATCCTCATCAAAATCAAAGACAACCGACGGGCATCAAATAGTCGTACATCATGGGCTGGTTTATAAGGTGGTGCTTGAATTCGGTTCCTTGTTGGACACCTCACAAAAGTAGATATTGTGAAGATTGTAACAGCTATATTTTGCCTGTTTACGGTTATGCCTCATGTAATAACAAACACATTTAATGCTATGAACTCCATTACCAGTGAATAAGTTGCAGGAGTCTTACGAAAGGCAACTTCAATGCAACTATTAGAGACTGGCCTACCGTAGAGATAAAGTTATCAGAAGCATTGTTTAGCTATAAGTTGCTGGAAACAACAGGCGCTTAGCTATAGACCAACACATCAGAGATCCCACTGTTTTAATTTTGACCTCATGCTCACTTACGTGAATTATTTTAGTCTTACAATGTACCTTTCACACGCAGTATGAGATATTTATGAATTCGTCTTGTAAAGGCACATACGCACTGTAGTCTGAGAAACAGAACAAGAAGCCACGCCTAGATTACTACTTACATTTTGGAAGGAAGTGCATCACGAGTGATACAGAAAGATCAGAACAAAGCAGAAACCAATCCAGGTTGTTTTGAGATGGTCTTTACTCATGAGTTTGCTCTCGATAAATGACTGGGCGTGAAAGTAGTGTCCGAAAATCGCCTACACATTGTGGACTTGTCTCTCATAAACCTCAACGTAATACATTGACATATCTACATTTCGTTACAAACGCCTATCCTCAAGTTTTATCTCCATACCTTGTAAATGTATTCTAGAAGGTGCTTTTTGAAGCCAATTCTGACATAATTCTCAAGAGGTAAGGTCAGATGAATATTATGTGGTATACATTTTTAATAACATTATTTATTGTACGGCTTACGATTCGTAATTGACATGAGATTATCACTTAGTCTTTTTATCGCCATTTATTTTTAATTATATGCTCTTTTACCGCTTTCACTACAATTTCACAGTAGGAGTAATCGTTTTCAAGTAAACATAATACAAAACATTAAAAACTTTAAGTGACGTCCATAAAAACATCTCATGACTTCTTTGAAAGTTATGTGCAGTGAACAAATTATTTGTTAGACTGAAGAAGACAATGGATGAGTGTTTTCTATGACATTCGGCGTTTGAAGCTTCCACTAAATTTTTTCATTGAGTGGATGTGTTACGGGAGGTGGTTATTTAGAGGATGGATGATCTCAGATTTATGAGAATCTGGATATAGGAATACCCAAGGTCCAGTGTTAATTATTTCGCGACCATGATAACCAAATTATTTGTCGCTTCTGCAGATCTGGTAAATGGTTTACGTTTCAAGTGCACCTTGGACCTTTAACATTACCACCAAACTTAGTTGAGGGTTTCCAATAAAATTTGGTGACAGCCGGCTATTTACAAAGACTGCCTTGTTAATTTAGTGAGATATATGCCAGTCAAACATGTTCAAGCTCAATATAATATAGACTAACAAAAACTGTTCAAATGATATTTGAGATGGAAATCTTAGGTCAAATGGCCACAAAATTTTCTTTAAAACGTACAATTAATGGACTAAAAAGGCATTTTCACCCAAACAAAACACCTCTTTACTACTTCCTGTTTAGCCTACCAAACCTCTTAGCACTTCTGTATAAATGTAATAATGATAGGCTCTCAGTCTTAATACGAAATAAACGCCCCCACACTTTCCCCAAGACATTAATGGATATAATGACGACACGTACTGACCCAAAAAGACAACAAAACAGAAAAGTTTGGAGTAGGTAGTTAATTATTGAAACATATATTTAAGTAAAATATGGATCGGATGCTTTAAAATATCCATTTTGGATCGCGCAACAAACCGATTGTTTCAGAGAAGTGGTGCAATCAAATGGTAATCACGAACTTGGCGTTAGACAGAACGAGATTTAAAACAATAGGGAACATCATGCATATAGGAAACGAAACTGTAAAGTATAAACCACAGATTGTCTCAGAATAATAAGAAACGCGATGATAGTAGGAATGGACAACATATTTGATCGTATCCAGAGGTAGACATATAAGGGATGATCAATTTGTTATTAATAGGAATAGGAACGCTTTACATCGAGTCGTCGATGATGTCGTTGTGATGATGAGACAGCGGGTTTAGTTTTAAGGTGGTGAGAAATCTTGAAATGAATGGTTTTGTAAAGACTCGTCTCTGATAATGAAAATTTTAGTTTCAACTAGCTCGGATGTTTGCAAGAATGTATAAGGGAACTCTATAGACATTGGTGTGCCTTTGGACTAGTGTGCAATTTCAGGTACGGTACCATGATTTTAAAACCGTGCTGATAATAATCACTTTGTTCAATAACGTGCCACCCATTAAAATAGAGAGTTAAATGCTGAGGTAATAAAATATTTAACATAAATTCATCTCGAACTGGTTAAGCTCATTTTTAACACAGTTTGTTACCATATTTCAGTCATCTGTAAGTCTCATTGATCAGGTGTTTTTACATATTGCTTTCTGAACGGGTGTTATTTGACAAGGTTATTGAGAGTAGTAGATTGAGTGAGACGAGTATAAAACAAGAGGGAATGCGTAACTATAAATTTAGTTATATTTGTCATTTAAGGTAGTTAAAATTATCGAAATTTTAATTTGTTCATGTATTCTAATGACTACTCGGTTAATGTCAAGTACTGTTAAGTTCAGAGAATTCAGAACAGATTGCTGCCCAGAAAATTAGACAACAACAAATTCGGTGTATTTTTAGTACTTGTAACTTCACTGATAACGCATAAAGCAACTTCATCTGTGTTTCCGCATTCTTCCTTGAAACAACTCATATCACCTAAATATATAAGTAACTTCACAGTTGGGGGCAAAATGAGGTTAGTGACCAGCAGACATTAATAGTGACAAAAATATTTTCAGTTTACCAACGATTGTAGGGCATAAACATTTTTAACGATCAGGCTTTTTATAGTTGGCGGTGAGGCAATCATCCAGTAATATGCAGTTAACTATTTCATGCTTCACTAGCGTAACGCGGGACACTCGCAGTGAGCGCAACTTCAATGACATTAGTTGCTTTAGTGTCGAATTCTGAGTCATAGACAACGTCTTGTTCTGATGGATGTTGATTTGTACGCGTACTTTGGCCTCAGAGATGATTGTACTGCAAAGGACATTCAGAGAGCGTATAAGAAGAAGGCAAGAGAGGCACATCCTGATAAAAATCAAGACAATCCGTTGGCAAGTATGTAATTATACCTAATAATCAGTTCCTTAGAGGAATCATTTCAGCAACTGGCTATTTATTTTGAAATTTTGCACGATCCCACTAAAAGGGTATGTTACTGTGATCGTATTCAAACTACATTATTTTAATCACTTATATCATTTCAGTTTTGAGCTGTTTCAGGAATTCAACCTAATAATCCTGGATACCATTTTGAAATAAACAATCATTATTATTTTTGTCCAAACATATTTGATGATATCATGAACACATCTTGTTCCTTGCTAATATATTGTTGATAAACTAGGTAGAGGGGTTGTCACAACTAGGTCGTTCGAATTATTAAATTAAGAATTCTGTTATCTTTTCTGCAAAATAATATCCTTCGGGTTTTTAAACGTTATCATGAACTGGGGTTTATCTCAATATTCACTTTTTGTATAACTTCTAGAATTCTGAGGTGCACTTATCAGATATTAAAATTTAGGTGTGTAAGATTCACGGTAATCGTAATTTGTGTACCCGAAAGATAAAGAGGATGAAGTCTTATCCCTTAAAACCAAATGCCGAATGTATAACCAGTTGTGACTAAGTGCATACTGAACGGGAAGTTTAGTCCTAACGTGGTTTGCATTTCTCAAACTTTTGCTGTGTTCTTACGCAACAAAAGTACCATTTCTGATCTAAACAATCTATTCTGAGCTATAAGTTCGGTAGATTACTTTTTTTTGAGTTTCACCCAATTTAATAGTTAACTGCGGTTTTGCCTCAGCTTATTATTCGGTTTATTTTCAGTTTTTCACGTGAAGGCTATTTCATTTTATCTCACTCGTTTTGATACATTTTTCCCGTTTTAGTGTGGTTTTCAGTGTATTTTTAACGGTCTTAAGCTTCGATACTATCTCTAACATAGTTTGCGTCAATACAGCCATGAAAAATTCATGTAAAAGACCTGGATGCCGTTTCGCTGTTACATCTGGCATTCAGTGTGACAACTGCAAAGGTTGGTTTCACGAAACGTGCACAGATCTTACGGCAACTGCTTACAAGAGACTCAGCAAACCGGACCCTAAGTGGGTGTGTGTTACGTGCAACACGGACGCTGTAGTACTGCTGAGCAACATCATTGTTTTACTGACAGGTCTGCGGAATAAATTGTCAGTAAACTTGGAAACAGATAGCCATAAAATAGGTAGGCAAACGAGGGCGCGTAACGAAAATAAGAACAGGGATGTTGACAAGTCAACCATCGATGGAACGCGCATTAGCAGTGATGATGACATGTTGAAACTCAGCACCACCATTACGTCGACAATAATTGATTCCCTCACTAAAATTGGATCTCCCAGTTCAGGGTCCTTAAACGCAACAGTGGTTCCTAAAAACTCTGTAGGTGACTGCACCCACGCCAACAAAGCTAATAAGGACCAGGTGTCACCGTCCAAGGTTGACATCCCAAGTGTTGTACGGACATCAACTGGTGCTTTGATCGCTCAGTCTACCCCCAAAAATGTCCGCCCGGTTATTAAAAAGCTTACGACTCAAAAACCTGCTTCGACCTCCAAACAACAACGTACTGAACCTGAACGCACCGGAAAACCTGGGAAAACAATAACGGTCCGTGATGACTCTCTCATAATCATGAACTTTATAGACAACCCTGACCTTCCTCTCAGTTTGCAGGACAAAAACGACAGGATGCTCTGGGGTGAACTGAACAAAAAGCTTGAATTGCTGAAAAATTCCCATTATATTAAAACACAATTATATGAACGAAGAATATTCTTTTCAATAATTTCTCATCAGGTTCTACAATTATAAATCCAAATTAATAATCCATCGAATTGGCCAGATTTAAGGCAGAGTACATCATTTGGAAATTGTAATATGCGAATTAAGAATTGTTATTTGTTATATAAAATCAAATCAGATCGTTCATGTTGGGGCTGACTAATATGAAGTGTTAACTTGAATCAGTTTATAAGTGAAATGAAATTGTGCGATAAATAACCAGAATAAATATAGTCAACATGTTGACTAAGCTTGAACTTTCTAGATTGGAACCTTTGACGGTCACACGGCTCACTCGGGGAAAGGAATCTAAACATCAAAATCACCCGAGACTACTCCGTGTAACACTCAAGAACGCTACCGAAGTACAGGATGTCCTGCTAGCTAGTCATCTACTGAAATCCGATAGGAACGTCAGAATACTGTCCGACATACCGTATTCTGAACGTCCCTGAAGGTTCTCGAGAGAAGTTTTTCCGCGGAAGAAATATCATCGTGCAAGGTGTACCGGAAAACATGGACCCTACTCAAGCAAACTCTGACATTCGGGAATGGAAATTCATCAAACAGTCCTTGAGGCTTAAAAACATACTGTCTCAGCATGTGATGAGACTAGCCAAGCAGGACGGGGATAACTTTTCCATCCTCCCGTATGGCGGCTGCAACTCTGGAAGCATTTCGTGTCAACAGACGTCGGTTGCCAACTGGGATCCATATGCACCGGATAGGCCATACGACGCCAGGATCAAGCACAAAGGCAAGCTGGAGCTGACCATTCAACTTGTGGACTGTCTTCAAGACAAAAAAACGTGTAAAGGACAGGGCCTACCAATTTGTTTATTTTCATTGTTTACCAAACCGGAAAGTATGAAAACTCGGTATTTACAGTCAAATTTCTGTGTTAATCTCAGTCAGAACGTTTGGTCGTGCTAGCTATATTACTCGGCTGCTCAGACATCATTTTATGAGGTATTATTGAGTATGAAGCTTAATTACCAGGATTTAGGTACTAGTTTAACGCGTCACTTGAACAAAAAAGAACATTTGGATATATGCTTGTATATTGGTTGTGTCTGGAGTTTGGAACATTTAGCGTGTAGTCAAACTTAGGGGACTGCACCCGAATCATCACTCTCTATTATTCATGGCAGTAAACTCTAGTGGACCACAAAAAATGAGTAGTATGCTGACTACAAGCTCTCCTATTTCATGAGATTAGTTCGTCTTTTAACTTAGCTTGTAAAAGCCTGCATATCAATTGTAAATCCAGCTTTTATCTTATCGGTAATGTTCTGGACAAAACATTGCACTTCTTTGGGTAAGTATTCCTCGTAAAACAACAAGTTATATAGTATATATCATGACTAGTTGTAAAAACTTGTTAAAAATGATGGTGCAGAAATTATTTTATTTATTTATTTATTTTAACACATAAGTACAGGTACTGGGAGGCACCAAATACATATGCGCCACACAAATCTCAATTGATTTGTGTGAGGGCTGTGATACTGACCGGGTGCCCAAACCGAAGCGGGTGGTTTTCTTAGGGGGCCACACCCCGAGCCTTTGACCTGAACGTCTGACCCACAAGGCAGTGGAGCATCGTAAGGAGATGCAGTCCCATGGTAGCCGGTGACCAACGATTGGTTCATACGCCATTTGTTCCCGCAGGATACTGGAGCCCATGTGCACCATTGGTTTGGGGTCCGGTTAAAGCGCCAGACATTCGCTTTTCGTCCTCTCATTTTTGTAAACAACACCCCCGCCACGAGAAGGCAGTGAGTAGGACTTCCCTGGCAGAGGCTATATACGCATGGCCATGTGAGAGCATTTCGAGAGGGAGAGCGGACTCTCCCCACTCTCGGCCGTACCAGGGCATTTGGGGGCAAACAGAAAGACTTGGTGCAGAAATCATTATATCGATATGGTTTTCGGCTTTAAAATTCAAAATAATGACTTACGTACTGTATTTCATTCAGAATCAAACTTAACGCCATATTTGTTTAAAGGATTTATGCACCTTATCAATTTGTTTGCTTTGGTATGTAAATTCAATACGTCTCTCACGTTTCTGTTGACGGTAATCATTTCTGTTAATTCATAAGGCTTTTTAAAAAGGTATTTCTATGTTTAATGTGATTTAGAAAGAATATGATCAGAAATGGAAAGCCAAAAGAGATGCTATTAAAAGAATGGAATCTATGGACTCGTCACGAAGAAAGCTTAAAGAAGGTAAGTTATGAAGTCTTGTCCTCTTATTTTTATTGATATATTCATCATGATGCGTGCCGCCTATCTAAATTTTTCTGAGTAGACTTATCTTGAAAAGTGTATATGAAGTACTTACTAAAATGTTACTTTGCTAGTCATACAGCATGACAAATATTTCAAAGCATATATAAAGCAGTTGCGGCGAGACTATAACTTATGGACGAACCAATGAGATTTAGGATAACTGGTCTTGGGTTTTGACTCGAAATTCATTCATCCATTTGGCTAAATAACCTTTTAGCATTTTAGCTGATATCAGTTCCTGATGGAAACTCTAAATCTAATTTCTAACCCTAGCCATCAACTGTAAATCATAATCCTTATTCTCCCCATATCTTTCTTTTTACGAATTAATTCTCTCTGCCTGTACTATGTCCTTATATGCAATCTTTCTTTTATATATTACCACCACTGATTTAACTACTTCTATGAATCTGGTGTTCATCTTGTACTAATGAGGTATGGCAACTTGGACCAATGCACATATGTGCCTGATCCTACGTTATAGCTGACTGACTGACTGATAAACCTCATGTAGTTCTAGTAAGTAGGTGGACACTCAATGTCACTTAAGTGTTGCTCAGAGGTTATCCCTAAATTATAGTCTCACTGCATTTGCTTTTTTATTTAAATGTATAAACAACTGTCCTCATATAAGTCAGTTAGTAAAACACTATGAAAATTCTTTAACCTTAATGGGTTTATTTGCAATTGCCCAATGTTTCGTTGTTTACTCTTCTAATTAGTTGGTGGAAGATTTTCAAATTTTCTGTCAGTACGAATTAGTTTTCGTCACTTTTTAGCAATGAATGGCCTTTAGGACTGGTATATCAGGGGGTGAATCGAAACATTCGTTAGTAATTTCCTTACAGTAAGACGCGTATATTATTTCAGGCTACTCATTTCGAGTTCCCATCATTTAGTACACTTGTGTATGACCTCGTTGATATCAAATAATAAGAAGGAACGTTCAATCTGGTCCATTAGATGTTCCGCATGTATTTCTTGGGTTAGCTGTGGAGTGCGTTTGGTTCATGAAGTGACCAAACTGTGTCATGACAACTATCAGTTTTCAGTTAGTTGTTAACTGACTCAGCTTTGTGTTAGGATGTGGAATTCTACGTGTTCACTAACTTTGTGTCAATTTTACCAACAGACGTTTGTTCCTGTTGGTTCTTCTATTCCCAAGTTAACATCTAATAAATAAATAAATCAATATAGAGAAAGTGATATCTATAGATTTTGTTACACAAAGCAGTTTTGATATATTGATTCAGTTATTTTTATATGCTGTGCTGAATACTAAAGTTTGTTATTTTATACCTTACATAACTGTATTATAAAGTTGCTATATTTTAACGTAATTCTTATGTATATAAAATTTCCACATGTATTGTAAACTAAGAGCTAGAAGCGAGAGAAGCGGCTGCCATGGCTTTGCGAAAGAGGCAGTTTGAAACTGTAGCTAAACAGCAAGCAGCCGACCAGATTCGCAGGGATTGGGAACGCCATAATGAAGAAATGAAGTGGCAAGCTGAAAGGAAACGAAAATCTGCAAGTGAGGAAACTGACAATGCGAAGTTAAAATGTACTAAATCTGGTCAGGCTGTGGTGAGAGTAAGTTTTAACCCATTTCTTGAACGTAATCGATACATTTAATGCTAATATTAAGCTATTAGACTTCGTCTTTATCCCCATGAACCTTCATTATTTTAGGGTAATCTTCTTTCTGCTCCGTTTCGTTGATAGTCAAACCCTGGCACTTATACTTTAAAATCATGAATATGTGTACAACTACTCATCTCATGATAAAATAAGAGTCATTAAGAATGATTTTTTTGAGAGCTTGCAGCTTGAATAGAACAGTTACACGTTGTGGAGTAGATATCTTAGTAATACCCTGTTTAAACTGACATCAGAAACTGATGAGCAGTTCTACTTAAAACCAAACTGAACCTAATAATCTAATAGTGGGAATTAAGTGGTGTCGATGATTATTTATTGCCAAAGTGCATTCATGATCATTGTTAAATCTAGTAGTTTTGAAATCAAAACTTAAAAACATGTTTCGGCATTGAAATTTGTTACATTCTCAGAAATGTTCACACTTATGGATGTTAGTAAAAGTGAGTTATTTGTACCCTCAACATAGTATTAAAAGAAATGGAAAACCATTATTATATCAACCGATTCTGTAAAATAATGGAGAATACCTTCATTAGAAGCCTTCCTCAAGTGATCAAACGAAATACACATCCGAAAAATGTCAGTCAGTCAGTAACAACATGGAACTTCGTACGTACGTACATCAGTTCGAGTTGCCATACCACATTAGCACAGAGATTCAGTTATCGATTCAAATCCCGTAGTGGTAGAGGTAGTGAAAGTATAAGTAGTGATAGGGAACACTAGGATTTGATGATGTTATTTAAGGAGTATAGTCCAGTGGAATAGATTCGGAAAGAAAATAAAGGACATGAAGAATTCAGAAGATTAGAGTTTGAGAGTGGATGCACCTGCTCCATTGCAAACGATTTTGAGCCATGTCATTCAAGGTCTCTAACCATCGGTTGCTATCATCTCGCGGTCTCCAACCAAGTAGTCTACACCTACCAACATGACTCAGTCCACTTGTCAGAGACTTCATGGATTTGTGCCATGTTTTGGTCTGGCCGCCCCTAGCTTTCTTCCAACCTACTCCTATACCATAAAACATCACATGTCGGGGCAGTCGGTGGTTGTGTATACGTAACACGTGTCCCAGAAATCTCAACTGATGAAATTTCACTACTTCATCAATTGGTTTGCCATCCTTACCTAGTACCCGTTTCCTAACAACTGCATTACTTACTCGGTGGTCCCAGGATATACGAGCAATGCTTCGAAGACACCTATGGTCAAATACTAGTAACCTACGAATATCCTCTACTCTTACTGGCCAGTGAAGCGGTCGACACGCCCAACTACTTCACTCCCTATCACTAGTTCGGGTGTCGATGCAACCCAATCCTGAAACAACATTTTGCATTTCGAGGGAGAAAATCGCATGCCGAACATGCTTGCATTGTTGCTTAGAGTGGTCAGCAGACTCTGCATTCTGTCAGCGTCTTCACCAAATAGATCTATGTCATCGGCATACTCTTAGTCAACAAGTGAATCTTTCGGTAGAAGTTCAACCCCTGGAAAGTCAGATGTGGAAAGTGTTATTTCTAAAAGCACGTCAATGACAAAGTTAAACAGGAATGGAGAGAGTGGACAGCCCTAACGAACACCACTTGAGGTAATCAGTTCTGATGACAGTTCACCATAAGCTCTCACTCGACCAGTTGTGTTCGAGTAGAGAGCCTTTATAAAGTTGATGTACTTCTTTAGTACTCCTTTCAGAGACAAACACTGCCATAGGACCTCATGATCAACAGAGCCTTATGCCGCCTTAAGGTCGAGAAATACTACCATTGTGGGACTTCTGAATGTGTTTCTATGTTCTAGGACCTGACGTAGTGTGAACATCTGATCTATACAACCACGTTCAGGTCGGAAACCAGCCTGGTTTTCTCTAGTCTGCTCTTCACGAGCTTTGGTTAGACGTCGAAGTATTATTGAAGCTAATATTTTAGACACTATATTAGTCAAACTAATTCCTCTGTGATTGTCACAGGAGGACTTTTGTCCTTTCTTATAGACTGGCACAATCAGTGATTGGGACCAGTCAGATGGGATTACGTCCAGTTCCCAGATTCTACCTAAGACCTCAGTCAATCTCGCTGCTAATACTGGACCGCCATCCTTAAAAATCTCAGAGGTAAACCCGTCAGGGCCTGCTGCTCTCCCACGCTTTAGATTACCTATAGCTTTTTCAACTTCGTAAAGAGTCGGAGGACTTACATTAACTTGCCATTCAGGTCGACTGGAGATCGTGGGAAACCGAAGTGTGGCTGAAGGCCAGTTGAACTGATCCCTAAAGTGTTCTGCCCATCGGTCCAATCTCCTGGATTGAGAATGAATATGTTCATCTTTCTCTGAGATTGTTGCGCTGCCTCGGAGCGGGCATCACTTGGCTGCCTAACTTTTTCTAGTTATTCCTGAAATGTACTATTAGCTTGACTATCATTTAGTAGGACCCTAAGGGGTTTCCTTGCACCATCTTTCCTACGTCCAGTAAGACGTAGACAAATACGCGCTCGCACTAGAGCATGATCTGAGTCTAAGCATGTGCTCCAGAATGAGCGACAGTCTTCTATCGAGCCCCTCCATCGGTGGCTGATAGCGATGTGATCTATTTGGGTCCAGCGTTGAGACGAATTAGGGGGTCGCCATGTTAATAGATGTTTTTCCTTATGCTTAAAGTTAGTATTTGCAAGAAACAGGCGGTTATCTGAGCATAGCTGCAACAGACGGTCGCCGTTATCTGTTCTTTGAGCCGCGACACCATAAGATCCACCCAGGTGTCTTTCCTTTTCGCTTAGTTTACCTAGTTGAGCATTAAAGTCACCAGCCAATATTACTACATCTGAACGCCTAGCTTTTCGGAGAAGGTCGGAAAGCTTTCGGTAAAACTCATCTTTCACATCATCTGAGCTGCAGTCAGTGGGAGAGTAGGCAGAGACGACGAAGAGGCAACGACGAGTGTCCCTATCTTTTCGAGTCCTTACTGTTCCGTTTAGTCGGACAGCGCACAAACGACTGTCTACTGGGATCCAGTCTAAGAGAGCTAGTTCTGCCCTAGGACTCAATGCTATACCTACGCCAGCGAGGCCACGGGAAGCAGCATCAGGGCTTCCAGATACACGAAGCGTAAATCGAGTTGGTTCGTTATTTTGACATGGTGCGGTCAAATGAATGACACTACTCGGATTCTGTATGCGCGTTTTGGAGACGCAGCACAGATCGATAGCGCGAGATTCCAAAGTTCTAGCTAAGGAAGCCTGTTGTCCTATTTGGCACAGTGTTCGGATGTTGAAAACTCCTACGTGTAGTTTGGAGCGTGGTTTCAGGAGACTAGGAATAAAGTTCCGCGAACTCGATTTGTTTGCTCTAGCGGGGCGAGGTGATAAAGGGACGTGAGAATGGTTAGTCGTGGAGATAAGAGAGTTATTAGGAGGTGTAGGAAGGATTTGAATGTGACCAACTTGGTCTCGTGTGTTGTTACGGGTATGAGGGCTGATGTCACTTCCCGGCTACCCACACCGTGGAAGGGTATTTCTTGAGGGACCTGAAAAGGAAATCGGACTAGTGTTGGTCTTGAAGACCTGGGAGCTTGACCACAGAGCCCGAGGGACAACTGCTTGAAGCCGGTCGCGCGCGGCCTTTTCGTGGGAGATTCTTGATGTGTTAGCTCGTTGTTCGAAGGGCCTTACCGCCGGAGACGGAAATCCGTGGGGTAAGCTGAGGTGTGACATTTTTAGGGTCAACCTTTTCTAACCCCTTCCTTCCTTGTGAGAAGGCAGCATCGCTGCAGATGCTGGTTGTCCGAGGGAAACACCTTACTGCTGTCACACCCCTCTACAGTCAGCAGTACGACTTCGCCCTCAGACCTTGAATTGCTGCTTTTAGTTTTACCGTTCTCCAATGGATCTGCCTGACATGGTAGAACCTGCAGGAACATGTGTTCCAGCCAATATAGCTCGGTTGGGTCATCACGATAGGCAAGCCCGACCACCACGTCAAGGTAGCAGCTACCTTCGGGATCCGAAGAATATAAATGCTTTTTGCAAATATAATTTGTATTTTTAAGATTATTTCTAATTTTGATCTATATTTATTCGGTAATTTGTAGTTTTAAGCCAAATTGTATAGAACCACAGTGTGAACCAGTTATTTTCTCCTTTACAATGGTTTTATTTTGACCCGAATGAAACAAATACATTTTCAAACTATGATGCTTGATATGGTTTTAGTTCGAAAGGGTTTTGTCGTGTTGAGGACAATTATTGTGACTTTGGAGGATTGTTAAAAGCAAATAAATTATTATTCTTACTTTTAGAAGTTATGATTTACTTATTGATTACTAATGTCTGCTGAGAACCTCAGAATCCCAGTTATTAAACTCTGACCAGCGTAGTTCCTAAGCGGAATACAAAAGCTGGCTACTTCAATACTTCTCAGTCCTTACTAATTGTGAGCACCGGTGAGATAAGTGTTATGTCTTTATAAGCCAGTGAAAAATGGATAATGTAAGCAATTATAAAAATATTACTAGTTACTATGTTGTGTGAGCTACTCCTATCCACATAAGTAGTATATTATGATAGTCAAGAATAGAATGTATTCCAGTAGAAGATCGAGAAGGAAAGAACGGGAAGCGATTGGTATAAAAATGCAAGAACAATGAAATCCGAGACGATAGACCGATATTTGCAAATGAAACATTCAAGTTCGAGACAACAGATCGATATTTTGCAAACTAAGTATTTACTGTAAGGTTCTCAGATTTTAGCAAGATGTTCTGTAACTTCGTGTTCAGATACATTCGATTCTCCCCACTTAGTTTGTTGTTCAATACACTAGTACTGAGTAATGCAGATATGCAAACATTGCATAACCGTTGCAGTAAATTCGTATAAAACTCTAATATACTTGTTAAAGTTCGGTATGTTCAAAGTGGGGAGAAATTGCAATTTACTGACTTAAAAAAACTTAAGCATCTAAAAATGTCCTTACTTTTATGCTTTTGTTTACTAGTTACTGTTATTATTGTTTTGAACAGATAAAATGGGCTTACGGAGAAAACTTTCAAGCCAACGCTTGCTACACAGAATCGTTCCTAAGAACATGCTTATCAGAGGTATATTTAAAAAGTAATGACTATTGAAAAACCATCACATGTCCCTTTGAATTCATAAATTTTATTTCATGAGACTGGGAATTTCTAAACCAAAATTTATAACTCAGTTCCCAAAGCTGTTTAATTGTGTTAATTTTATCTTGTACCGTTGTTGTATTCTAGGTTCTACGTTGCATATGTTTGACTGAACGGTAGTTCAGTGAAAAAGTACATGTATTAGATAAATATATATAGTCGCTTTCCACATCTATTCAATTATCATTCACTTTGGGGACTATGAATTTAGTAGAGTCAATCAACCTCGTCATACATTTCGGTAATCAGAACCATCATCATAACAGTTTCCTGCATATGAGGTTTAGCAGCGACGCGGTACATTACTTACATTGAACTTACCTATTCTACTCAATATTTGGTAGCAAATTAGGTCCATTTGTATATGTAGATATTTTGTAGTTAAACTCTACATATGATGAAATAGGTCCGAAAACTTCGTTTAGCATGTTAATTCATATGATATCTTTATTCATGAGCGTAAATAATAGTAATAATAATCGATACGCTGCTCGTTTTTTTAAATATTCTCTTCAAAAAAATCACATACAACACTCGAAATTTATTCAATACCTTACGCGTGTAGTCGAATAAAGAAGTTGTTTCCTGTCACATTCTTGTTAGTTTGCTTAACAGCAACCAAAGAAGAATTTTGCCATATAGTCATTCAAACCATTTCCATCTGTGCGTAAGACGCATATGTGCTGTATTTGAGGCTGCATTTTACTTGTTGAATCCAAACAATATTGTAACCGTTCACTCAAACTTAGGATAGTTAAGCAAATTTGTTTAAATTATACCACTCTAAATATCTTAGAAAACCAAACTTTAGTTTAGTGAATATTTTCTTGTACAATTGTTTCTGTTTATCAATATACACATGTAGTATTTATTAACTGTTGGACAATTAGCAATATTGTACACTATTCAATTAGCACCTTTCACCACAAGATGATTGAGTTTTCAAACTGGTTATTACTTTTAAAAGATAGATGAAATACCTATTAGTTAACTATTTACTCTTAAGTACTTTTAATTGTTATTTGTAGTTCGGTGACGTGATAGCTTTCGTCATTGGTAAACGTGGCAGTGCAATTGCTGAGTTTTCCACATACAATGAAGCAGTAAGTTGAGCTTTAAAGAAGTTTATCCATATTTGTTATTACGCTAAAAGATGGAATTGTTGTGTTATGACTAAGTGACTCGATCACCCTGTTATACACTTCATAATTGGTTCCCGTATTCAAAGACATTGTGCCTTGATCGACCCGATAATAAAGTACTACAACAACTCTGCCTGCAGCTCTTCTAGGGTTACTACTGGTCTCAAGCCCGAATAAAGGGGGAAGGTTTGCTATGGGGTTAGCAAAACCCCATCCAGTAGAAAACAACCTTGTTAAAATAATAACCTGAATAAATAATTTAAACCACTAAAACTTTGTCCTCCGAGTCGAAGGATGTTCATTCAGAAGAACTATGGTCCGCAACAGTGAAAGACAGGAATCTTCGAAAGTCACGAACACGATGCCCCTACTAACAACCCCAGTGACAATTTATATAAATACATGGAATCTCCGGACAATGTGAGAAGTCGAAAGGACCTGTCAAATAGCTACGGAAATGAGATGATAAAACTTGGCGGTGCTCGGAATGAGTGAAACCCATTGGACCCAGGCTGGACAGAGATTAGATTCGGAAGAGAGATGCTGTTGTGCTCTGGTCACAAAGAAAAAAAATGCTCAGCACACTCGGGGAGCTGCACTGATGCTGTTCAAAGAAGCACATAAAGCACTTATAGGATGGAAATCTCATGGATTAAGGATCATCAAAGCACCCTTAAAGAAAAAGAAAGAGGAAATCACAATGAATGTTATCCAGTTCTGTGCAATCAATGATAGCAACGGTGATAAATATGAGTTTTGTGGGAAGCTGCAATCAATCATAGCAAAGTATCCAGGAAAGGACCCGACCATCCTGATGGGAGACCTAGACGCCAAAGTCGGGATGGACAACACCGGATATGAAGATAACATGGGATGGCATGGACTGGAAGAAAGGAATGAGAATGGTGAGTAATTGGCAAATTAACGTGCATTCAACAAAATGTTTATAGGTGGCACAATATTTCCCCACAAACGCACACACAGCTACATGAGTTTTACCAGATCATCTTACAGAAAACCAGATCGACCACATTTACATGATTAACAAATTCAAAAGATCCTTGGAGAACAGAAGAGTAAAAAGAAGAGCTGATATAGTTTTATGTGCCCTCAAAAAATGCTAGTAAGTGACAATACATTCCCCCACAAACGCATACATAAAGCTACATGTGTCTCACAGTGTGGTGCGCGCTACTTATATTGATATAATAAGTAGTATATAACGCGAGTTTCAAACGTAATGGCTGGCTGCAGAAGATGGGAAAAAATCAAGAGAGGAAGAGCGGCAACACAATGGAATTTGTATGAAAAATCATGATCAATGAAATGTCAGTCAATGGATTGATATTTGAAACAGGAACAGTTCAGTTTAATATGTTGCAAATTAACGATTTAATATCTAGTTTTTCTATTTTACCAATTAACTCTGTAATTTGAGCTAAATACAATTCGGTTGTCCTCATCAGTGTTCTGCCTCACTACAACAGGATCACCCCACGGAGAACCATATATTTGTATCAATAAAAAATTCAGAAGGATAATGTAAGACATGAGAAGCAGAAGAGTTGACATAGTTTCAGATAATCACCTGGTTGTAGCCAAGATAAAATCGAAGCTCAAGATGAACTGATCAACTAGAGAAAAAGCATTACATCCTATCTTCAAAATTCGTGTATGGAGGACAGCTGACAGACTCATTCCAAGTAAGGACCGAAGTCAGACAAGGTTGTCTACTCTCTCCTTTCTCTTTCTTCTGGTGGTTGACTAAATTGTAGACTTTCACATCTGAGGGGAAGCACGGAATACGAAGGACAGCTTGCATGCAACTAGACGACCTGGACTTCGAAAATGACTTAGCTCTTCTATCCCATACATAGCAACAAATGCAGGTGAAGACAGCCAGTGTAGCAGTAGCCTCTGCAACACTAGGCTTCAACATACAGAAGGAAAAAAGCAAGATCCTTAAATACAACACGGAGAACACCAACCGAATCACATTTGATGGTAAAAATCTGGGAGAGGTGGAAACGTTCACGTACCTGGACAGCATCACAGATGAACAAGGAGGATCTGATGTAGACGTAAAAGAGAGAATAGAGATAGCAAGGGTCGCACCCCAACTGAAAACAATTGTCAACCAATATCAAAGTCAGAATTTCCAATACGAACGTCAGAACAGTTCCGAAATACGGAGCTGAAACTTGGAGAACCACTACGACCATCATCAAAAAAGTGCAAGTACTTATATACAATTGTCAACCCAAGATACTGAACATTATTTATTCACGTAAGCTTATTTCACCAATGTAATGTATGCTAAATCATTCCAATATCACTTAAGATTGTAAAATTTGTTTTTCGTTATAGAAAAAAGCAATAAAGGCATCTGAACGTGGGGAAGTTGGTCTTCCAAGTTTACCCCTTCAGTTATCGTGGTTGTCAACAAATAACACAAATGTGGTTAGTGACGTAAATAACTTCAAAGATAAACAAGTAGAGAAAGATAAATCCATGTATGAACCAACTCCAAATAATAAGGTATTGTCGATTTCAATCACCGTTTTATTGGAGTAAGATTTCATGTTATTCATGTTCACAGAATGTATCAATATATTGAGTACATTAAGCACGCAGTTTAGAGATGTTTTGCAATTAACAAGCAACAGAATAACAACCATATCGAAAGGCATAATAGTAAAGTAACTAGTAGTGATAGAAAGCTGCTTTTAATTGCGAATCAATAAAGAACGAAAATAAGAAGCGTGTAGAATTCACATGTAGGTTGCTTACGGAAATGGAATATTTCCATAGGAAATATAACGACACTATTTTGAATAAATAGATTTCATTGAGAAGTGACGTAGAGAGATAAAAATGTTCAAAAGTTAAAATAGCATTTGTACGTATATTTAAATCGCCACATGCATATTGAGTAGTTTAATACAGTCGTCAGTTTAAAGTAAAACTTCAAGGGATCTTCTAGTTTTATACGTAGATAAAGTGCAAAATATTTTAAACTGATAAGTTCTTCCAATGTATTCATTCAGTTGTGTGTTGATGAATTACAATCTAGTAAACGCATCGAATCATTGGTCGTCTTTTGAAGTATGCAATGTTAAGTTGATTTTATTATCTGTTTGCTTACTTACTAAAATCTTACCATAGCAAGTAAGCAACTTAAATAGAGGTAGTGTGTGTAAGAATCATTAATAGTGTGGTAAAACGTGTCGTGAGTGAATGCTAAAGGTAAATTATGCTACGGGCTACTTAGCTGATCGGAAGATAGTACAACTGAAAGTTCTAGTGATTTAAGCATCTTCAATTATTATTTCTGATGTTTAGTTGTTCTTTGCACAAATCAATGGAGTGTCTTAAAATCCGACAGTTTGATGTATTCAATTTCAAAGTGATCAATATTCTAGTCGTTGTGAATTAAAATATCGCAATCCTGATTTTCGCTAACTTTGTTAATCTGTTATGCCAGCAACACAAACAAGTTACAATAAATGTCAGATTCTCTGGATATATATCTTTCTAAATGATTTTTGTTCTGTAATACCAGATAGTTTCCCGGTGTAAATCTGTTACTGAGTAGGTAAGATACTAGCTACAAAATTGCATCTAGCTTTCAGGATCAATTATTAAAACATGTGCGACGAAGTGTGTTAAGATAAATTTAGAGCAACAGAAGTGATAATATTCAGTTCTCACAAACGTTCTAGTTAAGTATTACAATCCGTCATGGTACTTTTCTGGAGGTCCTAGTGAGTCAACGTTTGCGACAATTAGTATTCACAATCCAATCACTGAAAGTTTGTTTAGCTTACAAAAACTATTATTAAGGTACTTTAAATTATGAAGTTTTTGTTTCTTAAATGTAATATGAAGGTAGTTTTTCATGAGTAGAACAGTAAATTACAAGACATAATATTCATTTTCTAGAATTTGTCCGTATATATCGTCAACTTGGAACCCCAGTTCAAATGCTCGATGAAACATCTGCCTAGGTTCAGGGTTTCTTGTCAACTAAATTAAACCACTCAATATTAAAACATAGCTAAGACTAGTGCCCAAATTAATACTCGATTGACAGAATACGATTATCACTAGCCGGTGATTAGTTAATGTACGGTTGTTTGTAAGAAAAGACAAGTGCAATTACATATGTATCGGTTTCCATACTAACCTATATATCGTATACACTTTTTATTTATTTTAAGTCTAACTTCGAAACATTCGAACAAGACATCTTATCTCGTATGGCAAACTTTGGACAATAAAACATGAAAAGACTGTATAGGAAAAGAATCCATCAGTAAGAATGTACAAAATGCTACTTTTTTATTGTGAATATACATGAAACCAAGTTCAATAATTTTTTCTGCTGTACATAGAAATCCACAATAAAAATGATTTGAATTCGCCGTTTTTTTCTGAATACAATCAATTAGTCGGGTATGTGAGTTAACAGATGATCGCTTATGGACTGAAAAAAATATAAAGTGTTTTAAGTTATGAAAGATGCATATCGCTGACAAGAATTACTGTTCAGTAGTAATCTTTATTCTAATTTATACAAATAAATTGTAAATTCAGTTTGTTCGAGTGTATCATGTATCGGTTATTCTATTCTAAAAATTCTTAAGTAATGAATAAATACAAAAAAAAACAGTAGGGTATCCGTTTTTATCATAAGTAAATCTAGTAACACAAAACTGTGGTTATATCAAGTTACAATGATACTCGTTTTTATCGGTTTCACAACACATCAAGCGATGAATACCAATAATAATTGCTGAAACAGTAGAAATCGTTGGTTTATTCAGCCATGCTTTTGACCTATTATCCTAAGAAAAACTAGATATAACAGATGATGTAGTACGCCAAAATAGATTCAGTAGATCACTATGAAAAAATTTGAAGTCTACCTGGAAAATGTATTAGATGCATTTATTTGTGAAGTGTTTCACTTTGTACATAATAGAAATCAAAATATAACATCTTCAAGTAAAGTGACAATGATCTCAGAGTGATATAATTAGTAGGAAACATTTTTCCTCCAATCGGAATAAGCTGTATTCCTTTAAGAGCTACATTCCATGAGAATAGCAACAGTCAATATATTTATCAGGGGATGACTAGACTGATGAAAACTGACAGCACTGTCGATGTATCGAAACGAATATGATTGGAGTTCGTAACTGTGTGACCGATGCATGGATTGAGGTTCTAATTTTTAAATGCCACTTGTATATTACAGTTTAACTTACCTTCATAGTTTGTGTTTCAGTGAATCGAACCCTGCAACGACCTGAACTCCATCCACACATTACTGTTTTATTACTTTCAAATTTAAAGTGTTCATTAAGCACATGATTAATAAGGTCACGACGATCCATGAAGCCGATACCACAGTTTTCTCCATATTTTCTTCCGTACTTGAAATAGTTTAAAAAAGGTAAACGTAAGACTTTATGCTACATAAACAAAATTGGTCACATTCCACAGTTTTATTCAGAAAACAAAAAATCCAAATGTATGAATAGTATTTTGGTAATATCAGCGATTATTAGCGAAGTAAATGTATGAGCTTACTCAAAAATCCTAGTTAATGGGTTCGGATAATTTGGTAAGAAAAACTCATTCACAGCTTAGTCAAACAAAATCTTAACATCGTAACTTTGTAAAAGTTGGAATAGTCGACTAATTTTTAAATAGATTTGATAAGAACTTTTGGAAAGAATAAGATATTTGTGAACTAATTTTCTGATAAATTTCAAATAACCACTAACCGCCATCAAAGGATAAAAAGCACAGTAGCCAAACTAGCATTTCATGCCTGGTGTTTCTACAGTATGATTTCATGATCAGACATGTGTGAATGTAAGATATTCAAGCAATCTATCCCAAATATAATTTGTTTATGTCTAAACCCAAAGCAATCTTATTCGTTTTAGTTAATGACATTTTACTTCAGGTCCCTACAGATCCCCGCACCAAAGCTACATAATTTCAAAAAGAAATGATGTTTGTTACGTCAGTCAGTCAGTAACAACGTGGAACTTCGTACGTACGTACATCAGTTCGAGTTGCCATACCACATTAGCACAGAGATTCAGTTATCGATTCAAATCCCGTAGTGGTAGAGGTAGTGAAAGTATAAGTAGTGATAGGGAACACTAGGATTTGATGATGTTATTTAAGGAGTATAGTCCAATGGAATAGATTCGGAAAGAAAATAAAGGACATGAAGAATTCAGAAGATTAGAGTTTGAGAGTGGATGCACCTGCTCCATTGCAAACGATTTTGAGCCATGTCATTCAAGGTCTCTAACCATCGGTTGCTATCATCTCGCGGTCTCCAACCAAGTAGTCTACACCTACCAACATGACTCAGTCCACTTGTCAGAGACTTCATGGATTTGTGCCATGTTTTGGTCTGGCCGCCCCTAGCTTTCTTCCAACCTACTCCTATACCATAAAACATCACATGTCGGGGCAGTCGGTGGTTGTGTATACGTAACACGTGTCCCAGAAATCTCAACTGATGAAATTTCACTACTTCATCAATTGGTTTGCCATCCTTACCTAGTACCCGTTTCCTAACAACTGCATTACTTACTCGGTGGTCCCAGGATATACGAGCAATGCTTCGAAGACACCTATGGTCAAATACTAGTAACCTACGAATATCCTCTACTCTTACTGGCCAGTGAAGCGGTCGACACGCTCAACTACTTCACTCCCTATCACTAGTTCGGGTGTCGATGCAACCCAATCCTGAAACAACATTTTGCATTTCGAGGGAGAAAATCGCATGCCGAACATGCTTGCATTGTTGCTTAGAGTGGTCAGCAGACTCTGCATTCTGTCAGCGTCTTCACCAAATAGATCTATGTCATCGGCATACTCTTAGTCAACAAGTGAATCTTTCGGTAGAAGTTCAACCCCTGGAAAGTCAGATGTGGAAAGTGTTATTTCTAAAAGCACGTCAATGACAAAGTTAAACAGGAATGGAGAGAGTGGACAGCCCTAACGAACACCACTTGAGGTAATCAGTTCTGATGACAGTTCACCATAAGCTCTCACTCGACCAGTTGTGTTCGAGTAGAGAGCCTTTATAAAGTTGATGTACTTCTTTAGTACTCCTTTCAGAGACAAACACTGCCATAGGACCTCATGATCAACAGAGCCTTATGCCGCCTTAAGGTCGAGAAATACTACCATTGTGGGACTTCTGAATGTGTTTCTATGTTCTAGGACCTGACGTAGTGTGAACATCTGATCTATACAACCACGTTCAGGTCGGAAACCAGCCTGGTTTTCTCTAGTCTGCTCTTCACGAGCTTTGGTTAGACGTCGAAGTATTATTGAAGCTAATATTTTAGACACTATATTAGTCAAACTAATTCCTCTGTGATTGTCACAGGAGGACTTTTGTCCTTTCTTATAGACTGGCACAATCAGTGATTGGGACCAGTCAGATGGGATTACGTCCAGTTCCCAGATTCTACCTAAGACCTCAGTCAATCTCGCTGCTAATACTGGACCGCCATCCTTAAAAATCTCAGAGGTAAAACCCGTCAGGGCCTGCTGCTCTCCCACGCTTTAGATTACCTATAGCTTTTTCAACTTCGTAAAGAGTCGGAGGACTTACATTAACTTGCCATTCAGGTCGACTGGAGATCGTGGGAAACCGAAGTGTGGCTGAAGGCCAGTTGAACTGATCCCTAAAGTGTTCTGCCCATCGGTCCAATCTCCTGGATTGAGAATGAATATGTTCATCTTTCTCTGAGATTGTTGCGCTGCCTCGGAGCGGGCATCACTTGGCTGCCTAACTTTTTCTAGTTATTCCTGAAATGTACTATTAGCTTGACTATCATTTAGTAGGACCCTAAGGGGTTTCCTTGCACCATCTTTCCTACGTCCAGTAAGACGTAGACAAATACGCGCTCGCACTAGAGCATGATCTGAGTCTAAGCATGTGCTCCAGAATGAGCGACAGTCTTCTATCGAGCCCCTCCATCGGTGGCTGATAGCGATGTGATCTATTTGGGTCCAGCGTTGAGACGAATTAGGGGGTCGCCATGTTAATAGATGTTTTTCCTTATGCTTAAAGTTAGTATTTGCAAGAAACAGGCGGTTATCTGAGCATAGCTGCAACAGACGGTCGCCGTTATCTGTTCTTTGAGCCGCGACACCATAAGATCCACCCAGGTGTCTTTCCTTTTCGCTTAGTTTACCTAGTTGAGCATTAAAGTCACCAGCCAATATTACTACATCTGAACGCCTAGCTTTTCGGAGAAGGTCGGAAAGCTTTCGGTAAAACTCATCTTTCACATCATCTGAGCTGCAGTCAGTGGGAGAGTAGGCAGAGACGACGAAGAGGCAACGACGAGTGTCCCTATCTTTTCGAGTCCTTACTGTTCCGTTTAGTCGGACAGCGCACAAACGACTGTCTACTGGGATCCAGTCTAAGAGAGCTAGTTCTGCCCTAGGACTCAATGCTATACCTACGCCAGCGAGGCCACGGGAAGCAGCATCAGGGCTTCCAGATACACGAAGCGTAAATCGAGTTGGTTCGTTATTTTGACATGGTGCGGTCAAATGAATGACACTACTCGGATTCTGTATGCGCGTTTTGGAGACGCAGCACAGATCGATAGCGCGAGATTCCAAAGTTCTAGCTAAGGAAGCCTGTTGTCCTATTTGGCACAGTGTTCGGATGTTGAAAACTCCTACGTGTAGTTTGGAGCGTGGTTTCAGGAGACTAGGAATAAAGTTCCGCGAACTCGAATTGTTTGCTCTAGCGGGGCGAGGTGATAAAGGGACGTGAGAATGGTTAGTCGTGGAGATAAGAGAGTTATTAGGAGGTGTAGGAAGGATTTGAATGTGACCAACTTGGTCTCGTGTGTTGTTACGGGTATGAGGGCTGATGTCACTTCCCGGCTACCCACACCGTGGAAGGGTATTTCTTGAGGGACCTGAAAAGGAAATCGGACTAGTGTTGGTCTTGAAGACCTGGGAGCTTGACCACAGAGCCCGAGGGACAACTGCTTGAAGCCGGTCGCGCGCGGCCTTTTCGTGGGAGATTCTTGATGTGTTAGCTCGTTGTTCGAAGGGCCTTACCGCCGGAGACGGAAATCCGTGGGGTAAGCTGAGGTGTGACATTTTTAGGGTCAACCTTTTCTAACCCCTTCCTTCCTTGTGAGAAGGCAGCATCGCTGCAGATGCTGGTTGTCCGAGGGAAACACCTTACTGCTGTCACACCCCTCTACAGTCAGCAGTACGACTTCGCCCTCAGACCTTGAATTGCTGCTTTTAGTTTTACCGTTCTCCAATGGATCTGCCTGACATGGTAGAACCTGCAGGAACATGTGTTCCAGCCAATATAGCTCGGTTGGGTCATCACGATAGGCAAGCCCGACCACCACGTCAAGGTAGCAGCTACGGTCGGGATGTTTGTTACGTATCCATGACTAATATTTATTTTATTTCGCTATTGATAGTATGTTGTTTTCTTTATTCTATTTATCCTAGATGCACTTACCCTACTTTCGCATAACTTGGCATATGTGTGATCAGAATATGTGCATGTATTGAGTGATCACACTTTTAAAATGAACTGGGCCTTTTTACAACTTTTTATGATTAGAAAATGTAGAATTGTTTTAAATCGTAGTATTTCTAGCTATAAATGTGCGGCTATAACCAACTTCGAAATAAATTGTTTATTCACTAACTATTGATAACGATTATACTACGGACTCTGAACAAGAAGCGTAAAACGCACGATAATTCTTCAAACAACATTTGGTCACTTTATTAATATAGCCATTCTTAGACTTTTTTAAATCTACTTCCGCAGTAGCTAGTATAGCGAACCCGATGCGTCTATGAAGCATAAAAATTACTTATACGGTAATATCGTTGTTCAGTAAAATAATGAAGATAACTTGCCAAAACTCACCAAACAAACGTAATTTGAAGCTGGTTCATTGACTACGATAACAGTAACAGATCCATCTAAACTACCTGCGATTAGCTAAATACAGTAGAAAAAAAGTATGAGTGAAAGCCAGATGATATTTACAACAAAGTGACATACTTCCTTTATAAATAACTATATGTTTTAACTAAAGAACCCGACCATGTGTCACCGTTACAATCAAATATTGATGACAAACATGTATATTCTAATGTTTAAAAACTGGAGAGTAGGTGGATATCTGTTATCTTCCATGACATCATCAGTAGGTTAACATGGCAAGTGTAGCATTTTAACAAGCGAATCACATGAACAATTGTTTAACAAAATTGCTCAATTTCACAGATTTAGCCACCAATATATAACAATAATTTTATGTAAACCATTAACTACATTTGATTTGTAGTACACTCAAAGTTTGAAAGCTGCTAATAATAAGAGATTGCTAAAACCAAAGTAAGTTCGGGGGATTTTGAAGTCAGTGACTGAAAGCTAAGCGATTTAACCAATAAGCATTGCAATCAAAATAAAAAAGCATGTAGATTTCTTACAATTAACTTACAGTGTCTCCCACAGATGCAAGTGAAGTAACTGCTCCTCGAGTAGATATGAAGTAGACTTTCACTGGTCGCGTAACAGGCAATCCATTTGACTAAAAACGAAATTGAGAATACAAGAGAAAAGGCATAAAGTTAAAGGAACTACCAGATTGACGGAAAACATTTTTGCTTCATTTATAACCAATATATTTCGTGTATATATCATCTTGTTCCATCTACCAGTATTCCAAAAATACCACTTCACTTCTATTTGCTAACGTTTGGTGATGTACAATCTTAGTATGGAATTCAAAGTTTGCATTGCACATAAGAACGGCTAATCTTTTCTGAGATGTACCCATCAGAAACGAAGATGAATAGAGAAATCATGCGACCTATTCCTTATAAAAGCACAAAAATCAGACTCCACATTCTCAGTTAATAAAAATTAATGGAAATACACTTTCTAACACTTATAATGTTGAATATTGACAGCTGACCCAACCACATCCAGATATTTTTGTGGATAAAGTGTGCTTTCAGCATGTTCTGTGGGGTCGATCGAAACAATAGTAAGTTTGGTAGAGTGTATGAGTAGTACGTATGCTTTTTATATTGTTTCAAAATTTATTCTGCTTCTGAGTACCTAGTTTTTGCTGTTGAATAGATTTCTAATTATCAAGAAATAGAAACGGCTAGGCATATAAGCTTTGAAATATCAAATTAAAATAACACGCCAGCTGTTAAAAAAAATCAATCTTGGGTTCAGTTGAATGATTTTTCAAGACATAAAATATTGCTACTCAGAGGATAAATATACTAGTTGATGACCTTAATAAGTGGGGGCATCACATGGGATGGTAGATAGAATATTTATACAACTGGTCACGTAAAACTTATACTGTACACCTTTGTCATGCCATATTTGTATTTCATACTGAGCGAACGGTTAATAATATTTGATAAGTAAATTTTAGGATAAAGACCATGACGAAGTAACAGTGACTTCTATGAGATACAATACATTTTCGTAAACAACACCCCCGCCACATGAAGGCAGTGAGTAGGACTTCCCTGGAAGGGGCTATGTACGCGTGGCCATAAGAGAGCATTTCGAGAGGGAGAGCGGACTCTCTCCACTCTCGACCGTACCAGGGCATTTGGAGGCCATAAAGCGGGTAAATGTTTTCAAGTCACTGAATGATCGAAAGTTAAATGACACCGACCAATAGGAAATCCGAATCAGCCCTTTGGAAACCACATATCACACTTAAACTGGCCTCCTTCAACATTCGCACAATACTGCAGATCTGACGACAGATAGGGTTGGCTATTTCTTAAAATAGTCTTAATATCGATGTCTGTTGTACATCATATATATTATCTCATTACTATTTTTTATTACATAAATAATATATTCCTCAATTCCCCTAGTACGACCGATGGTGGGGAGAGTTTTCCCTCTCTCCCTCTCGAAATACTGTCACATGGCCTTGTGTATACAACCACTACCAGGTAAATCCTACTTATTGTCTTCTCATGTCAGGTGTGTTGTTTACGCAATTGAGCGGACGAAAAGTGAATGTCCGGCGCTTTAACCGGGTTGGTGGATACGGCTACCATGGGACTGCATCTCCTGACTTTGATCCACTACTTTATGAATTAGACCTCTAGGTAGTCGAACGTGTCGACAACTTCACTTATCTTGGAAGTCTGATCAGTCCTAATGGGTTGGTGTCTGGCGAAATCTCTGCACGGATTCAGAAAGCTCGTTTGGCTTTTGCCAACTTGCGTCACCTATGGCGAAGGCGAGATATCCGTCCGCGCGACTATCATAACCAGTGGTTAAAAAATCTGGGTAACATGGCTCAGAATCGACCGAAATGTCGTAGGTGTATACACTCTTTGTCTTCCCTTAAACCGTGAGATTAAAGTTACTTTAAGCCTTTCTTTCTACGAATTAATCCTTTCTGCATGTATCGTATCATTATAACTACTTCTATGAATTAGTTGTTCATCTTGTGCTAATGAGGCGTGGTAACCCGGACCAATCCATATACGTGCCTGATCCTACGTTTTAGCCGACTGAGTGATTCAAACTGGCCTCCTTCAACGTTCGCACAATACTGCAGATCTGACAACACATAGGGTTGGCTATGTCTTTAAAAAGTCTTAATATCGATGTCTGTTGTATATCAGAGACCAGTATTCAAAACTGTAGTGAAGCACTGAAATTTACTCTCCCTCTGTCACTTCGAAAATCTTGTTTCACGTGCGTCTATCCGGCGACTTTGTGGCATCTTTGTCTAGTTTTGCTGCCGCTGGTATCCCACTAAGCACTGGAAATGAAGCAGTACTGATCGATTGTATCCCTGCCTTTCCCCTGCATCTAAAGCTTGAATTCAGATGTCAGTAAATTGGTCACAGCTTCTGTTACAACTAAATATCAAACGGAGCTAGGTTCAAGGCTAGGTACCAGCCCACCGAAAATTATAGATGAGCATTGACTGTAGTTGCGTGACGCCATAGAAACGGCGAGTAAATTTGATTGTGGTTTCGCGAAGCGTCCCGCTTATAAGCACTGTATTTCTTCAGGCTCCTCACAACTTATTGAAGCCGGTCAGTCTACTGCAGGTGACCGCGAGTTTGTTCACAAACGAAGTCTGTTGCGTAATGAAATTAGGCGAAGCTTGTGTAATGATCAAGAAGCCTGCTGGTCGGAGCGTGCCAACGAGTTGGAAGCAGCAGCTGCATCTGGTAACTGCCGGAAGCTCTTTCAACTCATCTGAGTCACTGGTTGCAAGGAGTTTGGTCGACGTCTTGGATGATAGACAGTTGTTCGAAGGACAGTTAAGCTAGACTGTCCTGATTTCCATGATATATATATATATATATATATATATATATATATATATAGGTGTAACTTTTTACCAAATTATATTTGATCATACTCATTTAACATGAATCTCAGAATTCAAAGGTTAAAATCTAACCTTTTCAAAGTTAGATTTATGGAAAGGTCGCCTTCAAAAAGACAACAAGTCTTAAATCTTACAAATTCAAGAACTAAGATCAATTTCTTTAAAGGTGGCACATAAATATCTTATTTCTAATCAATTAGAACCAGTCTGATATTAAATTAAATAAATTACCAGTTAACCTACAGGTTTTTGATTAAAGTTGTGTGTAGATCATCGGAGTACAAGCTACTCACACCATTTTAAGTATCGACAGAAGCTTAATGACTGCTTTATAATATTGTATAAAAGATGTAACTGAATATTGAACGATTGCACAATCAACTGATATCAGACAAATTCTACCATAAAGTATCATTATTACTTGAACAGTTTCCCTACCGTTTTTGCTACCTTGACGTGGTGGTCGGGCATGCCTATCATGATGAAGCAACCGAGCTATAATGGCTGGAACAACCGTTCCTCAAGGTCCTACCATGCCACATAGGTCAGTTGAAGAGCGATAATACTAAAAGCAACAAATTCAAGGTCCGAAGGCGAAGTCGTACTGCTGACGGTACAGAGGTGTGACAACAGTAAGGTGTTTCATTCAGATATGGTACCCGTAGCAGGTGACCTTAATGCCCAGGAAGGTAGATTAAACCAAACAGAAAGACATTTAGGTGGGTATTTTAGTATTCCGGTACGGCGAACAGATAATGGTGATCGCCTGCTGCAACTGTGCTCAGACAATTGTTTATTTCTGATAAACACTGGTTTTGAGTATAAGGAGGGAAGTCGTCTGACATGGAGACCCTCTGCACCAAACCAACGATGGACTCAAATAGACCATATTGCCACCAGTCATCGTTGGAGAGGGTCGATACAAGATTGTCACTCATTCTGCAATACCTGCTTGAACCCCGACCATGCTCTAATGCGGGAACGCATCTGTTCGCGCCTCACTAGACGCAGAAAAGCCACACTAAAAAAATCCATTGGATTTAAATTGAGTAACGAGAAAACCGAAAGTAGGTTTCAGGAACAACTGAGGTCATATTTATGTAGTTCTGAAAACGAGGCCGACCCAGATGTTGCTCTGAACACGATAAAGCGCGAAAACAAATCAGATCTAGGATAAATAAAAGTCTGAGAAACGACCGTGAGCAGTGGTGGGCAACGAAAACAAAAGATATGGAAAAGGCGGCGGCTGTTGTTAACACAAACCAACTTTTCAGACTCGTAAAAGAAACCGGAACTAATATGTCAAGTGTAAGTGAAACTATTCCGGAAAAAGATAACACTCTCATCTGCTCCCGTCATTTCATTCTATTCGTGACGGCAGCAGTAAAAAGGTTTAGAACGATGGGCGGAACTCTTTAAGGAGCAGTTCAGCTGGCCTTCAGCTATTCTACAACTATCCTCCATTCCTAGATAATATGAATGGAACATTGAAGTAGGTCTAACGATTCTAGCCCCCAAATGCCCTGGTACGGCCGAGAGTGGGGAGAGTCCGCTCTCCCTCTCGAAATGCTCTCACATGGCCATGCGTATATAGCCTCTGCCAGGGAAGTCCTACTCACTGCCTTCTCGTGGCGGGGGTGTTGTTTACAAAAATGAGAGGACGAAAAGCGAATGTCTGGCGCTTTAACCGGACCCCAAACCAATGGTGCACATGGGCTCCAGTATCCTGCGGGAACAAATGGCGTATGAACCAATCGTTGGTCACCGGCTACCATGGGACTGCATCTCCTCACGATGCTCCACTGCCTTGTGGATCAGATCTTCAGGTCAAAGGCTCGGGATGTGGCCCCCTAAGAAAACCACATGCTTCGGTTTGGGCACCCGGGCAGTATCACAGCCCTCACACAAATCAATTGAGATTCGTGTGGCGCATATGTACTTGGTGCCTCCCTGTACCTACACTTATGTGTTAAAATAAATAAATAATAATATAAATAAACGATTCTAGCTGAAGTTCAAAAAGCTATAGTTAATCTGAGACGAAGAAGGGCAGCTGGTCCAGATAAATTGGCTCCAGAGGTCTTTAAGGATGGTGATCCAATTCTAGAGACTAGGTTGACTAATATTTTAGCTAAAATCTGGAAGTTGGACGTAATCCCCTCTGACCGGTCACAATCACTAATCGTTCCAAATATATATGAAAGGGTCAAAATCATCCTGTAATAACCATAGTGAGATTAGTTTGACTAATATAGCATCGAAAATATTAGCTTGATAATTATCGGACGCCTAACTAAGACTCATGAACTGCAAACACGAGAAAATCAGACTGGCTTCAGACCTGGTCGTGGCTGCATCGACCATATATATTCACCATTCGTCAGGTTCTAAAACACAGGCATACTTATCGGCGTCCGAAAATGGTGGTCTTCCTTGACCTCAAAGTAGCATTTGACTCTGTTGACCAAGAGGTTCTGTGGCAGTGTCTGTCATTGAAAGGCGTACCTCAGAAGTACATAAACTTTGTGAAGGCTCTTTACTCGAACACTACTAGTCGAGTCAGAGCTTATGGCGAACTGTTATCTGCTTTCGCAACCTCAAGTAGCGTCCGCCAAGGCTGTCCACTTTCTCCATTTTTGATCAACTTCATCATAGATCTACTGATGGAAATAACGCACTCATCGACTGAATTCTCGGGTATTGATCTCCTACCTGGAGGTCCACTTATTGACTTAGAATACGCAGATGACATAGTCCTGTTTGGTGAAGACGCTGATGAAATGCAGAATCTTTTGGTAGCACTGAGCAACAATGCCAGAATGTTTGGGATGCACTTCTCTCCCTCTAAATGCAAGTTGTTGCTTCAGGACTGGTCTGCGTCAACACCTGAACTAAGGATAGGGGGTGAAGTAGTCGAACGCGTTAACAACTTCACTTATCTTGGAAGTCTGATCAACCCTAATGGGTTGGTGTCTAACGAAATCTCAGCACGGATTCGAAAAGCTCGTTTGGCCTTTGACAACTTACGTCATTTATGGCGAAGGCGAGATATCCGTCTATTAATTAAGGGACGAGTATACTGCGCGGCAGTTTGTTCCGTTCTACTATACGGCTGCGAAACATGGCCTTTAAGAGTAGAAGATATTCGTAAGTTACTAGTATTTGACCACAGGTGCCTTAGAAATATTGCGGGTATCTGCTGGGATCACCGGGTAAGTAATAGTGAGGTTAGACGCAGGGTATTAGGAAATGATGGTAAATCAGTTGATGAGGTTCTGAACCTTCATCGACTGAGATGGTTGGGCCACGTGTTACGTATGCCTGAACACCGATTACCACGGCGCGCAATGCTAACCGGCGCGTATTTGTCTACGTCTTACTGGACGTAGGAAACATGCTACAAGGAAACCCCTTAGGGTCCTACTTAATGATAGTCAAGCTAAGAGTACATTTCAGGAATAACTAGAAAAAATTAGGCAGCCAAGTGATGCCCGCTCCGAGGCAGCGAGGAGTGACATCCGAAAAGCTATGGAAACAGAAGTGATATCTGCTAGTAAGCTAAACCATAAGGTTAGGGAGAAACACTGGATCTCAGTAGCGTCTACCGCACTGATAGATGCTCCAAAAGTCATTACATCTGGCTCTGAACATAACGAAGAGCGGAGTCAGCTTAAGCGTAAGCTGACTAGAAGCTTACGCAATGATCGTGAACAGTGGTAGGTAGCGAAAGCAAGAGAGATTGAAAAGGCAGCGGCAATAGGTAACAGCAGGCAACTGTTCAGACTTGTTAAGGAAACCGGTATTAGGAACCCAACTGTTAGCGAAACAATCGCAGAGAAAGATGAACATATTCATTCTCAATCCAGGAGATTGGACCGATGGGCAGAACACTTTAGGGATCAGTTCAACTGGCCTTCAGCCACACTTCGGTTTCCCACGATCTCCAGTCGACCTGAATGGCAAGTTAATGTAAGTCCTCCGACTCTTTACGAAGTTGAAAAAGCTATAGGTAATCTAAAGCGTGGGAGAGCAGCAGGCCCTGACGGGTTTACCTCTGAGATTTTTAAGGATGGCGGTCCAGTATTAGCAGCGAGATTGACTGAGGTCTTAGGTAGAATCTGGGAACTGGACGTAATCCCATCTGACTGGTCCCAATCACTGATTGTGCCAGTCTATAAGAAAGGACAAAAGTCCTCCTGTGACAATCACAGAGGAATTAGTTTGACTAATATAGTGTCTAAAATATTAGCTTCAATAATACTTCGACGTCTAACCAAAGCTCGTGAAGAGCAGACTAGAGAAAACCAGGCTGGTTTCCGACCTGAACGTGGTTGTATAGATCAGATGTTCACACTACGTCAGGTCCTAGAACATAGAAACACATTCAGAAGTCCCACAATGGTAGTATTTCTCGACCTTAAGGCGGCATAAGGCTCTGTTGATCATGAGGTCCTATGGCAGTGTTTGTCTCTGAAAGGAGTACTAAAGAAGTACATCAACTTTATAAAGGCTCTCTACTCGAACACAACTGGTCGAGTGAGAGCTTATGGTGAACTGTCATCAGAACTGATTACCTCAAGTGGTGTTCGTTAGGGCTGTCCACTCTCTCCATTCCTGTTTAACTTTGTCATTGACGTGCTTTTAGAAATAACACTTTCCACATCTGACTTTCCAGGGGTTGAACTTCTACCGAAAGATTCACTTGTTGACTAAGAGTATGCCGATGACATAGATCTATTTGGTGAAGACGCTGACAGAATGCAGAGTCTGCTGACCACTCTAAGCAACAATGCAAGCATGTTCGGCATGCGATTTTCTCCCTCGAAATGCAAAATGTTGTTTCAGGATTGGGTTGCATCGACACCCGAACTAGTGATAGGGAGTGAAGTAGTTGAGCGTGTCGACCGCTTCACTGGCCAGTAAGAGTAGAGGATATTCGTAGGTTACTAGTATTTGACCATAGGTGTCTTCGAAGCATTGCTCGTATATCCTGGGACCACCGAGTAAGTAATGCAGTTGTTAGGAAACGGGTACTAGGTAAGGATGGCAAACCAATTGATGAAGTAGTGAAATTTCATCAGTTGAGATTTCTGGGACACGTGTTACGTATACACAACCACCGACTGCCCCGACATGTGATGTTTTATGGTATAGGAGTAGGTTGGAAGAAAGCTAGGGGCGGCCAGACCAAAACATGGCACAAATCCATGAAGTCTCTGACAAGTGGACTGAGTCATGTTGGTAGGTGTAGACTACTTGGTTGGAGACCGCGAGATGATAGCAACCGATGGTTAGAGACCTTGAATGACATGGCTCAAAATCGTTTGCAATGGAGCAGGTGCATCCACTCTCAAACTCTAATCTTCTGAATTCTTCATGTCCTTTATTTTCTTTCCGAATCTATTCCACTGGACTATACTCCTTAAATAACATCATCAAACCCTAGTGTTCCCTATCACTACTTATACTTTCACTACCTCTACCACTACGGGATTTGAATCGATAACTGAATCTCTGTGCTAATGTGGTGTGGCAACTCGGACTGATGTACGTACGTACGAAGTTCCACGTTGTTACTGACTGAACATCTTAAGCTCTTCGTTGCTTGAATTTGCCTTAAACAAAGATTTCATTGGTTATTATTTTTCATACTGTCTTTTCGTCAATTTTCCTTTATCCCTCTTTATTCATTTTTTATAAAAAATATGCTCCATTGTCTAATCAGTTGAACACTTTTTATTGCGTAATCTTATAGTTTTTAGAAATGTTATTTCAGCATCTACAGTTTGTCAAGTTATTGACCTATTTCTCCTTATGAGGCATGGTTTCAAGCCTTTGTTATTCTCATCGAAACTAGTATTTATCAAGTTTAGTTATGTAATTTACCACTACTTATCTATCTCTAGTTGACTAAAGTGTCTTGATTAGTCTAGTAATTTTGTATATGCATATAAATATTACCGTATATTAGAGTAAAATTTGATGAAGATTTAAATTGAAACAATATTTTTCGCTTATATGTGTTGTTCTAATTTAAAAAATGAGCACAGTGTGAAAATAGTTGACTATGAAAAGTAATCCACACTTAATATTACATGACTAAGGAAGTCAAGGTTAACTAGTCAAACAGTTTATTTTAATTTTAAAGTTTGGTGTTGATAGAGCAAACAGGAAATACAATTACTTGAGAAGATTTAGTGGCAGGATGAATATATTAAATAAAATGCATTATTAAACTAAATCCATTTTCATCAAATATTTCAACTTACTTGAAATCTGTAAACACGAACTGCGCCTTCTGAATCACCTACAGCAATATAGCGTTGCATTACACAAGAACTAGTTATTTTATGAACATGGAAGGTTAATTCGGAAGATCCAGTCTTGACAAATAAAAGAAAAAGAGAGAACAAGAAAATTAAAATAGGACAATTCTTGACATTATATATGATTCAACGAACAGGTAGCAATTAAAAACGGAAATTAACCGATAATTGCAACATAATTTGTTAACCAGGTACAAGTTTCTGCCATACTTTTAGTGGTATAATTATTGAAAACATCTTATGTCCGGTTCAAAGTAAGCAGAACCGAGTTCGAGCCAAATCGGAGTACCTAAGAGTCGACTACTTTATCTACTAAAATACAGGTTTATTGACTAATGGAAATAAAATTTACATTACGATACTCTGAAATATATCCCATAAATGAATAGAAAGTTGTGGAATACTAGCATTAAGCAATCGTTAACTTATAGTTTTCGTGGTAATGCCCTAATGCAGACAAGAATGCACATAATACTTCAGTGTTTTCAAGACCATTCATAAACCCAGTTTGACAGTGAGGAAGACTGGGAAGTTTTAGCCATTTGAAACTTCAAGAGACACTGAAAACTGATCTCATCTTAAAATATCCCGTAACTGATACTTGAAAAAGGCTGAATGGCTCAGTTGTTTACACCTGGCAAATTTCATCATTCACTAGAGTTGAACTAAAAAATATCAATAAATGAACCATCTAGAATGACCAAATGTTTTTATTTAATGCAAAACTAGGTATCGACATTCTCATGTTACCACCCAAGATGTTCAGACGTTCCTGTATTTAACCAAAGTTTTCATCTACTACAACAATAGCATCTGTAAATCCCATTGGATTACATCATCTAAATTTGATAACAATTTTAGAAAAGCTGAACAATTGGAGCTTCTTTTGTAGATATGATACCTATGACAGAGTTGAATGGGAATATTCTAGTGAACAGTCTTCAGAAAGTGTGACGTCTTAGCCGTGGCAAAAAAATAAAAAAAGCACCAGCAACGGTCAAAATTATTATCACCTTCGGGTTAAGAAGTATAAAACAAGATTAGGTTGTTAAGTTATATCAACTGAGGTTACTGGAGTATATTCTTATGAGATACTCAGTTATGATTGCAGTTCATGTGAAAAGCTGAATAAAGTCTCACAGTTACAAACTCAGTAGTCTTCGACTTTGTTAGCAGGACATAAGAGAGAATTATAACAGAATCACTTCACTTGTTATAGAAAAAATGTTCAAGTCATTGAGGAACTGCAATTTTAGTAGAGTAACACAAACAACATATTACTACGTGTAGTAAAATTGATTTTTAATAAACATAAAATTTCGTTGATTAATTTATTAACGTTCTGTCGGATGAAAATTTTAGCAACAGATAGAAACTGATGATAAACAAACATAATCTTAATGCATCAACTTTTATAATTACCTTCCAATTATAAATGCGAATGGAACGATCAGAATAGGATGAGAAAAATGAGCCTTTGGGTAAACATGATATATCTTGTGGTGGTCCCTTTTGGACAGAACTCTGGATGCAAAACACTAATGTACCATCGCTGGCTGAGCGGATGGAAATAGATCGGTCCTAAAATTTGGAATAGAAAAGATAGATGGAATAAGATTAGTTATTTGAAAGGCTACTATTACTATGTAGAGTAACATATTTGAAATTAACTCCCATATTTTGTTTGGGTATACAAATGTTGGGAAAAAATCACAAGCTACATAGTGTTACGGCGCATTCGTGATGTCAGTCTGACTGTAAAAGTTCGGATCTACAACGCGACGGTGAGAGCAGTTTTGCTCCATGCTTGTGAAACCTGGCCTCTCCGAGTTGAGGACGTTAGACGACTCTGTGTTCGATCATCGTTGTCTCCGAAGGATTGCTGACATCCAGTGGCAACACCATGTTAGTGATGCAGAGGTTCAGTATCGTGTGTTCCGGCTCAGAGACGATAATCCAATCGGTGTCACCATCTCGAAACACCGACTTCGGTGGCTTGGACATGTTCTACGAATGTCGTCCCAGAGAATTCCACGTCGTGCATTATTTGCCGACTCTGGGACTGGTTGGAAAAAGCAGAGAGGTGGTCACTGTATGACATGGTGTCGTGGTATGAAAGAAAGCTGCAAAGGGCTGGCTTCTGTTGGTCCTTCACGACTCCCTGGTCGGGGTCCGAGAGATGGTGCAACACAGTGGCTAGAGATGTTATCATATATGGCTCAGAATAGAAGCCAGAGGCTATCCTGTTGTAACCTTTTACTTTCTCCATAAAAAGTGATTGTATCTTCTTTAACTGAAAGATTTCTTCTGGTTGTACCTTGACGTTTCCCCCACCATTATTATTACACTAACCTGGTCGTTATTGCTCTTTTATTCTCTTCCCATTCTCATTGTTTTGTATGGTGTATATATATTTGGTGCCCTCTTGTACCAATATTTATGTACTCAAATAAGATAAAATAAAATAAATACCTTATTATTCTAGTGATTCCAAACGTAAGAAGTTCTTAACTCCAAAAATAAAATACACAATTCCACCTAGCTGTTCATTCAAATTAATATTCATTTAACCTACACAGAAGAAATGAAATGAATGAGGATTAAGTCAAATTTGTAAAAGAAAACCTACTAAACCAGCAACAATTAGCAGTAAAGAGGTTCCTGATTGAACAAGACACAGTGAAGTGATACCAGCCGATTCATTTGAGTCCAAAGTTTGTGCTTTCTGTTTGAAACAATTTTTCGTTTTATCATTTGCAAAATCAGATTGGTAGCAACCAGTAGTGTGTCGGCATAGAAAACCGATTGCATGTGTCCCAGGATTATAACGCAATATATCACCGTTAAAGAGGCCCAAAAATATAAATGGAACTTCAGGTAATCGGGTAACTGCTAGTGCCGCGATACGACTAGAAAAAATATTTTTATGTACCAGCAAACTGGTCTGTAGAAAAATAAAGAACAAAATCAAATAAGTAAGGATTATGTGGTACCTTCAGTGTCGGTAGCTCATAACTATGAGAAGTATAGAATCGACATTCGTCACTTTATCTCGCGGTGCTGATATGATAAAACTGATACAATTTTATCGCGGGCTTTGGGATGACTACGACCTACTGACTTGTGTTACAGGTTACCAATAGCAGAGTATAAAATATTGTACAATGTTGACAACAGTGAATAACGTCAGTCTATTTTTAATTCGACAAAATACCATGTGATTGTTTAACAGAATAATTCAGCATCTCTCTCGCAAACTAAATAAAACATTCTTAATGGTTCAATCAAAGGTCAAACAAGGTATTATTTCAAAAGATTTTCTACTTCATGTATGATTTCATGTCATTACAGAAGTCACAGAAATCAAATGATGCTTCCTCTCAAAATACAATACAGATAGATATAGCTCATATTCACTTGTTTATATCCCAGTGAAAAGGAAAGTAAATGAATATTGTCGAAGCACTTCTCAAGATATAATTTTAACCAGATGTCAGATTAGAATGAAAAACATATACAGTTCAATAAAACAACAACATAGAAAAATGAAGACTATATTTTAATTATATCTCTTATAGCAAAGATCGAGAGATAAATAATCATGATAATTTGTGTCTATCTCACAAGAAAAACAGAAAACAGGAAAACCGACATAAAGAATTTTTCATAGAGAAATAAATAAGAACTACTAACTTGTAAGCTGTATTCACCAAAATAATGGTCATAATAGCCAACATAAATGGATTCACCATTAGGATCTAAACACAATTTCGTAATGCTAGCATCTCTAGGTGGAAGTTTAGATATACAGTGATGAGTCTGTAAAGTAAAACATTTAAATATTAACTTTACAAAAGTGATATAACTTTAATACAAACAAAGTCTTAGAAATCTAATTGGCTTGAAAGAAAACTTCTGAAATTTGTGTTGAGGCATAAACAGTAGTGATAATTTATCGGGAATATAAAAGTTAATTGATAAGCTGATGGCATTGAGTGGATAGACTGACCCAATGCATTCCATAATATCAATCAATAAAGTGGAAAACTGAAACCCTTACGTTAAAAACAGATCTAATTAGTAATTTCTTATTTCATTGAAAAGAGATACAAAAGTCAAAAGAGGAAGTGGTGTGATGCATGCATTATGTATCATGTGTCAAAATACAAGATAAGAATAATAAATTAAACAGTGTCGCCTTCAATATCTATAAGTGATAATAATGTTATTACTAAAGGAATATTTATTTTATTGATGTTTATTCCGTACTCAATTCCACCAAGTAGTATTTCAAAACTTCGAGTTTATTTATTTGAACACATAAACATTGGTACAAGGGGATGCCAAATACATCTGCGCCAAACAATAACAATGAGATTGTGAAGAGATAGAGAATGTCAAGTGAGCATACGAAAAAAGAGAACAACGAACGGAAATTAGTGTATGAGATGGAAATAATAATAATGGGAGAGGCAGTTCAGTTAACAAAAGTACAATCTAGAACAACATATATAAGCGAACAATATTGTTTTCGATTAGATCCTCTTCAGGCTTTACTCTAATATACAGTAATATTTATATGCATATACGAAATTATTAAACCAATCAAGGTAGTTTATAAATCAATGATAACGATGAATAAAACGATTACATAATATGTGAAAAGTACAAATAGTGTGATGACAGGTGTACTAGTTTTTATAAGAATAATAAAGGCTCAAATCAATGTTACATAATCGGAAATAGGTCAATGATTAGAAAAATATAGATAGTGAGATAACATTTATAAAATTATTATAAGATGACGTAATGAGAAGTGTTCAGATAATTGAACCGTGAAAAATAAAATGGTAGGAGGGGGTGAAGAAGAATTAATAAACGAAAAGGTTTGAAAAGAAAATAATAAATAAATTCATTTATTAAGGCCAAGGGAGAGATAAGGGTGTTACAAATTTCTTCTGAACACAAAGACTCGGCTTGACGGCTCGAATTCCTATAGCTTCTGCTATGTGTAAGAGACGAGATCGAACACCATAGGGAAAACTACTGGGAATATGATAAATAACTGACTCATGATCTTAATCATTGAAATTACTACAATCTCCACAAAACCCCTTCTGATAATAATCAACATATGCTCACTAGTTACTGGCTTCAAGAGGTTTATCCTGGAGTTCTAGTGAGAAGTAGTGACCAGTGGAGTTCAACCAGGTCTGTTGTGGGATAGTAACTCACTGAAGACAATGGTGGATGTGTCGCTCAATTTCGTGGATTAGTTGAAGTTAGACATTAACACCGTTGGATGCCGGCTCAGTGGTCTAGTGGTTAAGTGCTGGCGCGCGAAACCAGTAGGTCCTGGGTTCGAATCTCGCAGGGGGCGAGGTCGTGGATGCGCACTGCTGAGGAGTCCCATAATAGGACGAAACGGCCGTCCAGTGCCTCCAGGTTTTCCATGGTGGTCTAGCTTCAACTGACTCATGATCTTAATCATTGAAATTACTACAATCTCCACAAAACCCCTTCTGATAACTTTAAATGACTTGTTTCTATCCACTACATGACCACTATCGATTAAGTGTGAAAGAACTGAGCTGCGTATTGTCTTTACGTAACCTTTTCCTAACCACGATGGGAGGTGTTCACTAACTCTTTGGTTCAGTTGCCTGGTAGTGCGCCCAATATAGCTTTCTCCGCAGGAGCAGCTGAATTCGTAGATACACATAGAAGTGGTGTAACCAGGTAACTTGTCCTTCAGTTGGGGAATCACCATAGATCGGGTCGAATACGATAGACAGAGGTTGGCAGCATTAAACGTTCTCTTGACTGCTCCAGTCAGTCTATCACGCAATACATCACCATTGAATTGCAGCTTCAAGAAAAGAGGTTTCTTATTAGCTGTTAGTGTCACTATCTTCTTGTTTGTTATACGCAAGTGTTTCTTCAAGAAACCCTGTGGATAACACATTTCAATCAACATATTATGAATTTGCTCTAATTCCATTTCAATTGTGCCAACAGAACATATCTTCATGGCTCTACTTGCTAAGCATTTGACTAAGTTTCTCTTATAATGAAGAGGCACAAAGCTTAAAAAATGTGTGTATTGGCTGGAAAGCTTTTTTCTATACACACCTCTGCTGATAGAACCATTTTCTTTTCTACTTAACAAAACGTCAAGGAAATGTAGTTTATTATCCATTTTCTCTTCACATGTAAATTTAATTGCATGATGTTTGTTATTAAATCGTTCTAGCAGTTGTTCTTTACCAATGTTCTGATCGGCAATGATGAAAGTATCATCAACGCAACGACAATATAAATCAAGCTCATTGATAACCTCTTTGAGAGGTCCGTTTTCTAGTTTAGCCATAAAAATCCGCAAGGATGGGACCTAGAGGTGAACCCATCGCTATACCATCAATTTGTCTATGATATGTGTTATTAAAGACAAAATGCACATTCATTGTGCATTTTAAAACTAATTCTTTAAGACTAAGCTCAGGAATTCCAATATTGATTTGTTTTTCCTGTAGTTGTTGGCACACAAAATCAATGTTCTCAATTAACGGCACATTGGTAAACAGTGAAGCTACATCTAAAGACATCATACGTTTCCCATTTAAATTCATATGTTCCACTTTAGAAATGAAATCGAAGACTTCCTTCACGCTTCTGTTGACGACTAGTTAATGTAATGGATTAAGGATTCGAACTAGCCACTTTGCAGTTTTGTGATATGGAGAATTATACATATCTAAAACTGGGCGAAGAGGAAGACCAGTCTTGTGAACTTTAGGTAAACCATATAGTCGCGGTGTGTTCGATCCAGTGGGTTTGAGTGAGTCGTGTGTGTCAGGAGTAAGTATACCTTTATTTTTCAATTCCTTTAGTGAAGTACAATCAGAAAGAATTCTTTTAGTCAAAGAAGTTATATTTATTTTGTATGAAGTAATAGAAAATTACAGCAGAATGGCAACTGGCTTCTATTCTGATCCATGTCTGATAACGTCTCAAGTCACTGTGCCGCACCATCTCTAAGAACCCCAACCAGGGAGTCGCGAAAGACCAACAGAAGCCAGTCCTATACAGCTTTCTTTTATGCCATGTCATCCAATAACCACCCCGCTTATTTCAACCGGTCTCAGCGTCGGCAAATAATGCACGACCTGGAATTTGCCGGGACGACATTCATAGGACATGCCCGAGCCGTCGATGTCAGTGTTTTAAGATGGTGACACCAACTGAATAATCGTCGCTGTGCCCCGAACTTACGTTGCCGAACCTCTGCACTATCAATTTGGTGTTGCCACTGGACGATGATCAAGCACAGAGGGTCGTCTAACATTCTCAACTCGAAAATACCAGGTTTCACTGGCATAGAGCAAAACTGCTCTCACCAACGCGTAGTACATCCCACCTTATACAGCCAGACGAACATCACAAAAGCTCCAAAGATGGCCCAGAGTGGGATAAACCGATCTGGCTTTCACTACTCAGCTACCCAAAAACACGAATTTTTTTGACTACTTCTATCTGCTAACTACCCAGGGTGAGTGCAGGATCAGGGTCCTGTCAGTTTTGTAAAAGTACTTTGCACTTAGAAGGTAGGAAGCACATACCATACTTACGGACATTGATTGCCAACTGAATAAGTGAGGATTTCATGACTTGGATATTGTCGCACAGTAAGACAATATTACCCGCATACTCAAGGTCGAGAAGTCTTTCTCCAGGCAACTGATCAACACCACCACTACCTGCATCCATCAGAGCTGTTTTCATAACGTCATCGATAATGAAATTGAAGAGGGATGGTGAGAGTTTGCAACCTTTCCTAACTCCATTGCTTGAATTGAACAATGGGGAGAGGTAATTGTATGCTCTCACTCTACCTGAAGTGTTTGAAACTTTTCAGGCACGCCCTTCTTCAATTGACAATCCCAGAGAAGATCTGTCCAACGAATCGAAGGCGGTCCTACTGTCAAGAAACATCACAATTGATGGGTTGTGATAAGTATAAAGATGTTTTAACACTTGGCGGAGAGTGAAGATATGATCAAAACGAAAACCAGTCTGCACATTGTGAGTCAATATTTTTTCGGGTTTTGAACAATCTACGAAGAATGACGAGAGCCAATATTTTTGACGCGATCGGAAGAAGACTTATCCTCCGATAGTTGTTGCAGAAACGACGTGAACCCTTCCTAAACATAAGGACGACTAATGACTCATTCCAAAATTTTGGAGCACTATCTAATAGCCAGATCCTTTGTAAAAAACTCAGTCACTTCCTCAACTAAAAAGTCACCACCACCTTTAAAAAAGGAACGAACGTAAGTGAGGAGCCTGAAGAAATACAGTGCTTATAAGCGGGACGCTTCGCGAAACCACAATCAAATTTACTCGCCGTTTCTATGGCGTCACGCAACTACAGTCAATGCTCATCTATAATTTTCGGTGGGCTGGTACCTAGCCTTGAACCTAGCTCCGTTTGATATTTAGTTGTAACAGAAGCTGTGACCAATTTACTGACATCTGAATTCAAGCTTTAGATGCAGGGGAAAGGCAGGGATACAATCGATCAGTACTGCTTCATTTCCAGTGCTTAGTGGGATACCAGCGGCAGCAAAACTAGACAAAGATGCCACAAAGTCGCCGGATAGACGCACGTGAAACAAGATTTTCGAAGTGACAGAGGGAGAGTAAATTTCAGTGCTTCACTACAGTTTTGAATACTGGTCTCTGATATACAACAGACATCGATATTAAGACTTTTTAAAGACATAGCCAACCCTATGTGTTGTCAGATCTGCAGTATTGTGCGAACGTTGAAGGAGGCCAGTTTGAATCACTCAGTCGGCTAAAACGTAGGATCAGGCACGTATATGGATTGGTCCGGGTTACCACGCCTCATTAGCACAAGATGAACAACTAATTCATAGAAGTAGTTATAATGATACGATACATGCAGAAAGGATTAATTCGTAGAAAGAAAGGCTTAAAGTAACTTTAATCTCACGGTTTAAGGGAAGACAAAGAGTGTATACACCTACGACATTTCGGTCGATTCTGAGCCATGTTACCCAGATTTTTTAACCACTGGTTATGATAGTCGCGCGGACGGATATCTCGCCTTCGCCATAGGTGACGCAAGTTGGCAAAAGCCAAACGAGCTTTCTGAATCCGTGCAGAGATTTCGCCAGACACCAACCCATTAGGACTGATCAGACTTCCAAGATAAGTGAAGTTGTCGACACGTTCGACTACCTAGAGGTCTAATTCATAAAGTAGTGGATCAAAGTCAGGAGATGCAGTCCCATGGTAGCCGTATCCACCAACCCGGTTAAAGCGCCGGACATTCACTTTTCGTCCGCTCAATTGCGTAAACAACACACCTGACATGAGAAGACAATAAGTAGGATTTACCTGGTAGTGGTTGTATACACAAGGCCATGTGACAGTATTTCGAGAGGGAGAGAGGGAAAACTCTCCCCACCATCGGTCGTACTAGGGGAATTGAGGAATATATTATTTATGTAATAAAAAATAATAATGAGATAATATGTATGAAAATACAAGAAATGAAATATATTTTATCACACAGTATAGAACGCAAATATAAGCTACAACCCAAAATACTCAATAAAAAAATAGAATTAGGTTTAGTTTCATACTTTAAGGTCACATTCGACAATAGTACCGTTCTGTCCTCCAATATAAGCCACATTTGTAACCGGGTTTATAGCCATATCAATCACAGCAGTAGCGCAGCCACCAAAAGCATGAAATTCACCTATTTTAATATTACCCTTATTGGGTAATGTGCCCGAAGATTTGGATTCCGATTTCAAAAGAGGGTAACTCGTGTCAGTTTCAACTTTAGCTCTAAAAGGCAATGAAATTTTCTTGTCATTACACATTTTTTCATGACTGTCGTCATCATCTGATGATGATGACGTCGAACAGGAAGAGATATATGATTTATCCACTTGTTTAGGAGGTGAAATGCGAAGAACAGAGGGTTCGAGTGGTAAGCTTTGATGGCAGATAGTTTTAGATGAATCGAATGTGACAGTGCGACTTTTTTCATTTGTATCTATTGATTGCTCTTTAATCTTTGCTGTTGGGTAAATGACTGGCTCACCTTTTATAGGTGGAGATGTGATTTTATCTAAAATAAAGAATAGAAAGCAACCAATTTATTCAGGTTTTTGGGAAAGAGCAAATACACAGAAAGAATTCCTAGTATAATAATAAAGGTATTAAGAATAATTAGCATACCTTCGACTGTCATTGGTAAATCTGCAGTAAGTCTTGTTTGAGATGGGTGTCCTAACGATCCAACATTTTTATTAACTGTTTTAGTGGAAGCCTTAGCTGCTGCTTGCTTTAACATTTGATCAACTTCATCAAAAGTAAACTGCCAGCTGTTTGGAGACTGAAGAGCTTGACGTATTAAAGCTAAACGCTCTAAATCAACACCATTAGAATTTGAACTGGTAGGTATTGGATTAAATGGATCAGATACTGTATTTTGTGGAGCTGTAGAGGTATGACCTTGAGGAACACAGGAGGCTGTAGGAACGTTAGAAGTAATTTCAGGGACTGACGGCGAGGATGTGATAACACTTTTAGACTGGTTTAATTCTAATTATTAAAAAGACAGATGAATAGATGGAAGTTTTCGTAACATCGGGATAAAAAAGAATAGAAAGCAAACAGATCCCATTTTAATTACTTAATAAAACTCACAAACTTCTTATCTATGTAAAGTTCATACACTAAACCATTTTGCTCAAAAATTGCAAAATAGAAAACCAAAGCTCACCTGGTTGTTGATTGCTTGTTACATCGGACGATAAACTTGAAGGCATACCAATTCGCTGCTTATTTATTGCTTTTGGATTGGTTATAAAATGAGTAGGATGCGATGTTTCAACATCAGGTGTATCCAAAGGAGCTATAGAAGCAATAACTTTTACATGCGATTTTTGAATCGGTAAGGAGACATTTTGTCGGTTATCTGTTGGCTCAGAACGAGAAGTGTTCGTGTGACTCTCAATATCAGAGTCGGAATGATTAAGTCCTATTTTAACGAAAGATGAGAGAAACATTTACTAGAAAAAAACTTAACTATGTGGCTATGTAAGTGATCGCAAAAGAAGATAAAAAAAGAAACCTTGATAAAATAATCACTAGGTGAATATGATTAAAATAAGACAATTGTGTAGTCATTATGGAATTAAAAATATGAGTAAATTGTAAATACATGTCAATCCTATTGCTAGATTTATTAACTAATTGCATGAACAACATACCGCAAGATTGAAAACGAATTAAGTAAAAGTTATTGGGAGAAGATTGCTTAGAAGAAGCACCTGAACGTTAGTACTTAACGTGATAATCTAAACTGATGATCAATGGCAAAAGTAAGTTGATACGCTTTACAAATACAAATACTACCATTTTCCTACAAAACACAAGTCATCGGCAACCATTATGTTAATGGACACAACAATTATATATGTAGCACAGAAGATGGATTTTGCTTCTGACGTTATGATATTGCAAACATACACAATATATCGATAACATTGATGCTATATCACAGACACTGAACAAAGTGAGTGTGATAATTTCAGAACACCTTCATACAATCAAAGCATAGTTGATCAGAAAGAGTAACGTGATTTTTAAACTCAGGATAAAGAAATAACACTAGAGAGTGGTGGCTCAATGGGTAAAGCATTCGACTTTCAGATACTAAGCCACAGGTTCGAACCTAGCTTGACCTAATTGGTATGGGCAACTAGATAGTATCAATAGCCTTCACACTTAAAACATGACTTGAAGTCAAGTACACAAGTCTGTACCTGTTATGAATGACAATAAAAAGCGTAAACAAATGTAGGTACAAGAAGATATCCATCACGAAGAAAAATAGTAAATGGAAGTGACAATTATAATTGACTATTAATTGTCTCTCAATATAATTGACGATCTATTTCCAACTCTAAAGGCCGTCACGATTTTGTCTGAACTTAGAGACCTCAGAAAACAGTAGACATCATCAAATTTCTCCGACGTCTATAACAGCATCTCAATGGACCCAATAAAGAATCCCAGGGTCTTGGTGACTGGTCAAAGGCAACAACAGAGATTAACAATTATGATCTACTAAATATTTTTCACGCAGAACCCCAAACACTGAATTATTACATATGCCTCATAGTTAAGCGAATCTTGGAAATCAGTTACGGTAATGTTACAGATGAGATTTTTCGATGATCTGACGAACGAATTGTCGATTGTTAAGATCAACGTATAGAAGGTTAAGCGACAGATAAACGCAACAGCATAATGTAGTAAAATGATTGCTATTCACGAAAATGAATTATTGATGTAAGCCCCTGAATGACCAGAAATCAAGGACAAGATCCCTAACCAGATGAATCGTCTTTCAATAAATAAAGTGACGTGCTTATGTACAGAATAAACATGATAAACACCAATAGTTATTGGAGGTAGGTCACCCATTCACCATTTAATTAATATCCGACTGATAGGTCTAATCTTCGGGTATCGAATCAGATGTGCATTATTAGCATGATATATGAATTCATGGTACATCGTAGTAGGATTATGCACCAACTGATAAACAATACTTTAATGATGTACTCTAACTAAAACGTCTGCCCCGACGCGCGATGTTTTATGGTGGCACAAATCCATGGAGTCTCTGACAAGTGGACTGAGTCATGTTGGTAGGTGTAGACTACTTGGTTGGGGACCGCGAGATGATAACAACCGATGGTTAGTGACCTTGAATGACATGGCTCAAAATCGTTTGCAATGGAGCAGGTGCATCCACTCTCAAACTCTAATCTTCTGAATTCTTCATGTCCTTTATTTTCTTTCCGAATCTATTCCACTGGACTATACTCCTTAAATAACATCATCAAACCCTAGTGTTCCCTATCACTACTTATACTTTCACTACCTCTACCACTACGGGATTTGAATCGATAACTGAATCTCTGTGCTAATGTGGTGTGGCAACTCGGACTGATGTACGTACGTACGAAGTTCCACGTTGTTACTGACTGACTGAAATAAAACGTCACCGTTATTGTTTTTGCTTGAGCAATTATCAAAGAAGTGAGACAATCCACAAAAATAAGTATTACTAAGAAACTGTCATTTTGTTTGTTAAAGCATAAAAATAATTGGCTTATTCCACAGAACCAGATATGTATTTAAATAAATCACCAATATGCTCATCCTCAAAAAATAATCCAAAACATACCTCGTAGTAGATTGGATCGTTCTTGTTTCAACTCACGCCTTTTAGCTTTGACCTAGATTAAAATGTAGAAACTTGGATTAAGGGCAAGGAAATAGGTATATAAAACAATTGGAATATTGTCATATGTAGTTATAAACAGACAATCGTTCAAGGCAAGTGTACCTTAACTCATATTCAGATCATAACTTGTTGCTGAACTTCCGTAACACTACCTATTTTCCACAACTCAATAGCTTTCTCGCTATATTGTTGTTTTCTACGATTTCCTTTCATATTCCATACCGAAACCAAACATGAATATAAAAAAGTAGAAGCGTAACAAAAATTAAGTAGTGATGAAACTAATGTAGCGATAAACCAAAATGAAATGAATATAACATAGGGTTTTACAAAATGTTTATACATGACAATTAGTGGTCTTTTCACCTGATGTCTTGATTAAAGCCAAGGTTAGACCATCTTTATATAGGAAAAAATATAAGTAACTTAGTAATACAGTCTTTTTTTAAATAACTTTAATAAAATACCATTATATATAGCGATCAATTAAGGTATGAACATAGAGCTAAAAAACAACTTGGATATTACGAGCTGAACCTAGTAAAAGTTAAGTTCAAGCTTATCTATTTATTTCTAAATCAAATATATGCGGCATATAATTTCCTAGCAGTTATAATTTATAAACAAGTACGATTTTAAATCTTCAGAAGAAACCGCGACAATAGTGAAGAACGACAAATTTATTTGTGTGTGAAATGAAAAAAACATTTCGCATTTATAGTTAACGTTTTCATAATATAGACAGCCAGTAAGCTTTGACAGGAAAATCTCTCCCTAAGAGGATACAACTGAAGTGTGAAAGTAGTTAGATACTAAATTTAAGAAATTCCAAACTGTTCTCATATTAAAAGTATTATACACTCGCGTCGTGAAAAATAATAAAACTGAGCAACCAGATAGAAGAGTCTGAGTTCCTCAAAGTACTTTTATCATCTGGATTCAGTCAGTCAGTCAGTCAGCTGCAACGTAGGACCAGGCACGTATATGCATCGGTCCAAGTTGCCATACCGCATTAGCACAACAAGATGAACACCGGATTCATAGGAGTAGTTAATTCAGTGGTGGTAATATATAGAAGAAAGATTGTGTATATGGAGATAGTACAGGAAGAAAGAATTAGTTCCTAGACAGATATGAAGCGATTTTAATCTCTTAATTTAAGGAAGACAGAGAGTGTATACACCGACGCCATTGTGATCGATTCTGAGCCATGTCACCAAGAGTCTCCAACCAGTCTGGATTCAACTCTGAAGATAATAATATTAAATGAAGCGTAGATGAGTTCTGTTTACCTAAAAGCATTTAGAGGAAGAAATATCACATAAGATAATTTATGTGACACTAGCTCTGTTGAATTTAATTTTAAGGTCCTGTTCACAGTAGAACGAATTACAACTCAGATTTCATTTCTGTGAAGTTATAAAGTCGAGACTCCAATAGCTGAAACAATGAGAATAGGTTTTTATAGTGCAACAGTAGGAGACAGTCGTTCCGTTTTACTACGGGAAAATTAGACAGATAGTTTACATATTATCTGTAAAATTACATAAACAACACGATTGTACAGAAGCAAATGATCTGGACCCAGAATGAGATACAAACTGTAACTAAGATACAAAATAAAAAGACTTTTGTAAGATTTATGCAACTGACACTCACCAAATTTAACTCAGTTTCAACAGTCTGTAATTTTTCCTCCAGTTCATCTTGTTTGATTTTAAGTGATTGAAGTTCTTGGGAAATTAATAAAGCTTTCTCCATACACTGGAGTTCTTCACATTTCTTTGTGTTGTCGTTTACAGGCTGAATTGTAGTTGGTTTTAGAGAAGTTGGTGGGCACGTAACTATTTTGGGGTAAACAGGGGAATAAGTCTCCCGTTCAGATTTTGTTTTCTTAGAATCACAACGGTTTGAACTAGTAGACTTACTTACTTTACAGCGTAACTCATTAGTTAACCGCTTTGATACATTTTGATGTTTACCTTTAGAGTTAATAGTGGTTATCTTTTGAATTTGCTTCTCTTGCTTACGTGTATTTACTGAATCTTTATCAATAGTTTCTAACTGAAACGAGAAAACAGATATGACAAAAATGACCTAAACACAACAAGAATTCAACTTGAATCAGAAATTGTCATTACTTTGTTATAAATAAACGCAACGGAAATTATAATTGAGTGCAGTTACCACTTAAAAATTACATTAAGGAAATTACTTACAATGTTTAGCATCATTCCACCTTCATGAACATCAGAAGTATTTGAAATTCTTGGTTTCTTAGATAACGGAGTAGAAGAAATATTGCGATTACACTTGTTATGTGATGATTGGAAGGTATCAGACGAACGTTTCCCATTGCGTGTACGAAGACCGTTGCTGACTGCGTCAGATTTCTGACCTGATTAAAGGAAAAGTATCGTAGAACTTTATAAAATCACAGTTTTAAAGACTGAGGTCTTAAAATAGATCAGCAATTGGTTATGATCAACGTACAACCTAGCGATTATGTCCCTACTGAAACTCAGGATTTAGGGAAAGAAATTGAATGCTTCTGTTCCACTGAAATCGATTTTGACTAACATCAACCAACATGTGACAGTTATATATAGTGATAGGAAATAAACTAGTTCACGAAAAAAGTTAAAATTTGCAGGTGTGTATTTGTAAAGTCAGTCAGTCAGTCAGCTGCAACGTAGGACCAGGCACGTATATGCATCAGTCCAAGTTACCATACCGCATTAGCACAACAAGATGAACACCGGATTCATAGAAGTACTTAATTCAGTGGTGGTAATATATAGAAGAAAGACTGTGTATAAGGAGATAGTACAGGAAGATAGAATTAGTTCGTAGAAAGAAAGATTTGAAGTGATTTTAATCTCTTAGCTTAAAGGAAGACAGAGAGTGAATACACCGACGCCATTGTGATCGATTCTGAGCCATATCAAAGTGAGTTACTCACTCTTTTTCGAATTATGATCTGTGTGGAAATAGTGACATTTGAGGCTTCTAAACGATAGTATGCATTTCCCCAAGGAGATCGTACTTAGAGCCCTTGACCTAAAATCAGAATCTACAAGTTAATAGACCTGCATCAGATATATCCCTTTTGAACTAATTCACCGTGTACTTAGATCTGAGTCACACTTCCCGTATGAAAGGTAATGATACTTCTCGGTTGCCTAAATTGAAGTAGGTGAAGCCGAGTTTTAATCTGGAATATACTGACCGAAAGTTAAACGCACTTACAATTTTTATTTATTTAAACACATAAACATTGATTCAAGGAGGCATCAAATACATGCACCACATAAATCCTTCTATTCGTGTGAGTGCTGGAACACTGCCGGGGTGCCCAAACCGCAACAGGTGGTTTTTTAGGAGGCCACATCCCGAGCCTTTGACCTAGAGGTCTACTTCATAAGGCAGTAGGGGAACTTTAGAGGATGTAGTTTCATGGTAGCCATGGTAGTCATCTATAATGAGGTCCGATATTATTCCCAACTTTTGCTGCGCAAACACCGGGCCTGTGTTTGAGTGATATTCTATATGCTTCGTCCTTTCTATTATTACTGATACAGCCATTATTCCGACTACTTTAGCATTCATCTCAATTTTATTTCGCTATGACGATATGGTGTCCCAACTCATGTCGAAGCACATGTGCCAAGAATTGTATTGGATGCTCCTGAATGCCCTGGTACAACCGTAGGTGGAGAGTCCGCTCTCCCTCTCGAAATGCTCTCACATGACCACGTGTATACAACCACTGCTAAGATAGTCCTACCCATTGCCTTCTCATGGCGGGTGCGTTCTTTACGAAAGCGAGAGGAAGAAAAGCGAATGTCTGGCGTTTTAACCGGGTTGGTGGATACAAAGGATCCACCTAGAGAAGTTATAAAACCCTGATTTAAAACCAGTGTTGTACATGGGCTCCAGGATCCTAAATGAACAAATGGCGTATGAACCAGTCTCTGGTCACTGGTAACCATGGGACTGTATCTCTCGGCGTTGCTCCACTGCCTTGTGGACCACACCTTTAGGTCGAAGGCTCTAGGTGTCAGTCAGTCAGCTGCAACGTAGGACCAGGCACGTATATGCATCGGTCCAAGTTGCCATACCGCATTAGCACAACAAGATGAACACCGGATTCATAGAAGTACTTAATTCAGTGGTGGTAATATATAGAAGAAAGACTGTGTATAAGGAGATAGTACAGGAAGATAGAATTAGTTCGTAGAAAGAAAGATTTGAAGTGATTTTAATCTCTTAGCTTAAAGGAAGACAGAGAGTGAATACACCGACGCCATTGTGATCGATTCTGAGCCATGTCACCAAGAGTCTCCAACCATTGGTTACGATAGTCACGCGGACCCCAACCAGGTAGTCTGAATCTACCAACATGGCTCAGACCAGAAGTTAGTGACTTCAAGCACTGATGCCACGTTTTGGTTTGGCCGCCCCTGACTTTCTTCCAATTATCCCTAACACCGGTTAGCATTGCGCGCCGTGGTAATCGGTGTTCAGGCATACGTAACACGTGGCCCAACCATCTCAGTCGATGAAGGTTCAGAACCTCATCAACTGATTTACCATCATTTCCTAATACCCTGCGTCTAACCTCACTATTACTTACCCGGTGATCCCAGCAGATACCCGCAATATTTCTAAGGCACCTGTGGTTAAATACTAGTAACTTACGAATATCTTCTACTCTTAAAGGCCATGTTTCGCAGCCGTATAGTAGAACGGAACAAACTGCCGCGCAGTATACTCGTCCCTTAATTAATAGACGGATATCTCGCCTAGGCCATAAATGACGTAAGTTGACCTGACCGTTGTTGCTACCTTGACGTGGTGGTCGGGCTTGCCTATCGTGATGAAGCAACTGAGCTATACTGGCTGGAACAACCGTTCCTCAAGGTCCTACCATGCCAGAGAGGTCGGTTGAAGAGCGGTAAGACTAAAAGCAACAAAACCTAGGTCCGAAGGCGAAGTCGTACTGCTGACTGTACAGAGGTGTGACAGCAGTAAGGTGTTTCCTTCAGACAACCAGCATAACAGCGATGCTGCCTTCCCACAAGAAGGAGTGGGGTTAGAAAAGGTCGACCCTAAAAATGCAGACCTCGCTTTATCTCACGGATATACGTCTCCGGCGGTAAGGTCTCAACAAGTACGGAGCTAACACAAAAATTACTCATAAAAAGGTCGTATGTGACCGACCTCAAGCAGCTGTCCCTTGGGCACTGCGGTCACGCTCTCAGGTCACTAAGACCACCTCTAATCCAATTTCCTTTCCAGGTACCTCCAGCAGAACCCTTCCACGGTGTGAGGAACCGGGAAGTGATAACCGCCCTCATACCTCTAACAGCACTCAAGACCACTGTATTCATAATCAACCTACCTCTTCAATTCCTATTATTCCTCCCCCTACATCGACTTTCAAATCTAAACTGCCACTTTTAGCTTCCTCCTCAAGTGTCACAACAGCCAACGATTCTAGTGCGCAAAACACTGTCCCAGTTCTACTGAAACCCCGCTCCAAACTACACATTGGAGCCCTCAACGTACGCAAACTATACCAAATCGGTCAGCAGGCTTCCTTGGCTAAAACCTTAGAATCTCGTACGACTGATGTATGCTGTGTCTCTGAAGCACGCATACAGGATCCTAGTGTGGCCATTCACTTGACCTCACCTCGGCAAAACGGAGTGCCGACGAGATACACTCTCCGTGTATCTGGCGACCCGATGGCTAGTTCTCGTGGACTGGCAGGTGTAGGCATAGCACTAAGCATGAGGGCGGAACAAGCGCTATTAGAGTGGATCCCCGTTAATAGTCGTCTATGCGCTGTTCGGCTAAACGGCTCCGTAAGAACTCGAAAGGATAGGGACACACGTCGTTGCCTTTTCGTCGTTTCTGCCTACGCTCCCACTGACTGCAGTTCGGATGAAGTGAAAGATGAATTTTACAGAAAGCTGTCTGAACTTCTTCAGAAAGCTAAAAGTTCAGACATAGTACTCGTAGCAGGAGACTTTAATGCCCAGGTAGGTAGCTTAAACGAAACAGAAAGACATTTAGGTGGGTATTTTAGTATTCCGGCACAGAGAACAGATAATGGTGATCATCTGCTGCAACTGTGCTCAGACAATCGTTTATTTTTAGCAAACACAAATTTTGAGCATAAGGAGAGACATCGTCTAACATGGCGACCCCCTGCACCAAACCAACGATGGACTCAAATAAACCATATTGCCATCAGTCATCGTTGGAGAGGGTCGATAGATTGTCGCTCATTCTGGAGTACCTGCTTGGACTCCGACCATGCCCTAGTACGAGCACGCATCTGCTTGCGCCTCACTGGACGCAAAAAAGCCACACAAAAAAGACTCATTAGAACCGAATCGAGTAATGAGAAAACCAAAAGTAGGTTCCAGGAACAACTGAGGTCACACTTAGGTAGTTCTGAAAACGAGGCTGACCCAGATGTTGATTGGAAAGACATACAAGCAGCTGTGGAAACAGCAGTGACATCTACTAGTGATTTAAACCAAATGGTTACAAAGAACCAATGGCTTTCTTCAAGGTCTATTGCACTGATAGATTCTCGTAAACTCATCCCATCAGGTTCTGAACACAATGAAGAGCGTAAAGAAATCAGATCTAGGTTAAGCAAAAGTCTAAGGAACGATCGTGAGCAGTGATAGGCAACGAAAGCAAAAGAGATGGAAAAGGCGGCGGCTATAGGGAACACAAGACAACTCTACAGACTAATAAAAGAAACTGGAATTAATAAATCAAGTGTAAGTCAGACTATTTCGGAAAAAGACGACACTCTCAGCTGCTCCCAGTCCAGACGTTTAGAACGATGGGCGGAACATTTTAAGGAGCAGTTCAGTTGGCCTTCAGCTACTCTACAACTACCCTCTATTCCCAGACAGTATGAATGGAACATTGAAGTAGGTCCCCCAACTCTAGCTGAAGTTCAAAAGGGTATAGCTAATCTGAAACGAGGAAGCGCAGCTGGTCCAGACGGATTGGCCCCAGAGGTCTTTAAGGATGGTGATCCAATTCTAGAGACTAGGTTGACTAATATTTTAGCTAAAATCTGGGAGTTAGACGTTATCCCATCTAACTAGTCACAATCACTTATCGTCCCAATATTTAAGAAAGGGTCAAAATCATCCTGTGACAACCACAGAGGGATTAGTTTAACTAATATAATATCTAAAATACTAGCTTCGATAATTATCGGACGCCTAAGACTCCTGAACTGCAAACACGAGAGAATCAAGCTGGCTTTAGACCTGGTCGTGGCTGCATCGACCACATATTCACCATTCGTCTGGTTCTAGAACACAGGCATACTTATCGGCGTCCGAAAATGGTGGTCTTCCTTGACCTCAAAGTAGCATTTGACTCTGTTGACCAAGAGGTTCTGTGGCAGTGTCTGTCATTGAAAGGCGTACCTCAGAAGTACATAAACTTTGTGAAGGCTCTTTACTCGAACACTACTAGTCGAGTCAGAGCTTATGGCGAACTGTTATCTGCTTTCGCAACCTCAAGTAGCGTCCGCCAAGGCTGTCCACTTTCTCCATTTTTGATCAACTTCATCATAGATCTACTGATGGAAATAACGCACTCATCGACTGAATTCTCGGGTATTGATCTCCTACCTGGAGGTCCACTTATTGACTTAGAATACGCAGATGACATAGTCCTGTTTGGTGAAGACGCTGATGAAATGCAGAATCTTTTGGTAGCACTGAGCAACAATGCCAGAATGTTTGGGATGCACTTCTCTCCCTCTAAATGCAAGTTGTTGCTTCAGGACTGGTCTGCGTCAACACCTGAACTAAGGATAGGGGGTGAAGTAGTCGAACGCGTTAACAACTTCACTTATCTTGGAAGTCTGATCAACCCTAATGGGTTGGTGTCTAACGAAATCTCAGCACGGATTCGAAAAGCTCGTTTGGCCTTTGACAACTTACGTCATTTATGGCGAAGGCGAGATATCCGTCTATTAATTAAGGGACGAGTATACTGCGCGGCAGTTTGTTCCGTTCTACTATACGGCTGCGAAACATGGCCTTTAAGAGTAGAAGATATTCGTAAGTTACTAGTATTTGACCACAGGTGCCTTAGAAATATTGCGGGTATCTGCTGGGATCACCGGGTAAGTAATAGTGAGGTTAGACGCAGGGTATTAGGAAATGATGGTAAATCAGTTGATGAGGTTATGAACCTTCATCGACTGAGATGGTTGGGCCACGTGTTACGTATGCCTGAACACCGATTACCACGGCGCGCAATGCTAACCGGTGTTAGGGATAATTGGAAGAAAGTCAGGGGCGGCCAAACCAAAACGTGGCATCAGTGCTTGAAGTCACTAACTTCTGGTCTGAGCCATGTTGGTAGATTCAGACTACCTGGTTGGGGTCCGCGTGACTATCGTAACCAATGGTTGGAGACTCTTGGTGACATGGCTCAGAATCGATCACAATGGCGTCGGTGTATTCACTCTCTGTCTTCCTTTAAGCTAAGAGATTAAAATCACTTCAAATCTTTCTTTCTACGAACTAATTCTATCTTCCTGTACTATCTCCTTATACACAGTCTTTCTTCTATATATTACCACCACTGAATTAAGTGCTTCTATGAATCCGGTGTTCATCTTGTTGTGCTAATGCGGTATGGCAACTTGGACCGATGCATATACGTGCCTGGTCCTACGTTGCAGCTGACTGACTGACGTAAGTTGGCAAAGGCCAAACGAGCTTGTGTGTGGCGCATATGTCTTCGGTACCCATTTGTACCAATATTTGTTTGTTAAAACAAATAAATAAATAAATTGTATTAGATAGGGCTAAATGAGTAAAGCTTTGTTTATTTCCGGTATAGGATCAAGGTTTACCGACTCGTCAAGTTGTATAATATAAATTTACCCAACATGGATGCTAAATATCTATTCTTGCCACCTGACCTCTATTGAAAAGCCGATTTGGATGCATTAAGTACAAATATTTCAGGAAGCAAAGGTAGTTTATGCAACTCCCTCAAAATTAAGAGGAAACTTCTCTTAAAATGTACCATGGTATTTTTAGATAAAGCAACTGCGAGACCCTTAATAAAAATATGGTATAACGGAACATTTTGTTTTCATTTCTAAACATGAGGTATAAATATTACGTTAAGCAATTATATAATAAAGGTAAAATTAACTAACATAAACAAACCTACATGTTTTAGGTTCGCAGCCAGACTGAAATGGTTCTTGTGACAAACCAGTTTGGGGGCTACAAAATAGCATGCGAACAGTAGCGAATAGATAGTCAACACAAGTTAATTTAAATCCAAGTAGATTGATGTACATAACAATAATGCCCAATCGTAAAGAAAACGCGAATTTAGAATTCATTGAATATTGTTGCAGAATTCCAAACGGCAATCACAAGCGTTTTTGAAATCGCCAGTTGCAAAATAACCAATGAAATTTTAGTTCCCTTTACTGACAATATATAAGTCAACTTTGATTTTCTTTATCACTGGAAAATGATATTCGAAGTTAATGTGAGGGGTTATCACTGCTTTTAATATGGCTGGAAGAACATAGGTCTTCTAAGTGTCTGCTTTCACGTAACAAACGACACTCCAGCCCTAACTTTGTACTATATCCTAGACAATTCATGTAACAGCAACTTCTATCGGGCAGTCTTGACGAAATTTTCAGCCAGGATCGTTACAAATAACAGCACAATTTACTGAACTTCATGAAAACACTTTCGTGTGAAGCGCAACAAGGCTCAAGTCCCGAAGATACATTGCTTAAAATTCTAGTAAGCGGTCATGTGAACAGTTGATTCTATATTAATAAAGTCCACAAAATTCCACTCATCCGTAACTACGTACCCACCATTCAGAAGATTATTCGTAAAGCACGCTGTAGCTACCCATAAATTCCCTGAAAAAACTAAATTCTGAAAGACAACGACAATTAAATAAAGAGGATTATTGGTGTTTGATAAAAAGTAGGACTCACTAAATTCCATAAAATTCATAGAAAGATTTTAAGTTCGTTTTATGACGAGAGCTCTTAGTGTGGTTGATCCAGCACTTAAAGCCTTGTATTTTTCCACAATGGCATATAGAACAAAAATGAGACCTAAACTTATATAAGACTAAATTTATACTAACGTACGGTTGCCGTCCATTATTGAATTCATTTTCCTCAAACTTTTTGTGGTGTTTTTCACTAATATCATGTTCGTAACTTTCCTGTTAAATAGTATCGACAAGAATAATTTTTGTGTACCTGTTCTGTTTTAAACGAAAGACCACAAAGCTCACAGGCGTACATAACTGGTAACGAGAAGTTTTAAAACCCCGCTTCAAATGGTTCAAATGGTTGTGGACGGAATAGAAGAAGCTTTCGCTTAACAGGCTTCCGTGTCTAGTAGAAAGAAATCACCAATACATCCAGGCAAGAACCTAGGAATATTAACAATAAAAGAGAAAAAAGAAGTTGGAAAATCATAGTAAGATACTATCCTTAGTCCTTGAGAATAGATCAAGTCGCTTCTTAAAGGACTCCTGGGAAGTTGCTTGGACTAGTTCAGCTGGCAGCGAATTCCAGCATTTGAAAACTCTTAAGGAGTAGAAGTTGTGCATGCAGTCCGTTCTACTATGTTGTATCTCCAGTTTCTGGGTGTTACCCCTTAGGTTGGTGTTGGGACAAGGCTTACGTAGGTGTTTAAGAAGATGTCCAGGAGTGTTAAGGATACTGTAAGCCATTAGAAGGTCACCTCTAAGACGCCTATACTCTAATGGGTAAAGGTCGAGTGATTAGAGGTTTAAATTTGAGTCCCCGAACTGATTTCGTGGCTCGCCGTTTGGTATGCTCCAGAGTGTCCTTAGCCTTTTGGAGTGTAGGAGGGAAAACTATGTTTCTGTACTCTAAATGGAGACGAATGAAACTATTAAAGATTATGTGGAAAGTTATTCCGTCAAACTGACCAAAAATGCGCTTCAATGTTACCATTGCAAGGTTTGTTCGAAAGGCATTTCTGTCACAGTTGGCGTAAGACTTTAAGTCGTAGGGCACCAGAACTCCTAAATCATTTTCAACTCGGAATACTACTAGAGAGGAGTTTCCTAGGTTGTAACTGTAATCTGCGACGTGTCGCAGATGGACTACTTTACACTCTGAGGTGTTAAAGGTAAGTCCATTATCGTCAGATCCACCTGAAGTGCCTGTATGTCCCCTTGGTTGCGTATCTCTCTCCAAAGTTTCACGTCATCGGCAAAGAGCAATATGTCTGACGTTACCTGTTGAGGAAGATCATTTTTATAAATCAGGAAGAGGAGAGGTCCTAGTACTGAGCCCTGGGGGACCCCACTAGGACATTCCATAGCGTGTGAGAAATTGAAGTTTACCCTGACCTTAAAATGTCGATTTGTCAGATATGAACTGAGCCAGTCAATTAAAGGTGGTTTGATTCCCAATTGTTTGAGCTTGTTAATAAGACATGTGTGGTTAACCCTATCAAAAGCCTTAGAGAAATCAAGGTAAATGATGTCTACCTTCCCCTTGCGATCAACGATGCTTGTCCATCTGTCCATCGCGGTCAGCAGGTTCGTCATACAGGAGTAACCCTTCCTGAAACCATGCTGTTGGGGTGAGAATAAATTTAAGGACAGTAGATAGTCGTGTATACCATCGTATATCAGGGACTTCATGATTTTTAAAGGTAGTTTACCTCGACTTAACGAATGTGGGAACATCACGCTAAGTGGTGTTGCCAGGATTGAAGCTGCTTCCCTCAGTATAGCAGAGTGGACCATATCTGGACCAGGAGAACTGTCTGTTCTTAGGTGTTGTAGTTTACGGAACACCAAGTCAGCGTTCAGTTTCACTACGGAAAGTCCTGTGCAGTTGCAGACAGAGCCGACATCAGTATAGTTGATGTGGGTCGGCTGAAATGTCCGGGAGTATTGCTCAGCCAGAAGGTTAGCGGCGTCACCGTCATTATCGGTCGGGCCGTTAGGACCTAGCAGTTGAGATACTCCAGTTTTGGCTTGACGAAGGTGGCTGCGTAACAGAATAAGCTTTTCGGATTGAAGACAAATTTATCCATAAGCTTTATCTGGTACTGAAGCCTGTTTTCTCTTATAGCCTTCGTGCATATGTTCCTTATATGTTTGTATTTCATGTACTCACCGCTGTTGTCGGTTCGTTTGTATTCTGCCCAACAGTGCTTTTTACGGCTTAGCAAACGAAAAGTGCGGTTTTTGATGACTGTAGGTTGCTTCTGGATTTTGGGGACCGTTTGAGGAACTGACTGCTTTGTAGCACATAAGAGCGTGTGTAATATGAAGTTCCAGTGAGCATCCACATCGAGTTGAGGGTGAACATTCCAATCCACCTGTCGTAGATAGTCCTGTAGAGCTGACGCATTCAACCGTTTGAAATTCCAGCGCCTGTTGTTGTTGGGATATCTTAGCTCAGTTATGCTGACGAAACTGAAGGCTATATCGGTGTGATCCCTTTTCCCAGGGGAGCCAGAATTGAGAGGTCATCGACTAGAAATTCTTCATTTGTAAAAACACAGTCTAAGCGCGACGGTGTCTGACCGTTCCTCCAACGAGTAGCCAACTTCACATTTTCGTGTAGTCCCAAATCCTCAATGAGGTTGAAGAACCGAGCTTCGATTGAATTTTCACCTCCAGTATACGCATGTTCCGCGAAGTTGACTCTAGGGAGATTGAAGTCCCCTAGAATCAGGATATGAGTGAAGCCGAGACGCGTAGAGCGGGATAGTTCTTCCAGCACGCGACTGTCATACTCGATGTCGGCAGTGGGCTTACTATATATGACTCCGACTAGGCACCTCGAAGTAGTGGACAATCTCATAGAGCACCATATGGATTCCTCAAGATTGTCAAACTCGTGGTTGTGGATTTGGTGTATCTCCAGGCCAGATCTTATGTATAGGGCTACTCCACCCCCAATTCCTGTTTTTCTGTCATTGCGAAACAGAGACATCCCAGGTATTGCTAGCTCCTGGTCCGAATACTGAGGAGATAACCAAGTTTCAGATATTCCTATCAGATGAACTTTATTAGAGTTGCTAAGTTCACTTAGTTTATCCATTTTATTTGGTAGACTCGCGGCGTTCATGTATAAGCAGTTAATGCTTTCAATTTGAAACGCGTGAGCTTCTTCCTGTTTGTCTGTGAGAGCCTTGCGTGAGTGGACAGGTAACCAACCTATATAAGTTTTGTCAAACTGGTAGGCCCTGTCCTTTACACGTTTTTTTGTCTTGAAGACAGTCCACAAGTGGAATGGTCAGCTCCAGCTTGCCTATCCGGTGCATATGGATCCCAGTTGGCAACCGACGTCTGTTGACACGAAATGCTTCCAGAGTTGCAGCCGCCATACGGGAGGATGGAAAAGTTATCCCCGTCCTGCTTGGCTAGTCTCATCACATGCTGAGACAGTATGTTTTTAAGCCTCAAGGACTGTTTGATGAATTTCCATTCCCGAATGTCAGAGTTTGCTTGAGTAGGGTCCATGTTTTCCGGTACACCTTGCACGATGATATTTCTTCCGCGGAAAAACTTCTCTCGAGAACCTTCAGGGACGTTCAGAATACGGTATGTCGGACAGTATTCTGACGTTCCTATCGGATTTCAGTAGATGACTAGCTAGCAGGACATCCTGTACTTCGGTAGCGTTCTTGAGTGTTACACGGAGTAGTCTCGGGTGATTTTGATGTTTAGATTCCTTTCCCCGAGTGAGCCGTGTGACCGTCAAAGGTTCCAATCTAGAAAGTTCAAGCTTAGTCAACATGTTGACTATATTTATTCTGGTTATTTATCGCACAATTTCATTTCACTTATAAACTGATTCAAGTTAACACTTCATATTAGTCAGCCCCAACATGAACGATCTGATTTGATTTTATATAACAAATAACAATTCTTAATTCGCATATTACAATTTCCAAATGATGTACTCTGCCTTAAATCTGGCCAATTCGATGGATTATTAATTTGGATTTATAATTGTAGAACCTGATGAGAAATTATTGAAAAGAATATTCTTCGTTCATATAATTGTGTTTTAATATAATGGGAATTTTTCAGCAATTCAAGCTTTTTGTTCAGTTCACCCCAGAGCATCCTGTCGTTTTTGTCCTGCAAACTGAGAGGAAGGTCAGGGTTGTCTATAAAGTTCATGATTATGAGAGAGTCATCACGGACCGTTATTGTTTTCCCAGGTTTTCCGGTGCGTTCAGGTTCAGTACGTTGTTGTTTGGAGGTCGAAGCAGGTTTTTGAGTCGTAAGCTTTTTAATAACCGGGCGGACATTTTTGGGGGTAGACTGAGCGATCAAAGCACCAGTTGATGTCCGTACAACACTTGGGATGTCAACCTTGGACGGTGACACCTGGTCCTTATTAGCTTTGTTGGCGTGGGTGCAGTCACCTACAGAGTTTTTAGGAACCACTGTTGCGTTTAAGGACCCTGAACTGGGAGATCCAATTTTAGTGAGGGAATCAATTATTGTCGACGTAATGATGGTGCTGAGTTTAAATATGTCATCATTAGTGCTAATGCGTGTTTCATCGATGGTTGACTTATCAACATCCCTATTCTTATTTTCGTTGCGCGCCCTCGTTTGCCTACCTATTTTATGGCTATCTGTTTCCAAGTTTACTGACAATTTATTCCGCAGACCTGTCAGTAAAACAATGATGTTGCTCAGCAGTACTACAGCGTCCGTGTTGCACGTAACACACACCCACTTAGGGTCCGGTTTGTTGAGTCTCTTGTAAGCAGTTGCCGTAAGATCTGCGCACGTTTCGTGGAGCCAACCTTTGCAGTTGTCGCACTGCATGACAGATGTAACAGCAAAACGGCATCCAGGTCATTTGCATGAATTTTTCATGGCTGTATTGACGCAAACTATGTTAGAGATAGTATCGAAGCTTAAGACCGTTAAAAATACACTGAAAACCACACTAAAACGGGAGAAATGTATAAAAACGAGTGAGATAAAATGAATTAGCCTTTACGTGAAAAACTGAAAAAAACCGAATAGTTAGCTGAGGCAAAACCACAGTTAACTATTAAATTAGGCGAAACTCAAAAAAAAGTAATCTACCGAACTTATAGCTCAGAATAGATTGTTTAGATCAGAAATGGTACTTTTGTTGCGTAAGAACACAGCAAAAGTTTGAGAAACGCAAACCGCGTTAGGACTAAACTTCCTGTTCAACTTTGAAACCGAAACTTGTCTGAAAAATTATCAGTTGTTGTGATTGGCTTTGAACGGAATTAGTCAGTAGAAATACTTGAATGTACTTTGAGTTATGGTAGTAGATTGTATAAGTGATCTTTTTGAGTCAGTTGGAACTCAACCTCAAACGAGAGAAGATAAGAGTTACAAACACAGCTACATACTACGTCTCAACTAAAACAGAACTCATGGTGAAAAAGTGGATAGCATCACACGAGAGAACAGAGACCAAAAAGTAACTTGATGTTTGAATGAAATGATTTCTCAAATCGTGAACCGCCACAAGTTCACAAAGTAAATATTTTGGTAAATCATCGACTCAGATACTGACTATATTAGTTTAATTAAATAAACCTAAGGCAAAGGCTCCCAGTCATCGAATAAAAACATCGCACGACACGAAACAAAATTACTGAGTTCTGTAATATTTTTACTCGTTTTCTTAATCTTCATCACGACCTCAGAAAATTCCACTGAAATTCCACTGAGCCTTGGCCAAATCATACGGCAGTTGGGTCATTGAATACCGAACAAATCATCGATCCTCGTCAGTGTCAAGAACAACCACCGCGCACCAGTTGATCTTACGTCATGGACCGGCCCACGCGGCAGTGGTCTTGCCTTTGTTTGTATCTACTTTAACTAATATATTTCCGTAATAACGTCCTTTGTGTTGTACAGTCTTCAAAGCATCTATATTACCTCGATACGTCAATGAGGTAATCCACGTAAGGTGCTGACCGCGAAGTGTGACTTTGACGTTAGCTAGTTTATCACACCACCCACGTCCAACTCAAGTGGGCCTCCAGTCAATTCGACATAGATCGTCCACGTTGGTGATCTACATTGGTGAGCATAATGTGATCTGGTACACTAAATTGCAAACTGTGAGTCTGTTTTTCTTGAGATTTTATATATCATTGTCTTATTTTAATTTTTTATACATTTTGATATTTTTCCCGTGTTTTTGGATATATATATATATTTCCCACACGTCCATTCTTGTACTTAATATATTACTATGACTGAACAGACAACTAAAGTATTTAAGTTAAAGACTGTGTCCCCATCTTTCTTCTAATTAATGCTTTTCTGGCCAGACAACATCGAAGCCTGGTTTCGCTACACAGAAGTCGACTTCTACGAGCACGGCGTGAACGACACACGTGCACAACTCCTCGCAGTAGTCAAGACACTACCGCTCGAATTCAACAGGTACGTAACACCTAGTATGTTTACTAGTGATGCTTCTCAACCATCCGAAACCATTAAACGATTCATCCTTAAACGCGGAAATCTAACCGATCGACAAAGGTTAGACCAACTCTTTAACAACATCGACCTACAACACGGTTCTGTCACAGACATGTTGCAAAGAATGAAAGAACTTACTGGTCAAAAACCTTTGATGATGGCCTGTTCAAACAATTTGTCTTATCCAAAATTCCTCAACAGGTGCAAGCTGTGCTGGTCTCGTTTCAAAGCAACGCCGTAGAAAAATGACCACATCTGCCGACCGCATCCATGAAATCACAAAATCTTCTAATGCCGAGGTTTTTTCAGTCAAAGAAAAGCCTCAAACCACCCAGAATGACATAACACAGTTATGTCATTCACTTGCGCGTTATCTCAAACTTCGTAACGACCGTAAACGGTCACCCCCCACGAAGAAGCACATTACGTAGGCGATCTGTCTGTAGACCTCGAGAGACAGACAATCCTGACTGGTGCTGGCATCATAACCAGTATGGAAAGTCCTCCAGAAATTGCAAATACCCTGCAATTCTCTCAACTCAAAGTCGGTCGACGCGAAAATGTTTCGGGAAACTTCCAAGCCGTCACGCGTTAACGACAACCGTAGCCGGCGAACATAGCCATCTATTATATGTCACAGATGTGATAACGAGAGTTCGCCACCTCGTCGATACTGAAGCAGAAGTTAGCGTTCTCCAAGCGAATTCCAACGACCGTCTTCACGAGTCGGTTTTTAATCTACAGACGGCAAACGGAAAGCCTATCGCTACGTATGGTAAAAAATATGTTTATCTTAACGTGGGTTTGTAAAATTTTGATCTATTATGATATTAGCGCTGCTCTAATAACAGATCGAATCCTAAAATTGTAGATTTGTTGTGATGTAACTGCCTAATCTATAAGATCTTACGTGGAAATCACATCATCATCTACACCAACTCACTGCGTCGTAACGATTACCAATACGTGATATAGAACAATCTTAGACTAGAGATGGAACAATATATTTAATATGAATAAAAGACATAACGTAAAATTTAGCAGGGACCACGCCTGCATGGCCGAGCCGTGCCATACAACCGACCCCGATTAATTCAATTCCTTATTCCCGCCTTCTCCATTGTTGGGTATTTCTCCGCGTTAAATATTGAATATCTATTTTCCGAGTAGTCTCGTGTTCAGCTTTGAGGATTGTGTGGTATTGATCCGATGAAACTACAGTTTTACGCAAACTCATTCACTGGATCTTTGTTGTTGCGGATGTTTCTATGCCGATCATTGGTATGGACCTTCTACAGCACCACAACTTAATTATCGGTGCGCGCACACGGAGGCTAGTAGATGGAAATACTAATTTATCTGCTTGCGTAACTTCTTTTTCTGGTTGCAGGTTATCTCCAGTCACTATTGATAACACTATAGACCCCTTCTATCAACCACTACTCGATAAGTATTCCGGCATTTACCAACCGCAACCGAAATTGCCTTGTGTAACCAGCAACGTTACACATCATATCACGACTACAGGACCACCTGTATTCTGGCCCCCGAAAATTTAAGTTTGGCGAAAAACGAATTTGACCATATGATAGACTTAGGAATCATACGACCGTCAAATAGCCCATGGTCATCTCCGTTGCACCTGGTCCCTAAAAAGGACAACAACGATTGGCGTCCAACTGGTGATTATCGGCGATCGGATGCAAAAACCATTCCGGATCGTTACCCGTTGCCCCACATTCACGATTTGACAGCTATCTTGAAAGGTACAACTGTTTTTTCGAAAATCAACTTGGTTAAAACGTATAACTAAATTCCTATGGCCACTGACGATATCCCAAAAACTGCTATTACAACTCTTTTCGAACTTTACGGATTTTTACGAATGCCTTTCGATCTAAGAAATGATGCCCAAAGATTCATAGATGACGTTTTTCGAGGTCTCAACTTCGTACATGCGTATGTTGATGACTGCCTAATAGCAACCTTTGGTATTTTTCTCTAGACAGTTGCTAGACACTGAATCGAGGTACAGCACATTCGGTAGGAACTCCTAGCTATGTATTGTGCTGTCAGGCATTTTCAAGACTATATAAAAGGCCGTAAATTCACCCTTTTTATTGACCATAAAACTCTTACTTTCTCTTTAAGCTCATCTTCAGACATGTACTCACTACGTGAGTCTCGACAACTGGACTACATTTCGCAGTTTACTTCAGATATTCGACACATTTCTGGAGCAAACAATGTAGTTTCAGACGCCTTGTCTCGTATAAATTCCTTGAACAGTTTTCAAGGAATCGACCTTTTAAAACTCGCCCAGATTCAATAAGAAGACACTAATCTTCAGCACGAGCTATCGTCTCCAACACCTAAACTGCGAATTAAACAGATGGGAACAGGTAAGGAAACGTTACTGTGTGACACATCTACAGGTAGGGATCGCCCAATCGTGCCGAAACATTATCGACGCAACGTCTTCAATACGTTGCACAAACTTTCTCATCCAAGTGTTCGTGCAACCATCAACCTTATAGCAGGACGATTTCGCTGGCCTGGTATGAATAAAGACGCGAGGGAGTGGGCACGCTCCTGTGTAAGCTGCCAGAAATCTAGGGTTGTTGGACATAAAAAATGTCCCTTGGGCTCATTTAAAACTCCCGATGCTCGCTTCGACCATGTTCATTTGGATTTGGTAGGACCTTTACCAGACTTAAATGGATATTCTTATCCTTTAACCTTCGTAGACCGTTTTACTCGATGGCCAGAAGCAGTACCCGTCAAGGAAATTACTGCTGAACAGTGGCCCGCGCCTTCGTCGAACGATAGGTAGCAAACTTCGGCTGCCCAACAACAATCACTACAGATCGTGGACGCCAGTTTGAATCTGAACTTTTCCGTTGTCTGACCTCAATACTAAGAATCACTCGCTTCAGAACGACCGCCTAGCACCCACAAGAAAACGGCTTAGTAGAACGTGTTCACCGACAACTAAAAGCGTCACTATCATCTGCGAACGTTTCACGGTGGACCGACGCTCTTCTACTCGTCTTACTCGATATTCGCAATGCAGTGAAAGCTGACATTGAATACACTGCGTATCCACTCGTTTATGGTACGACCCTTCGACTTCCAGGAGAATTCGTGGATCCTTCATCCTCTTCAATGAACATGGATTTAATCTTCTACAAGAACAGGCTTACAAACGTAATGCGTTCAGTCAATCCTGTTTCCACTCGACCGCAATCAACTGATGTTTCCTTCCAACCTGACTTACGATATAGTAAACACGTCTTCGAGACTCTCATTGATGACCTCTCGAGTCAGCATACAAATGGTCCTTCAAAGTTCTTCAACGCGAACCCAAGTACTAAATAACGGATAAAAACGGAACCAACGATAGCATCAACATCTATCGCCTCGAAGAAGCCTATTTAGAAGGAAATCCTATTCACGTCGATTTTCTTTCAGTACAATCGCATGACACAACTCTGACACTTATAATACCACAATCAACAACCAACACACAAGATGATACTTCGTCAGTATCAGAAAATAAACTTTAAACAACGCGTTCTGGAAGAAAATTAGGATTTCCAGAACATTTGAACGATTGTTTCACGTACGATTCTAGTTGACACTTTATATCGTTTCAATTTTCACTTGTAATATATATATATAATTAAAAAAGACACAAATTAAATATGCTTATATGTTTTTATTTTAAAAAACCAAAATAACCATATTACAAAAATCCTTTTTTACGCTATTACGGTAGCATGCGTTTATTTTCAATTTTTGCGCCCGTTTTGTGTTTTTACGCTCGTACGAGTGTATTACGACATGCACTTACATACTTTTTTCTTTTTCAGGACTGCTGGAAAAGAACAATGAAGTTTACGAGGAACCGAAATTTTCATCGTACTTTTTCTTTTTTTACTATATTGTACTTCATGGTCCATTATAGTAAGGAAAGATGACCAGATGCTGCTAAACCTAGTAAGCTATCAGAAGAGTGTTTACCAACGAAAAACTCGTTGGGTTAAAACTTCTGGCTGGCCACGTCTTAGGGTCATCACTACCTCACTAGGGGGTAATCTGTAGCGGTAAATAAATCCCCAAAATAAATAGTTCTGCAAGTTTCGACGAAGCATGCTGACCACATTAGTTTTAATGGACTTATCTAGCTGAAGGAGCTCGGTCATGCATCCGCAACAGATCACGTGTGGGAACGCCGCGCTCAACGTCTACTGCAATCACTAGCCAGATCAGTTCAGACGATCCTAGATATATTGATAGCCTATCGAATATATCTTCGAACATCCTCGCTCCTGTCTTTTGATTTCACTTGATAGGTACGCTTGATATTAGGTGTTACTGGTTAAACCGTCGTCAAAATCTGAATACCTGTGGCATATTCAGAATGGTCTCCAAAGAAGTCATAAAATGAGAAAAAGGAGAATTTGGCGAAGAAAATTTTGTTTTCGACGAAATAATTTATTTAGGCTGTACATTCGTATATATAGTTATATGGAAAATGTATGTCTATAGAAGGATGGAAAAGAATTGCATCACCAAAATGGATTCGAGGATAAATAACGAATGAGTTTATGTGCTAATCAAGTAGAAAGAGGAACCTAATTCACTCTTTATCCTCTAGGATCAGGCGAATCTTTTCCACTAACACAGTAGATTAGGAAGTAATCCAACTTTGACAAACTCATCAGAAACGGTTATCTACCTAGATTCGTCGATAGTAACTTAACACCTAGAATTCATCATGAGAAAGTATCGACAGTACAGAATAAAACCTTGTTCATGAGAATGGAATTTAAAGGAGATACGGCTGCTGAAATTTCGAATAAGTGGATTTCAAAATCATTGAATAAAACTTTCTACACAGCCAAGCTCCGAATTTTTTTCTCAAGCCACATCAGTGTGTATTTGTAGAATTATGGTCTACTATGATATTAGCACTGCTCTAATAATAGACCTAATCCTAAAATTGCAGATTTGTCATGATGCAACTGCCTAACCTATAAGATCTCACGTGGAAGTCACATTATTATCTACACCACCTCATCGCATCGTAACAATTACCAATACATAGTGGAGAACAAGCTTAGGCTAGATATGGAACAATATATTTAATACGAATAAAAGATGAGAGATAACATTCAGCTGGGACCACGCCTGCATGGCCGAGCCATGCCATACAATCAACCTCCAATTTATTCAATTCCTTATTCCCGCCTTCTCCATTCTTCTGTATTTCTCCGCGTTAAATGTTCAATGTCTATTTCTCATATTGTATCGTGGTACGGCCCAATGCCAACACATATTTATAAATTTATGTGCTCATGTGGCGCTCGTTACACAGGCCGAACAAAACGACCACTTTCCAGAGTCAACTCAGAACACTATCCGGTTTGGCATTTAAAAGGAAAATGTAAGACAATTACTAGTCCTATACAGGAGCATTTATTCAACTGTGGACACATCGCTTTACAGGAGTCATCAGTTAAACTCTGATAAATTATTTTTATTATCTTTAGACCGATTTTGTATATTATTATTCAGTTTATTATTATGACATTTTTGTTTGTCGCTTTTCTTCATATCTGTCAACTGGAATATTGTCTGACTCATAAGCGATTTTCTTTCTTACCTCTTGATTAGCACGTAAACTCATCTGTTATTTATCCTCGAATCCATTTTGGTGGTGAAATTTTTTTCTATCCTTCTATAAACATACATTTTCCATATAACTATACATACGAATGTACAGCTCAAATAAATTATTTCGTCAAAAATAAAATTTTCTTCGCTGAATTCTGTTTTTCTTAAGCTATAAAAAATAACTGCTTTTAGACCACAGGAGGCAAATAGAATTAATTAATGTTCTTGACAATCCAGCTATGATAAATCGCTTAGAAATCGCCGGGAACCGTGTATTCCTGAAGTTCGAACCATGAATTGCAACAAACCTTTATGAAGATTCCTATGCCGGCAAGCGATAATGGCAAACACTCGGTAGATATAGCTGTCTGTTACAAATTACTGACATGATTGTGAGCGGCCATCGTTTTATTTACACCGGCGCAGGAGAAGGCGTCCTTCCCGCAAATACAAATGATTGCATAAAATCCAATCTTAAATTCACAGGTGGAAAATGAGAAACCGATCGCCGCTTACGGTAAAAGATATGGTTACATTAATGTGGAGTTACACAGATATGTTTACTGGTTTTTCGTTGTCGCAGATGTTTTAGTATAAATCATCCGCAACACTATAACCTGTTTATCGATCCAAGTGAACAGAGGTTGAATGATGAAAATTCTAAATCACCCATGTTGAACTTCATTTTCTGGTCTTAAGTTGTGCTCACTCACGATTAAACATTTAATCGATTCCTGCATCCAGCCGGTACTCGACAATGGCCGTGAACTTTAAAAACCACAACTTTGTATCCCATGTGCCATCACCAGCTTTACACATTAACTTGTGACACAGAAGCACCTACATTCTAGAAAGCGTGCGTACTAGCTCAGGAAAAGCACAGATTACCCGAAAAGAAATTCGAGCATATGACAGACCTAGGAATTATCCGGACATCTAGCAGCACATTAGTATCTACGTTTCACTTGCAGCCCAAAATCAGCAACCATAGTAGTTCAACGGGTTATTACAGATGACTCAATAAGAGAACCGCACCTAATCATAATCTTTAGTTAAACATCCACGACCTAAGGGCCATGTTGAAAGGTAAGATTGTTTTTTCAGAGTTCAACTTAACTGAAGCGCGCAACCAAATTCTTGTGGCAGCAGATGAGTTTCCTAGAATGTCTATCACCACTCTCCTTGAACTCTACGAATTTTTGCGTGTGCTTTTTGGCTTCATAGATTCTGCCCAAACTTTGAAAAAGTCTGTCGACTATTGATTAGTAGGTCTCAACTTTGTGCACGAAAAAGCACAGATTTCTACTGACATCCACTGTCTGTTTGTTAGCCGAAAGCGAGTCAGAATTTGCTGGCCATTGATCGACGTAACCGCGGCCGACCAATTCAGTAGTAGTCAACTTGATAACTACTGCTACTGACTATCAACAAAGTTGTCCACTCACGTTAAGAAGTGAAACTATCCATTTAAATACAAATTGAGTCCTTCAACGTACGCTCCCTGTGTTCAATCGGCCATCAGGCCTCCTTGGCTAAAACCCCAGAATCTTGTAACATTGATGTATGTTGTGTCTCCGAAACACAGAATCCCAGTGTGGTCATACACTTGACCTCACCTCAGCAAAACGGAGGGCCGACGAGATACACTCCACGTTTATCTGACGACTCGATGGCTATTTCTCGTGGACTGTCAAGTGTAGGCATAGCACCGAGTACGAGGGCAGAACAAGCACTATTAGAGTTCATCTCCATTAACAGTTTCTATGTGCTATTCAGCTAAACGGCTCCAGAATGATAGGGACACTGACTGTAGCCCGGATAAAGCAAAAGATGACTTCTACAGAAAGCTTTTTGAACGACTTCAAAAATCCAAATACTCAGACATAGTACGCTTGTAAAGTGCAGTGTTTTGGTAGCACTGGGCATTAACATTTATTATCGTCGAAGTAAGTTCTTCTATGAATCTAATGTTTATCATGATGTGTTAATGAGGTATGGCAACTAGGAGCGATGCATGTATGTTCTTGTCCCTAAGTTGTAGACGACTGACTAAAAGAAATCACGCCTATTTCATTATTCAAAAAGTCATGGAAATTAAATGGTTGACAAAAATGCTGTCTATAACGCATTTATGATCGAATAATACTAAACCCAGTCGGATTGTAAGTTAGGAATAAAGGAGTTCGAAGATATATTTGAAAGATAGTCGATATGTTAATAAATGTTTTATCTAATCCAGCTAGTTGCTGCGATGGAGGCGTAGCAAGACGTACTCAATAATGATCTGGTGCAGATTAGTGGTCGAGAGATCTCGGCTAGTACAGGCTCGTGTTCAATTACTTTTCGTGTTGCAAAAATTCCATTCAATTTTCTGCCATTATTTGTTACGATATCCACATGCTCCCTCCTTGAAAAATGTCGGCAACCAGAAATCCTCAGATATCTATGCCTTGGGCTACCAAATAAATGTCTAAGTCGCATCTTTAAAACTTCACTAGACGGTGAGACTATAATTTATAGACAACCTTTGAACGAAACTAGTGACCTTGAGAAGGTCTATCTACTTACTAGGGTTACATAAGTGTTATAAAGTAATTTGAAGAATATGGATTATGATTTAGCGTTGAAGGTTAGGCTTAGGAATTAGATTTATGGTTTTCGTCACGGACTGACATCAGTTATACTGCCAAGACTCTATTTAACAGAGTGGATGAATAAATGCACCAAAACAGCCATGGTTCAGTAGAGAGGTTCGCATCCTTTTTCGCAAGAGAAGAAAGATGTGGGGTAGGTTTAGGTTACTGTGGACTGATAAGACAAAATCTCAGTGTTGAAAAGCTCGGAACACCTGTGCTTCAGCTCTCCGTAAGTCTAAAAGTTTGTACGGAGATAAGATTGGCAATAAATCCATAGAATGTTCTAAACGTTTGTATTCGTATGCACATCAAAGCACAAAACGAAGGGGAAGTATTCCTGAACTACGGGGAGACAGTACTGCCTCATAATTAGTGACGGACGACTTTAGTAAGGCTCAAGTATTCTCAGAATTTTTTAGTAATGTATATACCATAGAAACACCCTTTCCGTCAGTCTATACAAATACCCCCACACAAACACTGGAAATCATGACCGTCAAGGAACCCGATATCTTTGGTTATCTAAATAAGCTTGACATGGGTAAATCTACAGGGACCGATAAATAGCACCCTAGGCTACTGAAAGAATTATTTAACTTCGTTGCGAACCCTTCAAATATATGCTTTAGTCTTTCCGTAACCCAGGATCGTTTACCAAAAGACTGAAAAAACGCCATAGTAAGTCCTGTCTTCAAAACAGGTGCGAAACATAAACCAAAGAATTAACGGCCCGTTAGCCTGACTAGTGTGGTAGTTAAAATCTTTGAAACGGTTTACCGGAAGGAGCTGTTAAGGTGTCTCGATGAAAACCGATTCTTTCGGAGAAGCAGCATGGTCTTAGAGTAGAACCAAAAGTTATCTATAGACGTAGCCTACATTGACTTCAGCAAAGCTTTTGACAAAGTACCGCACAACCGGTTTTGCATAAGCTAAGAAATGTCGAGATTGGAAGCAATCTATTGATGTGGATAAAGGATTTCCTAGTTGGGCGCCAACAAAGAGTACGGGTGAACTCAAAGTTATCTAGCTGGCAAACTGTGCTTAGTGGAGTGCCCATAACTAAGATGGCATTACTTTCGGATATTTTCTATTGTCTTAAAATGGAATTACGGTAGCAATGAAAATCAACTGGTCAGATTTCTCCACACTTTTACGTCTGATCATTTATTGTTGTTTGTTATCAGCTTCATGTTGTTACAGATCCATGAAGTGACCTAAGTATTCTTTGTTTTATAGTAAGCAGTACCTGGAAGGAACGTCGAGCAAGGAATGTACTCTGAATGCCAATATCCGTATTTCGAAATTTTGCGATACGCTTCACAACTGATTGCGTGGTGATTCGTCAATATTCGACTTGAGTAGTTTGTGAAGCAGTATGAAACGACAATTTATGACTAAAGAAACTTTTCAAGTATCATATTCTTTTATTGTGCTCGTGTTCCAGTCTAGTGTTGTGTCAGAATGTAGTTGTTCAACAGTAACCATATTGAGTAATCCACAATATATATATATATATATATATATATATATATATATATATATATATATATATATATATACTGTTGCCTATTGAGCAGTAAAACCACCGATAATTGTACAGTGTCTTACTGAAGGAGTACATCCTATAAGAATGCATGTCCATCCAAGTCACTAAAATAATTCCAGTTCACCAATCTCCCAATTTTGGGGAAGCCGCTATAGTAAACATTCGGTAAATTTTGGAGAAATGGCACAAAAACCTCAATATTTTTCCAAACATTGGTGACGGTCACTTGACTTCTAGAGTTTCCTCAAAGTTGGTAGCTCGGGTCAGAAAACGAAAACACGATTAAGTAACCGTAGCGAGGGATTCATCATAATGAAAACTCGATGGGATTCCACAATGTGCTGAATCACATTTCTGTTTAATATGTGGTAGCTATGGACTCGGTGTGCCACTTCCCGGGCTTATAAATACAGTGAATTACTACTACATCATGACGGACACGAAAGGTTTTGATATACATTTCTCACTAAAGTACTTAATCAGTAAGTGACAAAGCTATTTTGACAGGTCACAACTACAAATCTATGGATTCATATGTAACGTCAGCCTAACGTGATATCGTTGTACATTACTTGTGTATTCATATTTTCACGAATGAACTGAAATGTTGTCTGCTGTCATTTTAAAGCACTGATTCGATAATCTAATCTGACCAACCTTTGTTAAAACTAGTAGTTATTTAATTCCATTTACTCGGTAGTATGCATATTTACCAACTGATTAATAGAGTACAGTTTTTGGCCACAGGTAACCCCAGCCTTTGAACCATTATAAAGTGAATGACGAAGAGAGTCCGGTCTCAAGAACAAGTTGGAGTAGGCGATATTGAGGACGATGTCTCGGAGCATATGAAACGTAAATGGGAACCACTAAACTGGCGTGTTCAACTCAGCAATATTCGGAAAATGCGCGAAAGTCGCGACGCTCCAGTAGACTCGATGGGTTGTGAAAGATTAGCTGATGAAACAGAACATCCGAAAGTATGATCGCCTTTGCTAAATATTTTGAAACTCACAGACATTCAGATTACAGGTACTAATAAGTCTTATGTTGTCAAGCCAGACGAAAGATCAAATTACGGCAGCTGCAATGGAGCGTCTGAAGTTGAGAGGGTGCACACTTACAACATTGACAAATATGAAGACGGAAGACTTGCAGGAATTAATATATCCAGTGGGATTTTATAAGGTAGCATCTACGTTCACCAGAGCTTCTCTTAGACAAAAGCTTTGAATATAAAGAAAACATGCGAGATCTTAAAGGAAAAATACAACTCAGATATACCAGAGACTGTTGAGGAGTTATGCACCTTGCCTGGTTAATGTGTTTACATTTTCTATTGACCACTCTAGGTGTCGGTCCGAAAATGGCATATTTAGCAATGCAGTGTGCGTGGAAAAAAGTGACTGGAATCGGTGTCGACACACATGTACATCGAATTGTTAATCGTTTAAAATGGAGCAAAAAACCAACCAAATCTCCAGAAGAAACTCGTTTGGCCCTCGAAGAATGGTTCCCAAGGTAGTAATTGGAATATAATTGGTAAATACCTAAAGAGTTGTAATTCATGTATGTGGGAAACAGTATCGTGCTAATCTGTAATTTTCTCGTTGGAATTTTATCTTTGCGATAATCTGGACAGGTATATAGATCACTAAAGCCAGGGGTGCGTTAATGAAAACCGAACTTTAAGTATCTGATTATTTCACTATTATGTTTTGTCATTTGTGGATAGAAATCTATTAAACACCAGTTGAGCGTTTTCGAAGCCCTTTAAACATCAAAGTGGCTACAGAAAATAGTAATTGCGGGCCTCGCTTCTTCGGGTTTCGGCAGACGGTTGGTATCACCAAACCCATGTGGCTTGGTGAGACGTTACAAAGCAAATAAGTCGACCACATATTTAGTATTAACAATAATCATTATTTTATTATTGATGGCTTTATTCAGTAACACGTTTTTTGTGCAATATAAGATTCTTATCACAAGGTGACTAATCGAAATGTTTTTTAAGATCTGAATCTGTACCTCTTCAATTAGGAACATGTTCGAGAATACAAGTTACTAACTAGGTCAATTCTGACAACCTGTTGGTCACGATAAATGTTCATTCCCTATCTGACATAGTATATTTGCTAAATAGGGTATTGTGCTGTTTTTTTACCTTTGCTTGCGCGCATGGATTTTAATGTATTGATGTCTCGTCTTACCTGTAGATATGAATGAGGTGGATGTTTAGTGTCTGATAAAATAACATCTACTAGGAGTTCGCAAGACCTTAGATTAATGACCCCAAAAGATTCTCCACACACCCTGCTAACTGCCTTCAGCATACTCCACAACACAACATCAGATGGAGACTGCGATGATGTTTTGCCTAAGCGGTTTAGCATGATGCATGTTTGCATGACAGATGGAATCACTTTCTTGTAGAGCCCTCATCGTCAAAACTTTCGTGTTGTTAAGTATTAGATGATAAACAAAAATATTGGCCCTGGAAGGGTTGATAACACTGATCAAGGGTTAAAAATAACCATAGATCAAGCGCTCGACAACTGAGTTTTTTGTTATTTATAATATGTGGAGATAACTTATCTTTGTTTTAGTCTCGTGACATTTTTTACGTTAAGAACTAGTCCAGGGACTAAAGAATATTGACCTCTTAAGTTACGTACGACAAAAGTCTTTGTCATGCTTAAATCTCTCGAATCTATCCCATTATTTTGAGTAAAAAGCCTCGAAGCTGGAGTAATTACATAAATTTTTTAAATGACTGTATGAGCCATGAAAGCAAGATGTGGCAAAATGATTAGCTCCAGTGATCTTTATAGGGAAATGTAATGCAGGAAACCAGGAATTATTTGACTTTATGGTCATACACATACACTCATTAACTAATTTCGATTGCTTTTAGGGAACACTGGGATGAAATTAATTGGTTACTAGTCGGTTTTGGCCAACAAATTTGTCGCCCAGTAAATCCAAACTGTAAAGAATGTTTAAATCTATCAATTTGTCCATCTGCGTCGAAGTTACATGCGAAGACAAAGAAAATTTAGTATGAAGATCGATAATAATTTGCATTTATCTCCCATTTCAACTACCGAAGAAATACTTTCTGAGATCATAAGTTTTTTTTAATAAATAAAGCAATCATAATCAAAACTCATGTGTTCCAGATTCAGTTCGTGAACAGATTTGGGATGTACTACCTCAACTATGCTTGTTAGATACGGACCAAACTGAAAGATAAGCGAATGAAACAATATATTATAAATCTACACAATATGTATATTTAGTTATTGGAAAGCCTGTTTTCTTTTAGGTGTGTCACTTCCAATATTAGTTTACTAACGGAATAACAGTTATCTGTTAAGAAATGGGCTATAATTTATTTTTATCAAGTTCAAGTAGTAAGTAAATTTCGTAAAATCAGCAATGTATTTATCATAATTGACACGGAAAATGCAAATGATGAACCAAAGCCCTATGAAGAATCAAATCAGACTATAGTATATAGAAGTGCAGTTTCCAGATGTATTGATGACGTAGTGCGCAAATTTGTCTTCGTGCTTTTCGTAACGATTTCGTTTATTAGATGATAGGGTTTGACGGTACAACAGAGAACGCGCTGCTGCTACACTGGTTTGTGCAGCATGGTAACATCAATGCCCTTGACAAGGTTCGTGTACGTAAACATCATACTCGATAGATCGGATGAATTACAATATTTAAATCGGAGTTGGTTGAATAAACTAATATCAGGTTTTTAATTATTTCTCATATTCGTCAAGTGCTCTATCATCTTCCACACATTTGATTTCATCTTATTATTTTTCCTCAAATTCGCGATCATTATATAGCCCTCTTTTACCTATGATATGGTGTAACCAGCCTATTTCCCAACAGATTGTTATATTTGTTAATCTATCAGCTATGAATATGGTTACACGGCTTGAGTAAATGATATCGTCGAAAAGGAGATTTACTTAGCTGAAGCTGGAAAAACATCCAGACAATTGAATGTAAGGTTGAAGGAACACAAACAATGTTTGAAAAATGTTCCCAAATCCTCGGTTGAAGAAGCTAGAGAATAAATCGGCGATAGCGTTACATGCATTAGAAACAGGACGCAAGATCGATTTTGAAGGGGCCAAAATACTTCAGAAAGGTTTTAACACCCATAAGGAAAGACAGACAGCAGAAGCGCTGTATATATGGGCGAACAAGAACAGCCTGAACCGAAAAGATGGTATTCAACTGGCGAATACCTGGCAAATATCGTTGGACAAGTAATTTGAACTCTATCTTTTATTATTCAACCTGTTTATGTCAAATGCATCGTTATCGCTGACTGAATTCATTGAGGCTTTAGCAATACAATGATGTATCAGTTGGATTCTTAAATTTTGACATGTACATTGATGATTCATTAACAATTATTTAACCTTGAACTTGCACTTTTAGTTATTTTCTTATCCTTCCATGCATAGCAGAATAACACAGAATATCAATAATTTAATCTCACACATACATACATACTTACGCACTCACATACACGCATACACTTGATATTGTTACAGGTAATTATTTCCATGTAGCTGAATCTTTTCACATGAAATTGGAGTTAACTGACTCATTATATCCTATGTTACAAAAATCAACATCCAAATTTGATTGGTCTAACAAAGTACAGTTATGATTTTGATTATTACCCTGAAGAAGTCCAGACAAGTTAGCTGGACGGAACGTTGGAATTATTTAAATTTCAATCGCTGAGATTATTTCAAATATAATTTACATATATAATGACTTCTCTATACTCGGCGCCCAATATCTGTCAAACTATTCGTTCTAATCTTGACGAATATTCGAATAAACTTAGCTGAATTGTTTGAAAATCTGGAACTCAAGATATCGAGTCGTAAATGAAGTTTAACACCAAGACTACTTATATAAAGGTTACTAGTCAGAGGATCAACTAAGACAATCAAAGTTTTCGGAAAAACTAGGTAAAAAACTAAAAAGGAATCACAGTGCAATGCTGGCGAACTGATAACGTACTTCGGGTATATAACCACTGCTAATATGCGACAAGTCAGTATTATTATCGTGTTATAAATCACACTTCAGCTAGTCTTTGTCAGCTTTTGAACGACCAGTGACATTTTACTCAAACAGAGGATATATGCATACAATTTAAATTGATCATTTACATATTGTTTTCTTACAACCTAATTTTAACTTATTGTTGTTTTGATGTGTATTTACTTGTGTTGAGTTATCTATTCAAACTGTTTTTATTATTATCACTACCAGTACATCTGTCATATTAGTATCAATTTGTGTGTTGGTCTTTTCTGTGTTTTATTTAAAGTTCTTGTTTTTTACCTTGTGTATGTTGAGTCCTGCTGATGCAGAGGCTACTGCTACACTGGCTATCTTCACCTGCATTTGTTGTTGTGTATGGGATACAAGGGCCAGATAATCTGTGAAGCCCAAATCGTCTGGTTGCTTCCAACATGTCTATTTTATACCATGCTGCCCCTGAAATATGTAGGTCTTAGGAATCCAGGCAAACACAAGTAGGAGAAAAAAGAGGGACAGAAGACAACCTTGTCCTCACTTGGAAAGAGTCTGTCAGCTGTTTTCCATGAATGAATTCGCATTGTAGTCCGTCGTATGAATTCCGGATGATGTTGACGATCTTATTAGATACTCCATAGTGTCTAAGTTCCCATAATGTTCTGCTATATTCACACCATCAAATGCTTCATCATAGTCAAGGAGGATGATTTATAGTGACGAGTCTTATTCAACTGATTGTTCAACGATGATCCGCAGTGTCGCGACTCGTTCTGTACACGAGCGATCCTTACGGAATTCAACCTGTTGGTCTTGAAGTTGGGCGTCTACTGAGTCTTTCATCCGGTTCAGCAACATTCTGTTGAGAGCTTTTCCTGCTAGTAATATGATGCCTTTATAGTTCTCACATTTGCTCAGTTCCCCTCTCTTTGGTATCTTGATGAGGTCTCCTTTCCAGTCTATCAGATTCGCTTGTTGCTCCTTCCAAATTTTCCTGAATAGTGTGGAGCATGCTTGCAGTTGCTTCTATGTCTGACGTCAGTGCTTCGGCTGGTATATTGTCAGGTCCTACTGCTTTCCCACTCTTGATTTGTGTGATGACCGTCCTGATCTCTTAGATCGTTGTTGAAGTGACATCTATAGGATGGCCTGTAGGTGTTGCTTCAGCACCCGGTGGATTCAATGAAGCTAGTCCATTCAGGAGTTCCTCAAAGTATTATACCCATCTATTCCTCTGTCCTTGAATTTCAGTGATTGGCTTGCCTTCTTTGCCCTTGACCAGTCTCCCTGGTTTACTATATTTCTCTAGCAGTTTCTTCATCGAGTCATACAGTTGTCTCATATTTCATTCTGTTGCAGATACTTCCTCTGTCGTTGTTAGGTCTTCCACGTATTTCTGCTTGTCGGCTCTGGTGCTCTTCTTCACTTACTTGTTTGCTTCAGTGTATTCAGATTGTGCCTTGACTTTCTCTGCTTTTGTTTGACTCTTGTTGGTTGCTGTCATTTTGTTCTTTTTTCCCTGAACCTCGTCCAGGGTTTCCATAGAGATTTTTTTCCTTATGATGATGATTCTTGCGACCCAGCACCTCCTAACACGTTGAAGTTGATGGTTTTTCATCCCTTTTCAGCTGTTCTCCATAGTAGTTTCTTTTTCTTTGAGTAGACCCTGTAGGACTTGGAACCTGTTCTTGAGAACTATCTTGGATTCGTTAAGTTTGTCAGTATCTCGGAGGAAGGCTGTATTGAACCTTTGTAATGTTGCTTCCCCAGTTGTCCAGTCCTTCTTTAGCTTCAGTTTTATCTTTGCCACAACCAGGTAGTGATCAAAAGCTATGTCAGCTCGTCTCCTGCTTTTCACGCCCTCCACTCACTTTTTGAATTTTTCAGTGATCTGGTTGTCTGTAGTGTGGTCCGGTGAGACAAACGCAGCTTTGTGTATGCGTTTGTGTGGGAACATTGTGCACCTATAACTGTGTATTTGAATGAACGTAATTTTGAAAATCTGTCACCAATATGATCCTTTTTTACCAGTCCCCAAATAAGAACATGGTTGGACAGGAAAGAAATTCGATTCTAAATAACAAGGGTATATGGAAGTGAGAAGGACAATGAGAAAAACGTTAGTATATCTCTAGTTTTTACATGAGAAGATTCCAGAGTTTCCTCCAAATATCGACTAGCGCTGATTGGATGAGAAATAGCCGATCAACATGCAGCAACACAATCGTGCACGGAAGACGCTTTAACCCAATCTATGTCCCGCTGACAGTCAGTCCATGTCGTCCCATGGTATCTCCGTAACCGTTGTTGTCGATTCCAACTTTGGCGTTGAGATCTCCCACAATGATTGTCAGGTTTTTACTGGACGGTTCGCTACGATTTATTGTAACCTCACAGAAAACTAATTTTTATTGTCCTAATTGCTATTATTGGTGAGTGTATAACATAGGATAATACTCATCGTGATTCCCTCCTTTGTTTTGAGGAATGCTTTGATGATCAAGAGTCCATGAGATTCTCATCCATTAAGTGAATTTCTTGCTTATTTGGACAGCATCAGTTCAGTTCCCCGAGTGCATGGAGCATTTTCCTCTTCGTGACCGGAGTAAAGCAGATTCTGTCCTGTACCTAAACTTTGGTGTCCAGCTTGGGTCCAACGAGTTTTGCTGATTCCAAGAACCGCCAATTTGTATCTCCTTGTTTCCGTCGTTATTTGACTGGTCCTCCCGGTCTCCCACATTGTCCGGAAGTTCCATGTACCTATAAAAATTGTTCTGGTTGTTAGAAGGACCATCGGCCTTGTGACTTCCGAATACTCGATTTTCATCATGCGACGTCATAATTCCTCCTTCAACTGGAAGGATAGAGTTTAAATGGTTTAAATTGTTTATCCTGGTAAGCGTTTATTAGCAAGGTTATTTTCTACTGGATTGGGTTTCCGACCCCACGCCCAACCCTTTTCCTTTGCCCGAGCTTGGGACTGGCAGTAGCCCTAAGAGAGTTACAGGCGGAGTTATGACATACGGAGCGTTCTTTAAATTAACTTAGATACCGAAAAACGAAGCAACCATTTTCCAATTGAGAAATAATCTGACATCCATACATTATAATAACCTTGATACATTACATACCTAATCACAAAAATTGATTGACCTATTGAAAAAGCAGATATCGAACTCACCAATAATAACCACAAGAATTATAACAGCTAATCCTCCAATGATAAACCACATCTAAAATAAAATCAAACAGGAAATGTTTTTGCGAAATCCCATTGTTGACCAAAATAACTAGGGATATTATATTTGTTAGGTACAAAACTGCAATCTAAGAGGATTCATTTATAAGAAAGTTTAAAAACAGATTAGGCAATAAAACTTTACGTTTTTAATCATATTACAGTGGTGAATTTCACAAACTCGATCTACTGTTTTCTTTCTTTTTTAATTGCGAAATTCCCTTAGATCATCTTAGAAGGGTGATTTTTTGAACTTATACAATGACATCAGTGTTGATGGTAAACTTTAGCCATTGCTTCATCTTTTATTGCAAAAATAAGTATTATTCATTAGCGAAATTCACCTGGAAGTAGATTCTTCTAGGCGGTTCAAAAGTGTCTACATTTCAATTCATCCGTCCTTGAGCATGAAAATAGTAGGATAGAAATAGGATTTAAAGATATCACTTCTCATTGTTATGTATGTAATGTAGCGGGGAATTATTAGTCATAAACGAGTTCTTGGTGCTTTAGTGAATTACTTACAGCTTGTAATATAAAATAACTTCTTGTTAGTTGGGGCACTTACGATTGATGTAAATTTTTGAGACAAAATACCTTTTACGGCATACAAAATAATCTTATCACCGATACTAGATAGGGAGCGATTCCTATGGTTATATATATATATATCGTTTCTCAGAAAGTCGAAATTAATTTTGGTCAATCACGCACACATACCGTTGGAAAGAATTTTTGGTGAGCCCAATGTATTCAAAATAAGTGATTTTAATTGTACGTAAGCAATTTTTCTGTTAACCGTATTTGTTGTATTGCTTAAGTTATTATGATACGCTAATTATTACTTGTAAGGTAATTCGAAGTAGAAACAGAATTAATTGAGTTACAGCATTTTATTGAAGTATATATATAGATGTTTTTTTAATGAAAAAGGGAACATTTCATTCAATACTGAATCTTTTCGGTTGGAAAGAAGATATGATTAAAATTAATTCCAATAGACTAAGATTTCACCGCTGTGAGAGAATCGACCTTAGTTCCTAAACTTAGTGTCGATGATTCTATTAAGCATTAGGCTGTCCTATGAGACGAATACAGCACAAAAATATCTTCAGTAAAGAGAAAAATCCACACTACATAAACCTAAAACCAAATAATCCATCTAATTTTTATTTACAAACAGAAATAACCAAATTTCTATGTAACTAAACATTTTACAGTTTAACATAATTCAATCAACATGTACGGACTGCTTTTACTAAATTAAGAAAAAAACCCTATGAATCATTTAAGTCATTCAAGCAAACTGACATAAAAAGTAGATAAGAATAGCAGATGCATACGCAACTTATAGACAAACACATCTATCAATTAAAATATTCTACATAATAAATCAATCATAGCAAAATTTTATACTGTAACGCTCTCTGTTTATTGATTCAGTGACAATGTTTATGATCAATAATCGTCAAAAAACAAATAAAATGATAACTCGAAGAAATGCGAATGTACAACATATCAGTTTGTTAAGGAAGGAAATATGTCAAACTGCACAACATAGTTACTTATAACTAAATAAAAAGAAAAAATAAATAAATAAGCAGAATCGTATATATTATTCACAAATGAGGATACTTGAGCTTACATTCAAAAATTAATGTGAGTCAGTGAACACGTAAGGGTTTGTGTTCCAGACTACCTATGATGTAGGCTTTCGAATTCGGTATTAACTAATTGAAAATTATTTATTCAAATCAATAAGCTACAGGTCAATATAAAGTGACATGTAAGTTCATGACACTATGGTGAAACAGAATCAATGACAGAGGAGTGTATTTGTTGTGATCTAGTAATTAACAGCTTTATACTTCCAAAAGAAACCTTAAGTAAGACAGTCGAACGATATATTTATTGAATTACCTCTTCAGTTTTTTTATATCTGATTACAAATTTCAGTCTGAAATAGTGCATTGCAAGCAATTACTTTTTTAAAAGTCCTATAAAAACCCCATCTGAAACAGTTAAACTAAGCATAAGCATAAACTAAATGAGATGTTAATGACGCTGCGGTTTCCGAATCGAAATAATGGCTCAACAATTTACCAAATAACACATACAATAATCGAATAATGATTGATTTGTGGTGTTCTAATGAATAGAAATTAGAATTACTGATGTTTTGCAAGCTAATTTAAGTTTACTCTGAATACGTTATTTGAATAAAGTTGTGAAACGTCAGAAATCTAAATTTCTACTAATTGAGATATTACAAATAAATTATTATTTGATTATTAACATTGTACTCAATTCTCAGTCTATTTGAAATTTTTAAGTCAGTCATTGGTTATGATACTACTGATACTCATATTATTTATTATGAAAAATCAAAATTATATTAATAGAACAGAGCGCCAAAAAGTGTGCCTAATACAAAAAGAGGTTACGGATTTAAGAACAAATGAAAAAAAGGACGATGATAAAGTGGTTTCAAGGAACAAAACGAATACAATCTGTGTGCGTAAGTATTTGAGATTGCTTTCTTTCCCTACAAAAGAAATATCTACACTTTTTTTAAACCCAAAAGCAACTTTAATATGATAACCACTGATGATTTTCAGTTGTATTTGATAATAACTCAAACGACTGAGTAGCATGATCTTTACAACTAATAAATAAGTTACGATAAAATAACAGATTTTAAAAAAATACACCCAGCCTTCATTCTACGATACTGTATTGAAAGACTTGCTATATACTCGTGTCTTTACTATATTCCCAGAATCCCCAGACTAATTTATTTACTCGAACAGATAAATATTGGTACAAAGGGGCACCGAAGACATATGCACCACACAAGACACTTGATTTGTGTATGGGCTATGATAATGCCAGGGTGCCTAAACCGAAGCGGGTGGCTTTCCTAGGGGACTACACCTAGAGCCTTCGACCTAAAGGTCTGGTCCACAAGGCAGTGGAGCAACGCTGAGAGATGCAGTCCCATGGTTACCAGTGACCAGAGACTGGTTCATACGCCATTTGTTCATTTAGGATCCTGGAGCCCAAGTACAACACTGGTTTTGAATCAGGGTTTTATAACTTCTCTAGGTGGATCCTTTGTATCCACCAACCCGGTTAAAACGCCAGACATTCGCTTTTCTTCCTCTCGCTTTCGTAAAGAACGCACCCGCCATGAGAAGGCAATGGGTAGGACTATCTTGGCAGTGGTTGTATACACGTGGTCATGTGAGAGCATTTCGAGAGGAAGAGCGGACTCTCCACCTACGGTTGTACCAGGGTATGTGGTTGATCTTTAAGCCACTGGAACGTCATGAATCAAATGAATTCATGATTATATCGCCGACAGAATAGTGATAATTATTTTTTGACGAAAACTCGTTGGCGTACTTTAGTATTGCTTAACGTTTTGTCACCGATTAAGATTATAACTTAGAAAACTGATAATTAGAAAGAAATTTTTTTGAACTTTCCTAGTCCAGAAAGAATAGGCTTCATAGTTGCATGTCGAAACTACTTGTAACGCAGTGTTATGCACCTAATGATTTATGATCAAACTGACTTCGGAACAACATCAAAGACGATTCAAACTGATATGAGTTGCTCACTTTTTCGATAAACGTAAATCAACAACTTCTACTAGACCACCTGTCCATACAACTACTCAAATGCACAAACAGTTCAACTATTTATCACAGTTTACTCTTGAGTATAAGAACAAACACAGCTTCATCCCTTCCACTTAGAAGCATTTTGATATAATAGAGTGTACTCAGAGACGATTATTACAAGCTAATAAAATGCGATTCATTGTACAGAAAGAAGTTGTCATCTATATACTTTGTTAATAATACTAAACCATTACTACATAATTTAGAGCTGTTTTCACAGTGCTATCGATGAAAAGTTGAGGAGGGATGGTCAGAGTAAATAGCCCTACAGAAGTTGACTAATGATTTGAAATAATGCAGGTGAAGTGATTGTGTGTGATCAGTTTACCTGATTTCGGTTTTATGGAGGTTTCAAGATATCAATAAATTTCCGAGGTATTTACAGAATCAGTGAAAAGTTTCGGCGATACATGTAATCTATAAAATAACGACGTCGATTACACGACTGAAATACTACATTCAAGAAGAAACTACTTGTAAACTGTTTAGATGAATAGCAGATTCAACAGATACAAGCTACAGAGGTAAAGACTGAAATTAAGATGAACAAGAGCATAAAGGAAGTGCACATAGAATTGCGCAAATATATAAGATGAAATCGCGTTTAAAATATAATCATTGAAGTGTGTAAGGATATATTTGAAAGGCGAGTCATTTAAATTCCTAAATGTTATGCATGAAGTGAAGGTTAAGATAATATCTAGGTGTTAAAACTGAATTGGTTACTTTCCGAAACCACTTGTGCATAAGGCAATGACGTACCGTTAGAAAAGGTGGTTCTATGATAACCAGAGAACATAAAACGTTTTTACATTAATAGCTTGTTATGAACATTAGGGCGAATATGCGACTTGTTTGGAATAGAGTTAGCTAACCTTACCAGTCGAATTCTTTGTGTCCATCTACCCAGTTAATGCATCATATTTACTTTTACATTCTTGTATTTCTGGCAACAGTAATACCGAATTGTGTAGCCTAGAGCGCGTTTGTAAGACAGTACAGAACTAAAATATCTATTACTTCTTTTCGAGCAAATAGAAAATGTTAATAATCCAATAATACATTCGGGTATGGAAAATCTTATTAAAATGGCATAAAATTAAAAGGTTCAACTACTAACTTATCCTTAACGAAACATTTATTTTTTTTCTCCCTATCAATTTACCTTCATATTTTGCCAAAAGTATTTTCTTCGTACACGACCAGCAACTGCCTGAAACTGTTTGGATTGAACTTGTAATTCATCTGAAAGAATGGTCAAATCAAAATAATAATTATTCTACCTAGAAATTGGTATATCTTACAAACAACAATATTATAATATGATACATCATTTTTAGTGACAAATTTACATGCAAGGTATCAGGTAGAGTGGCTGGTCGACGCAATTTACTTAGTATAGCCAAATAGCGAATAAAGTTTTCTAGTGAAAAAAATACATGGCACCGAAACAGTTATTTTATTCTTAATTAGAACTTTGAATGCATTACTATTTTTGTCATCCACACTGAGATATTCATTTTTTATTGCTATTAGACTATACTAGGATCTAGAAGTTTATGTGTTCTAAATTTAAGAAACTTATCGGTATGCACCTGTTTAAGTTTTTAGTCCGGTTTATCGAAGGGTTACAAACACTTTGAGGTAGATAAACAAGAAGCGTGAAAACAAAATTCATTGGTTTGACAGTAAGATGCATTAATAATAAGACCCTAAGCCTGGAAAAAGTCAGTATTGTGTTACAAAGTATACGATTATGACGCTGATACATAAACTTAATATACGCAACCCCAACCGGTTAGTTGGGTGAGAGGACAGCCAGTTAGAAAAATGCTTTATTTGTCAAACCGAGTAGAGAATATATGTACACTTAATCATAAACAAGCATATATTTCCCTTCACAAAAGAGGTCACATTTTCAACTAGCAGCGTGTTTCGCTCCTTAGAAAAGGGAGCTTAAACTTGGTCAAAAGCATTTGTTTATCATTTGGTCGATGTGTGACTAGCCCACTAAATCATCAGTCAGTGAAGTGAGTCACTACACAGAATTCTCTTCGATTTTCAGTAACTGTTCGGTGACACTAAAAAACACGACTTACAAAATATAAATGAACGAAATCACGAACCGATCAACGTGAGACCACCATTGAGAATCTATAAGCACTGGATGGCTGTTTGGTCATATTATGGGACTTATCAATATTGCATATCCACAATACCGCATACGGGACTCGAGCCCAGGACTTAACATTGGTCCGTTCATGATTTCAATGAAATTTAACAATCTTGACAACTCATACTGACGAATAAATGTGTTTAGATATCACAAATGACTAAGAATATTTTGAAAATGAGAGTTCTATATATCGGGGAATGCTTTAGGCTATTTCGTGTATAAATGAGATAATGAATGCTGATCAATACATTATCGTGTGAATGGTTCAATAATTGGACTAGGTTGTCATTTAAAAAATATCGTGAGATATTAAAATTTTGTTGCCATGTTATAACTGTTGTTGAGTAAATGTTAGTGATTCCGATTATACGTACATAAAATAAAGCGTTTATTATCGAACAGGTTACTTAACCGTGCCGTTACCAACTAAAAATACCAGCGTTCATGGAATATAACGCAGTTCAGACATGAAGTGACTTCTCGATACTAACCAAGACTGTTCCAAGTATTGATCAAAGCTTAGTTTACCAATCCTAAAATACATTGAAGCGACCAAACAGAGTGACGTTACACTGTAAATTTCTTTCTCATACAAGGCGTTCAAAGCCAGTCGGTTGAAAATTACAAACCTTAATTGTGCATCGTCCTTGTTGACTTTCCTTACAAAATGAATGCTGAAAACTCTGAGCGAAGATATTTAGGGACACCACAATTAACCTTCATTAGTATTGAGCATTTAGTTTAATGACTGTACAGGAATTAGTGACTAATATACTTCGACAGTCAGTTATGATATAAGCATGGGGATCGATACTAGCCCACAGCTAATTTCATTTTTGAATTACGTATATGGAGGTGGTCCCTTGAAGTTGAACAGAAATATGAGGAAAGATTTTATGCTACCGCACTATCCCATGATTTTCAAATTGTCCACTAAACATCTGTACATAAATTGGATACACTGGTACAAAAAAACAATGGCTGAAGTAATTTCTAAGTATTTTGGTCAAAATATATTACTTACAAACATAGAAATGAGCATACGACAAAAATATTTCTTACGGGATTCCAATTAAAGAGGTTATATATGTTTAACTTAGAAGGAAAAATGTCACTATGAGAAACCGTGGTTGCCATAAGTGGTTCATAATTTTATTTACATAACACAAAACTAAAAATTACTTAAAATTTTTGGAGATAGTGAATAACTAGTCGTACTAGAAGTGATATGATAAAAAATTTCCTGTAAGATTCACGTAGAATGACTGTTACAAAAGGAAAAATAAAGCTACATGGCGAGTGGACGATAGTTTCGGTTTACAATTTTGATTCTGTGTGCTGTAATACTTTTTAAAATCGACATAAATACAAAATAGGTATTAATAAAAACATACTAATTGAGATAGGTCTTTTCTACGAGTTGGTGATAAGTAGAGGCTTTAATATTAACGGAAAATTAATTTGAAATCTATCTTAAAAGTGAACAAACTTACAAAGAAAATATAAGTTTTAATCTTAATGATTTTGTTTCTTTAAACACTTTTAAGATCGTTCGTCAAATTGTATAAGTAAATTTTTTTAAAAAAAAACACAAAAGTTGAACTTCAGGGATGAACGTTATTATCAACTGGTAGAAAGTACAGAAACTTTGAAGAATCATATATTCTACTGATTCAGAATATAAGAAATTTAAATTTGAACAACTTCCAGTAAAATAAAATACTTAGAAACAATCAGAAAGATTCCGTAAACTACTTATCAAGTAGCTAAAAGTAGGTCTAAAGTGTATTCCTTTTTATATTTATAGCATTTGTCGAATTATCCGAAGAAATAGGTTACATTTAGGAGTAATTTACCGTCAAGAGTAGAAGTGCTATGGACAACGGATCTTCAGTGAAACAAGAGACTACTGATTATCATAAAGTAGGTATTTAATGAGCACCAAATAAATTTTTCGAGTATAAAATATGTTCATTTTATGATAACGGGTCAAAATTTATAGGCTACATCAAGAAATAATTACTCTACTGGATTTCGTAATACAAATGTTCACAAGTAGAATTTCATTCGATTTTGTATAATTTGTCCATACTCATAGTTCCCGTTTTTCATTTGAGGCAATATGAGGAAAAGGTTAAATTATAGTATACCATTAAAGATGCATTCAAATTCTAAGTTTTGAAACCAACCACAACATGCATTGGGGAGACAAATAGATGAACGATTCCGCCGATATGTGATTGCGTATAAAGTAGAGAAAACGAGGGTTATCTGTATAATGATAATGTTAAGAATAGGGTGCAACTATTATTTTTGTTTCTATCTTGCACTCCATTAGACTTCACTACTTAATACATCTAAAAACTTTTCCACTTAATCTACGTCAATCAACCATGTGAATAAATAATTAACAATGATATAATATATGAGAAGAACGTCAACAAAAGATTATTAAGAGTATAATTAAAACTAATCACTTGAAGTATATGGAAATTAGTTTGTATTAAAAACAGAAAAGGAATCCTAATTAAGCAACAGTCAGTCAGTAACAACGTGGAACTTCGTACCTATGTACGTACATCAGTTCAAGTTGCCACACCACATTAGCACAGAGATTCAGTTATCGATTCAAATCCCGTAGTGGTAGAGGTAGTGAAAGTATAAGTAGTGATAGGGAACACTAGGGTTTGATGATGTTATTTAAGGAGTATAGTCCAGTGGAATAGATTCGGAAAGAAAATAAAGGACATGAAGAATTCAGAAGATTAGAGTTTGAGAGTGGATGCACCTGCTCCATTGCAAACGATTTTGAGCCATGTCATTCAAGGTCTCTAACCATCGGTTGCTATCATCTCGCGGTCTCCAACCAAGTAGTCTACACCTACCAACATGACTCAGTCCACTTGTCAGAGACTTCATGGATTTGTGCCATGTTTTGGTCTGGCCGCCCCTAGCTTTCTTCCAACCTACTCCTATACCATAAAACATCACATGTCGGGGCAGTCGGTGGTTGTGTATACGTAACACGTGTCCCAGAAATCTCAACTGATGAAACTTCACTACTTCATCAATTGGTTTGCCATCCTTACCTAGTACCCGTTTCCTAACAACTGCATTACTTACTCGGTGGTCCCAGGATATACGAGCAATGCTTCGAAGACACCTATGGTCAAATACTAGTAACCTACGAATATCCTCTACTCTTACTGGCCAGTGAAGCGGTCGACACGCTCAACTACTTCACTCCCTATCACTAGTTCGGGTGTCGATGCAACCCAATCCTGAAACAACATTTTGCATTTCGAGGGAGAAAATCGCATGCCGAACATGCTTGCATTGTTGCTTAGAGTGGTCAGCAGACTCTGCATTCTGTCAGCGTCTTCACCAAATAGATCTATGTCATCGGCATACTCTTAGTCAACAAGTGAATCTTTCGGTAGAAGTTCAACCCCTGGAAAGTCAGATGTGGAAAGTGTTATTTCTAAAAGCACGTCAATGACAAAGTTAAACAGGAATGGAGAGAGTGGACAGCCCTAACGAACACCACTTGAGGTAATCAGTTCTGATGACAGTTCACCATAAGCTCTCACTCGACCAGTTGTGTTCGAGTAGAGAGCCTTTATAAAGTTGATGTACTTCTTTAGTACTCCTTTCAGAGACAAACACTGCCATAGGACCTCATGATCAACAGAGCCTTATGCCGCCTTAAGGTCGAGAAATACTACCATTGTGGGACTTCTGAATGTGTTTCTATGTTCTAGGACCTGACGTAGTGTGAATATCTGATCTATACAACCACGTTCAGGTCGGAAACCAGCCTGGTTTTCTCTAGTCTGCTCTTCACGAGCTTTGGTTAGACGTCGAAGTATTATTGAAGCTAATATTTTAGACACTATATTAGTCAAACTAATTCCTCTGTGATTGTCACAGGAGGACTTTTGTCCTTTCTTATAGACTGGCACCATCAATGATTGAGACCAGTCAGTATAATCAAGAGACAAAACTACACTAGACATCCAACTAAAAAGAACCATGAAAAAAACTAAGTGGATATATATCTGAGTTCAGTTAAAAAACAATGTAGGAGTGAGGTGTTTTGAAGAAAAAATATATGACATTTATTAAATTACTGTGCAAAAAGTGACCAGAATACAATCTGCGGTATGACACAACACAGTTTACATACAATAACAAATGATATCTCACCAATTTTATTCAAGTGTTATAAGGCTAGTTGAACAAGCAATATTCATTCATTTTCACTCTAAAGTGAACAAATATCATACAGACAGACAATTGGTTATTTCATTGTGTTTAAAGAAATAATTTATTAATCAACAAGTCACAATTCGGGGGCTTGCTAAACTTATTCTGGTATGCGTAACCAGATCGTACAACTGTCCTTCACACAAATGGTATTGGTGAAAGGTGAGTAGATAAATCTGTACCTGTTTGGATCAGTGCTATTTATTAGATGTTCCAAGGTATATGTTAATGATCGGCTTATGTACTAATATAAATATGGATTAAATCATGGAATTAATTTTGTTCTATTTAAGATCACTTTAGTTCTCCAAATTATAACAGGGAAGTATGAGAGATATATCACTTTCAATGCAATACAAGTCGTTAATGTATGTTAATGTACATAAATTGATAAAAGACACAGTAACTTGCAGTTACGTGACTAGCAGTGACAATAACAAATCCGGGTTATGCTCGCAGTTTAGATTATGGATTGATCTTAGCTAGGTCACCATTAAAGGGTTGAAAGCATTGAACGGATGATTTGTCCTAGTATGAGACTCCTCAGCAGCGCGGATCCACGACCTCGTATCCAGAAAGAGAACCCAGAACCTACAACCTCTCTCGAGAGCGCCAAACCTCTAGATCACTGAGCCGGCATCTAATGGAGTGAATTGCGAACTTCAATCAAATCATGATAATGTGCAACCCTCATCTATTAAATGGAGTGGATAACTGTCTTACACCCGACACAGATTCCAGATTTTTAATGGTAGTCTAGCCAAGATCAGTTCGTGATTTAAACTGTAAAAATTCCACAATCCCGAAAACCGCTTATACTAAGCTATAGATTAAACAATACCTGGAAAATATAAAGTGTGGCTGCGAAAAATTAGGCATTATACTGTCAGGAATTAAAGCGAATAAATAACAATCCAGCTTATAGAAACAAAAAAATGGAAGTACAAAAAATTTATATACTACGAAGCGATTGGTGACACAATAAACCAAAAGTAATAAAATGAGTTTTTTATTAGAAACAATATATAAAACATTAACCGGGTCGGAAAATACGTCCAACTGTGGTTTGAATTGAATGATATCACGAAATACATCTCTTAAACTTATACAAATGATTATCTTGTAGGCTATTTTATATTATTCCAAAAAGCATTAAACATAAATCTGAACTACCGAAGATCCGTTTTATGGACTTTATGAGTTTCAAAATTGTAGTACTGGCTAAGCAGGTGGAAATGACTCATCGTAAACGCTTATTCGGCTAATAACTATAACCACTAACACATAATACAGATATAATTATACGACATTGTAAAAACAAAAAATATGTAAGTTATTAGCCAAATTCTCATTACCAACATTTAGTCTATATGGCTAAGCATATGATGCAACATTACCATGTATATATATAAAATTAAAAATACATTATGTGAACCATGTGATCGCATCACTGGCATACGGTTAGATTATTAGGAATGGCCAGTAAAGGACAAACCTAAAGTAAGATTATCATTAACCCTCGAGTTAAATATGGTTTATTGCAGAATTTGCTAAAGATATATGCATAGGTTGACATAACAGACGTAGTTCAAGTAAACAATATTTCATCATCACGAGGGTACTTATCTGTCTTAATTAACTTGTATAAAGCTGCAGTTTTAAACGGTCTGGATAGTATCTGGTAGCAATCTTAAAGATACTCAATGAAACTATCTCTTGAGAAAGTGTGACACCTACTAGTAACTTAAACTTGAAGATTGAGAAAAATCAGTGAACTTCAACGGCTTTGACTGTATTACTAATTATTACTTGGACATATAGACACTGCTACAAAGAAAGACTAAAATGTATATGTGGCTACTGAGGATCCACCTAGGGGAGTCGGAAAACCCTAATTCCAAACCAGTGGTGCACATGGGCTCCAGGATCCTAAGAAAACAAATGGCGTATGAAGCAATTATTGAAACTACATCTCCCGACGTTTTTCCACTGCCTTGTGGATCAGACCTTTAGGTCGAAGGCTCTGGGTGTGACCCACTAAGAAAATCACCTGCTTTGGTTCGGGCACCCGGGCAGTATTATAGCCCACAAACAAATCAAGTGACTTGTGTGGCGCGTATGTATTTGGTGCATACCTGTACCAATATTTATGTGTTCAAATAAATAAATGCGCCGCACAATAAAATGAAGTTGTGAAGAGATAGAGGAAGGCGAGTATAAAAACTGTAGTGGATATAAATTAGTGTATGAGAGTGCGAACAATGATAATATTGAGAGAAGCAGTTCAGTTAAGAAAAAAAAAAGCACAACCAAAAAGGATTGTTCTAAAGAAGTCCCTTTCAACCATATAAAAAGTCAGGTTACAACAGGATTGTCACTGGTTTTTATTCCGAACCATGTCTGATAACATTTCAAGCCATTATGTTGCACACTTTAAGGACTCATTTTGACTCGATTAAATATTCCACCTAGTTCTTTTATACTATTTAAACTTGTGTTAATTTATTTCGGTTATTTACTCTCAAGAAGTTACTTAAAGTAAGTCATGAAATATCAGAAATCCAAATTCCTACACATCGGGATATCACAAATACATCATTATTTTATTATTAACTTTCTACCTTGGTATTGATACCTAGTCATACAATGTTTTTTGTGACCTGAGTGGATGACGATTACAAGGAACAATGATATATCACCAATATTCGCGATTTATCTCTGAATTTAATTTATTTCACTCACCTACACACAACGATAGAAAATAAACCATGGGGCGTTAAGAACTACAGACTGTAAGTTGTATGCAATCATACTACAATTACAGAAATGGACTACCATGCGCCTTTTATGTTATCTCTATAAATTCCTGGTGATATGTACCACATTTAAACTCCATTATTATATAAATGACGACTGTCGGTAATAATAACCAGGAAAGACAGTAATCCATGTGAAGAATCCCGAGTCTTATCATTAAATGCTAAATGTCATACTTAGTTGAACATACCGACTACTCACATTACATAACAAGAAGTACGATAGGTTTCTGGTTCTAAGTATTGAACCTAAAGTCAGATTTTCACATTGCAAATTTTATTTATTTACTTATGTCTAAGTGTGAGATGGTGGAATATTTCATAATACTTCAGAGAGGAACGATCCGGATGTCGGACTGATTAGGTGAAGGGTAAAAATATACCGAAGGATAAATCAAAAATGTAATACAGCTGAAAGTTTCATATTGAACAGACATATAAACAGGTCAATTGATATCGACATACAGCCGCGCTTAAAAGTGGATCAGTCTAAGCTGCTATATCAAATCAAAGCGACGGGATTAAATTGACATGATGAATAATAAATGAGTGGAAATAATATTACCGATCCTCATTAGGACTAAATACTGAGAATATAGTCTGAAAAGGTATTTGTGACGGAATACATAACTAACTTCATCAATAATGTTCAAGCAAAGAGTCATAACAAGATTCATGCACTTCATTGGTAAACTTTTCTGAGACAAAAGTTAACAAAACCTCGCGATTGACGGACTGGTGTAGCTTTGAGATGATGAAATACAACTATATTTGAGTGTCGTAAATAGTTCCAAAACGTGACGTACGGTGAAATAAGTAAACGAACAACAGGAAAATCTTTACAATATAAAATTGTGATGACATATATCATTAATAAGAACCGATTTCAATTAAAAGGTTATTGATAAGTCTTGCAATTTGAACGCTATGCTCGGTTCCTAAGCTATTCTTGAAACCCCCAAGCTAGAACTAATCAGCAACCCTAACACGAGAGAGAAGGCACAAAGTATGCGGAAAGTACTTTACTCCAAGGTTCATTCTAATACAGAAAACAGAGGGTTTTTATAATATTCTAAATGTCCTTGGGTTGCTCGAAGATTCTGGAATGCTACTAAACATAGTAGCGGTATAACAACCAGCCAATCGGAACCTCTACATGTGACGTTTCACATCCTTGATGTTTCCTGGCTAAACTCCAAGTGAACGCTGATTAGATGAAGTGCTTCTTAATGTTTCCTGATCCTTGCATGTCTTTTGCGAGAATTTTTCTGAATCATCCCAACAGTTATATACGATTCCATGAAGTTATATTCATTTTAACCTTTTTTTCTAATCCCAAATTCAGTAGAACGTGAAAAACCACAAATATACGAAAAAAGTTAACTAGGTACATGACTAAGATTTACGAAAAAGATAAGAAGTAGCATGTTTAGACTATTGGTAGCATTAACGCTAAAACTTGTCCGACTATCTTCTACTAGATTAACGGAAATATTGGTAATAAATAAATGAGGTAAATTCACAATAATTTAGTATAGTTTAGAAGAGACTTTCATAGCTGACTAACATCATTTGAGGATGTATCAGACATCTATCTCATTCAGATCCCTCAACTTTATCTATTGATGAACTCACAATAAATTTAGGTTTCGTGGCAAAAATACCATCATGAACAAAATCTAACTGTAATTAATATGCAACGATAATCATCACTGAACTACTACCCTACTTTTCACTTAGGTGGGCTTATAAAAACGCATTTCTAAGTGTAAATTATTTCCGTTTGTTTCAATGATGCTGGATATTTGGCTTGTTGATTCTATCTTGCATTAGCCCTTCAGACGAAATTGTCATAATAAACATTAAAATGTGAAACACGAGTTTTATTATAGGTGATTAACAAATCATTCTATAAAAATGGGATATGATTGGTCGTTATCAGTAATTGTGTTACCCCAGTCTGATTTATTTTTGTTGTTCTTCAAATGCTAGTTGGTTATCATCTTAACACTGGTTGAATGAATGAGTATATGTCAATACATAAGTTGGTTACTAATTCCTTGATTGTTAAAATTTTAAAAATCTTCTGGCCTTCTTTATTTGATTTATGTAACAATTAAAAGTCCTTTTAGTAAAATTTGTGTCCGAAGTTATCCATAACCAGTGACTTAAGCCAAAATATTTCGTGATATTTGATACTATTACAGTGTCTGGATGAATGAAGGTATTTATTTTGTCTGGTGCACTCTTTTTTCTACTGAAACTTGTACCAAGGATGATATTCAACCAGATTCTTTAGGAAATTTTGTGGGTGATGTCAGGCTTTATGTTGATTATCACGGATTGGTTGGCTAAAAAGACACATCAAGCTCCAATATTGAAATATGAAGATTAGAGAAATCAACAACACGAATTCTCATCAGTTTAAATGACGTTTAATTAGATCATCATCGTACACTCAGTTATCTAGTTTTCAAATGTAGAGTAAAGACATTACATATTTGGAGCTCATATTGACATTTATGCAGTTTGACGTTGATGATAGTGAATAACTTCTGTATGAAAATTGATGTAAATTTATGATCAACTGTAATTGTCTGTTATCTTTATTCAGAAATCTTTGTAGTGTTATTATTATTACTATTGGTTAAACATCATTATTAATCTCATTCATTTCGCATTCATCCCTCCTTATTACATCTTACTAATTTTTTACACAATATAGTCTTTTACTAAACATTTGACCGAATTGCAACTGCCCTATTATTTCTCTTACCCTATCTGACCCATATTTATTCTGATCATGGATCTTAAATTTCCACTAAACACATAGCCAGATTCGAGTAAGTATTCTATCTTGTTTGACAATCCTAAATTCACATGCTTTAAACGATGCACTTTGCCCTTGACATGGCCATTTTTCGGATTATTACTTTGGATATATAATTGTAGGACCTGAATATAACTTATCAAAATGAACATTCTTAGTCCAAATATTAGTCTTTTAATTTCCTAAATAGGAGGTTTAATAAATGAGGCATGCTCGAAAGTGAAATTTACAAATTCAAAAGCCTCTCATGAAAACGGGCAAACTATATGGTAAGAGATTAAATACGAGAAATGAATAGATTAACGTACCAGCTCGAGTGTCAATTTCTGCTAAACGAGTTTCCCTTTCCAATACGAGATTCACATTGTCTTTCATTATACCAACAACCTGAAATAAAGTAATTTACAAACAAATATACAGAAATTTCACCTCCTGAACTTTAGCCTGTTGCTGACGAATTCGATCATCGGCTTGATAATTATATTGATTATTCATGTTTAAAAGGGTTTAGAAGTGTTGAACTTCAATTGGGATGGGAAATCTCACAAACACAAGCCTCCTAAAACAAATAGAGAACTTTAATGAAGTTATTAACTGCATTCAATTAAAATAGTCTTTATTAATAGCACCATAAGATAATCTAAGGTAATATTGAATTCCAGAATAAATCTGTGCTTAAGTAGGAGACAAATGTTCTTATACAAGCAAAGAAGATTTGAACAGACCGTGGTATGAGTGAGTTTGTTGTTAAACTAGAAATTCCGAAAAAAATGTATTGACTTTTGTAACCACTACGGGTAAAACTATGTTCAGTACCATTCATCCATCCATCAAAAACCTAAGACCTGGACAAAATATGCATCGCCCTTAGTATTCACACTTCATGTAACTATAATGAAAATAAATTAGCAGGATTAAATCGAATGGAGTGAAGTAATAGGATCGATTGTAGTGGAAACTAAAAACTGAGAATAAATCAGGTAATACCTGGACAAGTAGTTTGATATAAAACTAGAGCTTTGAAATTCAATGCATTAGTTGTGGATTTTTGTCTGTTGGTACTATCTACAGTTACTACCCATTTTTTCGACAGTGTCCATCAATAGGAAACCTGACGTAACTATTTAAAGCATACATCACAACAAAGCCTCTCGCTGCCAATGTGTACATTCTAGAACAATAAGAGAAATGCCAATTTCGCAACTGGTCTTCTTACGAAACTGAATTTAATATATTTTCTGGTATTAGTGAAGTTTATGTGAAGACATGTAGAAAATAAGTTTCGCGAACAACGTTAACTCTGTAAATTTTCAACAATTTAACCAGCAATCATTAATCACTACAAATAAACGTATTGTGATCTATATTGAATGCCATTTCGCAGCGACACTTCAATTTTATTCATTTATAATCTGCTTATGATACAAAACACTTTTATACATAAAATGAAGTTAACAAATATGGAGGAAAACTGAGACAAATGGTTGAGGGAAAACGAGTAGTGAAGCGGTAATGATGAAGGAATACTTTACAAGTACACCTTTAGTTGATAAAATATGGAAACCTTGGTTAAAATACAAAGCAAAAGATGCAGGAAAAAGTGGCGATCAATAGTCTGCATGCGTAAACCAAAATCTAGTGTTATTATCGGATCGTAGTTTATTAAGAAAACAGAAAATTGAATTACGAAAAATCTGAACCATATGGGAGATGATAAATTTTAAGTATCTGTACAACATCATTGATGAACAAGGAGGATCTGATGCAAACGTAAAGGAAAGGATTGGCCAAGTATCGACAGCATTCCTACAGTTAAAGAACAACATATAGTACTCAAAGGGATTGTCAACTAATTCCAAAGTGAGAATCTTTAATACGGACGTCAAGACAGTTCTACTGTATGGAGCTGAAACTTGGAGAACTACTACAACCATAATCAAAAATGTAGAAGTATTTATAGACAATTATCTACTCCTCAAGACATTGAATGTCCGTTGGTTGGATACTGTCAGCAACAACTTACTGTGACAAACCAGCTTCCAACTGAAGAGTAAATTAGGAAAAGACTCTGGAGGTGGATAGGATGTAGACTGCGGGAATCACCAGACCGCATCACAAAGCAAGCGCTAACTTAGAAGCCTGAAGAAAAACAGAAAAGAGGAAGGCCAAAGAACACAATGCACCGAGAATCGGAAGCAGACATTGAAGGAATGAGCAATAAATGGAAACAACTAGAAAGAATTCTCCACGACAGAGTTGGATTGAGAATTGAACTGCTGAAATCGCAAAACCAAAAATTAAACATGGATGAAGTTGTACTCATTCTTTAAGTCTTATAAACATGTATCAAGTTGACAATATTTTCTACTGACCTAGGGGTTTTCCAGAAAAGAGGCTGATGCTTTGGAGTAATCGTCAAAACGGGTGGGGAAATTTGAGACTGTCATTATTTTCATAGAAATTTTGTGGAAATGTAATCAACTTTCTTGAAAAATCCACAAAATTCTTGAACAAATTACGGAAATTCGCGAAATTTCCCTTAACGAAATGATTACAGAAGCCTTGCTGTGAAAAATCATCGATTCAAGTAAAACGGTGTTCAGTAATACTTATTATGGAACTACTATACAATGTAAATCTCTTGGAGACTGTAGTATATATTATTTGGAAATACTTCCTAAAATGCTAATTACATAAAAAAGAAACATTTTCTCAGTGAGAAATCGCAGAGAAAAAGGAGTAAATCTGGAAAAAACGTGAGGTAAACAACGAAAGGAGATAGAAATCCAATACAAAATTTCCTATCAGCCAGTTTAAACGTTTTATAAAAGGGACATATTCTTTTATATTCTGGCCAACGAGAAAAGGAATTTGAATTCAACATATTACCTTGAAGCCATATATAAAAAGAACATTTCCCAGGCAATCGAAAATAAAGAAATAAGGGGAAAAGTGGTGTGAAAATAATTACAAACAATTGTCTGCTTTCGCGAAATGCCGATTATTTGATTTCTTAATATTGGGAGATAGTAGACAATCCTGAGTTCGTTTTGTGAAAAGGTAGGCAATCTGGGCAAGGTAGTGATAAACTTTGCATACTCATTCTCAATGGAGAGACTTAGGAGAAAATTCACACATGCCCAAGACTGAGAAAAACAGCTTAAACTTAGAGAATTGATGGCTATATTCATACCGACTTACTTATGGGAGTTGCTCAACGTTCTAGTTTATTTCCGCCTTTATACGCTTATGTCGGGATAGAACAAATTCGTGACATTATAACTTAAATCATCACACAGGCTACAAGAACAATACTGCGAACGTCCTCGTGAAAACTAAGCAAATCGGCCGGAATTCAAAGACATTTAAAACCCAAGGCGACTAAAAAAGTAAATGCTTCACTACTTTCTCACAGCAAGCAAAAAACGCAACTGTTCAGACCATTTTCTTTCTATTTCTTTATATTATCTCGAGCGATGTCCATTTTTCCCGTGTTCGCTTTTATTCCGTTTTTCTGGTTCGTTTGGATCTTGTGAATCTGTCGTCTTACAAAATTTTAATGTAAAAATTCCATAAACGATGTTTTATTTGGGATTATAAGTCGAGATTAACAAAGACGCTGACAAAAAGGATTAGTGCCAAGAAACCAGAAGTGACCTTGTATGACGAGAAAATTTTTAAAGCTGGCGGTGAACTATTTGAAGGACAAATCAACGGTGGTTTCAAATGATTTTTGAAGGAATATAAGAAGCTTTAGCTCAATAAACTTACGCATCTAGTAGCAGTGGATCACTGATACATGCAGGAAGGATTCTATGTATATTATCGTTAAAAGAGGAAAAAGCAATTGGTAGAACAGTTTCTCGTGTCTTTAATAATATGTCAAATTTTCTTTTATGGGGCTCCTAGGGAGTCGATTAGACAATCCCACACGGCAGAGAACTGCCGCATTTGACTATTCTTGAGGAGTAGAAGTTCTGTCTACAATCCCCTCTGCTGAGTTTTGTCTCCAGTTTCTGGAAATTGTCTCTTAGTTCTGTGTTGAAGCTTAACTTAAATAGGTATTTAAAGGGATGTCCAGAGGTGCTGTAACACTTTCGAAGATCATCTGTGAGACGCCTGCATTTTAATAGGCAACGATTTAGTGAATGGATGTGCTCTTTACAAGGCTTGAATTTGAGTCCCTTAACTGATTTTGTGGCTAGCCGTTGGATACGTTCCAGAATGTCTTAAACCTTTTTGAATGAGGAGGATATACTGTGATTCCGTACTCTAAATGTGGACGAATAGAACTAACGAAGTTTTACCGTCAAACTGTTTAAAAATGCGCTGCAATGGTACCAGTGCAAGGCTTGATCGAAAGGTTTTTTGGTCGTAGTTAGCGTAAGACTTCAAATCATAGTTCACCAACATTCCTACATCTCTTTCAGCCTGAAACACTTATACGGGGAGTTGCCTGAGCCGTAGCTGTTGTCTGAGAAATGTCTCAAATGAATTACTCCACAGTTTAAAGAGTTAAAGACAAGCCCATTGTAGCCTGTCCAACTTTGAAGTCGAGTCAGATCTTCCTGAAGGGGTGAATTTATCCGCAACGCAACCATGTAAATGTATTAACATTTTATAACACAAGACTGGCCAGATTGCCTAAAGAAATAGATTGACTTGGGTAGGAGCAGCAAAAACCCAGAAAAAATCGCTGATTCGAAATAAATTTCACACCAACATATAGAACATTACACTGACTGCGGCATTTTGGCACACAGAAACGTTGAATTACATAGCTACACAAAAGAAATAGCTGCAAGAAGCACAGAACGAAGAAAGCCGACCGCCATTGCTTACAAACATGGCGGATATAATGATTCTTGCCTCATTCTGATTGGTTGCTAAGCTGAAAGGCACATTTACGAAATTGAGTTGCGTTTACTTGCAGCCTCCTGAAGTCGAAGTATATACTCTTGCTTGTCTATCTCTCTTTCCGAACTTTCACATCATCAGGAAAAATCAATAATACCGACGATATCTGATGTGAAAGATTGTTTATATAAACCAAGAAAAGAAGAGTTCCTAGTGTTAAGATAGGTCTGTCAAACTTATTTTGTAAATAGTTTTTAATATTATTTGTATTTATTTTGTCAATCTTCCACTGTGTGTACATTTATCATTAAATCATTGTACCTGTTGTTTTAGTAAATGACCTTAAACACTATTTTTTCTGTTATTTTACACGCATAGAATGACACATTGTTAACTGCTAACAAATACATCGTTGCACACATACTTCTTGTTCTACATTCGCTTGTGGCTGGCCAACCGAAGTCTAAATCAAATACTATTTATCTTTACAGACTGTAATTCGAATATATCATATCCCATATCGGATCATATCTCTGGGGAATTCATCAAACTTACTGAAAGTATCAACCGTCCATAATTGTGAATATTTGGTATCAGATCAAAGTAGAACACGCACTAGTCTGGCGAACCAAGTAACGTTCCTTTATTTCTATTGTGTTTGTGACATTTAACTTATATATATATATATATATATAAACATTATTATTTGTTAATAATAACTCTGTTATTATCTTTTTGAATTAATATATTGTCTGGTTCACCACACTAGTACTGAACCCCAGGGGTTCTCACTAGAACACTTCATAGCCTGAGAGAAAGTGAAGTTAACACCGACCTCGAAATGTCGACCTTTTAGACACCAAGTGAGCTCATCAATTAAAGGTGTGCAGTAAGAGATCCCAATGAGTATGTAGTTTCATTTGATCTCGATCAGACGGCCTTTGAAGCTGAGAATATATATTTACTGAAAAGATTTGTATTCAACAGTTGACACGAAGAGAAGGTTGACGATGGAGAACGAGGGAAAACTTAGCTCAATCGGACAGCATGGCTCAGCCTTGCAGATGTGATCAATTAAGAATTCTTCGTTTGTAAATACCTAATCTAAGCGTGACGGCGTCTGAATGTTTCTCCCGTGAGATGCCGACTTCATGTTTTTGAATAGTTCCAGATCTTCAATGACGTTGAAGAAACGTGCTTAGGTAGTTTTCTCCACTAATGTACGTATGTAGCGCGAAGTTGACTTTATGATATTTGAAGTCCCCTAGAATTAGGATATGAGAGAATCCGAGACGAGTGGAGCAGAATAATGCTTCTAACATACAATTGCCGTACTGGATGTCAGCAATGTGCATCCTGTAGATGACTCCAACTAGAAACCTCGAGGCGTTAAGCAGTCTTACTGAGCACCATATGGATTCATCAAGATTGATAAAGTCTAGGTTGTGCATTCGATGTAAATCCAGGCAACATTGCAAGTATAAGGCTTCTCCGCCCTGTCGTCTCTGTCGTTACGAGACAAAAACATCCCAGGTATTGCCAGCTCCAGGTCCGTAAATTGATATCGAGTTTCAGATATTCCTATCAGGTGAGCATTATAAGTATTACTTAGTTCGCACAGCTCATCCATTTTATTCGGTAAGCTTGCATCGTTTATGCGTAAGCATTTTATGCCTTTAATTTGGGCTACATCGTTCTGTTTATCTGTCTGATCCTTGAGTGAATGAACATACAGAATTTTCAGAGTTGGCAGCACCTGTTCTTTTTACGTTTTTAAGATCTTGACATCTCACAAGTGGAATAGTCAGCTATAATTTGCCTTTGTACCTGATCATGGTACCATGTGGCTCATTCGGATGCATATGTATACCAGTTGGCAAGCGTTTTCCGTTGTTACGTATTGCTTCGAGAGTCACAGCCACCATATGGGGTGGTCTAGTATCCTCGTCGTTCTTGACTAGTCTCACCAATTGTTTAGTCAATATGTTTTTGAGCTTCAAGAACTGTTTGATGAATTTTCATTCTCGAATATCAGAGTTTCTTTGGTCTAGGTCCGTGTTTTCTGATACACCTTGCACTATGATATTTCTTCCGCGGAAAAATTTCTGGAGAGATTGTTCAGGCTTATTCTGGATGAAATTGAGGTCAGAATACGGTATATCAGACCGTACTGATACATTCCCATTTGATTTCAGCAAATGACCAGCCAGTAAGATATCCCGTAAATCAGTAGCGATAGTGAGCGTTACACGAAGTAGCCCAGGGTGATTTAATTGCTTGGAGAGGAATCAACCTTCACTTGTCACATGGTGTGGTTTGCTATTCGTTTCATAAACAAAGATAGTATGTCGATCTAAGAAGTGGAGCCTTACCTTAAACTCATTTAAATATACCACATAAAATACTACGCCGAATGAATAGACTTTGAAATACATAATGACCAGCATGTACAATAGACTTTGTTTGCAAATAGCTCTTGACCTACAAATCAGCTATCAATCACTGCTTTTTTGATACTTTCCTCTAGGCTGATGTATCCTCATGGATTTTAACAATCAACTAGGTGGTTTGCATAAATGAGTTTTTGACGACGTTAAACGAAGAAAGTTGTTAATGATCATCAGATTAGGAACTCATGAGGCTTGAGATTTTTGTTAAGTCCCGCAGTCTCTTTGACAGAGCAACATTCTGATTGCGTAATAAGTTATTTAAGGACGTTTCACAACAAACCATCGTTCATACAAAAGTTGATATCCCTCGTAGTTGTAGAAAAAAACGTAGAAACTTCTGTCGAGCTGACTAAAAGGGAATGAATCAGTTTATTATTAATAACTTGCCCTTCTTAATGTTTATGCTTCTGGAATCTAGGCTGCGCAAGCGTATAGACACATAATCCAGGGTATGGATGAGGTAAGATTTATCATATATATCATTTGTAAACCTATTGTTTGCACATAATCGTGAGGGTCAATTGGTTTCAAATAAATGTTACGATAGAATTAAAATATAGAACTTTGTCTGCAAGGCACCTTAAAATACACAACACTCACAGCAATTGACTATGGACACCACTACAAGTTGAGTGCGTACCAAACAAATCAGAAGGCGGGAATAGATTGTAACCAAGTTTATTCGTTGACGATCTCGTGGTATCGTACGGATACCAAGATCGCGCGAAAATGGGTATAAGTGGAATCGACAGAAAGGAGTACGTGCGTAGAGAGTCACAAACCGCGGAAAAATGTAATAGAGGATAATGGAAAAGCAATATGGCTGTCGTTAGCACAGTTAAACAAACGAGCAGTAAAACAATCACTGGTACAATTGGTTATAATAATGATTGTTTCCATTAAACCAATTGCGTTCTGTTGACAAAAATAGGTCACTGCAAGTCTTTTCATCACAAAAGCTAACTTTTTACATGTTGTATGGAAAGCAAAATAAATGCGAATACAGTTAGGCTGTTAAAAAACCTTCTGCAGTTTTCATAAAAATGTCTAATTCAACTCAGGATCTAGTAAAAAACTGTACGCAAATTTGAGGATGAAAAATAGGTTCGTTATTTATCTAACTCGTTAGCTTGACGACTGAACAAATTTCGAGTAAAGGTGGAACTTTTAAAAATAAAAGTGACGGGATCCCATGAATTTTTCCAGTTTCGTTTTTATTGCGAGATAACTAGTTGATGGGACTGGCTGTAAGTTCCATTTCGAATGTTTTGTGCGTGAAAATCCCTCCATGTATACATTTGCAGTTGTTCTTATTTATTCCTTTAGTTGTACATTTTCTTAGTCTTTTTGATTCGATTTGAGTTGGTAATATATGCTTTTTTACATTTATTATTTTTTTTACGCCTTCGCCAAGTTTTTATGTTCCTTCATGAACTGCATTTATGTTGTTTTACTTGATATTTAGTCTCGGCAGCAGCCATATTGGTTTGTTCCTTCTTTTGATTGAGTTGCTTTTATTGACTGGAATTGTGCATTTTTGGTTATGAATCGGGGCACTCTTCCAGAATTGGAAGCATTGTGTTAAAAGCAACCAAATATTATTATTTGAACGAATATGTGCGTGGTCAATCCAGACAGGATAGAATAACATTTATTTTTGATTGGTAATTTTTTGTCATTCTTTATTAACTTCCTTATTTATTGTAATTTAGATTTGATTAATTGAAAAATTATTGGTTGGATAGCTGGGTGGTCATATTTGTTTAGGTAACAATGTACATTTAAATTTATGATGAATTTCAGAAACGTCATTTTACCCAATCACTTTGTTCTGGATTCAACCCTGCAAAGGCGCGTATCTAACCCACCTAGGCAGCTATTCTTCAGCCAAAACCTTAGTTTGGGTCTTACACGGGTTGTTTCTCGTAAGATGACATAATTTTACGTATTAAGACATTTTATGCATTTTTATTCTTACACTGACAAGGCTTAAACTGTTAAGAGCATTCGAAGATGAACATGTTTCAGAGTTTCTCTTACGGCTTTGAAGTTTATTAGCATATTTTGTTATTTGTGATCAACAGTTATTAAGTATAAGGGGCTATAATTGTAATGTGAATTTGGTTAACGCTGTATTAAGCGTTACTGAAATCACAGAAGATTCTTCTTTAGTTACCTAGTTCGTGCTAACTGACCAATGCATAACGTCCAAAATTTAAATGTATCTTTTTACTGAGGAGGACGAACTAACGAAGCTAGTATTTGTTTGATTAATTAAAACCACCATGTATATTTGTATTAAAAACGAAGGTATCTCTAGTCGCTCACAGTCAACGATTATTATAGCAAAAAATGTGTCTTTGAGCGAAGTTTACAAAACTCTTCGATCGTAACAAATTATGTCATAGACACTGAATTTATTTACGCTCACTCACTATGCAACAAATTATTCCTTCGTAGAAAGTGACATATAGTACTGCAAAAATATCTTTTCTTAGTACAACTGATAAGTGCCTTCTAATAGACAAGGATACTATCAAAGAAGTGAGAATTAAATTCTGTGCATGCCAACTGAATCAAACAGCGAATGCTTTTAATCGACAGTTAAATTGTAACCACGAGTAAACGCTGCACCACCTAATCTTTAGTTTATTCAGAGTTTTGAGACAGATAAATGGGTTATCAAAGATAAACCTTGACTAAAGTCGAATATCAACGGTCAGTGCAGACCAGAAAATGTGAAAGCATTACAACACAAGTCTTTAAAAATTTTAAGATTTACTAAATGGCAAGAGTTTCAGCAGTAAATAGCTTTCCGAGTTTATCACCATTGATATTATTGGTAGTATTGGAGGTTGTTTTAGATAGTGTTGTGGATTATTATTCAGCGTGAAATGTGTTATCTCAAAGCAATGTATTGATATTCAACCACACAATTCCGGAAGCCAAACATACGATAACTGAGATCCACGTTCGACATTTAACGCTTTCAGGAGGTCAGATATGATGAATAGGGGAACAATTAATTAGCATGGCGTGGGTTGGTCATACAGGTGTGATCACTCTCTGTAATTTCTCCACTTTGTGTTTAGATACATTATTCAGTTCCCAGCCCAAATGTGTTTTTCAGAAGACCTAAAGAGGTTGTTACTTACTTTCAATGCTGAGTCGGTATAAAATAATACAGTAATAAACTTCTGACTATGTAGACACATGCCATTTTTAAGCCATGATCTATAATTTACAACATTGATTCGTATATATGATGCCTACCTAGTAGGGTTGATAAATAGGCAAAATCAATAAAATAAAAGGTGGTACATTCGTACAGATGTCATAATTAGTTAATATTTAGGTTTGTGCTTCGGTATTTCGCTACGAGTGCAGTTTTTATCATCTTTTCCAAAAACGGCACGACGTTCACATTGCATCCACCATGTTACACACCAGGTCCAAACTCAGAATTTTTGAGTTAGATATTTGGTCCTGCTAAGCATTCTCGCAATACGATATTTTAAAAACGCGTTCAATAGGTTCATTTCGGGTTTGTTACGGGCGTAAGAGGTTCCACAACTGTGAATAAAGCGTGATGCTGAAAAAGGGAATAAAAAATGAAACAAGTCGTTTGGATATAAACCCTGAACAACACTTAACAGTATGTAGTACAACAGACAAGGATATGATAAATTGGAAGATAAAATTCATACTAACTGATGTGGCTAGGGTAAAATGTGATTAGAAACTCCAGAAAATGCAATGTAGAAATAAAGAACAGTGAATTGTGATATGTAACAAAGTGGAATGGGTTTGAATGATGGAAGGGAAGTCGAATTTATAGCAAGGTAGACTGCTTGTTAGAAAGGCAAATGAATCGACACAGACGCCGAGCTTAAAAGTCCTTCGATGCATGATTTTCGGAAGTTACTCGCCTTTAGACGGATTGTGAGTGTTCAGTTTGCTGGTGCTGTTGGATAAGTAAATAATACCTCATCTTGGAAAATATTTTTATACATGCTAAATCCAGAACATTTAGGTTTGGATATATGCCGTACTAAAGCATACTGATATTATTTTGATATTGTGGACTTGACATAATAATTATTCATTCTTCCTGTTCATTCAGAGAGCACAGTAATTTGACTAAGGGCTAGTAAAATATCATTTATCTCTAAAATGATATACTGTCTGCATCATTGTTCCTAAATAATCTGGGCATCACACTTTGATGACGATAATAATTTATATTCAAATAAATGTATGTTTCTGAGGACAGTAAAGTGCCTGAACATAACCTTGTGTAATTTCCCAGCTATATATTACCATTAATATTACGTATCTGAAATTTCATGTCCAGTCATGAAGTTCCTTTTTTCGAAAGCTGAACAAATTGACTTCAAAATAATACAAAGTCAACTCGTAATTTTGTTTGAAACATTGTTTAGTGGAAAACTCTTTTATTACATCTTATATAAAAGAGAATATTGTCAACTTGATACATGTTTATAAGACTTAAAGAATGAGTACAACTTCATCCATGTTTAATTTTTGGTTTTGCGATTTCAGCAGTTCAATTCTCAATCCAACTCTGTCGTGGAGAATTCTTTCTAGTTGTTTCCATTTATTGCTCATTCCTTCAATGTCTGCTTCCGATTCTCGGTGCATTGTGTTCTTTGGCCTTCCTCTTTTCTGTTTTTCTTCAGGCTTCTAAGTTAGCGCTTGCTTTGTGATGCGGTCTGGTGATTCCCGCAGTCTACATCCTATCCACCTCCAGAGTCTTTTCCTAATTTACTCTTCAGTTGGAAGCTGGTTTGTCACAGTAAGTTGTTGCTGACAGTATCCAACCAACGGACATTCAATGTCTTGAGGAGTAGATAATTGTCTATAAATACTTCAACATTTTTGATTATGGTTGTAGTAGTTCTCCAAGTTTCAGCTCCATACAGTAGAACTGTCTTGACGTCCGTATTAAAGATTCTCACTTTGGAATTAGTTGACAATCCCTTTGAGTACTATATGTTGTTCTTTAACTGTAGGAATGCTGTCGATACTTGGCCAATCCTTTCCTTTACGTTTGCATCAGATCCTCCTTGTTCATCAATGATGTTGTACATCTACATAAACGTTTCCATTCGTTCCATTAGGTGTGATTGTATTCCGTACTTCCCGTTAGATGTCGAGGTCTTTATAATACAATGGTCCACCAAAAGTAAGAGAAAGAGGGGAGTAGGCTCTCTGGTTTGAAATTGGACTTCACTTATTATGAAATAGTCAGATGACTTCCATGCGTGAGTCCGTCGTATGAATTCCGGATGATGTTGACGATTTTATTAGATACTCCATAGTGTCTAAGTTCCCATAATGTTCTGCTATATTCACACCATCAAATGCTTCATCATAGTCAAGGAGGATGATTTATAGTGACGAGTCTTATTCAACTGATTGTTCAACGATGATCCGCAGTGTCGCGACTCGTTCTGTACACGAGCGATCCTTACGGAATTCAACCTGTTGGTCTTGAAGTTGGGCGTCTACTGAGTCTTTCATCCGGTTCAGCAACATTCTGTTGAGAGCTTTTCCTGCTAGTAATATGATGCCTTTATAGTTCTCACATTTGCTCAGTTCCCCTCTCTTTGGTATCTTGATGAGGTCTCCTTTCCAGTCTATCAGATTCGCTTGTTGCTCCTTCCAAATTTTCCTGAATAGTGTGGAGCATGCTTGCAGTTGCTTCTATGTCTGACGTCAGTGCTTCGGCTGGTATATTGTCAGGTCCTACTGCTTTCCCACTCTTGATTTGTGTGATGACCGTCCTGATCTCTTAGATCGTTGTTGAAGTGACATCTATAGGATGGCCTGTAGGTGTTGCTTCAGCACCCGGTGGATTCAATGAAGCTAGTCCATTCAGGAGTTCCTCAAAGTATTATACCCATCTATTCCTCTGTCCTTGAATTTCAGTGATTGGCTTGCCTTCTTTGCCCTTGACCAGTCTCCCTGGTTTACTATATTTCTCTAGCAGTTTCTTCATCGAGTCATACAGTTGTCTCATATTTCATTCTGTTGCAGATACTTCCTCTGTCGTTGTTAGGTCTTCCACGTATTTCTGCTTGTCGGCTCTGGTGCTCTTCTTCACTTACTTGTTTGCTTCAGTGTATTCAGATTGTGCCTTGACTTTCTCTGCTTTTGTTTGACTCTTGTTGGTTGCTGTCATTTTGTTCTTTTTTCCCTGAACCTCGTCCAGGGTTTCCATAGAGATTTTTTTCCTTATGATGATGATTCTTGCGACCCAGCACCTCCTAACACGTTGAAGTTGATGGTTTTTCATCCCTTTTCAGCTGTTCTCCATAGTAGTTTCTTTTTCTTTGAGTAGACCCTGTAGGACTTGGAACCTGTTCTTGAGAACTATCTTGGATTCGTTAAGTTTGTCAGTATCTCGGAGGAAGGCTGTATTGAACCTTTGTAATGTTGCTTCCCCAGTTGTCCAGTCCTTCTTTAGCTTCAGTTTTATCTTTGCCACAACCAGGTAGTGATCAAAAGCTATGTCAGCTCGTCTCCTGCTTTTCACGCCCTCCACTCACTTTTTGAATTTTTCAGTGATCTGGTTGTCTGTAGTGTGGTCCGGTGAGACAAACGCAGCTTTGTGTATGCGTTTGTGTGGGAACATTGTGCACCTATAACTGTGTATTTGAATGAACGTAATTTTGAAAATCTGTCACCAATATGATCCTTTTTTACCAGTCCCCAAATAAGAACATGGTTGGACAGGAAAGAAATTCGATTCTAAATAACAAGGGTATATGGAAGTGAGAAGGACAATGAGAAAAACGTTAGTATATCTCTAGTTTTTACATGAGAAGATTCCAGAGTTTCCTCCAAATATCGACTAGCGCTGATTGGATGAGAAATAGCCGATCAACATGCAGCAACACAATCGTGCACGGAAGACGCTTTAACCCAATCTATGTCCCGCTGACAGTCAGTCCATGTCGTCCCATGGTATCTCCGTAACCGTTGTTGTCGATTCCAACTTTGGCGTTGAGATCTCCCACAATGATTGTCAGGTTTTTACTGGACGGTTCGCTACGATTTATTGTAACCTCACAGAAAACTAATTTTTATTGTCCTAATTGCTATTATTGGTGAGTGTATAACATAGGATAATACTCATCGTGATTCCCTCCTTTGTTTTGAGGAATGCTTTGATGATCAAGAGTCCATGAGATTCTCATCCATTAAGTGAATTTCTTGCTTATTTGGACAGCATCAGTTCAGTTCCCCGAGTGCATGGAGCATTTTCCTCTTCGTGACCGGAGTAAAGCAGATTCTGTCCTGTACCTAAACTTTGGTGTCCAGCTTGGGTCCAACGAGTTTTGCTGATTCCAAGAACCGCCAATTTGTATCTCCTTGTTTCCGTCGTTATTTGACTGGTCCTCCCGGTCTCCCACATTGTCCGGAAGTTCCATGTACCTATAAAAATTGTTCTGGTTGTTAGAAGGACCATCGGCCTTGTGACTTCCGAATACTCGATTTTCATCATGTGACGTCATAATTCCTCCTTCAACTGGAAGGATAGAGTTTAAATGGTTTAAATTGTTTATCCTGGTAAGCGTTTATTAGCAAGGTTATTTTCTACTGGATTGGGTTTCCGACCCCACGCCCAACCCTTTTCCTTTGCCCGAGCTTGGGACTGGCAGTAGCCCTAAGAGAGTTACAGGCGGAGTTATGACATACGGAGCGTTCTTTAAATTAACTTAGATACCGAAAAACGAAGCAACCATTTTCCAATTGAGAAATAATCTGACATCCATACATTATAATAACCTTGATACATTACATACCTAATCACAAAAATTGATTGACCTATTGAAAAAGCAGATATCGAACTCACCAATAATAACCACAAGAATTATAACAGCTAATCCTCCAATGATAAACCACATCTAAAATAAAATCAAACAGGAAATGTTTTTGCGAAATCCCATTGTTGACCAAAATAACTAGGGATATTATATTTGTTAGGTACAAAACTGCAATCTAAGAGGATTCATTTATAAGAAAGTTTAAAAACAGATTAGGCAATAAAACTTTACGTTTTTAATCATATTACAGTGGTGAATTTCACAAACTCGATCTACTGTTTTCTTTCTTTTTTAATTGCGAAATTCCCTTAGATCATCTTAGAAGGGTGATTTTTTGAACTTATACAATGACATCAGTGTTGATGGTAAACTTTAGCCATTGCTTCATCTTTTATTGCAAAAATAAGTATTATTCATTAGCGAAATTCACCTGGAAGTAGATTCTTCTAGGCGGTTCAAAAGTGTCTACATTTCAATTCATCCGTCCTTGAGCATGAAAATAGTAGGATAGAAATAGGATTTAAAGATATCACTTCTCATTGTTATGTATGTAATGTAGCGGGGAATTATTAGTCATAAACGAGTTCTTGGTGCTTTAGTGAATTACTTACAGCTTGTAATATAAAATAACTTCTTGTTAGTTGGGGCACTTACGATTGATGTAAATTTTTGAGACAAAATACCTTTTACGGCATACAAAATAATCTTATCACCGATACTAGATAGGGAGCGATTCCTATGGTTATATATATATATATATATATCGTTTCTCAGAAAGTCGAAATTAATTTTGGTCAATCACGCACACATACCGTTGGAAAGAATTTTTGGTGAGCCCAATGTATTCAAAATAAGTGATTTTCATTGTACGTAAGCAATTTTTCTGTTAACCGTATTTGTTGTATTGCTTAAGTTATTATGATACGCTAATTATTACTTGTAAGGTAATTCGAAGTAGAAACAGAATTAATTGAGTTACAGCATTTTATTGAAGTATATATATAGATGTTTTTTTAATGAAAAAGGGAACATTTCATTCAATACTGAATCTTTTCGGTTGGAAAGAAGATATGATTAAAATTAATTCCAATAGACTAAGATTTCACCGCTGTGAGAGAATCGACCTTAGTTCCTAAACTTAGTGTCGATGATTCTATTAAGCATTAGGCTGTCCTATGAGACGAATACAGCACAAAAATATCTTCAGTAAAGAGAAAAATCCACACTACATAAACCTAAAACCAAATAATCCATCTAATTTTTATTTACAAACAGAAATAACCAAATTTCTATGTAACTAAACATTTTACAGTTTAACATAATTCAATCAACATGTACGGACTGCTTTTACTAAATTAAGAAAAAAACCCTATGAATCATTTAAGTCATTCAAGCAAACTGACATAAAAAGTAGATAAGAATAGCAGATGCATACGCAACTTATAGACAAACACATCTATCAATTAAAATATTCTACATAATAAATCAATCATAGCAAAATTTTATACTGTAACGCTCTCTGTTTATTGATTCAGTGACAATGTTTATGATCAATAATCGTCAAAAACAAATAAAATGATAACTCGAAGAAATGCGAATGTACAACATATCAGTTTGTTAAGGAAGGAAATATGTCAAACTGCACAACATAGTTACTTATAACTAAATAAAAAGAAAAAATAAATAAATAAGCAGAATCGTATATATTATTCACAAATGAGGATACTTGAGCTTACATTCAAAAATTAATGTGAGTCAGTGAACACGTAAGGGTTTGTGTTCCAGACTACCTATGATGTAGGCTTTCGAATTCGGTATTAACTAATTGAAAATTATTTATTCAAATCAATAAGCTACAGGTCAATATAAAGTGACATGTAAGTTCATGACACTATGGTGAAACAGAATCAATGACAGAGGAGTGTATTTGTTGTGATCTAGTAATTAACAGCTTTATACTTCCAAAAGAAACCTTAAGTAAGACAGTCGAACGATATATTTATTGAATTACCTCTTCAGTTTTTCTATATCTGATTACAAATTTCAGTCTGAAATAGTGCATTGCAAGCAATTACTTTTTTAAAAGTCCTATAAAAACCCCATCTGAAACAGTTAAACTAAGCATAAGCATAAACTAAATGAGATGTTAATGACGCTGCGGTTTCCGAATCGAAATAATGGCTCAACAATTTACCAAATAACACATACAATAATCGAATAATGATTGATTTGTGGTGTTCTAATGAATAGAAATTAGAATTACTGATGTTTTGCAAGCTAATTTAAGTTTACTCTGAATACGTTATTTGAATAAAGTTGTGAAACGTCAGAAATCTAAATTTCTACTAATTGAGATATTACAAATAAATTATTATTTGATTATTAACATTGTACTCAATTCTCAGTCTATTTGAAATTTTTAAGTCAGTCATTGGTTATGATACTACTGATACTCATATTATTTATTATGAAAAATCAAAATTATATTAATAGAACAGAGCGCCAAAAAGTGTGCCTAATACAAAAAGAGGTTACGGATTTAAGAACAAATGAAAAAAAGGACGATGATAAAGTGGTTTCAAGGAACAAAACGAATACAATCTGTGTGCGTAAGTATTTGAGATTGCTTTCTTTCCCTACAAAAGAAATATCTACACTTTTTTTAAACCCAAAAGCAACTTTAATATGATAACCACTGATGATTTTCAGTTGTATTTGATAATAACTCAAACGACTGAGTAGCATGATCTTTACAACTAATAAATAAGTTACGATAAAATAACAGATTTTAAAAAAATACACCCAGCCTTCATTCTACGATACTGTATTGAAAGACTTGCTATATACTCGTGTCTTTACTATATTCCCAGAATCCCCAGACTAATTTATTTACTCGAACAGATAAATATTGGTACAAAGGGGCACCGAAGACATATGCACCACACAAGACACTTGATTTGTGTATGGGCTATGATAATGCCAGGGTGCCTAAACCGAAGCGGGTGGCTTTCCTAGGGGACTACACCTAGAGCCTTCGACCTAAAGGTCTGGTCCACAAGGCAGTGGAGCAACGCCGAGAGATACAGTCCCATGGTTACCAGTGACCAGAGACTGGTTCATACGCCATTTGTTCATTTAGGATCCTGGAGCCCAAGTACAACACTGGTTTTGAATCAGGGTTTTATAACTTCTCTAGGTGGATCCTTTGTATCCACCAACCCGGTTAAAACGCCAGACATTCGCTTTTCTTCCTCTCGCTTTCGTAAAGAACGCACCCGCCATGAGAAGGCAATGGGTAGGACTATCTTGGCAGTGGTTGTATACACGTGGTCATGTGAGAGCATTTCGAGAGGAAGAGCGGACTCTCCACCTACGGTTGTACCAGGGTATGTGGTTGATCTTTAAGCCACTGGAACGTCATGAATCAAATGAATTCATGATTATATCGCCGACAGAATAGTGATAATTATTTTTTGACGAAAACTCGTTGGCGTACTTTAGTATTGCTTAACGTTTTGTCACCGATTAAGATTATAACTTAGAAAACTGATAATTAGAAAGAAATTTTTTTGAACTTTCCTAGTCCAGAAAGAATAGGCTTCATAGTTGCATGTCGAAACTACTTGTAACGCAGTGTTATGCACCTAATGATTTATGATCAAACTGACTTCGGAACAACATCAAAGACGATTCAAACTGATATGAGTTGCTCACTTTTTCGATAAACGTAAATCAACAACTTCTACTAGACCACCTGTCCATACAACTACTCAAATGCACAAACAGTTCAACTATTTATCACAGTTTACTCTTGAGTATAAGAACAAACACAGCTTCATCCCTTCCACTTAGAAGCATTTTGATATAATAGAGTGTACTCAGAGACGATTATTACAAGCTAATAAAATGCGATTCATTGTACAGAAAGAAGTTGTCATCTATATACTTTGTTAATAATACTAAACCATTACTACATAATTTAGAGCTGTTTTCACAGTGCTATCGATGAAAAGTTGAGGAGGGATGGTCAGAGTAAATAGCCCTACAGAAGTTGACTAATGATTTGAAATAATGCAGGTGAAGTGATTGTGTGTGATCAGTTTACCTGATTTCGGTTTTATGGAGGTTTCAAGATATCAATAAATTTCCGAGGTATTTACAGAATCAGTGAAAAGTTTCGGCGATACATGTAATCTATAAAATAACGACGTCGATTACACGACTGAAATACTACATTCAAGAAGAAACTACTTGTAAACTGTTTAGATGAATAGCAGATTCAACAGATACAAGCTACAGAGGTAAAGACTGAAATTAAGATGAACAAGAGCATAAAGGAAGTGCACATAGAATTGCGCAAATATATAAGATGAAATCGCGTTTAAAATATAATCATTGAAGTGTGTAAGGATATATTTGAAAGGCGAGTCATTTAAATTCCTAAATGTTATGCATGAAGTGAAGGTTAAGATAATATCTAGGTGTTAAAACTGAATTGGTTACTTTCCGAAACCACTTGTGCATAAGGCAATGACGTACCGTTAGAAAAGGTGGTTCTATGATAACCAGAGAACATAAAACGTTTTTACATTAATAGCTTGTTATGAACATTAGGGCGAATATGCGACTTGTTTGGAATAGAGTTAGCTAACCTTACCAGTCGAATTCTTTGTGTCCATCTACCCAGTTAATGCATCATATTTACTTTTACATTCTTGTATTTCTGGCAACAGTAATACCGAATTGTGTAGCCTAGAGCGCGTTTGTAAGACAGTACAGAACTAAAATATCTATTACTTCTTTTCGAGCAAATAGAAAATGTTAATAATCCAATAATACATTCGGGTATGGAAAATCTTATTAAAATGGCATAAAATTAAAAGGTTCAACTACTAACTTATCCTTAACGAAACATTTATTTTTTTCTCCCTATCAATTTACCTTCATATTTTGCCAAAAGTATTTTCTTCGTACACGACCAGCAACTGCCTGAAACTGTTTGGATTGAACTTGTAATTCATCTGAAAGAATGGTCAAATCAAAATAATAATTATTCTACCTAGAAATTGGTATATCTTACAAACAACAATATTATAATATGATACATCATTTTTAGTGACAAATTTACATGCAAGGTATCAGGTAGAGTGGCTGGTCGACGCAATTTACTTAGTATAGCCAAATAGCGAATAAAGTTTTCTAGTGAAAAAAATACATGGCACCGAAACAGTTATTTTATTCTTAATTAGAACTTTGAATGCATTACTATTTTTGTCATCCACACTGAGATATTCATTTTTTATTGCTATTAGACTATACTAGGATCTAGAAGTTTATGTGTTCTAAATTTAAGAAACTTATCGGTATGCACCTGTTTAAGTTTTTAGTCCGGTTTATCGAAGGGTTACAAACACTTTGAGGTAGATAAACAAGAAGCGTGAAAACAAAATTCATTGGTTTGACAGTAAGATGCATTAATAATAAGACCCTAAGCCTGGAAAAAGTCAGTATTGTGTTACAAAGTATACGATTATGACGCTGATACATAAACTTAATATACGCAACCCCAACCGGTTAGTTGGGTGAGAGGACAGCCAGTTAGAAAAATGCTTTATTTGTCAAACCGAGTAGAGAATATATGTACACTTAATCATAAACAAGCATATATTTCCCTTCACAAAAGAGGTCACATTTTCAACTAGCAGCGTGTTTCGCTCCTTAGAAAAGGGAGCTTAAACTTGGTCAAAAGCATTTGTTTATCATTTGGTCGATGTGTGACTAGCCCACTAAATCATCAGTCAGTGAAGTGAGTCACTACACAGAATTCTCTTCGATTTTCAGTAACTGTTCGGTGACACTAAAAAACACGACTTACAAAATATAAATGAACGAAATCACGAACCGATCAACGTGAGACCACCATTGAGAATCTATAAGCACTGGATGGCTGTTTGGTCATATTATGGGACTTATCAATATTGCATATCCACAATACCGCATACGGGACTCGAGCCCAGGACTTAACATTGGTCCGTTCATGATTTCAATGAAATTTAACAATCTTGACAACTCATACTGACGAATAAATGTGTTTAGATATCACAAATGACTAAGAATATTTTGAAAATGAGAGTTCTATATATCGGGGAATGCTTTAGGCTATTTCGTGTATAAATGAGATAATGAATGCTGATCAATACATTATCGTGTGAATGGTTCAATAATTGGACTAGGTTGTCATTTAAAAAATATCGTGAGATATTAAAATTTTGTTGCCATGTTATAACTGTTGTTGAGTAAATGTTAGTGATTCCGATTATACGTACATAAAATAAAGCGTTTATTATCGAACAGGTTACTTAACCGTGCCGTTACCAACTAAAAATACCAGCGTTCATGGAATATAACGCAGTTCAGACATGAAGTGACTTCTCGATACTAACCAAGACTGTTCCAAGTATTGATCAAAGCTTAGTTTACCAATCCTAAAATACATTGAAGCGACCAAACAGAGTGACGTTACACTGTAAATTTCTTTCTCATACAAGGCGTTCAAAGCCAGTCGGTTGAAAATTACAAACCTTAATTGTGCATCGTCCTTGTTGACTTTCCTTACAAAATGAATGCTGAAAACTCTGAGCGAAGATATTTAGGGACACCACAATTAACCTTCATTAGTATTGAGCATTTAGTTTAATGACTGTACAGGAATTAGTGACTAATATACTTCGACAGTCAGTTATGATATAAGCATGGGGATCGAAACTAGCCCACAGCTAATTTCATTTTTGAATTACGTATATGGAGGTGGTCCCTTGAAGTTGAACAGAAATATGAGGAAAGATTTTATGCTACCGCAGTTTATTTGAAATTGTTACAGAAAGTACAAGAACATACTCTCGAAATGCCATACAAACGTTTCAGATATTAGTCTAACTAAAAATATGACTTCTGTTTCTGGTAATCATTTTAACGGGTAATTCTGAAGAGTTTTTAATGAAAGATCTGACGTTTATTTAATATCTGCAAGTACTAACTGTAATTATTCCTTGTTTTACTCAACAATTAATTGATTTGCTAATAACTAATCTGTTTATTCCCGTAGTTAATTTAGGAGCCTGAAAAGGATCTTAACTTTCCGTAACCATTGTAGGTCTTAGAGGGAGTTGCAGATAATCACCAACAGAATTATTAAGCGTCAAGTGGCACATCATAATGAGAACATCCACATACGGTTAAGTTTTTCCCAATTAATCCGACTTTTTTAGTAGACAATTTCATCAATACACACGATGCACTTTTATGAACAGTGTACCTTATTAAATATCAAATCGACTTAGTAAACCACAAAACTGAAATTTTAGGATTAAGGTTAAAATACATACATCGTTTATTGAATGGTCAATTGTGTCCATCTAATCTTTTTGTCAAGTGTGAAGAACTCTTGTTTTCAATGAACATTTCTGTAATTATTTTGTCAGGCAGATGTTCTGAAACTATAAATGGTGCCGCCAATAATTTGGGATGCGGTTAAAGTGCTTGACATTCGCTCTTCGTCCTCTCAATTTCGTAAACAACACCCCCGTCACGAGAAGGCACCATCATTACGTCGACAGTAATAGACTTCCTCAATAAACTGGGATCACTCAGCTCGTGGTCCTTAGCGCAACAGTTGTTCCCAAAATCTCTACAGGTGATTAGGCCCACGTTAACAGAACTCTCTCATAATCATGAACTTTATAGACAACCCTGACCTTCCTCTCAGTTTGCAGGACAAAAACGACAGGATGCTCTGGGGTGAACTGAACAAAAAGCTTGAACTTCCTAGAATAGAGCCTTTGACGGTCACACGGCTCACTCGGATAAAGGAATCTAAGTATCAGAATCACTCGAGACTACTTCGTGTAGCACTCAAGAATGCTACCGAATTAGAGGATGTCCTGCTAGCTAGTCATCTACTGGAATCCGATGGGAACGTCAGAATACTGCCCGACATACCGTATCTGAGCGCAATCTCATCCGGAACGTCCCTGAGGGTTCTCGAGAGTAGTTTTTCCGCGGAAGAAATAACATCGTGCAAGGTGTACCGGAAAACATGGACCCTACTCAAGCAAACTCTGACATTCGAGAATGGAAATTCATCAAACAGTCCTTGAGGCTTAAAATCGTACTGACTCAGCATGTGATGAGATCTGCTGACCGCGGTGGACATGTGGAAAAGCATCGTTGATCGCAAGGGGAAGGTAGACATCATTTACCTTGATTTCTCTAAAGCTTTTGATAGGGTTAACCACACATGTCTTATTAACAAGCTCAAACAATTGGGAATCAAACCACCTTTAATTGACTGGCTCAGTTCATATCTGACAAATCGACATTTTAAGGTCAGGGTAAACTTCAATTTCTCACACGCTATGGAATGTCCTAGTGGGGTCCCCCAGGGCTCAGTACTAGGACCTCTCCTCTTCCTGATTTATAAAAATGATCTTCCTCAACAGGTAACGTCAGACATATTGCTCTTTGCCGATGACGTGAAACTTTGGAGAGAGATACGCAACCAAGGGGACATACAGGCACTTCAGGTGGATCTGACGATAATGGACTTACCTTTAACACCTCAGAGTGTAAAGTAGTCCATCTGCGACACGTCGCAGATTACAGTTACAACCTAGGAAACTCCTCTCTAGTAGTATTCCGAGTTGAAAATGATTTAGGAGTTCTGGTGCCCTACGACTTAAAGTCTTACGCCAACTGTGACAGAAATGCCTTTCGAACAAACCTTGCAATGGTAACATTGAAGCGCATTTTTGGTCAGTTTGACGGAATAACTTTCCACATAATCTTTAATAGTTTCATTCGTCTCCATTTAGAGTACAGAAACATAGTTTTCCCTCCTACACTCCAAAAGGCTAAGGACACTCTGGAGCATACCAAACGGCGAGCCACGAAATCAGTTCGGGGACTCAAATTTAAACCTCTAATCACTCGACCTTTACCCATTAGAGTATAGGCGTCTTAGAGGTGACCTTCTAATGGCTTACAGTATCCTTAACACTCCTGGACATCTTCTTAAACACCTACGTAAGCCTTGTCCCAACACCAACCTAAGGGGTAACACCCAGAAACTGGAGATACAACATAGTAGAACGGACTGCATGCACAACTTCTACTCCTTAAGAGTTTTCAAATGCTGGAATTCGCTGCCAGCTGAACTAGTCCAAGCAACTTCCCAGGAGTCCTTTAAGAAGCGACTTGATCTATTCTCAAGGACTAAGGATAGTATCTTACTATGATTTTCCAACTTCTTTTTTCTCTTTTATTGTTAATATTCCTAGGTTCTTGCCTGGATGTATTGGTGATTTCTTTCTACTAGACACGGAAGCCTGTTAAGCGAAAGCTTCTTCTATTCCGTCCACAACCATTTGGACCGCACTTTTCAAAAAGCATAATTTGTTATCGTTCAAGGTAGATATTCCTAAATTGTTGCGTCTACTAAAAAAATAAAATGGGGAGTGACTTCTTCTAGAACATAATAATATACAACTTAGTGTGTAAGTGTACGAATGAGTCATGAAGTTCTACATACAGTTATCTAGATAACAGTATAAACCCAATCAACCAATTCTGGGGGAGTTCTCCAATATTTCTCCTAAAGCCTGGGGAATTCCTCAAAAATTTTGGTATTTCTTAAAAATTTCTCCAAACTTCTAATAAGGTCATTCGACTTTCGAGGTTTTCCCCGGACTTGCAAATTTTGGGTGATTGGGTACGACGTCATGAAGTCGTACCACACTTGCAAGTGTGGTACCAAGGGTGTATCTCATTGACTGTGTGTGTCTCTTTGAAAATCAAAGCGTAAAATTCACTATTTTATGCTTTTCTTGTAACACGACAAAATTTTAGTAAAATTTGTAAACAAATCAACCTCTTTTCTTGAAATTAGCTAATTTGAATCAACATCTTTCGGTTTCGTTAGTTTTTTTGACTGCATTGTGTCAGGTTTAAGGATTTTACTTCATTAGTTAAGTGAAACGGGACAATTATCACATGTAAGATTCATTCGGAAAGTAGAGGTCACTACATAGTGATTTCTTCAAAATGTTTTCATAATAGTCAGCGTACCTAATTGAGATTACAGAATGCCTATTATGATGTAATAATGAATATATATATTCGCTGGCACATTATCATTACACAAATAACTTGTAAATAACTTATTTTCTACATGAGTTCTGTTGCGTCAGTGTTTAAATACAGGAAGCAAGGTTGTAGTTTATTCCGAGATTTTCATTTTAAATAATAACATTAATTATGAGAATCGTTTCCTATTAGCCTTTCATAATATTTACCAAACTTTCATACTGAAGGGAGAAAAACTAGCTTTGAAGTCACTTTACCACACTTGTGTTCGTTTCTTTATTACCTGAACCACGTTTGTCTTTGTTTTAGTACGATTAAAAAGCTATATTATCTGAGAATAACTGATTGGTCTCAAAGTTTTTGTGTGTAGAGACAACAGCAAATCATTTCATCATAAGTTTGATAAATTCAGAACAACAGCTGAAGTAGAATAATGTGAATTCGTTGTATTTAGTGATATTTATCAACTGCTTACAGCCACATACGTTTTACGGCATAACACTGAGGTATGATATAGTGTGAAGCAATTGAACTCGATGTTGGAATAAACTAGATTAATACTTTAAAATACGGATTAAAGCAACTTGGTATCTTTACACTTTTTGCATTGCTTGAGACTAATTTTATTTCAAATTTCATTGATAGTAAAGTTTCTGAAAGTTTCTTTTTGATATTTCTGGCTCTCAATAATGCCGAACCAAACATCGGTTTCATGAGCAGAAATTTAGGTATCACAGCTGTAAAGCATTCATTCTTTTGTGTACTTGTCGGCTACAAGAGGAAATCAAACGCATAAAGTCTAGAAATCACCGTTGGATGAGTCGTATCTATCAAATTCTTACTACAGAATCAAATTTCGATATTTCACATGGTCTCTTCATAAAAAGGATTAAAATCAATAGTGAGGTGTATAATCACACAAAATCCAAGATTGTTTTGAGTAGTTAAAGCTCAAATCCTCTTAGCGCGTTAGCTATTTTGGTGTTCCACTAACTACTAGAGCTTGCCAGGAACTAGAAATCACTTTTGATGAATAGGTTTTCTATATTTTATTACTTCTGTCGCTATTTGGTTTATATTTTCCCATCTCTATGACAGTATTAACTTCCATTTTCAGAGAAAACTTTACTTTTGTGTACCTGCAAGGAAAACAATTTGTGTTCAAGTGAGATCATACCGTGCGTTACATATTTCTAGATTTTTAATGACAAATAAATTTGATTACAGTAGTCATATTTATAACGCAACTGATGTTAGAATGATTATTTTAAAGAACATTGTTCCTTATTATGGAAAGGTTTACCTTTGGCATTCTTCGACTATGGTTATATACGGGTGATACTGACACAGTTTTTGGGAGTACAAGTTATGTTATCACATAGGTGTTGCTAAGAACTCCTAAAATGAAATCCCACTTCAAAACATCTCAAACAAAGCATAACATTTATCGTAATGTCCGCCAATTCAGGTTCAAGTTTTAAAATAAAAACCGTTAAATATACTAAAAAGTACAAACACATAAAAATACCATTGAAATCAATAACTATAAATAATTAAAAATTATATATGTAATATCCCAATGAGTAGAAAAATTGCATTTTCTGACGTTTTGTGACTTAGTGTAAGTCACTTCTTTAAAGAATAAATAGCCAAATTAAAACTAATACAAGTTTAAATAGTACAAAGAAACAATTGTTCCTTTGCGATATTACAAATATATTATTTATTTATAACAATCTACCCAATGCTCAATTTATTCAAAATTATCAAATCAAATCTTGATAATGATACCTAATAACTATAAATGCTGTTTTTCAAGAAAGCAATCTACGTAATTCGATAAGTTTTGAATTAATAGTGGTGATCGTTTATTAATTTATATTATTTCACGCAACATTTAGCGTTGCAGATGATGAGTCCGCAAAACGACGAAACTTATAGCGGATTCTTGGCAAATATATCATTAGTAGTTGCGAAAGTGTCACTAGCAGTGTATCTTGTCAAACAGACGCCACCAAGTATTTCAAGCTATGATTTTGTCAGATTTCTTCAAAATCAGTATGCAAGAAGAGAGGAGGAAAAAGAAGCACTTATCAATTATTATTTCTTAAATGAAAAGAAGCTAAGTGGTCACAATTCAAATTGCGAAATCAGCTTTAAGATGGGAACTAAAACAGCAGGTGATATTTTATTTTTCTAACCATGCACTTTTACTTTGTTTGTTGTACAGACCTCAGCACCTATACAGCTTTTAATTCAAGTCAGCTAAAGATGACTAAATTCAATCTGCAGAATATAATGGTGCTTTCTACAAATCAAACAGTTAATCAGTTGAAATATTATTTACAAGAAATTTTATCCTCATCCTACAATATCCTTTTTCATGCTTTTAAAGCAAGTTGTGCGGAGGGATTGATTTCTTCAAGGAAACTGAATACCTTTGTTAGTATGAAACAAGATGCAGAATTCACATTTCGTTTATGGATTAACAAAACAATGGAGCTGTTAAACAAAAACCCAGAGAGTCTGATTCAATGTCTTGATCTTTTGAGAAGATTTGTTATTTCTAAGGACGTCTCTTCAGAAACAGAGAGTAGTCTTTGGGATTCAACAATACTTGAGTTAAATTTAATTCTTTCCAGTTCGTTTAAAGAGCACCTAAACACACTATGTCGTACTAGTATTGCCCAATTTACCACCGAATTCATAGATGATGTATTAAAACAACTCTGTGAAAATTTTCAGACAGTAGTTTCAAATCATGGAAAGATGCTGTTTCTCCAAGTTAGCAAGTGTGCCCATATAATATGGCTCTCCGTAAATCTTTTAAAATCTTTTGATGATGATGATCAAATTTTCGACAGAACACAAGCCTTTCGGTGGGTACAGATTTTAGACAGATGGCTCGAATCACAAAAATCATCCACCAATCAAGCAGAAAGATTTTCATTGGTTCAACTTACTGGATTAATGTTTACTATATTTGTTTTAAAAAATAAAATTATTAGGCTTACTGCAAAGTTTTAACAGACAATAATACTAGAATACATAATGTGCATTTGATTGGTTAACTTCGTTAAATGTTTGGTACTGAAATAAAATAAATTCACATTTTTGATAAAGATAATATTTAAACCGCTTATGACTAACTTGGTTTTTCAAGTAACATGCGTTGCTTATCAGTAAGTGTGAGGAATAAAATTTGTTGACTGATGAAATGATGCTGGGAAAAAGACCTTTTCCCATGTATTTCGTCTTTCTTTTCAATAAAAAGTTACGTCAACATTTTTTCAGAAATGTTTTCTACAGCACAGAGCAAAATTCTCATTTAATCTTCTGACTTTATAACTAACCATTTTAAGAATACTTATACAGACAGTATTTTGAAGTAGTTTATTTACACAAGTTAAATGATATTGATATACAGCTCAAGTGGATAACTTTCGTGAGTTTTCAAACATAAAATTGTCTAAGTACTGAAAGTTCCTCTGTAAAAACCCATTTTTAGTGGTTTCTATCTCTGAGCAAGGTGGTGTATTTGTGGGACTTTTGTCGTCCTAATAAAATCAAGGCTAGAAGAATAGGCTTCAAGTCATTTGTGGCGAAATTCGGGCAAGCAACTTTAATTTAAAGTTTGTGCTGGTGATATTCTTTAGAAGGACGATGAAAGATTTACGAATAAACCGCTAAGCTAAGAAAGCGAAACTCCATTAAAATAAAGCTTTCTCGCAAGGATCCCGTCAGTACTTAGACATCTTCATATTTAAATATTCACTACTGTCTACGCTCTCATTTATTTGAGTGACCAGCAATCTATGGTGAAGATGGTTTTCCACAAATGGCAGATGTTGGTATTGTCCGTGAATATCAAAATAATCAATATTTTTGATCTGAATGAAACGAAAATTGGTGGGATTCCAGTTTTCTTATCAATCATTACCATGTGGTCCTATATCGTAAAAGTTTTATCCGCTATTATGGTGAAGTATGTAGCCTTAGCTACAGTCTTACCAATATTTGTAAACCATTATATGAAGTTATCAAAAGGTAAAATAGGGAAACATTAATTTTAATTGCCAGTAGATCATAAAGAACATAGATCCTAGCGTATATGTACGTTGGCATAAGTTACCGTGCCAAACTTTTGTTGTGTAATACAAAGATGAGACAATATTCATCTAAAATTAAATAATAATCTAACTTTTCAAATATGTGGACACTAAGTGTCGAATGATAAAAATCGAATTTTAGATTCAACAATCCATCCTTAATGTGCATTTAAATTTACTCAAAGATCATTTGAGTTGTCGGTTGTAGTCATAACGTTACGGTGAATAAATTATTCGGTAAAAATCAAAAAATCATTACTCAGAGAACGCAAAACCAGGTACACTAACTAAAATCAATTATTTTCCTAATAATGACGTAAAATGTGATTTTATTCGTGAAGTCACTAATATTATATTAAAGTAATTATGAATTTAGATAGTGATTACGTAAGGGTTAAAAATCTCAATTATTTGAAGTTGAGGGAGAAAGCTTCTAAAGTGACCAGCAGCTGTCTTCAACTTTTGAGGCTGTAAATATCAGATTCAGATGGGTATTTTTTAACAATCTAAAAAAAAGACAAACATAAAAGACAGGTTTACAAATAAGATTTGTTAAATAATTTGATAAACTTAACAACTGAGTTTATATGATGAAAAGTATATCACAAAATATATCCATCTTTCAAAATTTGTAACAGTAGCATCTGAAATACCTTTACATATATTTAAACTAGATAACGGTAATGTCTGGTAAAAATTTTCATTTCAAGCTTTGTGAAACTTGGCAAGCTGAGATCGAGAAAAGGATGCAAATTTTTGTTTGGCCATGAACTTGATCACATAAAACTTTTTTATCTAATTGAGTAGTTCATTGATCTACTTATATTGTTATTCATTCACAAGTCATATAACGTGTCATGAAAGACGTGGATGAATCATAAAAACAAGCGAAGATCTTCGTTTATATTTAAAGGATTCAAAAAGATAACTTATTCCTAACTCAGAAACCATTAGTTCTGACGAACTCAGTTTTTAGTGATATCGTTTTACGGCAATACAACTAAAATAAAACAAAAGTTTACGGCTTTTATAATTGTTGCAGTAATAAATGTTCATGTGGATTATTCATAGACATAAAAGTAAAATGAACTTAATCTCATTGACATGGTCGACCATATTATAGAAACCTAAAGACTATTTGTTAGATTTAGGTGTCGAAAATAATAATCATAAGTCAGCGTTCGTTTTACATGCATTTTTGGCATTATGTTAAAAGAACAGTGGTAAAGAATAGGATTCAAATAACATCACAGTTTACCTGTGGTAATTGTAAAGCATATGATTTGAATTCGTAAGCCCATGTGATAAAAAACACCATGATGATAAATCCTGCAGCCCACTCAAAACTTGTACTGCATAGATAAAATGAAAATCCCTGAAAGTAAAACCATTTAGGCATTAAACGTTATTCTCATGTAATATTTGAGTTCTACATTTTCATATAATTATCTGGTTATTTGAACCTTGTCATATTCCAGATTAAATATTTGGATAAAAAAAACAACCACGAGATTCTAAGATATTTTGTTTGTATAAAGTAAATCATGTATGAATTATCAAACAAACAAACCGTAACTAAGTTCCTTAAAGTAAATAACAGAAATTAGTCACATTGCTTTGATAAGAAACATGTTTTGCAAACATCGAAATACCATATAAATATTTAAGTAAAACTTAGAAATTTAAGCATTAATAGAGTTAGGTAATTAAACATACAATCATAAACTAATATTGTATTGTATTCATCACAACCTAATATAGACAAGCTAATGGGTCTTAAGGCGTCTTTATTTATCTCATGACAGTGCCATGATTTCTTGCAGAAGCTTTGAAAATCCAATCAGAAATAGAATGTTTATGTTAATATTATAGATCCTGCTTCACTTGAATTAAGTTTAAAGTGTGATGAGAACTGAATCAAAATGACCGATAAATTTGAAACAATTTCAAATTCCTGCCATAAACACGTACTACTAGTAATAAACACGTTGCTGAATAGTGATACGGATGAACACAGCTTAAATATTTATTGAACAGTTGTCAAATGAATTATCCTTGCAGATGGTGACATATATTTAAAGAAAACTTTTCATTCTGAACTGGAGTTAATGAGAGAATCACTCACCACGAAGAGGTATTGAATAGTCATTGTTATATAGAATTTAATGTTAAAACCTACATCCATTAAGGTGTAGAAGGATATCACAAACAGATCATAAGTTTCACTGAGAAGAAGAAAGCCTACCGTTAGTGAAAACAAACACTTACGGTTCTCCCTAATTTGTGATCATTATACTTTGCAAATATTTCCAATAAATTTATACATATGAGTATGGAGTATTGTACTGCATCATAAAACTAAAGAAAGACACTTACACCTTGACCAGGATGCCGATAAGTCAAAGATTCTTCTTGTGTACCATTGAAATTTATCCTGGAAATTGTATGACATATTGAAACTAAAATCGAAAATTTCAAAGTAGTCAAGTAATTCATCAGCGCGACAAAGTAAATACAATAGTTTACTAGTGGGTGACGTTGAAGGTAAATCGTGATATTTAACTTATCGACTGAAATGAAAATAAGGACAATTAAATTACGACTCCACTGCTCGATATTACCGTACTTGCCGTGAGATTTGAAGCTTCTAGGTTAAAATCTTTGTACGGTAGTTGGTGAGGAATTTTAAGGAGTTTAAAAGTAGGATACAACAGACGTACAGCGTATTTCCGTCCAAGGCATCTCTCACTTCATAAAAAAGTTATTTTGTTTTCTGAAATTCAAAGTTATAACCAACTTAATACCATCAAAAGTTCACTAGTAATCTAATACTATGAATAAACTCAGTTTTCCTTTAACGAACTTTAACTACTTTGCGAAAGTCCGTATACCTATAATCCGAATTCATGCTATCCTGCTTTCGATAGTTTTGAACAAAGTATAAGGTTAGAATTACTGTTCAGCCATGGTGTTTTTGGAAGCTATGTTTGAGATTCTAGGATCAGTTGTCAACTATCAAATTACTTATAATCATATTATTCCTACAGTATCATAATCATATACATATTTTCTTTCACTTTTTTATAAAAATATAAGTATTTATTTAATAAAATAAGTCCTGAAGAGAAACATTATTTTATAGGACTCTAAATCACTGTAGAACTCGTATCATCACAATAGTAAACAATCATCGTCCTTCAACATTGCATCAAATATATCGATCGATTAGGCAGTGATTTATTCTCCGGTACAACAGTAGGGTCGCATTCAATGAAGCAGAGATTAATAAAACAACTGAATAATAAAATTGGTAACCACTAGATGTAAAAATGAAAGCGATAAATGTTGCTAAGAGATGTATAGTCAAAGGTCATTGATTGTAAATAACCACGTACGAATATGTTTGTAGTCACGGAAAAAGAGCATCTTATATCCAAATGAATATATTTTGGTAATATAACGAGCGACAGTTAAAACTACTTTTATGTCGAGAAGTGATAGTTTTACTTTCTATGTGACAAAAATTCACCAGTATTCTCTGTGCCTTTTGTGACTTACAAAAGCTTGATGTTATTCCTGCCATAATTCCTAAGAGAAGTCTAAAAGCCCATATACACCAATGTGTTCCAAGGTATCGCTTGCTAACTAAAGCACACAAAACTATATAAATCGTGGTGCCAAAAAAAGCCATCCCAGCACCAATATCATGTATTAATTCGACGTTAACTTGCTGAAAATATAGAAAAAAAAAAACAAAATCATATGAATAAATGTAAACATATAACACGAATGTAAGGTGAATATTTTTGACAGATGAAATTTGTTTGCTTCAAACGTCAACGCGTTATCCAGTAACCTGCTAAGTCCAAAACGCCACTCACTTGTACAAGGAGAATGAGTTTGAACTGAATTTTCAACGATGTTGATGATTCCGCGTGTTCTGGACTATACTTCTACTCAAAGACTCTTTATTCTACATACATCTATGTTATAATGTTATACGGACACAATCCACATAGGATGCATAAATCTCGACCAAGGCTATTATTACATATATTCTTATCGAGTAATTACTAAGTAACTAGATTATATGTATCTTGTTATCATAAACTTTCATTTGATCTATTGGTTACTGTTATACGATTTACCATTTTTAACTTATTCCCAATTTATTAGTTACGGTCTATTACACTCAAAGTCACTTTTGGACTGATTTGGTATAATTTTTAATTTTTATTTTATGATGTGATGTGGTTTGGTCTACTAGTATATAAACCACGTGTGCCTGAAATACTCGATTCACACAGTAGAGACTGAGACTACATTCTGGACTCAACAATCAGAGCTAGGCAAGAAGGATTAAGAGTTAACGCAAGGCTTCTAGTGCTGCTTCACGTGTTATTGTGTTGTGTGCTACCAGTGTCGACATAAGTAGTATATAACGCTAGTCAGGAATAGAATATTTAGTAGTAGAAAGTCGAGGAGGAAGGGATGGCAACAGAAAACAATTGGTTTGGAAATGCAGGAACAATAAAGTCTGAGACAATTAATGAACATTTTGCAAATAAGGTATTTACTATATGATTCTGCAATTTTGTGTTCAAATACATTCGGTCGTCTCCACTGGTGTTCTTGTTCACCACAATTAGTTTAACACAAGAACAAGGTCATATAAGTCGATATTCGGATCGGCGATTTTTTCACCTAATAACTAGAAGAGCATAAGTCATTACAAAAATATCACAGATCAGATAATGACCATCACAACTTTGATAATCATTAAATGAAATGAACTTAATAGATTATTAAAATAATTTTGACTGCGTAATTTATCTTATCATAAGCATATAAAAAAGTAAGAGAATTCTCGTTACAAACAAAAGGAGAAAGAGTTATTTATTTGACAAGGCTTTGTTCACTAAATCTCTAAAAAAACTGTAGGTCCTGGGTTTGGTCCCCAGCCGAGGGTTGGATGCTCCCTGCTGCTGATGGACGTTGTTTTCAGTAATTATCTACCAAAGGAAATTTGGAGATGTAAATTGTAAAAAATACTGATTAATATCTTCAATAGTGGTATGTGATTTACGTTTTGTTGTTAGATTTTACACGTTCAGTGAATTACGGTTTTTCTTTGGAAGTTGTTGATGTTTATTTTATTTTCCATGGTTGTACAGTTAAAAATTAGTCACATCAGATAATAATTACAGTTGTTTTCTTACAAATTATGCTATACAAACGGTAAAGTGTCATAAAAAGACTTTTAGGTTAATGAATTTGATTTTGCAGTTATCCGAAGGCTTAACAAAACTTAGTATAACGATAAAAACCGATGGATGTAGACATTTTTGTTGACAGAACAGCATAATCTGTTTCATGAGTACAAAAAGCCAAATAGAGAAATGTGTATATACTTCAAGATTGATTTGAAAGAAATTATACCGCTGATTATCTGAAAGGTAAATACTACTTTTCACTTAACACTACGGGTTAATAAACTAACGAGTTTCACAACGAGATTTGAATTCAGAAATTTTTCCTTTACTTTAACGTTTGTTCAAAAATGTTTGATAAACAAACTGTAGCCATTCATCGAAACTGTAATCCAATTATATGTATAGGTAGCTCATGACATTTATTACAAATACATGTATTTCAAATAGATTCATTTATGTAAACTTACTTGAAAATTTCCAACCAATGTTAAACCGATTGAAGCAACTAGAGACAATAAAAGCATAAATTTAAGAACACATTTTGGTTGATGTATGCCCATAAATCTCGTTCTTTCCAATGCAATTAAATACCAGAAAAAAGAGCATATCAAACCTATAGTAGTGAAAAAACCACACCGGATAAAAAGTTCATTAACTATATCAAGCTAAAAAATTTTTTAAGTGACTTCATAAAAATACTGAATATTTTGTGTCTTTAACGATTTGCAAATGAGATTTATGTGAATGTTTATTCTGTGCAGTCAACAATAAAGTAAGGTAGAACGACTTAATCGAAATAAGAGAAAATTGATTTTTATTGTAATGCAGCTGAGTTCTAACGTTTTGTTTTACGTGTTATGTCATTGTGACTTGTGAGTTGGCTTCATAATTTTACTTTACAAAACACGTCATTCATCATGTGATGAAAATTAATGTTTTAGCAAGTATTTATACATTAAGTGAGGATCGATATTGTCATTGGGTTTTTACCATAAGAAAAGGTTTGTAAATAAACAGAAGAATTACTAATTAGTTAAACCAAAAGGTAGAAAAAAAACTCATTCTAAAATATCTGTGGTGCAAACATTTACTATAGGAACATATACATGCAAGAATCATGAATAAAAATGCATACACTACATTACTACTTATGTACTGAGGTTTTCAGTTAAACAAAACTTTATCTAGTAATGTACAGTATTACGTTTCATAGCGTTCCATCAGTTCACATCAATCAAATCTACTAATTAGTTTATGATTCAAAGCAACAATAATAACATTAGCATCAAACGTTTATAAATTTCATTGTATTGAAATATAAACAACACAAATTTAATGTATAACTTATATTGATAATCATCACACAACAAATGAAATACATTTAACTTTCCATCAATGAATACTAGGACGGAACGGCCGTCCAGTGCTTCCAGGTATTCAATGATGGTCTAGCATTGATCAGTTCATGATCTCAATTAAAAACTCAACAATCTCCACAATCCTATACTGATATTAACATAAAGCCGGTTTTCACCCGTCTTGGATTAAAAAGTGAGATTTCATGAAGGATAAACGAAAGGCTTAAAGCAGTTCTGAAAAGAATGTTTTATGTAGCCTAACTACTTTAGCATTAAACACCAAACGTTTCTTAAACTAATCAAAAGTGGATTAGTACCCCTCTGACGTAATCTCTAAAAGTGTTTGCGAATCCACATGTACTTGTGGAAGCAAAATCATAGAAGGGCTGAAATAAGGAATTTACAAGGTTCCCCAAACGCATTCGCTGAAAGCTGTGCTTGAAAGAAATTAAGGTATTCATAAGTGCGATCAACAGATATTTAATCAATAGCGCGTACAACGTGGATATAACAAAAATCTTTAATTAATTAACAAACAGTTAACATCACTTCTATTCCGCTTTTCGGAGGTTACAAATCCAAGCGCTTTCAACTTGACCTCTGTACACAGAACGAATGTGCGGTAACCTTTCCGTCGTCATGAAGTTTGTCAATTACATTCTTTCTTTTGTGTGCTTAATAACTTGAAACAAAACAAATTACAATCACATACACCTATGACATCAACTTGGATTTTGTGTCAGAAAGGCGCTTTGACTACCACTCATTTATTAACAATCTTTTCTAGTCTCATACATTTAGTTCCCTTTATTATCTTGAAAAGAGCAAGAACAAAAAATTGAGCAGGCAAATGCAACCAAGACTTAAATGACCCAACAAAAAGACGAATCATGAGCGTACTCAAGGAGAAATTGTAACGTAAAATTATTAATAGCATTCGCCGCACATGTATAGCCTGCCGAAGATTTATAAACAGGGAATCCCGCTTAAGCCTATTTTATTAACGGTAAATTCACATCACCACAAAGTTGCGCACCGGCTAGAGGTAAATTTAGAACCAGATCGTCACCACTTAACCTGTTTTTAATTTGCTGACAGTCTCAACTACATAAATATTGCTGGTAAGTCGATGGTTTCTTTTGATATGGCATCTTTTCTAACCAAAATAACACTTCTTATAACCATAGACATAACTTTCGAGAAATCTAACACCCTATCCCTACCAGTACCAGAACTCAAACGACTGCTAATTATGTGCACGAAAAATGTTCATTTCCAATTTGATGACATAATACACCATTAAAATGGTGTAGAAAAGGGAAGTCTACTTGGTCCTGTCCTAGCATATTTACTCATAGCTAACTTTGAAAAGACCAAGCTTAAAGAAGCGATTACTAAAATGGTATGTTATGCAAGGTATTTTGACGATACTTTTATTGTATGCAGTTTAACAGCTTTTTTTCGATAAGTTACAAAAGGGCATTTGTCAAAACACTGTTTTACAGAAAGGAACGGACATGTACTATCAATACACTGAAAGCAAAATTATTGAACATTGAAGAAAGCCTAAGAAGTAATGGGCATCCAAAGGAATTTATTTAGCAATATAGAAGTAAAGACAAAACGCTCCAAGAAACAGCAGAAGAAAAGAAACCTATTTTCATTCAACTTGAGTCCAAAAGTGACCACGTTTTAACGTCAATAAGCAGTAGATTAAAAACGACATTGACTAGAACTTATCCTGTATAAAATAATATGTTGTTTACTCCAATCGAAGATCGATAGTTACCTCTTTCATGTTACTGCCAACTGCGTATGCAAATTTACATGCACTTGCTAAAACAGTCACACTGCAGAACGGAAAGAAGGACCCATGTTCGGTTCCAAGAACACATCCCAAAAAGTGTCAATTGAACTTAAGGCTTTTAGCATTGCTATCGCCAAGCATTTCTGTGACACAGAGTATCAAGTTGATAGACTGAAATCTTTCAGCATTATCAGTCGACAGTCAAATTCCATTTTTATCAAATTCCTCGAAGCTATAGCCATCAAACGACTCAGGCCAGATCTATATATACAAAAGAAAGTAGTTGCAAAGCTTTCCTTACCATGACGATTTTATTGTCAGTTCATTGCATCATTCTTGAACTTCTTTTATCTGTCTTATTTTAGTTGCATCACTACCATTAAATTCATAATTGTATTTTTAGCTAACTGATCCCAACATATGATATTCTAAAATCCTTTTAATTTATCTTCAACTACTTCAATATATAATCAAGTAATTACTTTATCTCTATAATTTCTTATTAATATTTCTGATAATCCAGAATCCCATCTCACGTATCATATTTACTTGCAACACTATATGTCTTCACTCTTATTACTCCACCATGATGATACATATCTATTTTTATTATTATAAGCATGCAAACCTAACAATGATTTTGATTTTTTTAATATCACAAGTTATAAGTGGGTGATGGAAGCCATACGAGATAAAATGAATTCACATTATTTTGTTCAATTATTTGTTTCCGGTCATTATCTATTATTATGATTGATAACTTCAACCTGATCTTTACATGACTTCATCTTCAACACATAAATACTATAAGTATAGAGTTGTGGAGATTGTTGAGTTTGGGGTGATATCACAAATGGATCAGTGTTAGATCGTTATTGAAGACCTGGAAGCACTGGACGGCCGTTTCGTCCTAGTATGGGACTCCTCAGCAGTGCGCATTAATACCGTTGGATGTCTACTCAATGGTCTAGAGGTTAAGCGTTCGCGTGCGAGATCGAAGGTCCTGAATCTGAGTACAGAGTGCAGGATCGCAAATGAGCACTTTTGAGGAGTTCTATAATAGGACGAAACGGCCGTCTAATGCTGCCAGGTTTCCAATGGTGGTCTGACATCGATCCATTCATGATATCAAACTAAATATAGATACCAATCAGAATTAACTCTTCGATCTAATATGCTGCTTCCTTTTCTTATTCCGTATGTCATGTTGAACTCAACTTTATTGATTACAGTGTACAAAGCTTTTTACAACAATATTACTAATGTAAATTAGAACGTCTGTAGCTGGTGAGAAGACTTGAAATATAGTGGATCTATGTTATTTTGCAAATCTTGTTCTTTTCGCTTTCTACAAATTTCTGTGTGTGGAGAGACTATAATTTGTGGGCGAACCAATCAAGTTTATGATAACAGATATAAGGTTTTGGCACGAAATTCATTCATCCATTTGCTTAAAGGGAGTTTTGGGATTTTAGCTGATGTCAGTCCGTGAAAACTTTCACTCTAATTGCTAACCCTAACCATCAATTGTAAATCATTGTCATCATTCTTCACACAGGTTTATAACTCTCATTTAGCCCTAGCAAGTGGGCGGACAGTCTCAAGGCCACTTAAACGTCGCTCAAAGGTCGGCCACAAATTATAGTCTCACCTTATGTAAATTCCACACAATTTAGAATGTGTATCAATTTTAAAGTCTGTAATTTAATCCATTATTTTAAAAACCCAGAATTTGATAAATTATCGCATTCTAGAAAACTAAAAGAAAGTCATGTTTCGTTCAACAACCGTGGATAACTTTATTCATCAAGTGAGGGTATTCTAATATAGTTGTCATTTGTAACAACAATAATGCGTAGAAGCAACAGTTGGCTTTCTTATTTTGAGCAAGTAAATAATTTGAGATTTGTGTTGAACATGCTTCTTTCTAGCTGAAAAGTCGCACGATCATATTACTTCAGTTTCATTAAAGAACATTCATCTAGCTGAGACATTATTAATCAGATTGGTCGACAATATATTTAAAGAAACTAGCCATAAAATCTATTCAAACAGACGAAAGTTATTAATTTTATAATGTGAACTCTCTCATTGTTTAATATGTATTTAAACTACTTTGAGCGAATAATTAACCAATGAGTATGTAAGAAACCATTACCCTGTAATACAATAATTTTTAAAAATGCCTTTAGTTAGTTTTCGTGGATTGATGGTAATAAGGACTAAAATTTACCAAACCTTACTTGGATACAAGCTGACTTCAACCCATATAACATTCAGCACCAATCAATAATTAATGGTGTTGAGATTTCACTTGAAACAAATATGGAAATATAAAATACTAAAAATAATAAATAAACTGGATAGACTTACGAAATCGACAAATCTAAGCCTAATAATCTTAAAGTTTACTCTTAACCACGTTATGACTTAGATTAAATAATGATTCCATCTTTTTAGGTGATTATAGATGGCCATTAACAGTGTAGATAAATAGGATTCATAGTCAAATGCACTAAAATTGTACGCAAACACTAAGCTGTATTTAACAGCTTTTTTAATTCTTGGGTACATTCTTCCAATGTGGTATTCAAATACCAAGTAGCTAGTCTAGAAAGAATTTATCTATGCATGTTAATAGATTAGGTCAAGACTTCAAAGTTAATTTTTACGCTTTTATGAAGAACAGTATAAATGGAGAAAGATGACTTGTCTTCCACCTTATTTACCGTACAATGAGCAGAGTGAAAGTATACAATATTGACAGTCAGAAAAGATTTCAAATAAAATTCTCCTGAGAATTTCCGTCGCATAGTAGAAAAAGTACAGAGTAATTAACCATTAGTTTCTATTTTATTTCCAAAAAAATCATTATTTTTAATACTATTTTTCTTTTTAACTTGTTTAAATCCCTTTGAACTATGATTAAAATTGTGATAATTTCTTTTACTGAATATGCTTTTCTCAATGGAATTATGAAACTCAGACTTACTGATAAAAGCAGCTAAGTTTAATCCCTCACCAAATATACAACTTTCTGGTGGATAGGCACCTGTAGAGCTGAAAAAGCGTATAAAATATATTTAAAATGAGATTTTCGGTAACGTAGACAAGGAGAACCATAGATTTCTATCAGACAATCGATTGAGGCATAAGCAAGTAGTAATGCATGGGTTCGTTTGCATATAAGCTAAGCCAATATTTTATTCTTATTTAAAATAAAAAATAAAGCCGTTTAGCTGAAAAAGTATATGAAATAAACTAGCATCACATATATAAGATAAACTTTCTGATGAAATACGGACGTCAAACAGATCTGATGTTCATATCAAGGGGTAGACGTAGAGTCCATTAAGACAAATATCAGTGTGTTATCCATTAGGTTAAAAAATAATGGTAACCACAGTATTTTCCGATAGATCGATATTTTTTACAATTAGTAATAAATGCATACGATTATTTGTCCCTTTATTAAGAAAGAAATGATACATTCTCTTAGAAGACACCGGTCGAAGATAGGGCTTACATCAAGCTTCATCAGTAAAAAGATAAAGTCCAAACCTTCAAGATAATCGGCTATCTTTGATTCAAAAAAGATGGCCTACTTAAATGCCCACGTCAAAGACGAAACAGATGCTAATATTTTAGAGAATGGGATATTGAATGTCCTTGAAGGAAAATATTTTACAGAGATTATGACAACCGTGTCCTACGGTTGACTTATATTCGCGAATATCTCTCTCATTTCACCGCTTTTGAGTTTATTTGCTAAGTTACTTGTTCTTATGAATCAATGTATCTTGATATTTTGGTGATTAGTTTTCCCAAAAGCCTTCAAGAATATTATCTTTGGTGGGTAATTAGAGAGGATAGAAATTGAATTAAAAGTCTCATAGTAGAACATGAAGTCGATATAAAAAGAACTCATTTTAGTAGCATTTAACAAAGTAGTAATGGCCTGTAAAACTCAATAGTTTTCGACTTATTGTGGCCCAGAAGCTCTCGATAAACAAATAAAAATCCCGAATTAAGAATAAGAAGGAAATTCATTTAACTTCTTTTGAGATTGAAGCAACCAATAGTTTATGAATTCTTCTCTACACATCTTCATCTCTCTTTATCACACAGTTGAACTCTTTTTTTATTTATGATTCTTTTTAATGACTACAATTCACGTCCCAGGCTTATCTTACTGTGAAACGCAACTCGTTTTGTAATTATCTTTATTTGTCTTATTTCTATTACATACTCGAGCTTCTTTCAACCTATGGTATAATTAACACATTATTGTAAGTCTATTGCCTGTTTTGTTGTGCTCGATCTATCGTCTTTTCTCATACACTATGGTTGTAAAACATTATATGCAAATGGTTGTACAACTCTGAAAATCAAGTTTTCGCAGAAAACTTCTCTGCTGAGAAACATTCCTTTTTCCGTTCCATGGTGAGCTTTTTGTTTTCACACAAACACGTTTGCATTTCCTGATAAGAAAGGTGACTTTCATTCAAAAAGTTTAATTTCGCATTTTATGTGACTCATTAGTTTAAGACTGTCTAACCAACCTGTATCATGAGTGTATTCAGGTTATTTTGAATGATTTCTTAAGTCGTAACTTAGGACTTCCAATCACTTACTGTCAATTTCTTAAATATTTCCTCAGGATGTCCTCAATGCTTCCACGCAACTCACTGTAAAAGTGTATGATGCTCCAGACATCAGTGTCCAATAAGTTACTGGAGATCAGTAAATTAATTTTGATCATGAAAGAATTGGAAGCGGTCTACCTTTAAACTTAATAAACATTCCACAAAGGAGTAGCAGGTATTAAAGATTTCATTAAAGTTCACAAACCTATCAAAAACATTATTATTGTTGTTAGCTCGTCAAACATTACAAATGATTTGTTTCAACCATCTTTTACTTGCCTACGACCGAATTTTATATAAAAATACAAGTTTCTGTCCCTGAATATCTGCAATTTGTTTACATCTTGTATTTTTCGAGTCATAAACCTCTCATAGTAATGTACATTGTTAGTGGGCTAACTAAAGAGTTCAGACGGTCATTAATTTAACACAATCTAGATTAAATATAATGTGTTAATACATTAATTCAGCCAATATGTATTTACTTGCCTGATAAATGGCAATTCTGCATTTACATGTCCTCTATGGATGGAAATGAGATATCTATATTGAAGTAAACAAAAAGATTTTATTATATAATAAAATTATCAGTTTTAGTTCTGCAAGCAAATAACTTATAAAATGCTAATTTTTCACGAAAAATCGATTTAGTCAACAGATTACATTTTCAAACTATGCTACCAAGCAACAAGCAGTGAACTTACGGTACTGTATTTAACACTCATATCATATTGCTCTATCAACAATCACCCAGGAACCCGTTTAACAAATAGGGATATAAAAATACATCCATCTGAAATGACTCAAAAACTGTGTAGACTTGAATCAATAACTCATATTTTTATTTTCTTAAAGTAAGAAGCAAACGATGGTATATATTTAACCGTATGATGGACCTACAAGTGAATTTCTGAACTATTTCATGAAGTAATACAAAAAAATCACATTTTAGTAGATCTTTATCTACCTATAATATTTATTTATATAATTTATGACCGCTCTTAGAATGCTGAAGGTGTATTTTTTAGCTCCATGAAACATTCTTCTTGCTACCATTTTCAAGTAAACTATTTGCGATATGTTTGTAATATTGTAAATACCTGATAATCTCCATATTTTTTGGATGTTATCTCAATAACGTTACCTAATATTACTATAACAAGATTGGGGTTATGTTTATCAAAGAAGTTGAGGTTGGAAGGTTTTTGAAGTTTACATTTATTTATTGTTACAAACCTTTAATTAGAAAAAAAAACTGGAATTTAATCCTAAAAGTCGATTGAAAACTAATCCTGGAAAGGAACCTGATAGTCTTTATTTGAACATGACATGCACTTTAGAACTAGGAAATACTACGAGCAACAAGATTGATTATGTTGCTGACAACGTAGAGACTCAGTAACAATTCGCAAAATACACTACGTTGACAAATATTTCGAAGCAGTGAAGAGCACTCAAAACTCTGAGTCTACTTAAGTCCGCAGCCGAAAAATGTATTTTGGACTTCATTACTTTTAGATTTGTTTCGGAGATACACTTTTATTCTGAGTCTACAATTTGAATGAAACTGCACTTCATCATGTATGCATTAAAAGTCAACAAACTGTTACAGTCTCAGTCAATTGTCCAAATACTTCTTCCTATTTTCGTTTAGTTTGTAAGACATAATACGTCCGTTAGTTGTAAGTTACTTAGGAATTCAGAAATATATCTTCTTTCTGGGTGAATTTTCTGTGTATGGGAATAAAAATGTCGATTATTTTCAAATATTATGGAACTTTAGACAGAAATTTATTTCTTCTATCAACTAACAGAAGAATGTTCACAAAGTTGTTTCAAATAAAACACAACAGTAATCATGTTATGTAAAAGACTTAAATATGTATTTGTTTTACATATGAAATGATAAACACGGAGATCAACTTACGTTGTTAGAACTGTGAAACTCATGATCAAAGCCAGTAAAAGAGCAACCCACTGCAGACCAATATGAGAACATGCAACAAACATATCGCTGGTTTCTGTTTATTAGCTGTTTATAACCTGGAATATATTGGAATGCTATATTTTATAATGTCACTTCTGCACAAAACAGTATCTATAGTCTGTCAATTTTTATCATTTTCTATCGCAATTTGTTTTAGAGAAAAACTTCGTTAGTTTAGCTTAATAGGTCTATGTTTTGTTTATTTAGAAACCATTTCGTAATGAATGATCCTAAACAACTCTCTGTGACATGAAAAATACTATGTCCCAGTATAAACAATATACATGCAACAGAAACGTCAAATGACATATGCAATGCTTAAGTATAAAAGTTCGAGCAAACACTCTCATATCTACAGTCGTTCTACGATATTTGAAAAATGACTGTGATCTGTGTATTTAGTGATGACTGTTTTGTACATCATTATGAACTTTATCCATAATTTCAATACAATATCGGCACCTTCTGTTGATATATTCAAAACAAGATTGGACCTCCACTGTGTTACAAACTGCAAGGATTAATATAGGTCGATAGACCTCCTATCCCTATTACTGAAGACGGAAGACAATAAATATACGTGAATTTACGGGGTTTTACTATCTCCAGGTCAGGCCTCTTTGCAAACACAAAAGTATATTATATATGAATCTGGTGAGTTCTATTCCACAACATACGTTAAATGCTATTTTTCTAATTCCTCTAACGTATATGTGTATCGGGTTGATATATCGACCCGATATATATTCACGGCTAACATAAAAAATATGTGAATAAATAAACAATTTGCAGAACAGAGGCTGATAATAAATAACAATAACCGATTACGTCATAACATTTAGTAGAGACAGAAATTATCTCCATAATTATATTTTGCATTTGAATCCACAAAAAATGAATGGCGATTTGAAAAAAACACGAGTTTTCATTAGCAATGTATTGAAAAAAACTAAACCAGAATTTACTGAAGTACTCAACAAGATCTCGACATTTGATAAGGAAGGTATTTATGCTCAAGCTAAAGACAAAAAATATAAGCAATAAAACCAACTGGATTTACATCCAGTTGTTTTCATGATGTCAGAGACAAACTGATAAAGCGTTATTGAAGGAAACAAGAGCAGGTATGTACTAATTTAAAGTGATAACTTCCATACTGCTCTGTAGTTATAGTCAACAGTCTTAGCGAACATAACCGTAAGTCTAGCTTAAACTATTTGGCTGTGCCAAAGCATGTTATTCAGATATCCATGTGATTTCTTTTGTTCTTTACACTTCGGAATTCACAGCAAGACTATTTTCATTCTCAATAGCCGAACAAACAAGGCTAAAGGAAGTAGTCCGTGAAATGTTTTATACGTTCTAAATAATTTTCAATAAACATTATTTTGTAAACGAGCTTACTTTATTACTTACATGGGGAACTATTGAAGTGTTGAGAAAGTGTGTTTGGTTGTCAGTGAACTTGCGATTAAATGCATATGCGTTAGAAATAAATCACTTGTTTCTTCTTTTGCAGATATTTTCGAATAACAATGAATTGGCAATTAAAATGGAAATGCAAAACGATTGATGCTCAAGCTTTTGCTGTAATATTACAGCAAAAGCTTGAGCATCAACATATGATGTACGTATACGCTTTTCGTGTAAATAAAATCATTTAAATATATACCGTTTTTTTCGTGGATTGCAGTTTTAGTGTGGTTTGTTGTAGAAATAAACGCGAACATAGAAGACCTTTGAGGTAATGCCAGTGACGTTTTATAAGTTGGATCAAAAACAGGCGATTCTGTGCGTATTTAGGCTAAAATTCGACAATTTAGAGACAAAAAAGAGGAAATCCGCACTATTTCACCCGGACGGGCGAAAAAGGCGACATTTCGGCGCGTTAACCTTTTTATTTTCCCTTTATTTACCAAAGCATTTTCCCCTTTATTAGTTTATATCTGGACTTGAAAATGAAAAGTCGGTTGATATAGAAACATGTCACGATTTGCGTACAGCCTAAATGCTTTTTCATATGTTAAAGAAGTTTACATCCCCTAGATATGATAACAACAATGGAAAATTTCTAGCCAACGATTCTCTGTTTGATGAAATTACACTAAATATTAAAAATTATCAACAAAGATTTATAAAAATGTGGGTGTTAAATAAAGGCAAATGAATAGTGTACGCTAAAAGTATTGTATAGTGTGTGTTCAACTAAAGATTTTCAAATGCAAGTTACTGCTTACTTTTCGCGCATAATGACCTTAAAAAAAATCAGAGAAGCGAACTAGAAGTTCAGTCTTCAGTCTTCAGTAATAAGGATAGTAGGTTAGTGAACCTGTGTTAATCCTAACAGGTTGACTTCCAGTGAAGGTCCAGTTTCTCTTTGAAAATATTCACTGATGGGGCTGATACCACTTGATCGGGCAAAGCGTTCCAATCATTGACTACTCGATGAGAAAAACGGAACCCCACCTTGAGTTTATTAGATCGTGGTTTGTGAACCTTCTTGCTATGACCTCGGAGATTATTAGTGCTGGCGGGAGCAAAAAGATAAGACATATTAACACCCAAATCATAATTAAAGATACGAAATGCCAGTATAAGGTCACCTCGAGTCCTACGATACGACAAGGGGAAAAGGTCTAAGCGTTTTAAACGCTCATCGTAAGGGAGTTTAGAAAGACCCTTCACTAATTTCGTTCCCACACGCTGGACACGCTCAAGTGAGGTAGTATCCTTTATCAGACATGGGCTAGCTGCTTGAATACAGTACTCTAAATGTGGTCTTACATAGGTGGGATATAAAATTCGAAACATTTCCTCGTCAAAGGATTTGAACGCTCGGCGAAGTGACCATAACGCACGAAAACCTTTGACAGCGGCTGCGTTGCAGTGCGCAGTTGTTTTTAAATCATGACTTATTATTACTCCTAAGTCTTTATGTTCTTGAACGCATGGAAGAGGTTTGCCATCAATAGTATAATGGTAATTATTGCCGTGACCGATGTGCATTAGCACACTCTTCCTAGAATTGATTTCTAAACCCCAATCTCGAGCCCATCTAACTAAATCGTCTAAGTCAGATTGAAGATCCAGATGATCAGCCTCACCTCTTATTGCTCTCCATATTTTGACATCATCCGCAAATAATAATGTCGACGACCTAAGCAACAGCGGTAATTCATTTACGTAGAGAAGGAATAGCAGAGGGCCTAATATGGTGCCTTGGGGTACACCACTTTTGACCGGCTTCCAATCGGATAGCGTCCCATTGACCCTCACTCTCTGTCTGCGGTCACGTAAGAAGTTTCCTATCCACTCCTGTACAGTACCTATTATTCCGAAGCTTGTGAGCTTCTGCATAAGACCTGAGTGTGAAACCTTGTCAAATGCTTTGCTAAAATCTATGAATATAACATCGACAGACAGACCTTTATCTAAAGCTGCTGTCCAATCCTCTCTCGCAATAAGTAAATTAGTCAAGCATGAACGCTTATCACGAAATCCATGTTGCTCAGGAGCTAACAGATTGTATGAATCTATGTGGCTTAGCAACCTAACCCGAATTATCTTTTCAAGTAACTTAACGACAATGCTAGTCAGACTGACAGGTCGGTAGTTAGATACGATGTGTCTCTGACCATCCTTAAATATAGGACTGACAATAGCATCTTTCCAATCCCTAGGTAGTTGAGCGAGTGAAAGGGACATGTTAAAGAGTGTCGCGAGCGGTTTTGAAATAATGTCTGCAAGAGATGACAGCAATCGTGAATGTAACCCGTCAGAACCCGGTATCTTACAAGGTTTGAGGTCAATTATCAACGAAAGGACAGTTTCTTCAGTCACCTGTATGGATTCCATGGCTGGTATCGCGGCGTAATTGGGACAAGTATTTGTTACAATAAACGTAGAGTAGACTTCGCTAAAGTAGTTTGAAAATGTCTCAGCTTTTGCTCGATCTGAATCAGCTAGTAAACCTGAATTATCGTGTAACAATAATGGGGGAATACTATCACTACGTTTTATTTGCCGTTTAACATACGAAAACAATCGTTTTGGACAAGTACGGCTATCGTATACCAACTGTCGTTCGTAAGTAATACGGGATTTAGCTATAGTTTTCTTACAAATATTCCGGAGTTTTTGGTACTCACGCTTAAAAGATGCATGATCTGTCAACAAGAATAAGTCCCAGAAGTGTTTCCTACGCTTTAACAGCTTACGGGTTTCCTTATTAATCCATGGAGGGCAGTGCGATAGCTTACGTACTGACCATGGGATAAACGGCGACGTTACGGACTCGAATGTAGCCTTAAACTTAATCCATTCGTCTTCGATCGATCCATCTGCATCAACCGACCAATCAGTAGAGATCGCACAGTCTCTGATTGCCGGAATATTAGCCCGCCAGATATTGGGACGGGGTGGAGCAGATACAAATCGTATACCATGTGTCCTAAACTTAAAGTGAAGTACAACGTGATCACTGTTCACTAGTGGAGGAAGGTGCTGAATATCAAAGACGTCCTCACAGTGGTGGGTGAGGGCGAGGTCCAGCAGTGACGGATCACGTTTCAGATCAATATGTGTCGGTTCAGTAATACATTGGACAAGTGCACACTGAATAACTGTTGATAAAAGTTCGCTATCAAAACCTCCACCTGGAGCTGTAAGCTCTATCCAGTTGATATGCGGTGCGTTGAAGTCCCCAATGATGAGGCAACATTCTGCCATACTCCAAGAACAGATGTGTCTTAAGATAAAGTCGTCAGCAAGACAACACGGACTACGGTATATTCCGCCTATAGTCACTAACCCATTTCTAGATTTAATCTTACAACATGCTACCTCACATGTACCACTAACATGAGCCTCCGATATGATTGATTGTATATGAAAGTGGTCCTTAATGTATAACATTATGCCTCTCCCCTTGCGGCTTAAAACTCTATCACTTCTAATACAGATATAGCCTGCAATGATGGGAGAACATCCTATATCTACGGTGAACCAAGTTTCTGTAATGACAATTATATCGGGAATTAATTCATCCACCATCAGACTTAGCTCGGACGTTTTATTCCTAAGACTACGGGCGTTCGTGTAGCACACACTTAAGGTGTTATGGTAATCGTTCGTTCTACCCATACAGGCCTCGGAAGCATTGGCTTCCAAGACCTGACTACCCGAAAACCCTTAATGGTAAGGTTAGTTTCGCCATTTAACTTGCGAGTTCTTAACTCCGTAAGAGCATTCTTCCACTTGATTCGATCCTCAAGCGGCCAATCTGGTCGGATACGAATATTTGAATCACGAATTTTTTGTGCGTTTTTCAATAATATATCTCGTTCTTCAAAACTCCCTAGAACCAGCTTCATCTGTTTGAATTCAGAAATGACAGAAGGCTGATTAGTCACTGTACATCTTAGCGGTGTTGGCCTCTCGTTCGATCTAGCCTTTTTTAAAATGCATTGATAGATGGAGTTCTTTTTTATGATTACTAGATGGGATAGTGAATTTTCATCTGACAAGTAATTTGTTCTAGACTTGTGAACTCATTTAGAGTTTACTCGTAAGTTCCCTGTCTAAGAATATAAGAAAAGCAAGGTTATATCGGATACATATTCACCACTAAGTAATTTAAAAATCGTGATGAAGTTACTCTTGGTTCTCCCATATGACAAGGGTTTTGAGAGATATAGTCACTTAACAAAGCATCCAAATGCTTCGTATGTAAAATTATGTAAAACCACACCAAGAGTACCTTGTCTGAGCAGTCAGTCTATGTCTGAATTAGGATGCTATCATACTTGAGAATGTTCAGCTTGCAGGAACAAATTTAATAAAGTGATTTTCTCAACCCACGTACGGTTAACACTCAAAGCGCTAGCACCTTTTCTCTTCAGCGTATCTTAGAACGCGTGTTTACCTTATTTGGGCATTAATTATCTTTAATAACGATTCGGGTATCATTACATCTTATATGTCGCTCCCCCCAAACTAATCATCTGCGAGGCCATAGCAGAAAGGTGAAGAAACCAAGATCTTATGAATTCAAGGCACAGTTCCACCTTTTTCATTAATTAATAATGACTGGAACATCTTACCTGAACAATTGGTATCAATCTCATCAGAGGACATTTTCAAGGAAAATCCGGACCTCCACTGGAAAAAGTTACAAGGATTAATGCAGGTCCGTCAACCTACTATCCTTATAATTGCAGTCTGAAACGAAATCGGTTTGGTTTAGCTAGTCCATTGCGATGTTAGAGCTATGAGATTCCGGATATCATATTGTTCATAATTCTCTAAACCTTTTTTCTAGAGACTATTATTATTTAGGCGGTGGATACCCAATCTCTCAACCTTAGGGAAATTTGGCGGAATTTCAGATAAAAATTGGGGAATTTCGGGGAAACCTACAAAGTCAAGGGACCTTCACCAAGGCTAAAATGGAATTTTGGGGAATTGTTGGGGAATTTCCCCAGGTAGCGGTAAATAAATCCGCAAAATGAATAGCTCTGTAAGTTTTCGACATTGGAAGCTGACACACTAGTTTTATTGAACTGACCTAAGTGAAGGCGCTCGGTCATGCATCCACACCAGGTCACAAGAGGAAACGACGTGCTTAAAATACTCTGTAATCGCTAGCCAGATTAGATCAGTCGCTTCACGATATATTGATAGCCTATCAAACATATCTTCGAACCTACTCGCTTATGTCTTTTGATTTCACTCAGTGGGTACGATTCTTATTAGAATGTGTTACTGGTTAAAGCGTTGTCAGACTCAAATACCTGTGAAATCTTAAACCAGATCCCAGGAAATTCACCTTTAACGTTGTTGAAGGTCATTTAACTTTGAAGATTTCCCAAAATCCCACAAAATGAGCCAAATTTTCTCCGAAATTGGGAGCTCATGTAGCTAAATGCAATACGCGAATTAAAAAGCATTAGATGCTTTAAAAAATCTAGGATGTTTAAGGTTGGATAAAAGCCTAACGTAGAACTTTGCGAATTCCCTGCTACAGTAGGTACCTTATGATCTAAAGAGATTATTACATTTCGCAGTTTATGAAGTGCTTATGATATGCGAATAAACTTTTCGAAACACGCACTGCTTGCAGAATGAATAGAATGTTTGTCCAAATGTTAACTAACGTCTTCAAAATAATTTTGAAAAAGATTTACTACCGCTTTTATAAAGCTGGCAAGTCGAAGCGTAGGGCATCACCTTGGCATGAAAATTGACAAGATAATTTGAGAAACCTGGGGGTTACCATAATAATCTTCCACTAATAATCTTTACTATCACCTCACAATAATTCTTGAATGATGTGTTCTTTTCTTTCTACTTCAGTTTATGCACAAATACAATCGTTTAAGATATTCTATACTTTTAAACTGGCTTGTGTCCATACAATCTTCAACATATTCAGAGAGTCAGGACACAAGTAATCTGTTTCTTCCATTGTTAAAATTTTGTGTCATATTGTAACTCATTGAAACTAGATCGGCTGCAAACTGAAATCAAGGATAATGGATGTAAGGACAAGCTAGCTAGTTATCGTTGAAGTTACTTAAGACTTTCTGACTAACTACGATTTTGTGCAATCGCTTAGCCGAGTACTATTTGTTGAGGGGTGACCATTAAGCCTAGTATCGTCAGAGTCATTGCCAAAATCCGGAGAAGCCATTTGGTTTTGAAATTTTCTTAGGACTTCGGATAATTCACATTATCAATCTAAACAAGTTTCGATATCTTAAAATTCTTCCGTTTTTCCATTTCTAGAGTTGAAACACGTATTTATCATCACAGAATTGATGAGATTTTACAGTTGAGTAATATATTTCGATTATATTCCTTAAACAGCTTTAACTAATTCCAATTTCTTTCTGAGAAATTTTGATTCGACTTAAACCGTTGATGTTCTAAAAGAGCTTTTTTGTCTGTCGGAGCCATTCATAGACAGCTGAAGTACGGCCGTGTGTGGGAAAGCAACTTGGCTGTCAGTACAAAAGTGCCGCTTTTATTGTTATTTGTAACATGTTATGAGTGTAAATTGGTCTACTGGTTACCAATACATGGAATTTTTTTAAAAAAGTATTTAGTTGAATGATACAGTAAACATCTAGCTACATATTTCTCAAGTGAAAAATAAATTTAAGGGAATCGTGGAATAATAACTGTGTATCAGAAAGCGGTAATTTTGTCCGCTGAAGGTCACTCTAATCAATATTCGCTCATCATCCCAGTTTTTTTTAGTACTGTTTTCTAAACCCGTTACTGAAGAACATAGAGTAAGTGTCAATAAACTAACTGTTTTGACTTGAAACGGAGTACCTATGGTCTTTGGCTGTATTCTCACACTACTCGCTCGATTGTAACATCTGTTTTAAAAAATATTTTATACTGTTTTAACTGGTGGGAATCAGACGCTGTCAACCTACAGCCCGTCGCCACTCAGTGTCTTCAAATGTTGCTTACTATTACCGTTTGTCAATGTGCAAAAATAATTTGGGATCTATAAGAGAACTACTACGCATATATGTGTAGTGATGAACAAATCGAGCTATACTGGCTGTAACAATCGTTCCTCAAGGTCCAACCATGCAAAAAAAGTCGGTCGAGGAGTGCTTAGACTAAGAACAGCAAACCCAAGGTCTGAGGGTGAAGTCGTACTGCTGCGCGTGTTCCAAAAGGGCAGTGATTTTGTACTTGTGATTATCCTTGCTTTTTTGTAATTGTTGCATCAAAAGCATTCTTGGTTTATATTAAAGTACTTTGGTTAAGGTTTTCAAATCTTGCTTAGGTTTGTCTTGTGATACCCTACTCCTCATTGACTGACAATAGTGTTCATAGTGTTATACACCTTAATCTGACTAAAATGGTTGGTAGTACTCACAAATGTGGAAAACCACATTGTTTGTTCCCTGTGGACGAAGGAATTCAGTGTGATGAATGCAAAAGGTGGTTCTATAAGATGTGCACTCGTTTAAGTCCCACTGCGTACAAAAGATGTTCGAAGCCTAACTCACATTGGCTTTGCATGTTTTGTTGTGCAAATAAGACGTTACTAATACAAGAGGCTATGAGCCTATTGGCTTTGGCCTGTAAGAAAAACGATAGGGCATGCGCTGATAACACGAGCACTGACAGTGATGAATGTGTCAGTGTAGTACCTGCTGTTACAAGACGCCTCAAACAGCCGAATTTGATTGACGGAAAATTAAAATCTCCGTTAACATTAACGAGGGAAGAAGCACCACCTGAAACTGACATTGGTAACCATGTACCTCTAGTGAAAACTGCAGATCTGAATAAGACCGTCACTGTTCCAAATAGTCCTGGTGTCCTGAGGGATGAAAATGGACTACAGTACGGAAAAAACGAAGCGAAAAGTAAAAGGCTTTGGGCAGTGCGCAGGTGGTTAGCAAGTCATTGGTGGACTCCCATTGTGAGTCACAAAACGCACTACCGAAATCTGATAGTAAGAGGGAAAACCACCCAGGTGTGACTGAAAAGAAGAATCTGATATCATCGAATATTATTGTTAGCAAATTACTGGAGTCAAACGACCCTGACCCCAAAATTAGACACGCGCATGATTTAGAGAAGTTGGGAGAATATATTCGTAGTATCTTACCGGATAACTCTAAAGGAGTCCAGGTCAAAAAGCTGGTAAGAATAGGCAAGAGGACCGAAAACAATGCTGAACCTCTACCATGTAGACTCCTTAAGGTAATCCTAGGATCAGAGAAGCAACGGGACCTCCTATTAAGTAATGCTCGTTGTCACGACGATTCCGATATCCGAGTTAGACCTGATATGTCTCTCGAAGATAGAATAAAAAGAAAAAAAAGCACTAGCTGAACTAGAAATCCGCCAACAAAATGGTGAGGAAAATCTCCGGTTAGTGGGCTTTCGGATAGTTAGGTCTTGGAAGCGAATGCTACCAAGGCCTGTGTGGATAGGCCGTCCTACCTAGGAGTCTTATATGCCAACGCTCGTAGCCTAAGAAATAAGTTCTATGAGCTAGGAGCATTAGTGGACAGATTAAGGCCACTCAGCAACTTGGTTAGTCCATGACTTCGACATTACTCCAGAATTATCGGGATACCATTACCTAAGGAGTGATAGACATAGTTGTAGAAAAGGAGGTGGCGTCCTGTTATATATATCCAATAATATAAATATACGCTGCCTTGTTAGCGAATCCCATGACAGCGGTACTTGTGAAGTTATTAGCTGTAAATTGGATATCGGATGTAGTACGTTTATGCTCGGTGTCATCTATCGCAGCCCAATCTGCTTAGCTGATGACTTTATTCTAGAGCACATTCATCTTTGGAGTACCAATACCAGATGCTTGATAATAGGAGACTTTAATGCACCTGACATTAGTTGGACTGAAATGACCACTGAAGGATCTATAAACTCCTTTGATAGTAGGTTCCTGATAACAATAATGGAGGATGCATTAGTGCAGCATGTATCCAAACCTACACGTTTTGGTGCTAACCAAGGTTCTTCTCTGTTGGACTTGGTAATCACTCATGATACTAAAGATATTGTCAACCTAAATGTTCTCCCACCGTTAGTGAACAGTGATCACGCTGTTTTGTCCTTCTCGTTTAGAACTAGAGACATGTTATACGATCAGGTCACACCCCGCCCAGATATATGGAAAGCTAACACATCAGCCATTCAGGAATGCGCTGCTAAGACAGATTGGTTTGTAGATACTAGCTTATCAGTTGAAGAAGCATGGTCTGTATTTAAATGTAAGTTTAGCTTAGTTACGTTCTCGTTCATACCATACCTGATACCGCGAAGACCGAACAATAGTCCACCATGGATAACCAAACCAGTTAAGAAACTTCTTATAAGAAGGAAGAATCACTGGAATATGTTCATCTCTACGGGCTTAGAACAATACCGATCCAGTTATTGTAAGACTAGGAATGCCTGTAAAGCTTTAATAAGTAAGACTTGACGATCATACGAAAAGCAATTGGTTAGAGATTCTAGATATAGTCCGAAACGTTTATTCTCGTTTATAAAAAGGCGAACTCAGAGAACTGATGGAATTCCATCACTTTTGATACAAGAAAATCCGTTAATCTTGGCAGAGAATGATACAGAAAAAGCTGAAGCTTAATCGGAATATTTCAGTAAAGTGTTTTCTATCACTAATGAGGAACGACCAACGATTCATTATGACCGTAACGGCTCGCTGATGGATCCTGTGGTCATTGAGAAAGGTACTGTTTTAAGGTTACTTCAGCATATCAAACCTGATAAGTCCAGTGGTTTTGATAATATTCATCCTAGGATTATGAAAGCCATATCAGACGTAATTGCTGAACCATTGGCGATACTGTTTGACATGTCTCTGAAGCAGTCCAGACTGCCCAGAGACTGGAAAGACGCTATAATAAGTCCGGTGTATAAGGCTGGGAGTAGGGATTTAGTTGGTAACTATAGACCCGTTAGCTTAACGAGTGCAGTTGTAAAACTGATGGAAAAAATCATTCGAATATCTGTTATAAACTATGTTAAAAGGCATAATCTTTTCTCCAGGGAACAACATAGTTTTCGGAGAGGCCTATCGTGCTTGACAAATCTTCTCATCGCAAGAGAAGATTGGGCTTCTGCAAAAGATCAGAATATTCCAGTAGATGTGATCTTCATAGATCTTAGTAAGGCTTTCGATAAGGTCTCTCATTCTGGTCTTAGACTCAAACTGGAACTCTTCGGAATCCATTATACAGTCGTAGATTGGATAAGTAACTTTCTCCATGACAGGAGACAAAGGGTAAGGGTAAATGAGACTCTTTCCTCGTGGGTACCTGTGAAAAGTGGAGTTCCCCAAGGTACAATCCTCGGTCCTCTTCTCTTTTTACTTTATGTAAATGAAATACCAACTGTAGCAAAATCATCCGTTCTACTATTCGCTGATGACATAAAAATTTGGAGACCCATACACAATATGTCGGATAGAATAGTATTACAAAATGATCTTAGATCATTGGTAACATGGTTAGACAGGTGGTCATTTGAAGTAAAACCTAACAAGTGTGCGGTTATGCAATTAAATAACAATGATGAATCGTATCACTATACAATACATGGATTCGTACTACCCAAAGTAAGAAACTATAAAGATTTGGGAGTCATATTAAGTAGTGATCTCAAAACCACTAGTCACTGTAAGGCTGCTGCTGCGAAAGGCTATAGGGTATTATGGTCTATTCGTAGGTCTTTTCAGTATTTAGATGATGAAATGTTTAGATTACTATACCCGATTTATGTGCGACCACATTTAGAATATGGAATTCAAGCAGCGAGTCCTTGTTTCAAGTATGAAGCAGATATGCTAGAGCGAGACCAACGACGAGGTACTAAGATGGTACAAGGTCTCTCTGGACTATCTTACGAAGACAGATTGAGACACCTCAACTTATTTCCGTTATCTTACCGTCGAATACGGGGTGATCTAATATTGGCCTATCGTATACTAAACGATGACCTTGGTATTAACATGTCTTATCTTTTACTTCCGTCTAGGACTGGTCGTTTGAGAGGACACTCGAAAAAAATTCAAAAACCGAGATCAAATCGTTTACGTCTGGAGTTTCGTTTCTCTCATCGAGTAGTGAATTATTGAAATTCTCTACCGGAACACGTAATATCAGCACCTTCTGTTGATATATTCAAGACGAGATTGGACCTCCACAGTATTACAAACTGCAAGGATTAATACAGGTCGATAGACCTCCTATCCTTATTACTGAAGACTGACTGTACAGAGGTTTGACGGCAGTAATGCGTTTCCTTTAGACGTTCATGTATGGTACCTGTAGTAGGTGACTTTAATGCCCAGGAAGGTAGATTAAACTAAACAGAAAGACATTTAGGTGGGTATTTTAGTATTCCGGCACAGCGAACAGATAATGGTGATCGTCTGCTGCAACTGTGCTCAGACAATTGTTTATTTCTGACAAACACTGGTTTTGAGTATAAGGAGGGAAATCGTCTAACATGGAGACCCTCTGCACCAAACCAACGATGGACTCAAATAGACCATATTGCCATCAGTCATCGTTGGAGAGGGTCGATAGAAGATTGTCACTTATAATGCAATACCTGCTTGAACCCCGATCATGCTCTAATGCGGGAACGCATCTGCTCGCGCCTCACTAGACGCAGAAAGGCCACCATAAGAAGACTCATTAGAATTGAATTCAGTGATGAGAAAACCAAAAGTAGGTCCCAGGAACAACTGAGGTCACACTTAGTTAGTTCTGAAAACGAGGCTGACCCAGATGTTGCTTGGAAAGTTGTACAAGCAGCTGTGGAAACAGCAGTGACATCTACTAGTGAATTAAACCAAATGGTTACAAAGAACCAATGGATTTCTTCAAGGTCTATTGCACTGATGGATTCTCGCAAACTCATCCCGTCAGGCTCTGAACACGATAAAGCGCGAAAACAAATCAGATCTAGGTTAACTAAAAGTCTGAGAAACGACCGTGAGCAGTGGTGGGCAACGAAAGCAAAGGAGATGGAAAAAGGCGGCGGCTATAGGGAACACAAAACAACTTTTCAGACTCGTAAAAGAAACTGGAACTAATAAGTCAAGTGTAAGTTGAACTATTCCGGAAAAAGATAACACTCTCATCTGCTCCCGTCATTTCATTCTATTCGTGACGGCAGCAGTCCAAAGGTCTAGAACAATGGGCGGAACTCTTTAAGGAGCAGTTCAGCTGGCCTTCAGCTATTCTACAACTATCCTCCATTCCTAGATAATATGAATGGAACGTTGAAGTAGGTCTAACGATTCTAGCTGAAGTTCAAAAAGCTATAGTTAATCTGAGACGAAGAAGGGCAGCTGGTCCAGATAAATTGGCTCCAGAGGTCTTTAAGGATGGTGGTCCAATTCTAGCGACTAGGTTGACTAATATTTTAGATAAAATCTGGAAGTTGGACGTAATTCCCACTGACTGGTCACAATCATTGATCGTTCCAAATATATATAAAAGGGTCAAAATCATCCTGTAATAACCATAGTGGGATTAGTTTGACTAATATGGCATCGAAAATACTAGCCTTGATAATTATCGGACGCCTAACTAAGACTCATGAACTGCAAACACGAGAAAATCAGACTGGCCTCAGACCTGGTCGTGGCTGCATCGACCACATATTCACCATTCGTCAGGTTCTAAAACACAGGCATACTTATCGGCGTCCGACAATTGTGGTCTTCCTTAACTTAAAAGCAGCGTTTGACTCCGTAGAACGGAAGGTTCTGTGGCAGTGTCTGTCATTGAAAGGTGTACCTCAGAAGGACATAAACCATGTGAGGGATCTTCACTACTAGTCGAGGCAGAGCTTATGGCGAACTGTCATCTGCTTTCGCAACCTCAAGTGGTGTCCGTCAAGGCTGTCCACTTTCTCCATTTTTGTCTAACTTCATCATAGATCTACTAATGGAAATAACGCTCTCATCGACTGAATTATCGAGCGTCGATCTCCTATCAGGAGGTCCACTTATTGACATAGAATACGCAGATGACATAGTCCTGTTTGGCGAAGACGTTGATGAGATGCAGAGTCTTTTGGCAGCACTGAGCAACAATGCCAGAATGTTTGGGATGCGCTTCTCTCCCTCTAAATGCAAGTTGTTGCTTCAGGACTGGTCTTCGTCAACACCTGAACTAATGATATGGAGTGAGGTAGTCGAACGCGTTAACAACTTCACTTATCTTGGATGTCTGATCAGCCCTAATGGGTTGGTGTCTGACGAAATCTCATCACCGATTCAGAAAGCTCGTTTGGCATTTGCCAACTTACGTCAACGATGGCGCGGGCGAGATATCCGTCTTTCAATTAAAGACACTAACTTCTGGTCTGAGCCATGTTGGTAGATGCAGACTACTTGGTTGAGGTCCACGTGACTATCGTAACCAATGGTTGGAGACTGTTGGTGACATGGCTCGGAATCAATCACAATGGCGTCGGTGTATATACTCTCTGTCTTCCTTTAAACTAAGAGATTAAAATCACTTCAAATCTTTCTTTCTAGGAACTAATTCTTTCTTCCTGTACTATCTCCTTATACACAATCTTTCTTCTATATATTACCACCACTGAATTAACTACTTCTATGAATCCGGTGTTCATCTTGTTGTGCTTATGCGGTATGGCAACTTGGACTGATGCGCGTATGTACCTGGTCCTATGTTGTAGCTGACTGACTGACTAAGTATGTTCCAAGGGTTAATTACATTTTGAGTAAATCCGTTTACCTAGTTTATAGGAAAAGAGAGTATATTTTGCGTCAAATATCATTTCATAGTATTCATTATAACTAAATTTCCTTAGCCTGTGTTAAGCTAACTTACGTAGATTTAACTATTTGAGCCACGCTGTGTGTGGTTAGCCTTGAGATTTCGGAACCGCATCGCCTTTTGTCTCATGTTAATTTTCCGAAATGTTCAAATCATCTTTTATAGAGACTGAGAGCCTGAAAGCGTTGTGTGGTCGGTAAACATGTTTTTTTTTTCAAATAATTATTATTTAATTAAAACAGTTTGATTTACCAAACAATCAGTTCGAGTATAGGGCACGATTCTTTAATTTTTAGGTCTAATTTCGAGCAACCGATTATTATGTGTGGACAAGAAAATGTAAGGTGTTGCGTTTGGCTGTTGATCGTTAGGTTTTGTCTTTCATTGCACTCTTCCCATCGTTCTACGGTTCTTATCTCGCATGTGATCCAGGAGGATTACCATATGCTTTATAAACATTAGAGGTCTTGAATTCTAAAGCACTTTGTAACTCCAGCTTATAGTGAACTACCTTTTCAAACCTGTTGCTGTCCCAAGTGTTATTCGAGGTTAAAAAGTGTTTATAATGCTTTTTCTACGTGCTTTATAGATATTTATGACTGCTCTCTATTTAGAATTTAAGTTTAAATAATTGTTGTGAATCCAATCATACTCGTATCTTATTATTGGGATGGTGTTTTGCTTGACGTGTTTGAGCAGCAGTCCGAAAGCACTTGTCGTCGGACTTCTTAAGATTTTTAGAAAAGTGAATATTATACACTACTAATTATGTATGTCACTTTTTCAATTGATTGAATGCATTCTACCAATGGCTTTATTGGAGTAGTTTTCTTAGTTACTTTTACATCCTTTATGTGTTTTTGAATTTAGGCTAACTGATTTTCAAAGATTCAACGCCTTTAGCTGTTTTAATTCATGGGTTCATTTGCGGTTCATTATTTCGTCATTGGATTGATTTTAGCCATTGTGGGCACATTTTCTATAAGGTGAGGGCTTCTACCTAGGTACTTAAATTTCTGGCTCTGTTTTAAATCGTGGCCAGTTTACATTTGGAAGATCTTTAGTAATAAGTAGTTCACGAGCTAGCATTTTCACGTTTTGGTGCTAACCTTATTATTTAGGTTTTAATTTTTTCTTTCAAATTTTGGTGACAATATCTATAGGGAAAAGGTTCTTTAATTTTCCAAAATAACTTGCTGTCTCACAAATTGGTTTCCTCTAAGTTGTTGTATACTAAATATTTATTATTTATTTAAACACATAAACATTGGTACAAGGAGGCACCAACCAGATATGCGCCACATACATCATACGATTTATATGAAGGCTGGGATACTGTTCGGGTGCCCAAACCGAAGCAGGTGGTTTTCTTAGGGGACCACACCTCGAGCCCTCGACCCAAAGGTCTGATCCACAAGGCAGTGGAGCATCGTAAGGAGATGCAGTCTCATGGAAGCCGGTGACCGACAATCGGTTCATATGCCATTTGTTTACTTAAGATCCTGGAGCCCATGTACACCACTTGTTTGGAATCAGGGTTTTCCAGCTCCCCTAGGTGGATCCTCCGTATCCAGCAACTCGGTTAAATCGCCGGACATTCGCTTTTCGTCCTCTCAATTTCGTAATAAACATCTCGTGAAGGCAGTGAGTAGGACTTCCCTGGCAGTGGCTGTTAATGCGTGGCACGTGGCTATGCGAGATCGTTTCGAGAGGGAGTAATGACTGTTCCCACTCTCGGCCGTGCCGGGGCATTTGGGGGCTGTATACTAAATAGTGTTATTAATAACCGAAGTTCATTCTTTTACACTTCACCATGAAGTACAGGTAATGTTACAGCACCAATTTTGTAATAGTCATTAATTCATGAGAACACCACATTTTCCTACAAAACAACAATTTGTCGGAAAGTTGGGATATAATTTAATCTTAACCAAGGGCATTAATCAGCAATCTAAAAGTCAAAGGTGTATCAACAAAGCACTTGGTATGATTGTGAATCCATTCAATGACTTAGACTATTTCCATTTTTCATAGTTTCCAATGTTTTAATTTTCTGTTCTTTAAAATCGACTCGGTTGACGTATATTATTTCATATAATAGGCTATAAATTACTTATGTCATGTGGAAGTTATTGATACTATATGTTATCGAAATTATTGAAATGAGACCTCTTATATTATACATGTGTCAAAAACAGCTGTTATCTGATATGACAATCTACTAACATGGTAAATTCCATCAATTTCTCTGAATATTGTTATGTGTTCGAATTTCTTTTATTCTTATAGCTACCTAATTTCGACGTCAGAACATCATGCGTCTGTTATCTTTCCATACATAAGGTGAGCAATTTATGGGGTATTACATGTTTACGTTCATATCTCATACATAGACTATGCTGCTTTTTACTACCTAACTTTTGGTGCATTTTTTAGTCCTATATATCGCCACTTTCTCTTCAGTTCGTTCCGTTTCTGGTTTCTTTTAGCTCAGTTACTTGTCGTTATTAGTCAGTACCTTTGGTAGTTCAAACCACATTTGGGTTTCGTTAACATCTGGGTAACTAATTATCAAATTGTGAAATGTACTCAAAACCATTTGAATTTTTCACACAATATTTTTTCAAGCAGTGAGCAATACAGAGGGAATGGTGATCATTTGCACGGTAAGATGTCCAGTTTATCATGGGAAACCGCTTACTAGGATATGAATAACTTCGTATCCCTTGGGACGTCTTTACCTGTTCATTGATAATAATTTACGTTGGTCTAAACGTGTCATCCATTTCCATTAATCCGGATATTTTATACTAATATCTAACTCTTAGTAAGTGTTTAACGGGATTTAGTAACAAACTTCTACTATCTAGTTATGTCTTTCACTTTTATCAACCGAATGGTTTAGATATATTTTTCACAATTATAAAACTTTACTTTCTTGAACTATAATCTTGTTTGCAGACAGATAGGATTTTGAATCTAAGATATAATGCCGTTCTGCAAAGTACTAGTTGGTTTTGCAAATGTTAATCAGTGGTCGACGACTTGATAAATCATGTTAGATGTAATAAATGTAGAAATGAAGGTCCTTGTACTGACCGCTAAATTTATTAAAGCACGGATTGTTGTATCGGAAAAGGACCTAGATTTCTTGTCTAAGTTGTATTACGTCCACTGTGATACGGATGTATTCACGAAAAATTTAGAATAACTTCGTCATAAATAATGCAAAACCAAAGTAATTAAAAAACAAGTAATGATAAATCTGGAATAATAAGACATGACAATGATTTATGCATCAAATGAACGCTTAGAAATAAGAGAAGATAAAAATACAACATTGCAGTCGTCTACTAATTATGCAGTAAGATTATAAATGATCCTTCGTATATTAGTCCCGAAGGTTAAATTTCCACACCTTTCGCCTCATTATATCATTTCTGCGTGACAAATTGGATAATATAAATGAAAACGGAAGATTATTGAACAAACGGCGTAGTCTATTTATAGTTATAATTACTATACATGCTTTTAGTTCATAGTTATCTGATTTTGAACCTTGATGTCGTATTCAATTTCTTTACAGTTCTCGTTATTGTTAAAATATAAGGAATTCAAAAAATCCACTACTTTGGCGAACTTGATACTTTAGCTTTCAGAGCTTTCTTAATTTTTACTTGTTAGAAGATTGCAGAAGGTATTTTTCGATCTAATTCATATATTTTAAAAAGTGGTTTATCAATAATTATATATTTATCATCCAATTGAGTTAATACTGTGTTCGCGAGAAGCTACAATCATTCAATTTAAAATCTTTTATCAGACTGCACATTCCTGTCATGTTATTCAGTGCTGATTGAATGATTAGTATTTTTCAAAAATCTTTACTTATTTCTTTCAGCGTTTACATTTTTACATTTCCTACTGATTATTGATACTATGCTGTTCATTTTGTTTTGCGTCTCTTAAACTATCTTACAAGATCTTGTGGTTTCAGCTTTGTTCCCGTGTATGGTCTTAACTGATGACTGTTGAGATTAATCAAGCCCCAACGAAAAAGTTTTCCAGCGACCCTTAGTTTTAAGTGGTTTTTCTGCTGATAATAGTTTATGAAAAACATTACTTCCTAATTGATGAGTTTTCTAACTGAACTCTTGAATCGGTTTCCTAGTTTCTTTTGATAACCCCAGTACAAATCTACACGCCAAATCCGAGCACATTAGAAAAGAGCTAAGAGTGGTGATAAGAATTTATTTCACTCCAAAAATAGTTTGAAATGATCTATTTGCTATTAGGTTAACGGTCAGATATATGTAAATTGAATTGAGTTGTATTTAACTATCATAATCCAATAACTCACTATGCAAGCATATATTTACAATATTATGTAACTAAGCATCTATAATCCTTCTTAAAATGTGATGAATACATGTCACATATGATTAGAAAAAAAATCAACTTCATACATCATTCTCATTTCAATTGATTAAACTATTACTCTCCATATCATTAATTAAAACTATGTTAAAGGAAATCATTTCGAAATCAACACTCTTCGTTTAACACTGCTTATGAATTATTTACTCGTTTATTTGTAATGTTTAGAAATTTATTGTTTACAAAGTATTCACTTTATAATAAATTCAAATTAAATATTATTTCACTATATTTTATGTGTAATTACCATTAGCAATTAAATTCCTCATGAAGCAGGTTGTAGTACTCACGAAATGAAATATTATCAGTAGTAGATATATTTGAAAGAAAATTGAGTAATTTCATATGCATTCAGTTTTAAATTAACTCTGAAGTTTTCACATATGGTTGCTTTCAAAGTTATCAAATTATATAGTACAAAGGTCAGTTTTGGGTGTCATGTAACCGGAAGCATATATATGTAATTAAGTCCTAGACATAGTTATTTATCCCTTAAAAACGGTGTAAATGTAACTACGCCACTACAATTGCAGAAGTTTTAGGTGATTAGTGAAAACCTCTTCTTACCTTAGTTGTTCTGTCGCAGCAATTTTTTATTGTCTATAGGATTAAAAAAAACAACTATAACTTATATATGTTTGTTATTTTGCTTGATAACAGATTTCTAATACAAATACTTTATATTTAAGTTAGATTAATATGTTCGCATAATATTCTGATCCACATATCTATTCACGTTTCATAGCGACTGATCATTTCAATCAAACGAAATTTATGTAACGTCAAAGTGTAACCCTGATAATTTCTTTACTATATTTATTATTTACAGACTAGTATTTGATATTTGTTTATAATTATAGACAAATGAGTACTATGTATTACTCTACGTTTCATAAATGGTAGCTTTCTAATCTGTAATCCATTAGTGTGATTTATTTGTTTACCTATATTTCGTGAATTGTTTTCATACTTTTATTTGGATTTTTGTGTTATGTAAACTGATTCTCTTAGACTTTTTGAATTAGCCGTTATGTTTTTAAATTTTGTTTTGTAATTCAGTGATACTGGTGCTCTACCGCCTGAAAGCTGCGTATTTGGTCAACTTCTCAATATATGTTCGTTTCTTTGTAAGTTTTCATTATATCCGTTATCTTTCGTTCAAACACGACAGGTTTACTAAGAATGTATATTACTTAATGGTGGCGTTTTCTTTGGTTGTCTTTTTGAAGTTTGAGATTTCGCTACAATTATTGATCAAGATTTTATTTCCTTTGAAATATTTTGACGAAGTCGATTCCAAAACCTGTCGTCAAGTCATTTACAGATTATAAAGCTTTTTTTCAGTAACTTCGTTTTATAATGAACACTAAGGGAAATTTTAATTAATGTTCTCATCAGGATAAAATAATTGTTGTCTTTCATTTTTTCAGACATTTGTTAATTATTTGTTTGTTAGTCAATTAAACCACTTCGGACTGAAGACACTGGCTAAGCTTATTTGTTCACATTACCTAACCCGATTCACTATTTTGTGACATCAAGGCATTTTGTGCTTGAACAATGTACTTCATTTAATTTTTTATCTGAACTTTTTAATTGAACTACTTTACATCAAAATAATTCTTGTTCATGGAAATGTGGTATGTTGTTGAAAAGTGACTACCTTTCACAAAATCCAAAGAAATTGTTATGTTAAACCAAGAATAAATGACTGGTTACTTCCCGGAATAAATATCCATATTTATATTTTTTTCACAAGCTTTCATTTGACCTATTGGCTATTATTATACAATTTACTATTCTTAAGTTATTACTAATCTATTAATTACAACCTCTCACACACAGTCACTTTTGGCTTAATCTTGTATTATTGTTATTGAATATCTTCAGCAGATAGTGGTTTTGCTCTCTTGGAGCTTCAATTTTATAAATTCCGAGACCCGAATTTAATTCCGACAAATCACACTTCTAGCAGGTCAGTACCATATAAATATTATGTGAATACCTAGACAACTCTCATTTTAATATGCGTTAGTGGCAAACGTCGTTTATCGTTTTATTTCATCTCTCGATTGCTGGTTATGAGAATAGTAAGTAAATAGAAATATATCAATTCTGAGTTGAGAACTACTGTGAGTCATCTAATTGTTCAGCGCGTGAAAGTAACTCCTGCATCATAAAATGCTAGGTCTCACGAAGGTCATAAAGCAATGTGATTTTTTAAACTCAGTTCTCTTTTATATGACTCCGTAAGTGTATTTTTTACTTTTTGTTATAAAGTCGTTGGTTTGAGCTTTTAGATTTTCTGTTGCTTTATCACTGACTGAAATTCAAATTTGTTTCACTATCTGGTTCATCATTCATACCAATGTAATCCATTGCTTATTGTGAATTCATTCATATTCACTTCTGATAGTTGTTTACTGCATCGTAGGTACTACACATTTTCAAATACTACTTCAAAATTAGCTGAATTTTATCTCTTAATGATTCTTTAGTAAAACTGTCGGTTATAATTAATTACTTGAATAATTTCATGATGTGGAGTATGTCTCATTTAACTGTCACTAGTATGTTGTTTAATCTGATTTTCTAAATGAATCAACATAACACTGACTAAATAACACAGTTGCTTCTTGTCTTCACATCATTTATCTTTCGGTGAAAGATATCTTGCATATGATTACATAGCTTATTCTGCTTAGTATATGTTTTAAAATCTTTTTAATACTCGAGATTATATTTCTTTTGTTTGTTGGTTTTCAAATATTGTGCTGTTTACTTAAAGTAATAAAATACTCTCACTTTATATTCCCTAATTTTCTTAAACTTCAGTAAGTTTTCCCTCCCAAATTATGCTACCTAACACCTCTTAATTACTTTTGCCTGTTTTTTCGTGTAATTCCAAACTTCATACATGTAACTTGGTATTTTTCCTGTAGTCGCAGTAATATATCTGTGTCGCTTATTACTTATTTTTGAAACAAGCAACTCCCACCATTCTCACGATGCAGAGTAAACACACCAAGACTCATAAAAGTGAAGATTTATTAACCTCGAAGCACAATGAAAAATTTAGTCGAAAATACACTTGTTTATGTATTGGTTTGTACATACATTTGATAATTAATAAGGAAGAAGTTACGTATATAAAATGATAGCAAAATTGCACTCTATATGTCATGCTAAACGTAGTTCATGTTAATTTAATACAAAGAATATCATCGAGTTCACTTAGTATTGTTTGCTTGAATCTTCTCATTGATGTTTAGGAATGCAATTGATCAGTCTCTTATTGGCATATATGCATCCAGTGTGGATTGCCTTGATATTGTCTTAATTCATAAGCATTATAAGCAAAGATGAATAGCGGCTGTTATAAATGGTTACATCCTCAAAAAAAGTTTATAAGGGTTTTTGAAATCTTAAGTAACAATATAATTACAAATACTCCAAGTTTTATATCGTGTATTCTACTAATGCTAAGGGCTTTTTTTAGTGGTTTTTTCTCATGGACTGTTTTACCACCATATTTTCAAGGATGTGGACGATTACGTGGCATAGCTGTTCAGTTAATTTATGTTCTTAGGTGGATCCAATCACAATCACGAGTCAAACTTTTACCTGTAGATTCGTTTTAGATTAGGTGAAGGATTCTTCACCGTCTATTGTCTATCAATTTAGTTTTCCTCAGTCGTTATGCTTATTGTGGATAGCTGTCTAGCGATTTAACTTCGAAATAATACTCAAGAAAACTTACTGGTTTGTCGTGTAAGTGTACAGTTGTTAAAGTGAGCCTTTTCAGCCTTGATAAACAGAGTCCATATAAAGTGATTGTTATTCTCGCACATTACTTTGTTTGTACTTCATTGTCATTTATGCTGTTTGCATTTGTTTATTTTTTTACCACAGCTTTTGTATGTATTTATTGTTGGTATCTACATGAGCGCAATGTAATATACGCCCTTGAGGGACCTAACTCTCATATTGTTTTTGCACGTCTTACTTGCATCGTTGGCTGTCTAAGCGCACTGGGGATGTCAATTGTAGCTAACTTTCAGGTATTTAATTTTTGTTGGTGTTTTTGTTCAGTATATAAGGTTATGGAATGAATGAAGGTTACAAAAGTTAGGTGTGACTGTTTTAAATATCTTGAACAAAGCATGGTGGGACTGTGAGAAACAGCATTTTATCAAATCGTGTTTCTTCAATCAACACCGATGCCGTTATTGCAAAGCATTGTGTCGTAAAAATGGATATTCACTGACACACTAGTTTCATCTTTGAGTTCACTTGATATCCATCGAACAAAAGAATCGGGAAAGGGAAAGTACATCGCCCCTAATAACCAACCACTAACCTGTACGCCCACAGGTAAACTTAGAGGCTCTTGTAACCCATATATCATATGAAGTTGTATTTTACTGACAAAAATTTCGGCGAAACTGCCTAAACAGAAGTTTGTAAGCGTTTCTGGAGTTAACTTGGTATTGTTAGGTAAATTTAAATGTAGCTAGTCCTTCAAATAATCGCTCACTAAAAAATGCTTTCTCATTGCCGCTAATAGGAACTTTCTTGGTCCCGACTGGTTTGATAGTATATTTTTAACCAACAAGCCTCTTAGTCCCGCATTCAATAAAGTCCAATCCATTATATCTGCAGAATACTCAGATGAACTACTACTGATTTTTCCGAAATAGATATGGTTCATTACAAGATTAATGAATAATTATTATCATTACAGCCTAATGCTTCCCCTCTGTTTCGATCCAAAATCACCGTTTTCATGTGCATCCTTGATAAAAGTCATTGAGGGACTTATATAGTGATAATATCATGGCTTCACCACTTCTATCCCTTACTCATCCTGGGCTGCGCTTAGTGTCATTATAAGATCCTACATCATAACAGTGACGAAGGGATAAAAAGCCGACAAGTTATTGATTATATTAGATGAAAGGAAATCATTATGTATTTGGTTAACGTAATCACGAGTCGAAATCTGGACACTACTCACTAATTATTAGTGCAAGACTAAATGTAGTTCAGAGTGAACACATCATTGTCGAAGTTACCACTTCATGCAACAACATATGTGTTGCAAATACTGCTGTCAGGAGTTTTCTAGAAATTCTTTCGTCAATACTCCAATTGAAGTTTCTGGCGAACTTAACGTGCTAGTTCAATAAAAAGACTAAGAGTGAGTAGCAAACCGTATTGGTTTAGCTAACCAAGATATATACACAATATCATTCATTTATATTGATATTTATCCCTCAAAAGGTTAAACCAGATTTTCAACTATTAGCACATATCTATCTCTTTCGGACAATTAGATTTTATCCTGATCAATAGTGTACACTCACTAGCATCTTTCATTGGTCACTTGGCCTTTGTATGATGTATCTGCTTGGTCCAGCGCATCGGTTTCTCTCATCTTAAAAATAGGAAATTCGTTCATCAAATCTTTTCCCAACCTCCAATAATAAACTATCGATGTCATGAGATATCTATGTGCTTCTAGATACTATGTAGAGTGATAAAGTAATTTGTGATGCACGTGTAATCTAGTACAGCTAACTGGGCACCAAAATAGGAATACCCCACACAAAACTTCAAGATAACACTATGAAGAAAGATGGAATGGGAGTATATATAAAGGGTAAGACAAAAATAAAATGAGCGAACAAGGGTATTATACAGCAGGGGTACTTTTCACTTGATCGTAAAACTGGCAAAGACTTCTAGTTAAAGAGATCCATTCTTTTTTATGAAGGATGTAAAATAAAACTTCAGCAGGACTGTCATAGATTTCTATTCTGATCCATGTCCGATAACGTCGTGTGCCACTAATTTGCACCATCTCTTGGACCCCAACCAGATGATTATGATGGACCGGCAGATGCCTTTCCTGTACAGAATTTTTTATATCACGTCATTATATATATATATATATATATATATATATATATATATATATATATATATATATATATATATATATATATTGAAGTCTAACAGATCACTACAACAAACAGGTGTATGCACAAATATCTCCCAGTCCTCCAGAAGTGTTTGTATGAAGAGTCTTCGAAGTGTGGATAAACTTCCCTTGCACACCCTTCCTCAATAGATGACATTATTTTTCAGTCCTGTCCAACGAATTGAATGCTTTCAAAGCGATTTCATACTCGGTAAAATCTGTATGGGCAAGAATCTACGATTATCGTTGAACTCATGACATGCCTGAGTAGACTAGCTTGCATCCAGAAGTTTTAATGGACTTTCAAAACGTCAGTGCTCATAAGCTGAAAGTTCATTGTTGAAGTTTTTGAGCTGTTAGAAAATAATGTTAAGTGGTCCTATGTATCTTCATTTATGAAGTATCGAGATCCTTTCACTTTTTATCTCATTTTTAATTATTATTGTTGTCGTCTTCCTGTCCTGATATTATTTCTCGTCAATTCAACGGTAGACGCATAATAATTCTGTCTAAAAATAATAATGTTATCGAAAATTCCGACTATAGAGATATGTTATTAAAATTGTCTGTAAATGAAAAATATTTCAATCAAATAATTTTGTTGTATTCAAGTTGGTTGCAGTAGTTATGACTTGTTTGTTGTGCAATACTCTTATTAAGCATCATTACCGATACAAGTTATACATGTCAGTCTATGTGTTTCAAGTTATTAAATATTTATTTTACCTGAATCTATTGGTTTTCATTAACCTTTAAGTGCATATACATATACCCTATAAATGAAGTGATTTTGTACTTGACACTGTATCTCTTTATTTTTAGTATTGTTATATGATGTAATATTTTTTTAAATTCAGAAGTAGATTGCATGTTTAAATTTCATCATGTGTAGATTTGATGGATTGTTGACATTTTGAACTCAACTAATATACAACGAATCAATTTTAAATATATTTAGAAGATCATTCATCACTCTCATTATGTATGTATTGTCTGTGAAATTTTATAAAAACAATAAAATCATTCATGATTGTAAAATTTGTGTCTTTATTATTCGTCTTAACCTAGATAATATGTCACTTTAAGAGTTATCTAAAGTAATTGATAACTCTAGAATATCGAATATCATTTATGTTAGTGAATTTTGGTTTGGATGTAGCTTCAACCGAAATCTCTAAATAAGATGTCTAAACAAATGGAAGTTTTTAAAATGATCTTAACTTAATCCAATCCAAGAAATTCTTTTTCAACCTATGATTATTGAAGAACTTTAATTAATGAATGAATGGACGATGACTTACTAAAAGTACTCTCAGCATTACGGCGATACCACATTCTCTCCAACACTTAATCGTGACACTACTTGGTATTCAGTCCCTTCTATCCCCTTATTTTACACGATCATATGCTATTACCAACTTCGTGTGAAATAATTGTTTTTGCACCAGATTCTTGAGTAAATCAGTAATCGATTGTCAGATTCAATGGTTTGTGTGGTAAACAACTGTCACCCTAGTTCGCATGATTAGAAAATTACTTTAAATGCTTCATCTACTTATAAGTAGTTCAGTGGAGGTTAAACGATTTTTTCTCTATATAACATGTATTTAATTATCTTTTCATTTTGTTTTAGGAAGCATCTTTAATAGTTGTTCATTTAATCGGTGCAATGATGACTTTCGGATTGGGCATCATATTTTCAGCATTAGTCACCTATTCTACACGTAGACATTTGGAATACAATTTCAGGATATATGTATTCCGTCTAATTTTAACTATTTGTGGTTTTCTCGCGAATCTCGGAGGTGCGTACTATTTTAAAGTTTTACTATTAGATCGACCTTTATTTTCATTTATACTGTTTCATTGCTTCTCAGTTAAGTTTCACACAATGAATCGGGGTATATGCGTATACACATTTCCAACATAAACATTGATAGTTTTTACTTATATCTTTGCTTTACACTTATTTTTTCATTTAGCTTAAAATTATTTCAAAAAATTCTATTGACTATCGATAGTTGTGATCGATTTCTCCAATTTCCCTCAGATGATAAATTCAGTAAAGTTTTTTATTATCATCTGATGAGTACGCATCTGAATTGTTTCAAAAATCCACTAAATTTTTTTCTTTGCGTTTACGAGTATAAATCATTATCACTTTGCTTTTACAAATATTTGTGACAGTCTGACAAAACGAAAGTGTATATTTCTTAGGACAGGATTTTTCAGTATTTGACAGTTCTACTAGAGTTATTTATTTTATTTAGTCGTACGGTATCAAAGAAATGTTACTCTTTGCATCGTATAGATTATTCATTACAACTGTTAACTCAGAAGTAAGAAATTCCTAGGATCGACTTTCAGTCACCTTGTCGTTTCTTGTAACAAGCTATATTTATTTATGTCATCGTTTTCATTAATTTCAGTGTTCATTTTTGGGCATTTATCGGGGGGAATCCACGGTCCGTTCCCCAGAAAATGGGACCCGTCTGAAGCGGTAGGTTTATTTTGCTGCTTAAACAATTTAAATCCATTATATATATATATATATATATATATATATAATGTTTATTCGTTGGGATCTTCTTCATTGTAACACTATTGAATCAAATAATTCTTACCTACTTTACGTGTATTTGGATCTGCCTCTTTATTTTCCTTGTATGTGTATTTTGATTTATGACTGCAAATAGTTTCTTCAGCTATTGTGAATGATTTCAGTTGATCTCAGATGTAATAATTGTTTACACCTATTCTACACGAAATTACATATTATTCTGTTTATTATTCAATTATTTCCTTTTCTTACAAGTATATTGTAGATGTAATTATTATCAAGTTTTATTTGGTTTCTTTCTTCATAACTTGTGACCATCTAATGAAAAAATAACACTTAAGTAATTGATTGTGATCAATGGTAAATAAAAAAACTAATTGTTGTTATACAATACAGTGATTTATTCTGTATTGCTTAATTTATTGGTCCAATATTCAGTTATACCCCACACCTGTAAATAAACAGAAATAAATGACTCGTTTTTATATCTTTATGATTACATTAATTTAGACAATTTATTCATGTCGATTACAGCAAAGTTGTCGACTGTATAACTGAGATCCAAAATACTAAATTGTTAAATTACAATGATGTATCTGAAGTAATATTTAGTTTTACAGTCGCGATTCTATTTAAACAAATTATAAAGCATGTTTTTGTTAATTTTTAGTTTTGTATAGATAACTGTGTGTTTTTGAAGGACTCTTACTTACTGTTTTCCGCTTATTTTTAACGTATTGATCAAAAGTGTCTTCGTAATTTTCATTAATGCATGTCAAATAAGCATGCCTACAAACAAAAAATGGCATCTTTGTATTGTTTGCTAACATTTTATGAAGGTATGATTATGCAAGTGTAACCGGCTTGCTTGAATATCTCGGCTACCTGTTCGTGCCACTCAATATTTCAAGAAGTTATCTGGTTCCTTGTTTGTCTTAATAGATCATTATGTCAATTAGTTGCATAACCTATTCGGGTGCGTTTGTGGAAGGTTTATGAACATTCGCTGTACAAGTTAGAAAAACGTTTAATCGGAGACATCGTGATGACTGGCCATATGCATTGAAAAGAATGAATATTATTTAGATATGGACTTATGAAATGCTAGTATCTAACAGGGGATCACTCAATATCGATGGAGAAATAAAAAACAGAAACTAACTAAAATACTTTGCGTTGAAAATTCTATATTATACCAAAGATATAATAGAACAGAACTAATAATAGATAAATTATAAGATTGCCTATATGTGGAACTTCGCTTCAAAGTTGCTACACTTGGCAGTTGAAGAGATTTAGGGAGTCAATAAGGATGGCTTGCGCACAGTACTTTGCAGATCATAGGAGAAGCTAAAGAAGACAGTCTATGATCAATTTGGATTGCAGATGACACAACAAGATCCAAATGGATGACTGAAGACTAAGTATACATATTACAAAAACATTCTTTAATTAAAAAAATACAGTTCCTATCCTGCTATCTTTTTCTGGACGACCGTGTTATGATATAAACAGGACTATATTAATACATTACCCTATGTTATTTAGCTTTTGCAGTAATTTTAATGTTTCACTTTTTAGAGCAACATATATAAGTGAACAATATTTTTTCCGATTAGATCCTCATCAGGCTTTACTCTAATAAAGAGTAATATTTATATGCATATACGAAATTATTAAACCAATCAAGGTAGTTTATAAGTTAATTATAACAATGAAAAAGATGGCATAAGTGAAAATTCAGTATCTAGGAAAGTTCAATAAAATTGAAATCCACTTATATCTGATAAATGTTGTTTTCTTTTATATAGGGTTTTAAATATCATGCAATGAGTAGCTTTTGCGAATGGCTAATGTCCTTCACATTCCTACTGTTTTTCGCTTCTATGATATTTGAATTGAGGAACTATGAGTTGGAATCGGTTAAAGTAAGCTTTTACTATTGTCATTATTACCTATAATCGTAAAATTTACTTTATGGTATTGCGACTTACTTATTCTCCTAACTTCTTCAAAGTCGACAAATAAAACTCATTTTGTTCTAAAATAGTGTAGTGATTATTTGACAAACTGAAAGTCCATCATGATTTTTTAAGTTGTTCAGTATACCTAGTAAACCTAGGTTTCTTAACAATACTGTCATTTATGAGTGATAAAAATTTCATGTTCTAGAGAAATGAAAACTGAACCTGTTTATCATATTCTAGGAATAGCCATCATTACTATCATCGAGTTTTCAGTTCATATGCTTCCTCTTAAGTAATCCCAACCAATTGAATAAGAAAAATAAAAGTCATTTATCTTATTTAAGATTTAGTGGCCCTATATCTCACTCTGATTGGATCGTATGAATGATTATTATCGAAATGTACATGCTACTAATTCTCGTTTATTATCGACTTAACTCGTGTTAGTGAATAACGGGATTAAAATAAGTAAACCCCGAGAATGGATTTCGAATACGTATATTTCATACAATCGTTAGTCCAGACAGACGATCAGAGAAATGAAATGACACGCAGTGAAGGCGAGTGAACCAACTCGACTTAACCAGGCGTAAACCAATATTTATAGTGAACACACATGCGATCATAAAAAAGTCAGGATTAATAAGCGAGTTACTGACAGGGAGAATGAACAAACTGACCTGTCCAAAGGCTAAAATAACCTATGTGGGTTTAACATACTACAAAGATTCTACAGCATTTAACACCCATTGTTTATAATAATTTTGATTTACAATGCCTAGACCAGTGTGCTGGTTATACAATCACTACCATTATAGTTAGATGTAAACATAGACCCAGTTTTATTAATTTACACTTTTTTGCCAGTAATTTGTTTATAATTCATTATTAAGATCATTCTATCCAATGCTTACACTACACGGGTTAACTAGCAAAATATGTTTGGATTATGATTTTAAGTTATTGATTTTGTCACGGACTTATTAATATTGTGGATGATGATTCCTAAAAGGATGATTAACCTGTCTAATTAATTTACTTTTTTTATACTAGATAAGGCGTATAGTTATTGCGCATGAAAGCAATGAACAAACACCTCTCCTCGCCTAAGCCATCACTTTCTGTTCTTATGTAACTATAACTTAGTGAATAAGAACAAAATGCTTTGATCCATTTCATTAGAATTACAATTTTCACTTAACTTAATACACCATGTGAACTTTTTCTTTATGTTGATTTTGTAATTTTTTTCTATTTTCATCGAAAGAACACATTTAATTCAGAAAAATATTTAGCCTTCTGTATTTTGTTGGACAAGAAATAAAATAACACAACAGGCACTTTGAAAATTCCTCTTTCATTTTAGCGATGATTTAACTTATAGGTCAATTACATGTTTTAGTAGTCAGTCTTGAAGTTCACAGTTTGTATAGGTCAGTGAAACTACACAGCCATCCGAACCGAAAACTTCGACCTTTCCGTGGACCTGAAACCGAATGACTAAAAGATTTGTTACGACATTTACTTATTAAATCACACTCATGATTTGAGTTTATTTTCAAGTTTGGTGAATTCAGCTTCCATGCATCAATAAACGTACAGTACAGCGTTGATCCACCTTTTTTCGCATTTGCGTATCTATGTCATATCACGTTTGGAGTAAAGTCGTGTATTCGAACATGTACATAATTACTACATCACGATTAACATGTATAACAATGATATCGAGTATAACATTGAAATACACTACCCTTCATGAGTATTTATTTGGTAATTATTAGACGTTAACTTTGTTGATCTTTATTCAGTACAATTAAATAGCAATAGACCGAAATACATGAACTATTTTTAAAAAAAATATCGTCAAATTCACAAATAATAGCTTCACCTCACTTTTAAATGTATTCACAAGTACACAGTGTCATAGACTAGTCTACTAAGCGTATCATTTATTCCTGGATCAATCTTTATTCTAACTTTTGTACATCATCATGGTATCACTACAAAACAAGAACAAACTTGATAAAATTAATTTTTCTTTTACTTCTATCATGGAATTGTAGTGAGATAATTACAGTTTCTATGATGATTTCATGAATAAACAACCAAATCTGGAATAAATTAATTATTTCACAGTTAAAACAAAATGACAAGTATACATGATTTCTTTTAATTCGAAAAAGATGGATTAGTTAACTATGTAAATATAATTTCGTAAAAAGGTTGGTTATAAATTGTTTTCATTTAATTGAATAAATAAATCTTAAATATGAAAAAAACAGTGGACAGATAAGAGATGTGATTCGAAATTCATCCCCTGTTTAATAGTAGCTTAAATCTAGAAAAGCAAACAAACAATTGATTCTAGGAAAGTATATTTTCATTATTATTATTATTACCATAATTATCAACACTAATTATACTCCATCGATTAACAATCTATAAAAGATGAATAAGTAAACAAATTTCAGCACGACTGACATGTAAATTTATTACATATATACATACCACACAAGTGTTATTATAATAGTTAACTGATACAATCTTGTTAATTATAATTTATCCAACTTTATAACAGAATAACAGTGTGATAATCGAATTCAAATAATCTAAACAAAGTTTTATTTCGACGCTTTTCTTTTTTTGAAAAAACACTCACATATTTTTATAATACATTAAGTCGTTTTTTTGCTGTCACTTGTAGTTATTTCAAACAACAAGATACTGGTTAAAACTTATGAAAAAGTTAACTGAGTTCCAAGATGAAAAAAGTCCGCTCGTGTTAAAATGGATGTCCAATATACTTTGTTTAGACTCAATTAGGAAATTATCTTAAATGATTGTACTTTAAACTATAAATCCACCTGCAATAAGCTTGAGACTTGACACTTCATGGAAGCGGAGAGTTGAACTAATTTTTTTCTTTGAAATACTGAATACAATTTTACACATCCACTAGTGCAATTCAATATGCTGAAACAGTAAAAGACTGCGTAACTCTTTATTAATAAATTTTTGAGAGTCGAATAATTTGCCGCAATCTGTCCAATTGTTTGCTGTATCTATGGCTTAAATTTGCTTATACCTTTAAGTATATCCCATCCTACCAGTGCACTTATAGGAACATTAAGAGTATGATCGCTATGGACAGGATTCCACTCATTAAAACCTCCCTAACTGAAAATATATTACACCTACAGCGTCTCTGGTATACTAAAATAATTTAAATATCTAACTTGAACAGTGGATCACTAAACAACATGGCGCATGCATATCAATAGATCTCTTATGGCAATTATTGTTGTTGCTTCTTACTTGGCTTATTTTATTATCTCTGCTTATAAGATTATTATAATCATTCCGTTGCGGCACTGAAAATGACCTTGGATACACTTCACGCATCAACAGGATGTTAACTTACAAAAAAATAACGGTAGAAAACTGACACCTCGTGCTGATGTAATTCTTGTGGGAAATGTACTACCTAAACAATTTTTAGCCATAACAATTCAAATAATCGAAGATCATATATAGCTCCTTTACGTTTGACATTACTGCCCATATCAAACTGAGTGTGTCTATAAACTGGCAACAAATTCTGTAATCTTCAGAAAATTTATTCATTTTCCTCTAGACTTTTTGATGTCGGATTGCGCAAGATATGTGGTTTGATCTTGAAATTTTCATATTATTTTTTAAAAAGCATCATTGATACGATATTTTGAAAAGAAGCGAACTTTTACAACTTATTCTGCTTACATCCTGTCTGATTGATTGCTGTTGAGACATGTCACAGTTTGCATACAACACAATTGTAGATAGTCAATGAAAAATTAGCGTAACAAAACAAGCGGTTAAATATTTGCAAAAAACTTTAGTACCTTTTTTTCTTCAAAGTATGCTCTGATGATGTTTTTCCGAAGGACAGAGAAGATTATGGTCAGAGAATGTAATATTTTCAAACAATTTTCCTTCCCCTAAACTACGAACCTCAGGCCTAGACTCACGTGTCATTTTAGTGGAATTTATTCCATCTTATTCAGTGAAATTTGATGGGGTTCCATAAATCTAATTGACCCTATGAAATAAATTCCTACTAATTGTAATCGTTTGCATATGCAAAATATGTGGTTGGTACAGACTACACTCGCAATAAAGTCATAAAAAACTAGATGTATCATGTACGGGACATTGTATTTCGTCAGTGTATTCGTCTAACATAGCTGAGTTGGTCACATATTTCGATCCCATAAAAATATTTCTATGTTTGAGAGCAGTTTAAGACAAAATAAAACAGAAATATCATTGACAAGGATTATTCACGTTGTTTGCCCCATATAAAACAGCTCTATATTATTATGTATAGATTCAACTTCTAAAGATTTTAAAATACAACTTTTTCATTAGTGCTTCAGTAAAAAAAAACATTAATAATGTTATTAGGGACAATAATTGACGTACCTTTATATCATGTACTTTGTAATCTTTCAATTCCCATACCAGTGTAAAAATAAAACATATAAATGATAAAGCTGTAATCCATTCAGACATACTACTTATTACATGAAACGAATAACCCTATTAAGAATTTAAAAAATAAAATTGAATAGATTGATACCAAAGTTCATTGAAATGTTATTTTACCAAAAATAAAAGTAAGATTAAACTGAAATAACCTTATTAATCAAACAAAACATAGTTAAATTACATATTTTATAAACAATTATCGAATATTCATAATTTATAGCTAAATTAAATATTATTGTTTTGTACTTATAAATAAATATCATTATCGATAATGTTAATGAAAAATCTGACATTAAACTGTTACACTAAATAAACGTGACTAATTATCATAAACTTCCTAGATAGTGTGAAGCTAAAAATCATCATTAAACTGAATACATACTTCTTAGTTTTGAATGTTAAACACAATCATATCAAGTTATCGAATCAAAATCTAATGGTTAATATTTATAACTTTAGTGACTTCCAGCTTAATCGATTTGACAGAAACAAAATAACTATTCAAATAATCTTGAGTTCTAAATGATTTACCAACTAAATACTACATCAGGATTATACGAAAGTTTTAAAAACCACTGTAGTTTTCTGGTATCCCTTGATTTAAATACAAAAAACCAATGAAGCTAATGGTGGTTAACTTTCTTTGATGAAACAGGGAAGCGACACATCCTAATGATGTAATGCAAAAATGATTCAGTTTCAAATTACTGACTAACTATTGTACCATTTTTGGTTAGCGGTCAGAATGAAAAGTCTGATTAATAATATGCAATATAGCAATCATGAAGCACAGCTCTGTGTGTATATTTTACTCGTTGTAAGAGAGTGATAATAAGCCAGGCTGATTCGAACCAAAAAGAATGTGATAGTTTCTCAGAAATAATTGGCACAGAAAAAATTTAGTGTAATCTACGAATAAGGATACACTAAAATGAAGCTTTCTTTTATTACAGATAAAGTCAAATACGTACACTAGGTTTGTGAATGTATCATTCCAACTAATAAAACGTAGTTACAGAGACTTAAAAGTTTACATTAATTTTAGTGACTGAATAATGAATGTAGACCCTAGTGCAAATGATAAATCAATGGGATAATGACTGAGGAAAACATATAGACATCTCACTGTCAAAAGAAAGGTACTCAAGCTCCATAGAAAGCTATATGACTAATCTACACTAAATAAAACGTGTGATAAGAAAAACTAAACGGTTTCTCTCTGTATTTAATCAAATACATTGTGTCAGATCTAAAGACAGATCGAGAGTTATACAACCAACTTCATTTACCTAAAGATACAAATGAATACTACTTTAAGTTTTTTCTACTATAGTATCACAGAATAACTATGTTAATTAGAAATACGGAAAGAATGATGATATTTAATCTATGATTTTCTATGGATATTTCAATTAACAAGATTGATAAGTGGCACGGAATATAAATTTTTCGAGCATTGATAAACATGTTGATTAAAAGTTTCAACAAGGTCCAACCAGGACAAACTAATAAGTCAAGTTATTCATATATATTTGTAACAATTGTCCCTACTGTAGAAACTATTGATAATTATTGTTGAAGTATGAAAGCACACATCTTTTAAGAAAAACATAAATAGGCAAACAATATTATTTTCAGTTAGATTCTTACCAGTCTTAAATCTAACATACAATAATACTTAAATACATATATGAAATTATTAAATCAATTACGGCAGATAATTAAAAAAACACATGGTGTCATTGAATAAGAAAAAGAGAGTTCAGCGAATAAAATTTTCTTTTCGACGAAATCACTCACTTAAGCTATACATTCGGCAGTTTATGAGTTAGTAATAACATTGGAATAGATTACATGAATAAACAATAAGTAAGAATCAATTTATATTGGTTATCTAGAAATTCTCATTGATGTTTATCACTGCAATCGGCATATATGTATTCTGTACTGATTGCCGCAATATTGCCACTAAGTCACAAGCATTATAAGCAGAGTTGAATGATGGCTAGCAATTGGATTCATTACGCGTATTTCGTTTTACTGGGGACTTGTCGGCCGGATGTAAAAGTTACAAATTTATAGTTTGATGACAGGTATACTAGTTGTGATAAGAATAACGAAGGCTTGAATCAATGTTTTATGATAGGCAGTAAGCCAACATGGAAAATGAGATACGGAAATAACGTTTATTAAAAAGTATTAGAATCGCGTAAAAAATGTTTAAATATGTTTAAGTATGGGGAATGATAATAAGTAAAATCGTTTGCCAAGCCTCATTTGGCCAAAGAAGAGATACGAATTTTACAAATTGTTTGCGAATACAAGCATTCGAGTTATTAGGTCCAATCCGTATAGTTTCTGCTGTATGAAAAAGATGACATCAAATTTTATGAGAAAAGGAAGTAGATATACAATGAGTTACTCAAACTGACTTATTTCTATCTACTACATGATCGATATCCTCACACGCTTTCCAACCACGAAGGGAGGTGTCCACTAATTTGTCGGCTTGAGTGTAAACGCCTCCCTTGAGTAAGTTTAACGACAACAATAACAAATTTATATTTAGGCTCAGTAGTCGAGTATGCTAAGCGTTCGCGTGCGAGACTGAACGCACTGGGTTCGAATCCCGCGTGCGGGATCGTGCATGCGCACTGCTAAGCAGTCCCACAATAGGACGAAACGGCCGTCCAGTGCTTCCAGGTTTTGCCCCCAAATGCCCTGGTATGGTCGAGAGTTGGGAGAGTCCGCTCTTCCTCTCGGAATGCTCTCAAATGGACACGCGTATACAGTCTCTGCCAGGGACGTATATCAAGAGATTTATGTGGCGCATATATATTTGGTGCCTCCTTGTACCAATATCTATGTGTTAAAAAAATAAATAAATAAATAAATGTATTTAAGCATTAACCAAGTGATTCAGCTGACCATTGTTGCTACATGACGTGGTGGTCGGGCTTGCCTATCGTGATGAAGCAACTGAGCTACACTGGCTGGAACAACCATTCCTCAAGGCCCTACCATGCCAGACAGGTCGGTTGAAGAGCGGTAAGACTAAAAGCAACAAAATCAAGGTCCGAAGGCCAAGTCGTACTGCTGACTGTACAGAGGTGTGACGACGGTAAGGTGTTTCCTTCAGACAACCAGCATAACAGCGATGCTGCCTTTCCAAAAGGAGGGGTGGGGTTAGAAAAGGTCGACCCTAAAAATGCACACCTTGCCCTATCCCACGGATATCCGTCTCCGGCGGTAAGGTCTCAACAAGTACGGAGCTAAAACAAAAATTACTCATAAAAAGGTCATGTGTGACCGATCTCAAGCAGCTGTCCCTTGGGCACTGCGGCCACGCTCTCGGGTCAATAAGACCACCTCTAACCCAGTTTCCTTTCCAGGTACCTCCAGCAGAACCCTTCCACGGTGTGGGCAACCGGGAAGTGATAACCGCCCTCATACCTCTAACAGCACTCAAGACCACTGTATTCATAATCAACCTACCTCTTCAATTCCTATTACTCCTCCCCCTACATCGACTTTCAAATCTAAACGATTCTAGTGCGCAAAACACTGTCCCAGGTCTACTGAAACCCCGCTCCAAACTACATATCGGAGCCTTCAACGTACGCACACTATGTCAAATCGGTCAGCAGGCTTCCTTGGCTAAAACCTTAGAATCTCGTGCCATTGATGTATGTTGTGTCTCCGAAACACGCATACAGGATCCTAGCGTGGTCATTCACTTGACCTCACCTCGGCAAAACGGAGTGCCGACGAGATACACCCTCCGTGTATCTGGCGACCCGATGGCTAGTTCTCGTGGACTGGCAGGTGTAGGCATAGCACTAAGCATGAGGGTGGAACAAGCGCTATTAGAGTGGATCCCCGTTAATAGTCGTCTATGCGCTGTTCGGCTAGACGGCTCCGTAAGAACTCGAAAGGATAGGGACACACGTCGTTGCCTTTTCGTCGTTTCTGCCTACGCTCCCACTGACTGAAGTTCGGATGAAGTGAAAGATGAATTTTACAGAAAGCTGTCTGAACTTCTTCAGAAAGCTAAACGTTCAGACATAGTACTCGTAGCAGGCGACTTTAATGCCCAGGAAGGTAGATTAAACTAAACAGAAAGACATTTAGGTGGGTATTTTAGTATTCCGGCACAGCGAACAGATAATGGTGATCGTCTGCTGCAACTGTGCTCAGACAATTGTTTATTTCTGACAAACACTGGTTTTGAGTATAAGGAGGGAAATCGTCTAACATGGAGACCCTCTGCACCAAACCAACGATGGACTCAAATAGATCATATTGCCATCAGTCATCGTTGGAGAGGGTCGATAGAAGATTGTCACTTATAATGCAATACCTGCTTGAACCCCGATCATGCTCTAATGCGGGAACGCATCTGCTCGCGCCTCACTAGACGCAGAAAGGCCACCATAAGAAGACTCATTAGAATTGAATTCAGTGATGAGAAAACCAAAAGTAGGTCCCAGGAACAACTGAGGTCACACTTAGTTAGTTCTGAAAACGAGGCTGACCCAGATGTTGCTTGGAAAGTTATACAAGCAGCTGTGGAAACAGCAGTGACATCTACTAGTGATTTAAACCACAGGGTTAAAAAGAACCAATGGATTTCTTCAAGGTCTATTGCACTGATGGATTCTCGCAAACTCATCCCATCAGGCTCTGAACACGATAAAGAGCGTAAAGAAACCAGATCTAGGTTAAGCAAAAGTCTAAAGAACGATCGTGAGCAGTGGTGGGCAACGAAAGCAAAGGAACACAAAACAACTCTACAGACTAATAAAAGAAACTGGAATTAATAAACCAAGTGTAAGTCAGACTATTTCAGAAAAAAACGACACTCATCTGCTCCCAGTCCAGACGTTTAGAACGATGGGCGGAACACTTTAAGGAGCAGTTTAGCTGGCCTTCAGCTACTCTACAACTACCCTATATTCCCAGACAGTATGAATGGAACATTGAAGTAGGTCCCCCAACGCTAGCTGAAGTTCAAAAGGCTATAGCTAATCTGAAACGAGGAAGGGTAGCTGGTCCAGATGGTGGTCTAGTTTTAGCGATTAGGTTGACTAATATTTTAGCTAAAATCTGGGAATTAGACGTAATTCCCACTGACTGGTCACAATCATTGATCGTTCCAAATATATATAAAAGGGTCAAAATCATCCTGTAATAACCATAGTGGGATCAGTTTGACTAATATAGCATCCAAAATACTAGCCTTGATAATTATCGGACGCCTAACTAAGACTCATGAACTGCAAACACGAGAAAATCAGACTGGCCTCAGACCTGGTCGTGGCTGCATCGACCACATATTCACCATTCGTCAGGTTCTAAAACACAGGCATACTTATCGGCGTCCGACAATTGTGGTCTTCCTTAACTTAAAAGCAGCGTTTGACTCCGTAGAACGGAAGGTTCTGTGGCAGTGTCTGTCATTGAAAGGTGTACCTCAGAAGGACATAAACCATGTGAGGGATCTTCACTACTAGTCGAGGCAGAGCTTATGGCGAACTGTCATCTGCTTTCGCAACCTCAAGTGGTGTCCGTCAAGGCTGTCCACTTTCTCCATTTTTGTCTAACTTCATCATAGATCTACTAATGGAAATAACGCTCTCGTCGACTGAATTATCGAGCGTCGATGCGGTATGGCAACTTGGACTGATGCGCGTATGTACCTGGTCCTATGTTGTAGCTGACTGACTGACTGACTGAAAAGTGATTCAAACATTATGTAACATGACATTACATATCATTGTTTCAGAAAATAAACGCATTAGATTAATGACAGCAGTGATATCGACTTTATTACTTACTTACTTACGCCTGTTACTCCCAATGGAGCATAGGCCGCCGACCAGCATTCTCCAACCCACTCTGTCCTGGGCCTTCTTTTCAAGTTCCATCCAATTCTTGTTCATTTTTTTCATATCTATCTCCATTTCTCGGCGTAATGTATTCTTTGGTCTTCCTCTCTTCCTTCGACCTTGAGGGTTCCATATGAGGGCTTGTCTTGTGACGCAGTTCGGTGCTTTCCTCAATGTGTGTCCTATCCACTTCCAGCGCTTCTTCCTGATTTCTTCCTCCACTGGGATCTGACTTGTTCTCTCCCACAGTAGGTTGTTGCTTATAGTGTCCGGCCAGCGGATCTGAAGTATTTTGCGTAGACAACTGTTAATAAACACCTGTATCTTTTGGACGATGGATTTCGTAGTTCTCCAGGTTTCCGCGCCATACAGTAGAACTGTCTTGAAATTTGTATTGAAAATTCTGACTTTGGTGTTGGTTGCTAATTGTTTTGAGTCCCAGATATTCTTCAGTTGTAGATATGCTGCTCTTGCTTTGCCAATCCGTGCCTTCACATCTGCATCAGATCCACCGTGTTCATCGATGATACTGCCCAAATATGTAAAGGTTTTTACATCTTCCAAAGCTTCTCCGTCAATTGTGATTGGATTGGTACATGTTGTGTTGTATCGAAGAATCTTGCTTTTCCCTTTGTGTATATTGAGACCTATTGCTGCTGAGGCTGCAGCTACACTGGTTGTCTTCTCCTGCATTTGTTGTTGTGTGTGCGATAGAAGAGCCAGATCATCTGCGAAGTCTAGATCATCCAACTGCATCCTAGCTATCCACTGTATCCCGTGCTTCCCTTCAGATGTTGATGTCTTCATGATCCAGTCGATCACCAGGAGAAAGAGAAAGGGTGACAGTAAGAAACCTTGCCTGAAACCGGTCTTTACTTCGAACGACTTTGTCAACTGTCCTCCATGAACGATCTTGCAGTTTAATCCATCATAGGAATTCTGTATGATATTGACTATCTTCTGAGGCACGCCGTAGTGTCGAAGAAGCTTCCATAGGGTTGTTCTGTCCACGCTATCAAATGCTTTCTCATATTCAATGAAGTTGATATAGAGTGATGAATTCCATTCAATTGATTGTTCCACAATGATCCGTAGAGTTGCGATTTGGTCTGTGCACGATCTATCCTTACGGAATCCTGCCTGTTGGTCTCGAAGTTGGGCGTCTACGGAGTCCTTCATCCTGTTTAACAATACCCTGTTGAAGACTTTTCCCGGTATTGAAAGAAGAGTGATTCCCCTGTAGTTGTCACAGTTGCTGAGATCGCCTTTCTTTGGTATTTTGACTAGAAGTCCTTCTTTCCAGTCTTTTGGTACCTGTTCCTCATCCCAGATCTTTGTGAAGAGAGTTTGGAGTATCCTTGCAGTTACCGCTACGTCTGCTTTCAGTGCCTCTGCTGGAATGCTGTCTAGTCCTGCTGCTTTGCCACTCTTGATTTGTCTGATAGCCATGCTGATTTCTTCAATTGTCGGTGCGCCAACATCGATTGGGAGGTCCGTGAGTGCTGCTTCGATGTTGGGTGGGTTCAGTGGGGCTGGTCGATTCAAGAGTTCTTTGAAGTGTTCTACCCACCTGTTTCGTTGTTCTTCAATGTTGGTGATTATCTTGCCTTCCTTGCTTTTCACTGGTCGTTCTGGTTTACGGTGATTTCCGGAGAGTTTCTTTGTTGTTTCATACAGTTGTCTCATGTTTCCTTCTCTGGCAGCCTTTTCCGCCGTCATTGCCAAATCTTCCACATATTTACGTTTGTCGGTTCTGATGCTCCTTTTCACTTGCTTGTTTACTTCTGTGTATTCAGCTTGTGCCTTGACTTTTTCTGCTCTTGTTCGACTGGTATTGATTGCTACTTTCTTGTTCCTCCTTTCTTGAATCTTATCCAGTGTATCGACCGTGATCCAATCCTTGTGATGGTGCTTCTTTTGGCCCAGAACCTCATGACATGTTGAAGTGATTGCCTCTTTTATCTCTTTCCAGTTGCTCTCCATAGTAGTTCCTTCTCCATTGAGTAGATCATGAAAGGCTTGGAACTTATTGCTGAGGGTTATCTTGAATTTATTGAGTTTGTCATTATCCCGAAGAAGAGCCGTATTAAATTTTTGTGATATTGTCCTCCCCGTTGTCCAGTGCCTCTTGAGTTTCAATTTCATCTTGGCGACCAGCAAGTGATGATCTGATGCTATATCAGCTCCTCTCTTTGTTCTCACGTCCTCCATCGTCCTCCTGAACTTTTTGTTGATGCAGATATGGTCGATTTGGTTCTGTGTGCTGTGATCCGGTGAAGTCCATGTGGTTTTGTGTATGCGTTTATGTGGGAATATAGTCCCGCCTATGACCAGTTTATTGAAGGCACATAGATTTGCAAATCTCTCACCATTTTCGTTCCTTTCTCCCAGTCCGTGTCGTCCCATGATCTCTTCATATCCGGTGTTGTCAATTCCAACCTTGGCATTTAGGTCTCCCATCAGAATAGTCAGGTCTTTTGTTGGGCACTTCTCGACGATTGACTGCAGCCTATCGTAGAATTGATCTTTAGCGTCTTCATTGTAGTCATTGGTAGGCGCGTAGCATTGGATGACGTTCATTGTAATCCCCGTTTTCTTTGTTTTGAAGGAGGCTTTGATGATCCTTGGTCCATGAGATTCCCATCCTATAAGTGCATTTTGTGCTTGTTTGGACAGCATCAATGCAACTCCTTGTGTATGTGGGGCATTTTCTTGTTCATGTCCGGAGTATAACAGCAGCTCCCATGAAGCTAGTCGTTGTTGTCCAACTTGCGTCCAATGTGTTTCACTGATCCCAAGCACCTCTAAATTGTATCTCCTCATTTCTGCAGCAATTTGGAAAACTCTCCCAGTCTCCCACATTGTGCGAGCATTCCATGTACCTAAATAAATGGTTTCTCTGGTTGTCAGGAGGGGCATCGGCCTCGTGACTTCCGAAGAAACTCGGCTTTCATCATGAGGCGTCATAATTCTTCTAAACGAAGACCTCCTGACACCCAGGGCAGAGTTTAAATGGTTTGAATAATTTTTTCTGGTTAGCGTTTTTTTAGCGAGTTAGTTTTCTACGGGATGGGGTCGCTAACCCCATGCCCAACCCTCCTCCTTTATCCGGGCTTGGGACCGGCAGTAGCCCTCGGAAAGGGACTCCAGGCGGAGTTTATCGACTTTATTGGAAAATATTAAAAAAAAAACCAACTCAAGTAAAAATGAATATTGGCTTTTGAAAATGTCCAACAAAATTGAGCTACCACGGTGAATGAATCAAGATCTTTTGTTGATAAATTAACAGACTACCAAGACACTCCTATTTTAAATGCATTTTCAATTGATCCATACACCTTGAAGAATGTTTTTCTTGTTAACTTGTTTATATGTTGTACGATCTTTTACATTTCTTCTACTTCAAATTTTCATCATTTTATTTGTGTGAGGAACTTTTTGTAGTCCCATAAATTCTATTATGAAAACGAAAAATACACACGTGGACACAACCAACAACTGACCAGCCAAATAAGCGATACTACTCACTATTACAACATAACGCATATCGTAAGCCATGATTTCATATATGAGGTCACTACAAGTAATTTGAAATTTCAGAGCACTGAACAATTTTATTTGTTAGTATAACTTGCAATTGGCACATAATAAAAAAGTTACCTATATTTTTAAAACCATTTTTATGTCGGATAATTTTTATTGTTCTGCATAATTGACTCGGACTGGTTCATGTAATTCAGTTTGAGTAAATTCCTAATATACAGAATACCTAATTAGTAGTTAAAAAGGTACCACATCATGTTAGAAATTCCGATAAATACCTAATGTCGAGTAGATTTGAAACAAAGATTATAACTTTCCACTACATAGTACATAAAAATATGAAAAGTATTAGGGAAAGATGAAAACCAGAAGCCTTAAGTGTGTTGAGAAGAAATTTCTAACCTAATTTGACGTAATTCATTTGACATGTAGCTTTGAGCTACAATGTTTTGATAAGCTCATGTGAGATTACTTGGCTTCCTGAGCTGAAATATTATGAAGTTCAGACCTGAAGAATATTCACAAATACCTATTTGAGTTAAATCACTGAAAAATGTTTTTATCAATTTTCAGTTAACGTGATGCGGCTGTTAAAAAAAGTAAACCTAACAGACATACGTATTAAAACACTTTCTTGCCTGCCGTAAATGCGTTTATTTCATGTAACGTTTTACTACCTTACATACTCCTCCTAATTGCTACACAACTACTCACGAGGAATGAAAACTTCCCCTAAGATTGTTGTCTACTTCATTTATTCTAAAAACACATCGTCACTTTTATAAAGTAAACAGGGTTGTGGAAAATATACAGTGAGTGCAGTTGTAGTACGCTAAATGTGGATAAATAGATAAATGATTATCATGATCAAATGTCGTCAATTACAGTTTGAATGTGTTTGTGCACAAATATAAATCACCAGACTGATTTATTCCATTAGAATAATTAACATATTGATACATTTTAGGATAGTATCCAAGAGAATTCATTATTCAAAAGTTTTATAAACCTCCAAAAAATTCAGAATATTTGGTAGAGTGCTTAGTTCCAAGTTTCTATGATATTTAGTTGCAATTCACCAGTAAGATCTGTTTGTAATCTTGAATAGAATCCATATCATAAACTGTTTCTAAATCCATTCACTAAAAAATTTAAGAAGGATATACAGTGTGACAATTTTAATCGTTAGCTTAACATCAAAACTATGTAAGTCTGCAAAAAAATATTACAGAATTTTTAGTCTACGAAAACGAAGTTTAACTATTTCTCCACACATATTCTGTTAAATTCATATATAGCATTAAGAATGTTGACTAAAACGATACACATTGCCTATTTTCACATCAAATTATATATATATATATATATATATATATATATATATATATATATATATATATAGGCTGTTACTCTAGACCCTTAAAAAAATCTTGTCAGTGATAAACAATATTGATTGAAAGCATCGACGAAGCAGTCAACACAAATTGATGGATTTTATGTGAGCTTATTACAAACAACAGAATGACATAATAATTCATTATTTTAACACATTTGCAATTATTGAACGAAAAAAGGACTAACTTGATCAGTTGGTTTCCATTTTCTAATATTATCACCATCATACATGAGACGTGCGATTAATCCAGTTGTTGGTTCTAGTTTTGTTATTAAAAGTAAATAAATAAATGTACAACAATACTGAGATAGACTGCAGAACCAATCAGATTAAACAGTTGAAACTTCAAAAGCATAAAACAATAGTCTCATACAATGGATCGCTTTATGAATTTGAATAAAGCCAGAACAACAATTGAGACAGAATAATATGGATTCATTATATTTAGTAATTTCTTAACAGCTGCTTAGAACCGTATATACATTGAAAGGTAACACTGAGGTAGGATATAATGTGAAACAATTGATGTAGATGAACAAAAAGAATTAAAATGACAAAGGTTATCAACAATAACTATACATATGCATGCAAGAACACGTTAGAGGTGGGTGATGCGTTAATTAAATAAGGTCCGTAAACAGGTAAGATAGATTGTGTGATAATTTCAGAGGTTGTGAAGGCTCTACATAAGATTACTGGAATTAGATATCGATAAGATGGGTTGCACAATAATTGAACAGGATTTGGACGAATGAAGGAATGATTTTGCTGTACATAAAATAAGAATTAGTTTGGAGAAGACCACGTAACAAAATAATGATCACAACAAAATAATTTCTCTATACATAAATAAGGTTTCAGCTTTTTCGTTGCTACTGCTTCGACAAACGGGAAAGACATTGTCACTTTGTCTGCTAATAATTTTGAAGGTTTGTAGAATGTCAGTGGTATGCTCAGTGTCAATCGGATGCCAGGATATTGCACTGCTTAGAGCGGTTGCGGCATATTACAAAGACACATCTAACGCAAGAATACATGGAGTGGAGTTTATCTAAATTACGACAGTTTCTGTCCAATAAGTTACAAAAAGGGGATTGTACGAAACCTTTTTGATCGCGCTAGTAAACTTTATTCGAAGGAAAGTTTGGAAGAATTAGTCATATATATAAGGAGCAGCTTTTCTTATCCACTGTATCGTATTCAACCCGTAGGTTGGCTTTGACATAAATCTTGAAGAACTTCGCTGGATATGTGTTTTCACATAGGCAATTTGCTATGAAGACCTACAAAACTTCACGAAATCCGTAATAACGACACATACACCATTTAGTAACACTGTGCAAATTAGAAGAGAAAGACTCATATATAAGAAAAAGCGTTTACGGCTTATAGACGAGGCTAATAATTTACAATAACTTCAATAGATACAACTCTCTTGATTCCTTTGACTTTGTCGACTCAATTAGAAATATCAATTTAAATGGTAGGAAAATGATCTTATTGGATATCACTTCTCTTTTTGCAAGCGTTCCTCTCACCGAAACTACATGTTTTTTATGCGACTATATTAAAAATAAAAATGATATTTGCATGCCAAAACATTATCTAAAAGAGCTACTTCTACGATGTACTCTCAACGTGCAATTTAGATTTAATGATGATTTTGATAGACAAACAGATGTAGTTGTAATGGATCCTCGATTGGGTCCCCTCTTGTCTGACTGTTTCATGGCCAATCTTGAAAATACGGTACTTCGACCAATAATTGAGAGATTTCATTTATATAAGAGATATATGGATGATACTTTCATTATTCGTGAAAAAGACATGAACATCAATGGAATTTTGAATATTTTCAATAATTGTCATCCCTCAATTCAATTCACTTTGGAAGCAGAGGCAAACAATAAATTTCATTTTCTTGATGTCTGATTGAAAAGAAGACTGGATGGTTTTTACAGAGTTCTATATATAGAAAACTGACTTGGAATGGGTAGTACACGAATTTCCATAGCTGGGCCCCACTGAGTAGAAAAAGGAACGTAATTCACTCTTTATCCTCAAGGATCAGGCGAATATGTTCTACAGACACAACAGACGAGGAACTACTTCTCATTAGGAATGGTTATCCACCTAGATTTGTCAATAGCAACTTAACACCTAGACATCATCCTGGAACAGCATTGTCAGTACAAAAAAACCCTTTTATGAATATGGAATTTAAAGGAGATACGGCTGCTGAAATCGTAAATAAACGGATTTCAAAGTCGTTGAATAAGACGTTCTAGGCAATTAAACTCCGAATTGTTTTCTCAAGCCGGCCTACCATTCACGGATGTGTTAAGGATAAAGCTCAACATTGGGCCACATCAATGTGCATATACAAATTTACTTGCTCACGTGCGGCAGGTTATATTGGCCAAACAAACCGATCAAGATCCAGACGCATCTCAGGACACTATCCGGCATGGCTTTTAAAAGGAGGATATAAAACAATTACTAGTTCAATACAGGTGAATTTAATCAACTATGGAGACATCATTCCAAAGGAGTCTTCTTTTAAAATAATCTACACAGTCAAAGGAAATAGATCGAAGAGAATTCGAATCAATATTTTATGCACTGGTGAGACACTGACAACCCACGAACTTTACAAAGACGGTTCGTCCAACCTTTCATCCTTTCTTGGCCCTAATTCCGTTTAGTGGTGTTTCGGTTTTTTTCCTCATTTCTATTTGATTATTATTGGTTTTTTCGGTTGGTGTTTTGTAATTTTAAATTGTAATCAGTTATTATTATTATTATTACTACTATCCTAAACTAGTTTTCTTGATTATTATTCAGTTTTTATTATTATCACCTTTATGTTTGTCGTTTTTCTTTGTATCTGTTAACTAGACAACTATCTGACCCGTAAATTACTTTTATCCTTAAATTCTTTACTTACCCCTTGATTATTGACTAACCTCATTTGATAATAAGTTTCGAATACAGTCTTTTCTATCCTTCGATAGACATATTTTTTCCATATAACTATAAGTACGAATGTACAGCTTAAGTAAATGATTTCGTCGAAAAGAAAATTTTCTTGGCTGAATTGTTTTTATTTTCATTCGATTTATTTCATTTTATAAAAACGAGGATTTATGATTACGAACCCAGTCTGCTAGATATAAACAGCAGATCTTTTTATAAATCATTGAATTGTTACATTCACTGTGATATATATATATATATATATATATATATATATATATATATATATATATATATATATCCTAGTAACTCAGTTCGAATATACATGGAAGTATGTAGATGGACTTGAATTAATATAGGCCAAACTATGCGCGCTCTTTTCTCAGATTGAGAAATGTATATTTATACAAATGTTAAATTTTAAATAGTCCTTTATGACATTAACAGAAATCCAGGTTCACCTTTCTCAAATCTATACAAATATATTTTAGTACTGACTTACGTAATAAAAATGAAGAAACAGAAATGAATGCCAATACTAAACGAGTAATCCGAATTTGACTATGTCCAAGATATTTATATGTAATATATGTGACAGCAAGTTCATACGCCGAACCACCACCAAAAAGTAGACCTGCACCGAGGAGATGCATAGACCAAATAGCTGTTTCCTAGAAGGAAATCGGATAAAGTACTGAATGCATAATGATGTAAAATGAGCGTAAGAGGACATTGTTCCATTATTCTCAAGATGATAACGATACATGTATTTCATATGAATTAACGTTATAGAACGTTTAAAACATAGGACATAAAAACAAGGAGCACATATTTGGTTGCTACAACAAAAGAACCATAAAAAGTAATATGTCATCAAACAAAGTGCTCGGATCATCAGTATAAGTAATAACTAAAAAATCACTGCATCACGGAATACAGACAATTCAGAAAAGCGTAAGTAGTACCACCAATATCTGAGATTTTTATGTTATTCGAATACAGTTTGATAAAGTATACTGAATCCCCAAGTAATGAAGACAATATTACATTATACCCAAACAGTAAACAAGAGTAGGGTCCTGAACTTCTTCAGAAAGCTAAACGTTCAGACATAGTACTCGTAGCAGGCGACTTTAATGCCCAGGAAGGTAGATTAAACTAAACAGAAAGACATTTAGGTGGGTATTTTAGTATTCCGGCACAGCGAACAGATAATGGTGATCGTCTGCTGCAACTGTGCTCAGACAATTGTTTATTTCTGACAAACACTGGTTTTGAGTATAAGGAGGGAAATCGTCTAACATGGAGACCCTCTGCACCAAACCAACGATGGACTCAAATAGATCATATTGCCATCAGTCATCGTTGGAGAGGGTCGATAGAAGATTGTCACTTATAATGCAATACCTGCTTGAACCCCGATCATGCTCTAATGCGGGAACGCATCTGCTCGCGCCTCACTAGACGCAGAAAGGCCACCATAAGAAGACTCATTAGAATTGAATTCAGTGATGAGAAAACCAAAAGTAGGTCCCAGGAACAACTGAGGTCACACTTAGTTAGTTCTGAAAACGAGGCTGACCCAGATGTTGCTTGGAAAGTTGTACAAGCAGCTGTGGAAACAGCAGTGACATCTACTAGTGAATTAAACCAAATGGTTACAAAGAACCAATGGATTTCTTCAAGGTCTATTGCACTGATAGATTCTCGCAAACTCATCCCATCAGGTTCTGAACACAATGAAGAGCGTAAAGAAATCAGATCTAGGTTAAGCAAAAGTCTAAAGAACGATCGTGAGCAGTGGTGGGCAACGAAAGCAACAGAGATGGAAAAGGCGACGGCTATAGGGAACACAAGACAACTCTACAGACTAATAAAAGAAACTGGAACTAATAAGTCAAGTGTAAGTCAGACTATTTCAGAAAAAAACGACACTCATCTGCTCCCAGTCCAGACGTTTAGAACGATGGGCGGAACACTTTAAGGAGCAGTTTAGCTGGCCTTCAGCTACTCTACAACTACCCTATATTCCCAGACAGTATGAATGGAACATTGAAGTAGGTGCCCCAACGCTAGCTGAAGTTCAAAAGGCTATAGCTAATCTGAAACGAGGAAGGGCAGCTGGTCCAGATGGATTGGCCCCAGAGGTCTTTAAGGATGGTGGTCTAGTTTTAGCGATTAGGTTGACTAATATTTTAGCTAAAATCTGGGAGTTAGACGTTATCCCATCTAACTGGTCACAATCACTTATCGTCCCAATATTTAAGAAAGGGTCAAAATCATCCTGTGACAACCACAGAGGCATTAGTTTAACTAATATAATATCTAAAATACTAGCTTCGATAATTTTCGGGCGCCTAACTAAGGCTCGTGAACTGCAAACACGTGAAAATCAGGCTGGCTTCAGACCTGGTCGTGGCTGCATCGACCACGCATCTGCTCGCGCCTCACTAGACGCACAAAGGCCACCATAAGAAGACTCATTAGAATTGAATTCAGTGATGAGAAAACCAAAAGTAGGTCCCAGGAACAACTGAGGTCACACTTAGTTAGTTCTGAAAACGAGGCTGACCCAGATGTTGCTTGGAAAGTTATACAAGCAGCTGTGGAGACAGCAGTGACATCTACTAGTGATTTAAACCAAATGGTTACAAAGAACCAATGGATTTCTTCAAGGTCTATTGCACTGATGGATTCTCGCAAACTCATCCCATCAGGCTCTGAACACGATAAAGAGCGTAAAGAAACCAGATCTAGGTTAAGCAAAAGTCTAAAGAACGATTGTGAGCAGTGGTGGGCAACGAAAGCAAAGGAACACAAAACAACTCTACAGACTAATAAAAGAAACTGGAATTAATAAACCAAGTGTAAGTCAGACTATTTCAGAAAAAAACGACACTCATCTGCTCCCAGTCCAGACGTTTAGAACGATGGGCGGAACACTTTAAGGAGCAGTTTAGCTGGCCTTCAGCTACTCTACAACTACCCTATATTCCCAGACAGTATGAATGGAACATTGAAGTAGGTCCCCCAACGCTAGCTGAAGTTCAAAAGGCTATAGCTAATCTGAAACGAGGAAGGGTAGCTGGTCCAGATGGTGGTCTAGTTTTAGCGATTAGGTTGACTAATATTTTAGCTAAAATCTGGAAGTTGGACGTAATTCCCACTGACTGGTCACAATCATTGATCGTTCCAAATATATATAAAAGGGTCAAAATCATCCTGTAATAACCATAGTGGGATCAGTTTGACTAATATAGCATCCAAAATACTAGCCTTGATAATTATCGGACGCCTAACTAAGACTCGTGAATTGCAAACACAAGAAAATCAGGCTGGCTTTAGGCCTGGTCGTGGCTGCATCGACCACATATTCACCATTCGTCAGGTTCTAGAACACATGCATACTTATCGGCGTCCGACAATTGTGGTCTTCCTTTACTTAAAAGCGGCATCCAACGCTGTTAATGTCTAACTTCAACCAATCCACGAAGTTGCGCCACCGTACACCATTGTCCTCAGTGAGCTAATATCTCACAGCAGATCTTGTTGAACTCCACTGGTAACGGCTTCTCACTAGAACTCCAGGAGTATCACTTGAAGTCAGTCACTAGTGAGCAGATGATTATTATTATCAGAAGGGATTCTGGGGAGATTTTAGAAATTTCACTGGTTGAAATCATGAATCCATTGAAGCTAGAGCACCATGGAAAACCTGGAAGCACTGGATGGCCGTTTTGTCCTAGTATGGGACTCCTCAGCAGTGCGCATCCACGATCCGGCTCAGTGGTCTAGTTGGCTAAGCGCCTGGCCCGAGACTGATATGTCCTGGGTTCGAATCTCGTGAGGAGCGGGATCGTGGATGCGCCTTGCTGAGGAGTCCCATACTAGGACGAAACGGCCATCCAGTGCTTCCAGGTTTTCCATGGTGCTCTAGCTTCAATGGATTCATGATTTCAACCAGTGAAACTTTTATGTTCGACAAATGCATACTGTTACTCAAAACACAACGGCATGTTAAGAGTGTAACAAATATTCTACTCTCTCACTTCGAAGAATAAATTGTAACACTTACTGTTTTACAAATATCAAACGGTATATTTATATATTATCTTTGATTAATCTAATAAATTCGTCAGTTGTGTTTTTTTTTAAAGTTAGATAGGATCATATGAAAGGAGACGAAGTTGTGCCATAGCAGTTAGAGCTAAGAATATTAGATTTCCCGTTTCATCAGATAATAACTAGTTTTCAATTGATAATTTACTTCCGAATTAATAATTATGCGTTCAGTTGTTCGGCAATATATCAACAATACTAGAAAAGTGATAGTAATTAAACATATATAACCTCTTCGCACTACCAACTTTTTATGAAAATTTTCCATTTATAAAGCAGAATATAGTGTAAAATCCTATACTATTTCACTCAACCTCAATAAATAAACCAAGGGAAAGAATTAGAAGAGCGCATATGCCAAGCTTGGAAAGAGTACACTTTTACATTATACAAATAAAAGTTAAATTTAGAAGCTAATCAGAGACAAATATCCAAGACATGAAAAACATGTCTTAAACAAACGGCAAACTGTGACTTATTTACAAATGACACTGTTGATTTTGCCACTTTTTACCTTAAATTGTGCTTTGAATTTTTATTGTCTCAGTGAAACGATTTTTGTAAGATTTAACGACTTACATCTCCTCAACTAAAAAGATTTAGGAAAGAAAAAGAAGGGCTGTGTAAGGAAAAAATTCTATCGAAACTTGAAGGCTAAATGGTCTGATAAGCCAAAAATCAATATCCAACTTTGATGTATCCATAAAAACCATTATCTTGTGGAAACTGTTTCAATATTTAAAAACTATTTAAAGTCAGAGGAAAATGACCAGTGAAATCAATTTGCTTACAAGTGCTGCTGTTGTTCTGCATCATAATGTTCAGTTTGGAAGGATGAGAAATATGTTTGATGAGCATTTCTAGACCATACTTCTGTATTTGACACTGTTCCAAAACCACTATCATTTAGAAAATTTGCTAGCGTTAGCACCGACAGCTAGATAACCGGCCGACTGTGCTTATTCCTCTTTATTAACTCAACCTTGTGTTCCACGAAGAGCCGCTCTTCTGTTTTTACTTTTCTCCTTTATTTTTCATGATCTTCCATCTTCTACAAAAATCACTTTTTAAGTATGCGGATGAACTACCTGTGCATATACAAGTTTTTTCCTATTAAAATCGCCTTGAAATGAATGAGTTCTTAGCGCCTATTGGACAACGGTCCATTTTTAATGGTCTTACACTTATTCCTTCTAAATGTAAATCTGTTAACTTCAATCTGAGAAATGAAAACTACTTAAACATCCTGTTGGAATAACATTGGTTTTAATGATTGGAGATTCTGTAGTTAAAAATATGTCAAAGTTCATTTACCTCTGATTCCTCTTAATCTCCTTATGTTATATTATTATCGAAGAAAATCCTGTCAGTCTTATGTGAAGAGGTTACATGTTTTTGGCATTAACCGATATTTACTCTTACGATTTGTAAATTCTTGTACTATATATATCATGCTTTACTACCTCTCATTATTTTTTGGACTTTTGAGAAACGATTTCGCTGTATTGTGAAGAGTGCTAAAGGTAATTAGTAAGGTATGTGATGAATCAATGATGCCATTGTGAATGTTTGTAAACAGACATTTTAAATCTTGCAAACTTCTGGAGGTGTTAGTTTATCAAATACTAATCACTCACTCCATTTACATATTTATTCTTGTATACTTCCTGACAAGATGAGACGAAGATAAATTACAATTCATGGATGCAAGCAAAAGTATACAAGCTTTGTAACACTTTATCTAGAACATTATGTGAAAAACAGGCAGCAAAAGCTGACCTAACTGAAAAATTGTGTGCTTAAACACATTGCTAATTCACAGTTGTATAGATTCTTGTTTTCTCAAAAATATTTCATTTAATTCTGAATAATTAATTTGCTTATTTTACATGTATAAGCATACAATCACATATTTCTTTTTTGGTGAAGTAATGAATGTGGGCTAATGATAGGACAAAACAGCTGTTTAGTGATTCCTAGTTTTCAATTGTTCAATAATCAAAGTGAGAAACTTCGAAAAATAATTTACTTGCATATACAACATCAAATAAGTAATTGTAACATAAACTTATTACAATGTTCATTATTACACATAAATTGACAATAATCAGAGAAATATTTGGATACAAGTATACAGTGGTGTTTTTAAAATTTGAAAATTATAAGAAATATATAATAATTTATAATATTGGCTTACTTGAAAATTGGCTACTATACTCATACCAACTGCACATATAAGACCAAAACACAAAGCAACTCTAGCCAATCTAATTTGACGATAACATTGATGATTAAATTTTTGACTACAATCTAACAAATGTCTATGCCATGAGTAGAAGCATAAACCTGCTTTATTATTATAACGAACAGAAGACAGCAGTAAGAAAAAACGATAAATAATACATGATTGTGAAAAAATTGTGGGAGAGAGAAAGGCAACATGTATTCCTAAATAATGTTGTTCAACCAAATGACATACAAGATCAATAAAATAATTACAAATATTGTATAGCACGTATACAATATTACCTCAGGGTATCCTGCAACTTTTTATATGGTGACCAAAAAATAACCTATTCGAATAGTTAGTTATATTTATAAACAAATGTAAGAGCTGACAAATGTGTTCAACGATTCAACTCGCCACATTTCACAACAGAACAATGGGAGGAATTTAGCAAGTTCAGTAGTGATAAGTGGAAATAATTATACCGATGGTAATAGAAAACTAAACATAAACTTATCCATATATTTGTAACTTAATTCTGCACTATCCATCAGAGTAGCTGATACAGTAAGGATGTATAGCATATATCTTCAGCAAATATCTACACAGAAGGGGTAAAAATACAACTAAACAAGTTTCACCTAATCATTTACAACATATCAATAGATTAGGTCAACAAAATTAAGCAGAGGTTATACATTCAGTTAGGAATCCAACCATTCTAATTAGTTATACCAATTAAACTTGTTGATTAATTGAAAACTTTCTTAGTGTTACTATTACTATCACTGCTAATATCAGGAAATGTTACAGTCTATGTGTGCTAATAATAAAAGCACTAATATAGTATTCAAGTATATCCAGATAAATTATAAATTTTCAAAACATTATGAAAGTATTTTTTATTAAAGTAACAAAGATTGTTGTTCGCTAACAATCGAATATGTGATAGTGACTACAAATACTGCTTTCGCTAATAATTATTTGACGATTGTTTTATGATGTCACTAGTCGAAATGAAGTATTCGATGATGAATAACGTTGAATAAATCACAAACTGTATCATTGCTTATAATTTAATGACATGAAACAAATAGACAAAACATATAGAGTAAGAAACATTGAGGTATTTATTGTTAGATAGATATCATTTTAAAGAATCCCAATAAATATTTATTTTGTTTAACCTCGTGTCGAAAATAAAACAGTGCTAGTCTATTGATACATTGACACTTGACTCTTTACTAATTACATAGAATTTTTTTGTCCATAGATTCTTCTACCAACAATTAATATAATATATGGTTACTTTACAATGACTAGATCATATAGTTAATTATATACGATTATATATATATATATATATATATATATATATATATATATATATATATATATATATATATATATATATATATATATATATATATATATATATATATATATATAATGAAAACTTTAAGGTCTAAAGACACATTAATCTCTCATACAGATAAATGATAAGGATGACACGTAAGTTCAATTACGACCTATTAATTATGTTTACATATCAAATTTTTAAATATACATATTGAAGTACATTACATTAACAGAATATTAAACAATGTGAACTATGTTATTTGTCATTTACCCAAAACTGAAACAATATTTAATATTTGACCAAAAATACAACTTTCTGGGATCTTTGAACCAGCATCACTTAGATATTTTAAAAAAGAAAAAGAAGAGTGAGAAGAAAACAGTTTAGATCCACTTGGAATTTATATTTCTAATAATGGTAGTAACAATGAAAAATAAGTTATTTTTGCCTTATATACGGTTACTCTTTATAATATTAACCATGTAAAACGTTTCCTAATAGAAATTAACTAACATTTCGGTCAATCATACATTCTTTTGAGAGCTACTAAACTATAAACCATACTTTCTGACTGGCAGTGGAATTAAGTAGGTGTTTTTTTCCAATTTAGGACTGGTTAGTTGAATTCACTTGAATCCTAGCGTTTATGTTAACCAAGAGACTCAGATTTAGGATCTATTGCTTTAATGATAATTACAAAACTTTTCATAAGGAATAACACATGCCGTCTAGTGTTCTATTCTTCCCAAACTCGAACCGAGTCGCCCCAAACAAATTGTCAGTCGAAACAAATTTTCACCCGTTTCAATCTCACTAAGTGGTTTTGAATAGGTACATATGGATTAACACATAAGCATTCACTTTTTATCATCTCTTAAGTCCTGAGTTTCAATCTTATTTCGTACTTTTTATCAGTTGCATTCAGCTCTTGTTTACGAACCGTATTCTCCAAGATTTCTCACCATCAATGATACTACTATTACTCCGGTAGTTTTGTTTGTTCCCCTTGTTAATTTCGTCTCTCAATGTTTATGCAGTTACGGCAACTTGGACTAACAAATATTTGTGACAGTTTCCGTTGTGGTTGACTGAGGCGAAAATCCAAACATAAACAAAAGCAAAAATAAACCATGTAGATTATTTGATAAAACCGTTAATTTCAATGGACTAATAAGATTGGTAACAGTATTTCTCTTAATTCATTATCTTGCTTTTATGAATCAGTTATAGGACATGATAACTATCCGATTTGATTAGATATTTCATAGTTTACCACTGGATCCGATTTGATCGCTAAGTAAAATTTCAACACATATATGCCATAGGAAAATATAAATTTCTCAAACACGCTTTGATCAATAAAATTTTATTTTCTCCAACATTTTGAAGCGGAATTATTCCTAGCTAGTCGACTTACACACGCAGTAATTCAATTATCAATATTTACTAAAATATACATTTTCCGATTATTCATATTAGATAGTTTGAAATTATCCTACAGTATACAAGAACATAAAAATGTATGTAACGTGACTCATTTACCATGCACAAGCTTATGCACTCAGCAGTGGGTCACACATTTGTACGGGGGTTAGTGATACTATCTGATTGCACAGACATATGTAAATGAAGAAGGGTCTTGATTACTTTGACCATTACGCCATTGCACTGAAGTGCGACAAGAATGATATTCATTGTACAATCTTAACTTTTGGCGGACATAATTTTCAGTTATATAACACTGAATACACCACATGTATATAAACCACTTAAACATATCATGAACTATGGTTTAAAACACAAACTATTCGTTCTAATCTTGACGAATATTCGTATACAATTATATTTAGCTAATATTTTTGACTAAAATCAAGTTCGAATCTAGGTAATGACAAAATATGACTTATATGTGTAGACTGTTCAAGACCCGGGAAAGTGACTAGCGAGGAGTAGGCTGGTTTTTGTTCTGGTCAAAGATGTATTGATCATATCTTCACCCTACGCCATATGTTAGAACACCACCATACTTATTACAGGCCAATAATCGTAGTGTTTCTTGATATCAGGACCACTTTAGCTTAGTTGGAAAGGACTATTCTATGAGATCGTCTGTTGAAGAAAGGTGTGCTTAAGAAATTTATTAACATCTCGAAAGCCCCATATAATGACACCTCAGACAGTGTAAGAACATACAACCACTTCTTTCCACTGTTTCAATCAACCAGTGGAGTTAGACAGGGTTGCCCAATCTCACTATTCCTTGTCAACTTTGGCGACTTCATGATGTTGGTCTACTTGTAAAAGGTCGGACCTACGACTCGTCAGTAAGAGCAATTTTACTCTATGCTTGTGAAACCTGACCTCTCCAAGTTGGGCATGTTAAGCGACTTCGTTTGATCATCGCGTTTTCTGAAGTACTGCTGACATACAGAAGCAACATGTTAATAATCAGGAGGTTCGAAGACAGTGACGATAATTCAATTGCTGTCACTGTCTTGAAACACCAACTTCAGTTGCTTGGGAATGTCCTACGGATGTCATTTCAGCGAATCCCAAATCGTGCATTATTTGCAGACGCTGGTTGTTTAAGTGTAGGTGATCAGTATATGACATGGTTTCATGGTATGACAAAAAGCTCCACAGGAGTGGCTCCCGTCGAACCTTCACGACGACGTGGTCGGAGTCCTAGAGGTGAATCAACGTTGCCAGACATGGCTCATAGTAGAAGCCAGTGGCGATCCTACTGTAACGATTTTACTTTTTTCATAAAAGTGGGGGGAATTTCTTACACCGAAAGATTCCTTTCTGGTTTTGTTTTTAATGTCGTATACTAATTTCTACCCATTCTGTTCTCGTTTTATGCTATACTCGCCTTCTCACTATTTCTTCACAATCTCATTTTTATTGTGGGCTCTATTGTAACAATGTTTATGTAATTAAATACATTTTTAAAAATACGAAATCAACAAGAGTACATCCATCATTTGATAAAAGACTATTGTATTTCACTTTACGAATAAAATTAGTACAAGTTGAACAGCTTACCTCTGTCTACATCAATGAATGATATCACATGAAGGGCTAAATAGATGCTTTTTTTAGTTTCCGACTGCCGAGTGTTTATCACCCACAATACAAAAAGGAAAAAACTAATTTACGTTTAAGTCAGCAAGTGGGCTTGACACTGAAGCTTTAAAGTGCAGCATGTTAAACTTCTTTTATTCTTTCACACGTTCAACTTTTGGCTTAGTATGAATCAGGCATATATGTTTAAATAACTAATTAAATTCCTCAGATTTCATAATAAATACTTACCTGATGTACGGAAAATACGGTGATATGTGGTCTTGTGTAAGAGAGAGGAAATAACTACAAAAGAAATCGTGTGAATTAACAAGTAGTGGATACAACAAATACTGGATGAGCAATCAGAATATATATATATATATACAAACCGAAGCAGGTGGTTTTCTTAGGGGGCCACACCCGGAGTCTTAGACCTAAAGGTCTGACCCACAAGGCAGTGGAGCAACGTCAGGAAATGCAGTCCCATTGTAGCCGGTGACCAACAATTGGTTCATACGCCATTTGTACCCTCAGGATACTGGGGCCTATATGTACCATTGGTTTGGAGTTAGGGTTTCCCAAATCCCCTAGGAAGACCTCCCTTACCCGCCAATCCTGTTAAAGAGCCAGACACATTCGTTCAATTTCGTAAACAATACACCCGCCATGAGAAGGCAGTGAGTGGGACTATTCTGGTAGCGGTTGTATACGCGTGGACATGTGAGAGCATTTCGAAAGAGAGAGATGATTTTCACCACCCTCGGTCGTGCCAGGGCATTTGGGTGTATATACTCCGTTTGATAGGTAGCCCATTACCATATTATGTCCTTAAATACCAAACTGGCTCACTTTATTAGCAACGAATTTTATCAGTTGTCTGGTTATTATGATTGGTGAAAATTCTTGAATAAATATAGCGATCTACAAAGTCAGCTACCTCCTTATTCTTAAACTAAATGAACGCAGAAACTACCCTTGGGTTATCACCTTTTATTCGATTACTACAAAGAATGTCAAACACCCGAGAGTTCTTGTTGTGACATTAAGCCCGGCTAGTTGTCACGTGATTTATTCGCCAATCGAAATAAGACTTATTCAATCCTAGTACTGTGCTAACCAATGACGTTCCACTGGTATGAGCAGCCTAGTGTCCTTATTGGTCTTTCGTCCGTCTAGTCCATCCAGTTGAGTCCAGAACGCCAATAACAACTCCCAGTATGAGAATAATTTATTTCAAACATACTTGGTTTATATACTAGTCAAACAGACCGCATCACACCATAAAATAGGAAATGACATTTACACAAGATCAAGCCAAAAAGTGACTGTGAACGTGGGAGATTGTAATCAATAAACTCAGTATAATTTAAGAACAGTAAGTCATATGGTAATAATCTATAAGTCAAAATGAAGCTTATAATAAGAGGAATACAGATACACATAATCTAGTTACTGAACAATTATACAATAGGAATATATATATATATATATATAATATTGGTCCATTAATAGTTATCAGAAGTTACTCGTAGTTTAATCTTAACTAGGATATAAGTTTTCGCTAAAGACAGGTGGAGGACCTGATAGCTTGCCAGAATTTTGAATAACAACACTGATATAAGGAAGTACAACAATTATCTGAGAGAATCCTTCATACAAATTACGTTTGAAAACACATATTGATAATTATTTCTTAACATCATTATTCGCATCCCTAATAGATGACAGTAAATTGAGTTGTAAATTAACTGAACTCTCAAATTGGGCACTGTTTTATTGAATATTTTGCTTCACAGTTATTTTCTGATAAAGATAAAATGATAAGTCAAAATTGACTATAACATGGAAAACAAAATATAATGGATAATTCTAAACCACTTACCAAGTCGTGACTGCAGCAAAGGTGAGAACACACACGAGGATCGGTAACAGATGCAATCCAATACCGCCTGAACAAAGAAGCATTGATTTAGATATCCCTCAGAAAGATAGTAAAGGGGATAAAAAGTGCCTGAAATACAGAATGCACCACGATCTCATTCATACACAGAGCTATCAGATTTTACTTACTTGGTCATTTAGCAACAGACAACTACAAGAATTAGATAAAATTATATGGATGGTTTATTCATTTTTATTTAAACACATAAATATTGGTACAAGGAGGCACTAAATATATATGCGCCACACAAAACAATGAGAATTTAAAGAGAAGGTAAAAAGAAAAGTAAGGAACATAGGGAATATCTATATTAAAAAAAGAACAAAATTGGGGGGAACAAAAGGCACAATCGGGAGAAAACTTTCAGTTAAGGGAGAAGCAACCACTTTTTACGAAGAAGGTTACAGCAGGATCGCCACTAGCTTCTATTCTGAGCCATATCTGATAACGTCTCTAGCCACTGTGTTACACCATCTCTCGGACCCCAGCCAGGGAGTCGTGAAGGACCAACACAAGCCAGCCCTTTGCAGCTTTCTTTCATACCACGACACCATGTCATACACTGACCACCTCTCCGCTGTTTCCAACCAGTCCCAGAGTCGGCAAATAATGCACGACGAGGAATTCTCTGGGACGACATGCGTAGAACATGTCCAAGCCACCGAAGTCGGTGTTTCAAGATGGTGACACCAATGGAATTATCGTCTCTGTGCCCAAACACACGATGTCGAACCTCTGCATTACTAAGATGATGTTGCCATTCAGCTCTATCTAAACGTTCTCGAGACACTGCCTAGTTGAAAATTGTATGTTACCACCGAATACGAGTACTGAAGCAGTTTATCTGAAACCACGTGCACCATTCAAACTGGCTGCCTTCAACGTTCGCACACTTATGCAGGTCGGACAACAGATAGGGCTGGCTATGTCTTTGGAAAGTCTTAATATTGACGTGTGTTGTCTATCCGAGACCCGTATTCAAGACTCTGGTGAAGTACTACAAGTTCGTTCTCCATCTGTCGCTTCAAAAAGCTTGTTTTACGTGCGTTTATCCGGGGACCCTGTGGCATTTCGTCTGGCCTTGCTGGCGTTAGTGTCGCACTAAGCACCAGGGCTGAGGCAGCACTAATCGATTATATCCCCATTAACAGTTGGTTATGTGCTGTTAGATTAGAAAGTTCCATCAAAGTGAGAAGAAATCGGCGTGAGAAACGATATCTTTTCGTCATCTCCGCCTGTGCCCCGACAGATTGCAGCCCGGATGCAATCAAGGATGAATTCTATCACCAGTTATCTGTTCTTCACCAGAAAGTGCGTTCGTCAGATATTGTAGCACTAGCCGGAGACTTGAATGCTCAGGTCGGGCGTCTAGGCGCAGAAGAGAGTCGTTTAGGTGGCTGATGGGGACCTGTTGGTCGCAGGACAGATAACGGGGAGCATCTACTGCAACTATGCACAGACCACAACCTGTTTCTAGCTAGCACTAACTTTCGGCAGTCATCGCCGAAGTGCCACCTGGCGCCCTCCCTCTGCATCTCAAGCCTGAACTCAGATTGATCACATCGCGATCAGCTACCGCTGGCGTGGTTGTGTACAAGACTGCCGCTCCTTTTGGAGTACCTATCTGGAATCTGATCATGCCCTGGTCTGCGCCAATCTTACCTTACTTTTCAGTGGCCAACGAAGTGACCGCCACCAAAGGATCGATGCTAGCAAGCTGGCTGCAACTTCTGTTGCTAGTAAGTACCGAACCAAGCTAGCTTCTAAGCTAGCTACCATTCCACCGAAAAGTATAGATAAGCGTTGGTTGCAATTGCATGACGCCATAAAAATGGCGGGTAAAGTCAGTTGTGGGTTTGCGAAACGTCCCACTTACAAGCACTGGGTTTCTTCTGGTTCCTTACAATTGATTGAAGCCCGTCGGTCTACTCCGGGTGACCGTGAGTTTGACCACAGACGGAGGATGTTGCGTAATGAAATCGGGCAAAGCTTGCGTAAGGACCGAGAAGCCTGGTGGTCGGAGCGTGCTAGTGAGCTGGAAGCAGCAGCTGCATCTGGTAATTACCGGAAGCTATTCCAACTCATCCGAGCCACTGGCAGCAATAAGTCTGGTGTGAGCGAAAAAATCTGAGAGGGTGACGGAACACCAATCACTAACATCCATCGACGTCTTGGACGATGGGACGAATTCTTCGAGGGGCAGTTCAACTGGCCTGCTGCTCAGGCAACATCGGTCACACTGTCCTACCCTCCATGGCCGGTGACGACTGATCCACCAAATGAGGTGGAAGTCCGCAAGGAACTCCAACTCTTGATCCGCTACAAATCACGGGGTTGAAATTACTTAACCCCGGCTCTTTTTAAAGATGGTGGTGACTTTCTTGTTAAGAAACTGACTGTGTTGTTTACAAAGGTCTGGGAGCTAGAGAGTGTTCCAAAACCATGAAACGAGTCGATAGTTGTCCCTATCTTTAAAAAGGGTTCACGTCACCTATGCAAGAACTATCGGGGGATAAGTCTACTTCCGATTGCGTCCAAGCTATTGGCTTCCGTTATACTTCGTAGGTTGTTCAAAACCCGAGAAAGATTGACTCGCGAGGAGAAGGCTGGGTTTCGTTCAGGTCGAGGATGTATTGATCATATCTTCACCCTCCGCCAAATGTTAGAACACCGCCATACTTATCAACGGCCAACAATCGTAGTGTTTCTTGACATGAGAGCTGCCTTCGATTCCTTGGATAGGTCTCTTCTCTAGGATTGTCTATTGAAGAAGGGTGTGCCTGAGAAGTTCATTAACATCCTAAAAGCCCTATACACAAACACCTCATGCAGAGTGAGGGCATACAACCACCTTTCTACATTATTCCATTCAAGCAGTGGAGTGAGACAGGTTTGCCCAATCTCACCATTCCTCTTCAACTTTGCCATCGATGACATTCTGGAAACAGCTCTGATGGATGCAAGTAATGGCGGTGTAAATCTGTTGCCTGGAGAAAGACTCCTCGACCTTGAGTATGCGGATGATATTGTCTTACTGTGCGAGAATGCCCAAGCCATGCAATCCGCACTAGATCAGTTGGCAATCAGTGTCCGTAAGTATGGTATGTGCTTTGCACCCTCGAAGTGCAAAGTACTCCTACAAGACTGGCAGGATTCTAATCCTGTACTCACTGTGGATGGTGAGCAGATTGAAGTTGTCGAGAAGTTCGTGTATCTAGGTAGCTGCATAAGTGCTGGTGGTGGTGTGAGTGATGAGATCAATGCACGTATAGTGAAAGCCAGAGCGGCTTATGCCAATCTGGGCCATCTTTGGCGCCTTCGTGATGTTAGTCTGTCTGTAAAAGGTCGGATCTACAACGCGTCGGTGAGAGCAGTTTTGCTCTATGCTTGTGAAACTTGGCCTCTCCGAGTTGAGGATGTTAGACGACTCTCTGTGTTCGATCATCACTGTCTCCGAAGGATTGCTGAAATCCAGTGGCAACAACATGTTAGTAATGCAGAGGTTCGGCATCGTGTGTTTGGGCACAGAGACGATAATTCCATTGGTGTCACCATCTTGAAACACCGACTTCGGTGGCTTGGACATGTCCTACGCATGTCGTCCCAGAGAATTCCTCGTCGTGCATTATTTGCCGACTCTGGGACTGGTTGGAAACAGCGGAGAGGTGGTCAGTGTATGACATGGTGTCGTGGTATGAAAGAAAGCTGCAAAGGGCTGGCTTGTGTTGGTCCTTCACGACTCCCTGGCTGGGGTCCGAGAGATGGTGTAACACAGTGGCTAGAGACGTTATCAGATATGGCTCAGAATAGAAGCTAGTGGCGATCCTGCTGTAACCTTCTATTACTTTTTTCATTAAAAGTGGTTGCTCCTTCTTTAACTTAAAGATTTCTTCTGATTGTACCTTTCCGTTTCCCCCATTATTGTTCTCTCCCTCTCTCTTTTTTTATAATTCTCTACGTTCATTACTTTTTTTTCTCCTCTTTAAATTCTCATTGTTTTGTGTGGCGCATTTATATTCGGGGCCCCCTTGTACCAATATTTATGTGTTCAAATAAAATAAATAAATAATAAAACAGTCAGTAACAACGCGGAACTTCGTACGTACGTGCATCAGTTCGAGTTGCCATACCACATTAACACAGAGGTAGTGAAAGTATAAGTAGTGATAGGGAACATTAAAGTTTGATGATGTTATTTAAGGAGTATAGTCCAGTGGAATAGATTCGGAAAGAAAATAAAGGACATGAAGAATACAGAAGATTAGAGTTTGAGAGAACACAGAGAGTGGATGGACCTACAGCATTGCAAACGATTTCGAGCCATGTCATTCAAGGTCTCTAACCATCTGTTGCTATCATCTCGCGGATCCCAACCAGGTAGTCTACACCTACCAACATGGCTCAGTCCACTTGTCAGTGACTTCATGGATTTGTGCCATGTTTTGGTCTGGCCGCCCCTAGCTTTCTTCCAACGTACTCCTACACCATGAAACATCGCACGTCGGAGCAGTCGGTGATCTGGCATGCGCAACACATGTCCCAGCCATTTCAACTGATTAAGTTTCACTACTTCATCAATTGATTTGCCATTCTTACCTAGTACCCGTTTCCTAACAACTGAGTTACTTACCCGATGGTCACAGGATATACGAGCAATGTTTCGAAGACACCTATGATCAAATACTAGTAATCTACGAATATCCTCTACTCTTACTGGCCATGTTTCACTGCCATAAAGTAGGACGGAACGAACTGCTGCGCAGTAAACCCGCCTTTTGGTTGATAGACGGATATCTCACCTACGCCACAAATGACGCAAGTTGGCAAAAGCTAGTCGAGCCTTCTGTATCCGTGCTGAGATTTCGTCACACACCCGACCACAAGGGCTGATGAGACTTCCGAGATAAGTGAAGCGGTCGACACGCTCAACTACTTCACTCTCTATCATTAGTTCGGGTGGCAGTGCAACCTAAGCGTGAAGCAACATTTTGCATTTCGAGGGAGAAAATCGCATGCCGAACATGCTTGCATTGTTGCTTAGAGTGGTCAGCAGACTGCATTTTGTCAGTGTCTTCACCAAATAGAACTATGTCATCATCATACTCTAAGTCAACAAGTGAATCTTTCGGTAAAAGTCCAACCCCTGGAAAGTCAGATGTGGAAAGTGTTATTTCTAAAAGCACGTCAACGACAAAGTTAAACAAGAATGGAAAGAGTGGACAGCCCTAACGAACACTACTTGAGGTAATCGGTTCTGATGACAGTTCGCCATATGTTCTCACTCTACCTGTTGTGTTCGAGAAGAGAGCCTTTACAAGGTTAATGTACTTCTTTGGTACTCCTTTCAGTGACAAACACTGCCACAAAGCCTCATGATCAACAGAGCCTTATGCCGCCTTAAGGTCGAGAAATACTACCATTGTGAGGCGTCTGAATGTGTGTCTATGTTCTAGGACCTGACGTAGTGTGAATATTTGATCTATACAACCACGTCCAGGTCGGAAACCAGCCTGGTTTTCTCTAGTCTGCTCTTCACGAGCTTTGGTTAGGCGTCGAAATATTATTGATGCTAATATTTTAGACGCTATATTAGTCAAACTAATACCTCTGTGATTGTCACAAGAAGACTTTTGTCCTTTCTTATAGACTGGCACAATCAGTGATTGAGATCAGTCAGATGGGATTACGTCCAGTTTCCAGACTCTACCTAAGACCTCAGTCAATCTCGCTGCTAATACTGGACCACCATCCTTAAAAATCTCAGGGGTAAACCTGTCATGGCCTGCTACTCTCCCACGCTTCAGATTTCCTATAGCTTTTTCAACTTCGAACAGAGTCGGAGGACTTACACTAACTTGCCATTCAGGTAGATTGGAGATCGTGGGAAACCGAAGTGTGGCTGAAGGTCAGTTGAACTGATCCCTAAAGTGTTCTGCCGGAGACGGAAATCCGTGGGGTAAGGTGAGGTGTGACATTTTTAGGGTTAACCTTTTCTAACCCCTTCCTTGTGAGAAGGCAGCATCGCTGCAGATGCTGGTTGTCCGAGGGAAACACCTTACTGCTATCACACCTCTGTACAGTCAGTAGTACGACTTCGCCCTCAGACCTTGAGTTGCTGCTTTTAGTCTTACCGTTCTCCAATCAACCTGCCTGGCATGGTAGAACCTATGGAAACATATGTTTCAGCCAGTATAGCTCAGTTGGATCACCATGATAGGCAAGCCCGACCACCACGTCAAGGTAGCAGCTACGGTCAGGAGCCTTACCAGCATTTACATCAAGTGTAGCTTGGAGCCGAGTACACGAGTTTGCACTTGATAAATAAGTTATATTATCACTGGCTGAGAAAATATATGAAGAACAGAGTCTGAAAACATACTATTAGTTCAAAAAGAGCCAAATGAAAACCAACTGCAAGGTTGTAAAGAGAAACTCTACGTAGATAGATGAAGTTGGAAACCTATCTGTTTGAAAAAAACTAAAGACAAATTTAAATTTAGAAAAGTGATGCATAACTACCTGCACCATCCATAAACATATATTCATTTTATTTGTGACAACACAATCAATTGTGGCAATTTATTATGAAGCATTACGATGACAGATTTTGAAACCACTCTATGTAAAGTGAGGATGAAGACTTCATTTCCCTGGTCGAACTAGTTAACCTAGCTATGGTAAGATGAATAAAAAGAACAATTCTGAAACATGGGAGTTACAAACAGTGTGGCCCCCTAAGAAAACCACCTGCTTCGGTTTGGGCACCCGGGCAGTATCACAGCCCTCACACAAATCAATTGAGATTCGTGTGGCGCATATGTACTTGGTGCCTCCCTGTACCTATACTTATGTGTTAAAATAATAATAATAATAAATAACAATCCCCAAAACTATAGCTTAAATTATCCTATAATCATGACCACAGTTTATCCTAATACTTCATTTAATAATTGCACAATTTGTTAGCAGCCGATATTTAAAAAGCTCCAACTGCAGGATAGTCACTAGAATTCTACGGAAAAAAGATTTACCAGCGTTAACAAAGATAATTGAATTGTAAGATAAACTCCCTACTAGTGTATGAAATAAGACAGTTCTTCTTAAGCCCCAAACGGCACATGTCACCAAAAAAATTCTCATTTAGAACTGATTTACACTTTTGCTTCAAGAACTGGCGTACTAACCAGTTACTAAATTAAGTCAGGAGAACTCATAATAAAGTGAACAAATTAGCGGCTACTGTAAATACTCTGCATAAGCAGTAGGTTGTAGAAATACAGGACCGCATCTTTTATTTGAGGTCATAACAGAAAAGCTTAATGATGATTATTTGGAATAACAGTTCATGTACTTATTATTTATTTTAACACCTAGATATTGGTACAAGGAAACACCAAATACATATGAGTCACACATATCTCATTTGATATGTGTGAGGGCTGTGATACTGCCCGGGTGCCCAAACCGAAGTGAAATTTGTTACCATGTCGAGGAACTCTACACTTTAAACGAACCCATGTAGTTATGATAAATCCGTGTCACTAAGGGTTAACTTCCTTTTTCCAAACCGCTTTTTTATGGCTAGTGCAGCACATAAGCGTAGGTTGTGATCACGTATAAAAGCACAACCACTACAGTCCATAAAGATACACGTTTAAGTTGTAACAGTTGAAAATTTACGTATTGTGCAAAGGTGATGATAGTTGAGACGTTGTGGGGAAAGTGATTTGCCAGTGATTCCTTCAACAACAACAGCCGTACGGAAGACTACTTACACTTTATGTCAAGTTTCTTAGCTATACACTTTTAGGGTCAGGGTCACAGCGGTATACAGACATTCAATGTGTAACATTTACAGATATCTTGGCAAAAAGCTAGACGTTCATGACGTTCAGTGCTGATTCGGTCGGAACTATGCTATTCAACACTTAACTAGCGAGAGGCTGTGAAACCACTATTATTCCACGAAGAAAACACACGTAGTAGTAAGTTTATGAATATGAACTGGGAGAAGAGTGAAAGACAAACACATAATGTAATCACATTTTTTGAATTATACATTAATAGATCAGCTTTAAAAGATGTTAATCAAACGCGATCTCCCTGTTTTAGAGAACATTTGAGGAACTAAAGTTTTCCTCAAAGTCTTAAAATTTTGGGGAAAAACCCGTGTTACAAGATTCTGTGGAAATATTAGGGAAAAGGCAAAAGTTTGCCCATACATTTTGGAGATATTCCAAAAAAAATTGCCGTTTTTGTGCCATTTCCTCAGAAATTTACCAAGAAAACCAAAGCTTAGGTATCTGACCAAAGTTACGGAACTTTTCAAACAAACTATACTGAATTACATACTTTATAAGCAAACCGATACAACCGGGGAAAGATCTTGCAAAAGTTTCCTATATCATCGATAGATTTTTTATAGTTTAGACAACCTTAAAACACTAATACTATTAAAATTCTCTGGACAAAAATGATGGAATAGTAGGTGTCAAGAAAGCGAAGTCTACCAACCAACCTCGAGTTTTTATAAACCGCTGACTGGAAAACCTAAGTGTTATCGTTTTTGAAAAAGCTATCTGCTCAATGTCCATCATCAAGTTCAATACGCCGGTCAACCTTTATCTTGATATTATTTGGCTTGGACAAAACAGATTGTTTTATGCTGAAACTTTTGTTCATCTACAACGACACCTAAACGCTAACATTCTGCATAATTCAGAATAATATAAATTTCGACAATTTGAAAGTTACAAAGCCGAATCTAAATAAACTTATAACCAATAAGATTCAAGTTTCTGATGGCATCTCTATTATAAGGTATTGTTCAGCATTTGTATAAATACGTATAATATTGGTATGTATTTACTTCAAGATATAATATACATTTTATGGATACAGTTGCGAAGCTGTAAGGTAGGACTTTACTTATTAGGCTAGCGTGATGTGTTTATTTGAAAGGCAACGCGCTATTTGTTGAACACCCTTTGAATGAGACAGCCAGCTTGTAGAAAATAATGTGTGGGAGAATAATTTGAGGAGTTTTGGTCAAAGATAACTCAATTTCACAATGTAATCTCATGATTTTTAATGGCTTTGACCTGAACAACAGATGATTAAACGCATGCCGTATAAGCAACATTCTATGGTCTTTTCATATTTCATACATTTTGGATAGAGCGTGAACCTTCATAGACGTACTACCAAGGTTAGTGACCGATGACGATACACGCAATGTTTGCGTTCAAATTCCATATTAAGTAACAATGTTTGGTGAGTGACACCTACAGCTTGATGAGCATTTTCTGCTTTCTAGGTGATGCGATGCCACTAAATTATGGCTAAAGACGATGGTGAATATACGGTACATAACAACAAATCAAGTTTAAATAAAAACAAAAACTAGCGAATCATTTTTGAATCTTTTGTTATAACTGTGAGTTAAGTGGCCCATGGAATAAATCAGAGAAGGAAGATCTGTAACAAAATAAGCTGATTGGTTAGGAGTTGGTCGCAAACATCTGAATAATGTCGAAACATTATAGCTCAAGTTATCATTCACTCCTAATTTTTATATGCATTATATTTCTTATCATATTGTGTTGAATGTTGGTTGTATGCCGTCCACGATATTAATGAAGATATATTCACAACTAGTTTGTTTTCCTCTGTCAATGAAACGAAGTGCATTCACAGGCATAAAACTGCTGAGCCCTATATTGAACTTATAACTTAATTTCTGTTTAGCTTAATACTTTGTTTGCTTAGTCGTTAAAGTAAAACTTCTGGTTATCTTAAACGCTAATTTCGTGCACCTATGCTTTTATATATTGTTTCTTCGTCTCAAAGCATTCGTGTTGTAGTCATTATTCTACCCCGTTCATATTATAGTAATGTATTGGTCGTGTAATACATGTTAGACTCAATACGAACCGAAAGCCTGGAGGGCAAATTTATTTGCCACCGGCAATAATAATCACTGTTATGGCCGTGAAAGTACGACTCCCAGGAGTTGACTGTACTGACCATTAGTTGCGGTTCGCTCAACTAGAGCATTATTTCATGAGACACAATAATAAACCTAAAGGATACGACTACAGAGATTTATGCTTTATCCTCTCTCCTTCAGTCGCCAGATAAGTTCGTGACTTAATTTTGAGTTCACCAATATGACAACCACACAACATTTTAATATAAGAGATGATTGGTCGTCCATCTTTTTCAGATGGTCAAAGGACACAATGGCCTTTCCAAGGAAAAACGCCAGGTTTTATGTTAACGCAGTTTTTAAGTCGCCTTCAAGTCTTAGTGAGCGAAACAATCCTAAAACAAAGATGATACAAGCTCCACCATTCTACACTCACTACCGTTTGTGTGATCAAAATCCCAACATATTTTGATCTTTTTCAGCACATTTTGCAAGTAGAATAATGGACAGATATCCCCCAACTGGATCACATACTGTACATCATGCACAAAAATAAGAATCATCGAAAGATTCATTCATAGCAGAACTCATTGCGTGTGTTAAAGTTTCACAGAGACTGCAGCTAAAATGTACACAGATCACAGAAACTGAAGCGAATCATCACTGAGGTCATAGACGTCCAGACAGTGTGGAAAATTTAATGATAACACTGGAACTTTTGTGTTGAATCAATCAGGTTCATCTTGATATGTGCCTCGCTTAAACGGACTCCCAAGAATATGAATAAAGAGTTATCCCCTTCCAACTGGTCTCGACGACTTAGCAGGAGTGCACGAACATCTTTTTGTTTTATGCTAGAAACGGAAATCCATAATTGAACATATTGATGGATAGCACCGCAACGCTTAGTATCGTTCCTTGGAATAAAACTGAGATTGGTCGAGACATTTCCACGGTTATACCTCAAGCTGCCAACAAGACTAAAATCGTGACGTTCGGGTGGAAAAGTTGTCGACATCCATAGGGTTTAGGAAACAATTCCCCCAATTGCTTACTGTAGATCTGTCAATACTGGGAATGACACCAAAGAAAGCTTGGAATTACGCATATCTAAATGTGATAAAAAATCCTCCATTAACAACGGCGAAATTCCGGAGTATACTCGCGGAATTTCCGAACCTAACCAAACAGATTCCTTAGCTTTCCAAAAGTAAACAACCGAACGTGCACCTGTGTGTACCACACCCAGAAGACTAGCATCAGGTAAGCTTAAAATCACTGGAGTTGAATCCAACTACATGCTACAGCTGGGTATTATCAGTCCCTCTGATAGTCAATGGGAATCCTTTTTGAATATAGTCCCAAAGAAAAAAAAGAGCGATTGGCTACCATGTGGGATTTTAGATCTATCAACCGTCAAACCGTACCAGTTAGATATCCGATGCCTTAAATCCAAGATTTTACAAATGACATGCTGGGTATGAGCATACTTGTTAAAACTGACTTAGTCGGGGCATAATATGATTTCGCAGTACCTGAGGAAGGTATCCCGAGGACGGTTAGTCCTACTTTCTACGGACTGTTTGTGTTTGTACGTATGCTATTCAGACAGAGGAATATGGCACAAACATTTCAAAGATTTATGAAAAACCTACTTCGTGATATGTCTTTAGAACAGAAGGATATAAGCAATTTGTTAATTTTCAATCCGGATTTACGGTCATGTGAGAGCAGTGTCAAAACAGCTAGGTGAAAATGGGATGAACATGCATCAAAACAAGTGGGTGTTCCGTGTTCAAACTCTAGATTTACTCGGACATACAATAAACCAAGAACGGATTATACTAATTAACGAAAAGTTGGACACCATTAAGATATACCCCATACCAAGTTTTCCGACGCAACTCAGAAGTTTCTGATGTTTGATTAACTTTTATTGAAGTTTCATACTCACCTATGTACAACTAATGAAACCATTGACAGAATCCAAGCTGACTTCTGTGGCTGTTAAACAGCTAAAGGATAAATGAGCTCTTTATAATTTCTCCTATTAAAACCCGGCTAATCCTATTGCGGAGAAAGTAGTGGAATTGAGTCTTACCCATCACAACCGTCAAAGCTAAACACCAGACAAATGAGAAACAGTTGTAACGACCGAACTATCAGTATTCGGGCTGAACGTAGGGCTGGCGAACCAAAACGTATTCGAATAGGTCAGACTAAGATCTTCTGTATAGCTCGCCAAGCGTTTTTGAGACACTCGTATTAAATTATATCAAAACACAAACTCCGTGCTCAATCTATACGGTTCTAATTTAAGAAATAGAAAAAATTATATCAAAAATACAAAATAACTCAAACGGTACAGCCTGTGCTATACAGTTAGAAGTTTCTCTAACTCAATGTAGTGCGCTAAACAATAAAAAAACAGTCAATACCAAAGGATTTGATACATGAGAATCAAAAAATATATTTCCAACAAACGGGACCAAATGTCTATCTGCAAGGATTCCAGAAATCCTCCCAAGCAGATAGTCAAAAGGTTAACAGTCACACTGAATCACGCCATGACCTTGAGCTTAGTCAAACACGACCTCACTGTCAATAGTCCGGCAATATGCAATAAAAAATTAGGTGACAAAAAGATAATTTTTTTATTCAAAATCACATAATAAAAGCTCAAACGAGATCTGAACAATGGTTAAAATATATGACAGGGAGAAGAAACAAATAAATAAAAATACTGTCCAACAAAAAAGGCTGTGGAGGGATTTTCATCGTTCTCTTTCCATTACACCGGCCCCCAAAATCCCTCCAAATACGCAAAGCACCTTAGAATACATTCCTGTCAGGACTGTCCTTACTAACTGCTCTATACCAATGGGAAGCACAGGACTTACAACAGTACTCCTGTACACCCATAAACCTAACCCAGAGTCTGCTGCAATTCGGCCCCCTCCAGAAATCAAAGCATTCGCAGCTTCCCAATAGGTTCTCCTTCTCACTAAGACCAGTAACTCACTATAAAGCAAAACGTTGTCTGGAGGTTTGCGCCTGAGTATGTTCCACAAATAGACAGAAGAATTGCAACCTGTCTCAGCCAGGATCATCATAAAGTCGGTAAGATCTCTACCAGCAAGGTCTAGACGCAAAATAGCATGAAGCAATGCATAACCTCCATAAATCGAAACTGTGTGGGTCACACCCTCATCTAAGTCCAACACTATACCAGTTGTACGACCAGATGCATACAGTGACAACACCGCTTGAATAGCAACATACATAGCTGGTGCGTTAAAAGTCGCAGACATGATCCGTGTCATCTCACTGTTTGCTTTCGGGTTCAATGAAGCTTCTGCCAACAACACTGGATGTTCTTCTTTTGCCACTCGCAACTCGTCGTAGAATGCATGGTAAAATGTCTTCTCCATATCACCCCACTCAGTCAAAATATCATGTCCAATTTGGTGCTTCAGTGTCGGGACACCATGTTCCGATCGAGCATCGTCCCCCACATAACTGTCCCTTTGATCCACTCTCATCATCACCCCTTGATGTCTAGTTCCTCCAACAATAGAGGATACGGCTCTTGAAGCGTCGTCTTCGACGAAACCAGCTTTACACATACCAGACCCATTGTTGATTACAGAGGCAGCAACGTTTTTCTCAGCAATTCCTCTAGGTAAAGGAACAATTTTGTAACTTTCATCAAAATAATCATCGTGCTTTACTATGCTACTTACGTTTGAATCATTCAGAGACAATGATTTATCAGAGGAATAGTCATCAGCTAACTCATAGCTATGCTCCACAGGGGCATCAATTTGAGAAATATAATTTACGATCCTTTCCCCATGTTTGTTGTGACCTGCTGGTCCAAAAAAAGCCATCCTAGCAGTGTTCTAACAGCATAAGGACTCTTTCTTTCACCTAACGTTTGGTCCGGGGCCCAATGTGCTTCAGGCACGTTACAACCAATAAGCAACATAACTTCACCACCCACCAATTCTAACCAAGGTAAGTCCATGAGATGTGACCATTTCTTGGCACTGTCCTTCTCAGGTATTCTTGGCCTATGCACCGGCAAATCATTTACTACAACAGCCCGTTCAATACATATACACTCGTCTCCGCCCAATGAGTAGGCTTTGAAGGCTTCGGTTGTCGATCTTGTTAACTTATTTTCGTTCACTGTTTTGATGGCAATCGACGTAATCTCTGACGACAAACCTAAACGTCGTACGGTACTTGACTTGATTAAAGTTGTATCGGATCCATTGTCTAGAAACGCATATCCGCAAACTTCCTTATCCTCAGCTCTATGGCGTACAGGGATTAAGCCAAGAAAAACATCCTCTTTTAGTGACTTTGTGTACTTACAATGACTTTCTTTCAACCGCTCACTCGAACAACCCTGAACTTGAATGGGTTTATGCAAAAATGGGTGATGCCGATCCCGCGATCTTCGATAGTACACACAACGCGATCTCTACGATCCACTGATCTGTGTTCCCTCCTAAGTCAACAAAAACACAAACCTTTTTCTCTCTCTTTCGCCCACTTATCGTTGACTGCTAATGTGGAGAGCTGGGAGCATTTATCAATCCTATGATTTTCTCGGATATAACACAAGGTGACTTGCTAACAACTTTACCGAACGACAATCCTTGTGTGGAACAGGCCACCCTGCTTACAACCCGTTTACTAGCTGTTGCAATCTGTCCGAATCTGCTGAGTAAAATTTCTGCTCTATATGATACAAATTCTGTTAACTCTGCCAAAGTAGGCTCTCTACAATTTGCCGTTATCTTCCCGACCGTTTCAGCCCATTTCATCTGTAAAGCCGTGGGCAATTTCTTTACTATACTTTTTATAGTTACTACAGAGTTGAGATCCACTGAATAACCCATTCGTTCTAAGGCTATAGAACAGTTTTCCATCTTTATCGCTAACCTAGATAGACTTTCTCCGTTGTTGTGTTCTATATTGGAACCTTTAGTCAAAGTACTTAGCAAAGCCCGGCTTACTTCGTGTGTTCTACCAAATAGTCGTTTCAGTATATTGCATGCTCTACGATGACCCGATGATGGCGGAAGCATTCAGCATTCTTCTATGGCCTCTCGAGCTTTTCCTTTGCAATAATCTAACGAGTATAAGAGCCGTTGACCATCTTCTTCGACCTTCGATACCACATATAAATCAAATTGTCTGACAAATTTCCAATATTTGGCTGGTTGACCATCAAAAGTACTTAGTTTTTAGTGCCTTATGGTAACCCTCGCGTTATTAATAGAAGAAAGCAGACTCGTAAGGAAATAGGTCTTTATTTTGATCTTCACGCAGTCACAGTGGAGCGTGGGGTTCTTTACTCAGACAAACAAAACCTCTCAACAAGCAATATAAGATAGATAGAAATATAACGCCTAAACAAAATAAGGAAGTGAATAAATATCTGAACTATGCTGTTTTGATATATGCTTAGTTGCTTGAGATTAACTCTTGACAACCGACCTAAGCTGTTACATTAGCTTCCCCCTAGAATCGACTTCCGTAGGAACGTCGGTTCGATAACCTATTTATCAAAAGCACTTAAGTTCTGTTTCCGCAGTCCAAGGGAGGATTATCAACTCGCTCACTATGACTTCAAATCAATGACAACTCCATCGATCCGTGGATGTCTTTTCATTTGCCATTTTATTTTGTAGCATGCAATTTTTACTACACTATAGCTGTCGGTTTGCAACGTGCTCACAAGAGAAAGAGTTTGAGAAAATGGAACAAGAATGTCTGAGGAAGTGCCGGTGTTGACCTTTAGTCGCTCAGCTATGAAGAAAACTGACAAGAGAACAGATTTGTATGTCAAAGTGCAAGTTCTTTGTTCATACTAATAATAATACTATAGAAATGCTACAAGTGTGTTATATTTCTGTATTACGTTATAATTACGCAACAAATATATTAGTTCTTGGTATTACATGTTTCATTTTTTTTATAACGCTAGTGTTAAGTTCCAGAATTTTGTATGGACCACTAATAATAATTGGTTGAACATGAGCATCGCGGTGATGGTCATATATTTAGCCCAATGTTATGATTACTTAACAGTTCCTTTATAAGTTGCGTTTAAAATTAGGTATGTAGAATCAATGCCGCTAATACAGTAACCTAATAGGTAACGTACTGTACTATATCCTCACGGTTATTGCTTCGGAAATACCGGAAAAAAAAATAATTGTATGGCGCCAAAAAAAACTGGGTTATATGATTATATTTAAAAGCGTGCTACAAGAAAACTGGACAACTTATTCCATAAATTACGTCAACATGAAAAATAATGAGAACCTTAATAAGTACTTGACCATGGTTTGATCTAAATGTTCTGTTTTTAAAAAAAATAAACTTATTAATAGTACTATCGGTCGTATCAAGCTACTAAACCTCTCCAACCGAAAACGTTTTAGGATTAGTTCATATGGTCTATATTGAGTCCAAGTGAATATGTGTATAAGAAGTACTACAAACACAGTCAATTAACCGAAAGAAAAAAAAAACTCGCCTGGGTTGCTTTTTGAATTCGCCGTTACTGCCAGGCCTAGTTGTGTGGTTTTATAATACATGCTCACAGGGAATTCGTTCAACGTTTGCCTCCAGCTTTTTAATTGTTTACTATTATTGGTAAAATCTAAGAAATTGTTTAGTTCAACAGGCGCAGCTTGTTCACATCACTCACCTTATTTGGAGATTTGTCGTTCTCTGGTTTGACTTACCCCTTTTTATGAATTTGACTACTGTCACTCAGCAATTGTTTAGGAATACCTAGCTTATGTATCCAGTATTTTTTTTAATAAAAATTTTAACGCACTAATATATCAAAAGTAAAAGATCTGAGGAGTTGTTGATAGTGTGACATCGAAAAGTAATTTTTTTTTAAAATAAAATAGGTGGGACGTTATGGGAAAAAAAATTATTTTTAAATAAACGCAGGATCCTACTAGGTACGTGGTTAGATTTTATTCTGCAGCCAAAACTGTCAGTATTCTTGACTGACTAATTGGATGTGCCCATCTAACCGTTTTAGTCACTTGTACAGATTTACCGTTTTTACATGTCGATTCCGCAATTGTTTTGTCAGGTAAGCGGTCTAACAACACGTACGGTGGTTCATGATCGAGATAAGCTGGTTTCAACCTGTCCATACTTACGGAGTCCGTGTTTCCATGCCTTTCTATTACGAAATATTTATCTTTTCTTGAGACGACTTTGAAAGGACCTTCAAACGGAGGGCTAAGCGGGGCTTTTATTTTGTCACACCTTATCCAGACGTGCGTGCAATTGCTTAGATCTTTAGGTATATATATAGCTCGCGATTGTTCACGAGTATTAATTGGCTTGAGTTTGGACATGTGGTCCCGTAGTTGATCTACGTAATTTTCTAAATTAAGTTTTTGACTGTTAGTATTAGGGTTAATAAATTCACCTGGTAGTCTCAGAGTTGTTCCGAAAACCATTTCCGCTGCTGAACACTGTGCGTCAGTTTTGACAGATGTTCGTATTCCCAACATAACTAACGGTAGGAATTCTGTCCACTGATTGGGGTTTGAGTGAGATATAAGAGCGGTCTTTAGCTGACGGTGAAAACGTTCTACCATCCCATTAGCCTGAGGATGATATGCCGTACAGCGTATCCTATTGGAGCCTAGAAGTTTAGCCAAGTTATTGAATAATTCGGATTCAAATTGCGCTCCTCTATCCGTCGTTATTGTTATGGGTGTACCAAAAATGGTTACCCAGTTCTGCATGAAAACCTTGGCTACTGTTTCCGCTGTAATGTCCGCTATTGGGATGGCTATAGGGAATCTGGTAAATCGATCTATGCATGTAAAAAGATAATTAAAACCGTTCGAACGTGGTAAAGGTCCTACCAAGTCAATATGCACATGGGCAAAACGTGCATCTGGTTGCGAGAAAACACCTATGGGTAAATTTGTGTGACGAATAACCTTTGATTGTTGGCATGCCGAGCACTCTCTGACCCATCTGTGTACATCCTTCTGTAAATTCGGCCATATATATCTGGCGTTAATTAGTTTAGTCGAAGCTTTTGCGCCAGGATGAGACAAAGCATGGAAGTATTTATATATCAACTTTCGCATACTCTTAGGAACGAAAGGTCGAGGCGATGCCTTGGTCGTGTCACAGTAAATTAGAATACCGTCGATAGGCGACGATAACTGTTTTAATTTAAGACTTGAATTATTTGTTTTAAGCAGATTTCGTAATTCTGGATCCTTTTCTTGTTCGTGCTTCAGTGTCACGAAGTCTACTGTAGACTGCTGTAGCACGTTCATTTCTAATCTAGACAAAGCGTCTGCAGCCTGATTGTCCCGACCTTTGACATGTCGGATATCACTTGTGAACTGTGATATATAGTCAAGATGTCGAACTTATCGCGATGAGTATTTATCGGCTCTCGCTTTTAATGCATTCGTTAGTGGTTTGTGATCTGTAAAGACTATAAATTCCCTGCCTTCTAACATGTGTCGGAAGTGCTTAATGGTCAGGTAGATTGCCAGAAGCTCCCGCCCGAAGGTAGAATACCTTGTCTCTGCTGGAGCGAGTCTTTTCGAGAAGAAAGCAATTGGTTTCCAGGCGTTTTTAACCAGTTGATTAAGGGTACCACCTACTGCTTTATCTGAAGCATCCACCATTAAAGCAAGTGGAGAAAGAGAATTCGGATACACCAACGTAGATGCCTGAGCCAGTTTATCTTTTAGCTGTTTAATAGCTTCGACGGCGTCAGAAGACAGTTTGTATTCTTTTGGTTTTCCTTTAAGTGAATCTGTCAAGGGTTGCATTAGTTGTGCACAACCGGGTATGAATCTGCGATAAAAGTTAATTAGACCTAAAAAACTTCTCAGTTGTGTTAGAGAACTAGGTATAGGGTAATGTTTGATGGTGTCCACTTCTGCTTTGATAGGTGTAATCCCTTCTAGGCTTATTGTGTGCCCAAGAAATTCTAGAGTTTGAACACCGAAAACACACTTACTTTGATGTATGTTCATTCCATTTTCATCCAGTCTTTTCAACACTGCTCGTACATGCTGCTCGTATGATTGTAAATCGGGGCTGGCAATTAACAAATCGTCTATATACCCCTGTGCAAATGGCATGTCTCGAAGTAGGTTATCCATGAATCTTTGAAATGTTTGTGCCGCATTTCTCAGGCCGAATGGCATGCGTACAAACTCGAATAAACCAAAAGGTGTAGTAATGGCTGTCTTGGGGATATCTTCATCAGCCACCGGAATATTGTGATATGCCCTGACCAAGTCAATTTTAGTCAATATGTTCATACCATGTAAACCGTTTGTGAAATCTTGGATATGCGGTATCGGGTACCTATCTGGTACGGTTTGACGGTTGAGCGCTCTGTAATCCCCGCACGGCCGCCAATCCCCTTCGTTTTTCTTTGGGACCATATGCAAAGGGATGCCCATTGGCTATCAGAGGGACGGATAATACCCAGTTGTAGCATATAGTCAAATTCAGCTCTAGCGATTTTGAGCTTATCTGGTGCTAGTCTCCTGGGTCTTGCAAACACAGGCGCACCTTCGGTTTTGATATTATGACTTACTTTTAGTTTGTCTTTGGCAGGTTGTGGGTTTGGTCTAGTTAAGTTTGGAAATTCCGCTAGTATGTCTTGGAATTTCGCTGTTGTTACTGGCGGAGTTTGAATCAAGTTAAGGGATGTGATGTGACTTTCTTTGCCTTTTGTGTAATTCGAAGTTTCTTTCAGTGTTAAGCGTCGTTTCTTAGTGTCAACGAGAAACTCGTATCTCTCTAGAAAGTCCATCCCCAGTATTGCCAGATCTAAATCGGCTACAGTGAAAACCCAGGGGAATTGCCTTCTGAACCCCAAATCTAGTGTTAAAGTTTTCTGCCCAAACGTCGCAATTTTAGTTTTATTGGCAGCTTGGAGTGTGACTGGGGATGTTTTTCGCCCCAGCTCAGTTTTGTTTTGAGGTATGATACTGAGAGCAGCGCCCGTATCTACCAAAAAGCACAAGCCGAAGTTTCTGTCTCTAACATAAAACAAGCGACTATTTAGGCGCCCCTCCTCAGTCGTCGCGACCTGGGGAGGGGTTACTCGTTTCCCGCATTTCTGGGATTTTGTTTGGGCCAGGCGCAGGGTTGCATGCACTTTGTTGAGTTGACACCAAACTTCCAATGATACCAACAGAATTGCCTAGATTGTCTAGACATTTGTAATCTGTTTCGTGACTTGGATCTTGTTCGTTGTGGTGATCTACTCCTGTTTCTATGATCCATTTGCATTTTGGCAACAGCCTCAGTGAGACTTTTCACACTCGCTATGAGTCCCTCTATGACTGAGTCTTTGGCTGGTTCTTTTTGTGTGTGGTTTATCGTGTTTGATCCAGTTGGGGGACCCCTTTCCATTATCCTATCTGCTATACGCGCTAAATGAGATAAAGAGGTTTCAGGATCTTGTGCATCCAAACAGTGTTGGACGTAGCATAGGAGAGCTTGTATCCATCCTTGCTTTAGGACTGCTTCACCCACTGTGTTATCACCCACTAAGACTTGAAGGTGACGTAAAAACTGTGACGGTGACCTATCGCCTAATGTTCCTCCTTGGAAAAGCCTTTGGATTCTTTGGCTGTCTGATAATGATAAACGGTTTATGATCTCTCGTCTTAAAATGGTGTAGGATTGTGGTGATGGTGGGCTTAAAATCAAGTCACGGACTTCTTTGGTGACTGAAGGAGAAAGTATAGAACACAAGTCTCTATAGCGAATTCCTTCGGATTTGATATTATGTCTCGTGGAATAATGCTCTAGTTGAGCAAACCACAACTACGGATCACTACGATCAAATGCCCTACGATGACCCGATGATGGCGGAAGCATTCAGCATTCTTCTATGGCCTCTCGAGCTTTTCCTTTGCAATAATCTAACGAGTATAAGAGCCGTTGACCATCTTCTTCGACCTTCGATACCACATATAAATCAAATTGTCTGACAAATTTCCAATATTTGGCTGGTTGACCATCAAAAGTACTTAGTTTTTAGTGCCTTATGGTAACCCTCGCGTTATTAATAGAAGAAAGCAGACTCGTAAGGAAATAGGTCTTTATTTTGATCTTCGCGCAGTCACAGTGGAGCGTGGGGTTCTTTACTCAGACAAACAAAACCTCTCAACAAGCAATATAAGATAGATAGAAATATAACGCCTAAACAAAATAAGGAAGTGAATAAATATCTGAACTATGCTGTTTTGATATATGCTTAGTTGCTTGAGATTAACTCTTGACAACCGACCTAAGCTGTTACAAGTTCAACCTTTGGGAGCTCAAGACCCACGCTTAGAGATGTCAAGGTCACTTCCCTCTTCTTTGTTCCTGGATGGTCTAACCGTTTTGACCTCTCTGGGGACTTGAGAAACTGTGAACATAATCCTGTCCTCTGTCATCGCAGTTTGAGGCAGAAGATGCTTTACTACATACGTTCTCTTTTAGTCTTAACGTTCCTACCTCTCTCTGAAGGCATAACATCTACTTTCTCTGCCTATCTTTCAAATGTCTAATCTCTACTAGTTGTCTATCCCTCATCTGCTTTTCTTTTAACTCTTCTAGGGTGGTGCTAGAGCGAATCTTGCTATGCCTACTAAACAAACTAGCATTAGAGCCATGACATGAAGATGTATCAAAAGGGACTTGCCGTATATTACGAGGCGCCTCTGTCTGCATTTCTTCATGATTCAACACCATGTTTCCGCTGATCTTGCTGCACTTGCAAGGCATTGAACTGTTCGTTGCCAGTAACTGTAACGACCGAACTACCGGTATTCGGGCTGAACGTAGGGCTGGCGAACCAAAACGTATTCGAATAGGTCAGACTAAGATCTTCTGTATAGCTCGCCAAGCGTTTTTGAGACACTCGTATTAAATTATATCAAAACACAAACTCCGTGCTCAATCTATACGGTTCTAATTTAAGAAATAGAAAAAATTATATCAAAAATACAAAATAACTCAAACGGTACAGCCTGTGCTATACAGTTAGAAGTTTCTCTAACTCAATGTAGTGCGCTAAACAATAAAAAAACAGTCAATACCAAAGGATTTGATACATGAGAATCAAAAAATATATTTCCAACAAACGGGATCAAATGTCTATCTGCAAGGATTCCAGAAATCCTCCCAAGCAGATAGTCAAAAGGTTAACAGTCACACTGAATCACGCCATGACCTTGAGCTTAGTCAAACACGACCTCACTGTCAATAGTCCGGCAATATGCAATAAAAAATTAGGTGACAAAAAGATAATTTTTTTATTCAAAATCACATAATAAAAGCTCAAACGAGATCTGAACAATGGTTAAAATATATGACAGGGAGAAGAAACAAATAAATAAAAATACTGTCCAACAAAAAAGACTGTGGAGGGATTTTCATCGTTCTCTTTCCGTTACGACAGTCATTCAACATTTAATGCGCAGAAAAACCCAATGGTGGACAAATCGGTACGGATGAATTCAATTAGTTCGAATTGATCTTAAGTCACGGCTAGTCCTTGCAATTGTTGTTCATACTTATGTATGTCTTTTATCTATATTAATTATATTGTTCTATCTCCAGACTAATTGTGTTCTTCATCTTATTCTGTGGATTGTTACAATACGATGAGTCAGGGTAAAAAATAATGTGATTTCTATGTAAGATCTTATATATCAGAGAGTTACATCATCACAAGTCTACAATGTTAGGATTAAGTCTATTATGGATAGAAGTAGGAAGCACGATAAGAAAAACGTTAGTAGGTTTATAGTTTTAACATTTGATGATTCTATTGTCTTCCCACTATCGCTGATTGGATAAGAAATGGTCAATCAGCGTGCACCAACACAATCTATATACACCTAACAAAGCAGAAGCATCTACGTTGACGAATCCAAATTACAGTTCTCCACATGCTTTTATGGTGGATGCTTCGGATAAGTCAGTAGTCGGCGTCCTGAATGGAATGATTATAAACACCAGGAGATCGATCAGGTTCTTCAAGAAAAGATGAGATATTCTATTTTCGGACGAGAACTCTCAATCTACCCAATCATTAAGTGTTCCCGACACATTTTTGAGGGCAGAGAATTTGTAGAATTATGGTCTACTATGCTTTTAGTACTGCTCTAATAATAGACATAATACTTAAATTGTAGAATTGTCATGATGCAATTGCCTAACCTATAAGATCTCACGTGGAAGTCACATTATTATCTACACCACCTCATCGCATCGTAACAATTACCAATACATGATGGAGAAAAAGCTTAGACTAGAGACAGAACAATATATTTAATATGAATAAAAGATATAAGATAATATTCAGCAGGGACCACGCCTGCAAGGCCAAGCTATGCCATCCGATCAACTCAAACTAATTCATTTCGTTATCCCCGCCTTCTCTATTGTTAGGTATCTCCCAGCGTTAAATGTTGGATGTCTATTTTTCGTGTTGTCTCGTGTTAGGGCCTAATGTCACTACAAATTCATGGTTTATATGAATCATAAATCAGTAACAAATGCATTAAAGTCTAGAACCGATGAATAGTTTACTTAGAAGGTTTGTCAACTTGACTATGTATCTCAGTTCACTCTTGATATTTGACATGTCAAGGACAGGAAATTCAGACTGCGAATGGATTATCTCGGCTAAGAATAAACGTAATACAGAAATCTACATTAGATTTCTGGGCTCTGAGAGACAACCAGAAAGAGTATCAAGAATTGTAAAACCTACTTACAGCAAAGGACTCTGTCGTCAAACTAAAATTGCTACCGTCACCCACTGAAGGAAGTTTGATTTACTATAACATGACCAAGGCGATGCCTCAACTCTTCGTCCCCAAGTCTATGAAAACTAATATTAAGTAACTTTTATTTTTTGTATCATACTGGCGCAAATGCTACTATCAGACTAATCACTGCCAGATATATGTGACCAAGTTTACAAAATGATGCACAAATGTATGTTAGAGGGTGCTTGACGTGTCAACAACTAAAAGTTATCGGTCATACAAACTCCCTTACGTAAGATTTCTCACAGATGCATGTTTCGTCCATGTGTATATATCTAATTGGTCCTTTACCACATTCCAATGGTTTTAACTATATATTATTATTCATATTATTAAAAGCGAAAGGCTAAACTCATCACGTCATGTTGATCAAACACGTGCTGGGGAGTTCAGACCTAAACCAGTTCAGTTTAACAGTCGCACACTCTACACATATACAAGGATCTTGACAAGTGCATGCAAATCTGAACAGAGCGTAACAAATTGAAAGTACCACCCTGTCTTTAACTCGGGGGTTCTTTCATGAAAGCCACGAGGAAACCGAAATATTTCGTCGTGCAATACCATGCTAGCACATACGTAATAGGTATTGATAAGCTGAAACCGAGTCATCTAGATAATGAAACACCACATGCAGTATTACATTGCCTACGCAAATAAAACTAATAACTAAATTGACCAATAAAATAGTTCTGCCATCGGTGTAAGATTTCTTTCAGCGGAACAATTTCTAGTACTCCTTCCATTTGGCTTTTTAAATTTTGTCTTTGTAATTTCATCTCTTGTTTCTTACGTAACTACTATTATACTGACCATCCATTAAAATATTCTGTTTCCTCTCTTTTTCTCATATTATGCGACGTAACAACTTCTTGATTTAATAACTATTTTGAATATAATTAATCCTCTTCCTTTCCAATTACTTAATAACAATTGAAATGTCATTATGCAGTTATTGCGTAACGTATCCACTCGACAGCAAATAGTTTAAACTTAGTAGCACGAAGGCGGGATTAATAAATCTTAGCTGTGAAAGCAAAATAGGCCTGAAAATAAGTAAATTTTTGGATACGTTATTTGTTTCCATGTTTTATTCTGCTAATAGCAGTTTTTTGTTGATTAGGAGCCTGGTTTTACCTATAGTAGCATGTGTTAGCAGAAAATTGAAGCCGGTATGGAGTCATACGTTTTAATCATAGAAGTAGCCAAAATAAGAATACAAGTAGGTTTTAAAAACTACTTGCTCCCACATAGACTATATTACAGAGGCTTAAAAATTCAAAGTGCTATACACTATACAGTGATTCCCTTCCATCTTATTTTTAGTGTCAAGCTCATTTAGGTTAGTGATGTGAACACAAACTATCTTTCTATTCAGATTGTGGTTTACAAGCCCGTAAAAACTAGTCCGATCAATTATCTTACTTCCTCATTATTTTACTTGACTGACGTATTCCATCACGGTACCACTAGTATCCTCGACAAAGTCGCACCTCTAGGATACTGGGAATCTAGGTTTTCTAAGGATCTGTATATACTGGTCTACATGTAACGATGACTCCGAAAGCATGGAGTTCGATTACATAACCTTGATGACTTCCTCTTTAGTTACACGGACATAAATATTTTTCAAGGTAGAGGTAACACGTACGCAAAAGATAGTCTCATAAGAAAAACTGGCAACTGCTCTTAGTAGTTACTCCTAAACACTTATCAAAGATCTTGAAAACGAACTTAACGTTCTAAATCGAAAGGGAGAAAACATATTTATTAAGTACAACGAATTATATGGGGATCCTAAACTTATTAACAGACTATTTGGTGAACACTTTTATACTTCATCAACAAACATAAAACCATGAACGAATCAGGGCCCATCAATATTGATCCATGTGAATTCACTAATGCAGATTTCAATGTACGGAATATTGTTAAGATAATTAGCACGCTGAAATACTCCTACACTGAATGGTTAGTTAATGTTCCATTAAGCATTCTAAAAAGTAAAACCGACAAACTGTAATGAATTTCTTAGACTAATTTCTGTACCGCTCTCTACAGAGTATTGCTTTGCTGCCTGGAAAACTACACATATTCCAAAAGTAAATTCATGGCATTATCGGCCCATAAACACTACCTCAGTAGTATCTAGAGTGATGGAATACGGTTCTGAGGTTTGGTTCGTGCGATACAGTTTTGGTAGGCTCTCTAAATTATACAACCGTAAAGTAAGACGACTGGCTCCTTGTATCAGTGCTATTCTTGGGGTTTGAGAAAGAAAGGTTACACACCAGAGGCTTTTCGTTAACTTAAAACCGCTCGGAATCGTTGATACAGTACATTCTTGGTTTGCTTTATTCCTAAATAAATATAAAAACAATATTGGAGTGCAACTACTCTATCTCATCATCTAAACCATTAGCTAATGAAGAGCACTGTCAAGAATTACGAAATAATACATTAACGTTAACGCTTTTAATTGGCCAGACATGCATTTATTGCATTTTTACACGTTTTAAACAGCTCTTTGCCTTGAATATACTTTACCGGAACGTTTATTCCTAACAACTCGTTTATCGAACCCTTTAATCAGTAATTGTAACATTTTTGTTCTAATGCTCGTCAATAAATGTAAATCTTTTTAATTGCCGTCTTAGGCAATGAAAGACACATTGAGGTTCAGGAAGGTAAAGCTGAATAACTGTCTCAAGGGATTTACAGCATAGAATATCCACAGGTTATCTGCTTCGAATAATTGACTAAGCGCTAGGGATTTGCCTGGTGAGATTAATGGGGTAAGCATTAATATCGAGTACCCGTAAAACTATTTAGTTCATGAATTTATTTAGATGTAGCGATAGATAAGTTCCCAGAATAAATAATCTTGTAAGTTTTCCACATTTATTGCTGACCACATTAGTTTTAATGGACACATCTAGCTCAACGCCCTTGGTCACGCATCCGCGCCATTAGCCAGCTCGGAATAAGCGCTTCTCCATACATCGATAGCCTTCCAGATATATCTTCGGACTATTCACTTCTGACTTCGGATTTGACTGTTTTGGCATACTTTGATTATAAAGGTGTTACGAGTAGAGACTTTGTCATCTTCCGAATACCTGTAGTGGTGAGACTGATATGATCTGGTAGAGCAACTTGTAAACTGTGAGTTCGTTCTTTTACAGAACATTATATATCATTTCCAGATTTTTCGGATTTTCTCTCTCTAGATCACGAGAGGCAGATAAATCTGATTGGTGACAGTACCACAATAACTGTGGTGAATCTTCTCAAAATTTCAGTAAAACCTTCAATGTTGAAAAGTGTAAAGCAAAACCCATTTCTGTTAATCTGAAGTAATCTTTTCCAGTGACATCACGAGTTTGAGAATACATAATTTAGAAATAGCTTCTTTTGATGGGCTTTGAGATTACATTGCTAAGCGTTTTTATACAGTTTGGCCTTTTTCATACTCCAGAGATTTTTGAGTGACTCCATGGGGATTAGTGCAACTATCTCTTCACGTTCTTTTGGTATTGTGACACATGGCTTCTCAGTGGTTTTCACCAAGAATCTGTAGATCAACTATTTGAGGACGGTTTCAGCTGCGTACACGGTTCCCTATGATCAGCAAGAACGTCTCTTTGGGAGAATATGCCGGTAAGCCTATGTCTTGAAGTATTAGGTTCAGACTGTTTGCTAATTATTGTTTGGTGAGTAGCCAGTCTATATTAGTTTGAGAGGTGGAAATAATGGTAGTAATAGCAACACACTTCAGTAATGAGTGAAAATTCAATGCACGGAGAGGGTGCAGGATCAGCTACACTTCCTAAAGCATGGTCATATTATGTGTCAGCTTGGGGAAATACCTAAATATCAATGACAACTGATAAGTCAGGAGGTTATTTCATGTGATTAAGTTTAGAAAGGACACACAGGTTTGTGGTAAGTCATACTCAAGTGTACAGTACGGACCTAGTGAGCTAAATGCACTTGATGAACGTTTAGAAACCCAGAAAAATCAGTAAACGTGTCCGCAATGTTGAATATTTTTCAATTTCACAACTGAATGTTGCCATTTTTCTGTCACTTTAAGCATCTTAAAAGACTATATAACGTATTGATAACTCAGAAAATTTAATATGGGTGTTGTTTTTAAGGACTAAAAAGTGGTCGGAAAACTTTTGGTTCTCGAGTGGTGAAACCTCTCTGAATAGACATCCATAGAATGAACTTGATAAAATACTGTAGGCACTCCATAAACTTGTACCCTAATTTTTGAGCAAAAATTCGAAGAAAGGTAAAACAGCAATTATGTGAATGAAGTAACAGTCCTTTACGTTTACATTTGATTAAGTGTAATCTATTCAGATTCTGTGTGTTTAAGACAGCAGTGCAACCATCCATGGAATCTGCCTTCTTCTGGGCTATCTCTGTTTCCATCATATAATTAACTGATTCTGATGTGCCACTAGAGTGGATAATAGAAAATTGAATATAAACTAATCTATGTGGCTTGAATTCCGTTGGTTTGTTTGACATATGAGTATGAAATGTCTTGTATCACCGAATAAGACCCTGACAAAAATATGTCCACTTTAATAAAAGTTTTAATAGCCTATTAATGTCTTTGCTCGTCTAAATACTGATCAAAGGCTCGTGCCATTAAAATATCTCAGAAAATCAGAAAAAGTTCTCCGTTATACAATTTATATTTGACAAGAAAACTATATTCGGTTGATTCTTCAGACCATTTGGCCTATACAAAGTCGCGCTCAGGACCTGCAGTGTTTGAACTTCCACGGAAGTTTTAGTATTGAAAGACCTAGTCCCATATGGTGATCAAATTTAAAGTGGTCCACTAATGGGAACGGCGTTTCCTCTGCCATTTATAGTTTGATTTACGGTAATTTTTGATCACGTTTCAATCCGAGGAGTCCTTAAAATTTCCAATTTTTTCAAAGTACTGTCAGATCCATCGTTCAAAAATACGTACCATTCACCTTCTATGTCTCTCATATTAAGAAACACGACTGTGTGCAGTCGGATTACGATTAAGTAAACCCTGAACGACTACTAGTAAAGTCTATGCTCGTCGAAGCTTCATCGTGAATATTACAATGCAGCAAATTCTGATGATGATCTTGAAAAACATGTCGACTCGTCCAATTACCACTGCTGTCTCTAAGACGCTGTCATGGAAACTCATGCAAGGGATCCGAGCTAATCCACACAACAACCTAGACACTATCATGCTAAAAGAAAAGGGAAATTGTTTGGATATAGACTTTTTAAATTATCTTCACTGGTGCCAACGAGAAAATAACTCAAGCATAGCCGGAGAAATTTAAAGTTTAAAATGATGGACTTATAGGGCCAGTGAAATGTCATAAATTTGGACCGAATAATTTTATATTTAACAGACCGTATCGGTGGCAGACATGTACAGATATTACAGATATTACCGATGGGAGCCGGGAAAAATTGTACAAAAGTTAGGAAAAGTTCTGTACAGAGTCCGAGGAACTTTTGGAACATGTATACGACATACGAATCAAATCCATAAGGACAAAAGAACGATTCAGACTCCAAATAACCGGCCGAAATTCCCGTTACAGTCAACCTTGGACGTACCAACGATACATATTCCCAAGAACACTGAAAGGAAGCCTTGGATAGGGAAGACGACAAGAATAATGAGAAACCAACGCAACCCAGTTGTCAAGCTACAAATAAATCCTAGAAAGAAATCTTATTCGGGGGAGGTGTTGGAATGGCCACCGAGAAGCCACCCACGTACATAGTCGATTGACTAAGTTATCGATTAACTTATCGATCAGATGTTAAGTATTTGAATAGCAGTCAATTGATTAACTTATTGATGAATGTTTAAGAATTTTTAAGTGACAATACTGATTATATATATAATTTTGTATAAATACTCATGTTTGATTGTATATTTTGATTCTTGTCAATAAGTGCTCACAAACGTCTTTCGTCTTCTTACTTGAGAGCGATTGGATGTTAAAACGTTCGAGTGTCATCCGTTATAGAGTCTTTTTCGTGCGTATTCGAGTAGAGAACTTAACAGTGGCGACGGGTTTTACAATCAACGATGCCAATTACCTTTAAACAAATAGAATCTTTGCTGGAACGTCAAGAAAAACTATATGAACAGTTCCAGGAGCGTATGTTGGAGATGTTAGCGAAACAAATGAATCTGAATAACAGAGATTTTACTGATGATTCATGTAATACGCATACAGACTCGATAATTAATTCCATTCAGGAATTTCATTTTGATGGCCTAGCTGGTGTGACTTTCGAGTCTTGGTTTAAGAAGTATGAAGATTTGTTCAAGGTAGACCTCAACAAACTGGATGACGCTGCAAGGTCAGAATACTCTTGAGAAAGCTTGGCACGATTGAACATGAACGTTATAGTAATTTCGTCCTCCCAAAGAATCCAAGAGATTTCTCTTTTGATGCAACAATCGAAACTCTGACGCAAATCTTCGCTGAACAATCATCTCTCTTCAATATTCGTTATCAATGCCTCAAAATAACGAAGTCAAGTGAGGATGATTGGGTCAAACATGCCGGCCTAATAAACCGTGAATGTGAACGATTCAAACTATCATCAATGACGGAAGACCAGTTGAAGTGCCTCGTATTTGTGTGTAGCCTACAATCTCCCGAAGATGCTGATATAAGAACCACAATCTTAAGCAAAATTGATCAGTGCCCAAACATCTAACTACAAGAAATAACTGCAGAGTGTCAGAGATTAGTAAATTTGAAACATGATACCTCCATGGTCGAGAACAATAGCCGGCCGTCATACGTGCATGCTGTTAGTGAAAAGAAAGACTCCGGCTCACAAAAACCATACAGCACAGACAATCAGCCCTCATCTCCTTGCTGGTCATGTGGAGGTTGTCATTACAAGAAGTTTTGTCCATACAAAGAATATTTCTGCACTAAATGTCTCAAAAAGTGTCACAAAGAAACCAGATGTAGAAATAAAACTCGCAGACGTTACTCTTCAAAAGTCTATTCCAAGAAATACAGATCTGGTAAGAAAACGAACAAAATATTAGTATCTCATACCCAGACAAGAATTCACCGCCGAAGAAAGTACGTGACCGTGGACATGAATGCACACCGTGTCCGTCTTCAACTTGACACAGCATCTGATATCACCCTAATTAGTCCAAAAACTTGGGAGAAAATTGGGAGACCTACAGTTCACCGAACGAAGCAACTAGCGCACAGCGCATCTGGAGGTAAGCTTAATATTGTTGGGGGAAATAACGTGCAATGTTTCGAAAAATGAGGCAACAACTAGTGCAACTGTTTATTTAACCAAGAACCCGCAACTCGATTTATTGGGGTTGGATCTAATAGATGCATTAAAATTAGCAAATCATCCTCTCAACAATATCTTCAGCCAAGTCAGAATCAATAACCCTTTAGAGTCAAGTCAGAGTAATGCCATTATAAAAAGGCATCATCACGTGTTTTCAGAAGGATTGGGCGAATGCACGAAAGCCAAAGCACTACTGACTCTCAGGTCAACATCTATTCCTGTTTTTCGACCAAAAAGACCTGTACCTTATGCTTCTCTCCGAGTAGTTGAACAGGAACTAGAACGGCTTCAAAAAATGGGTGTCATTGAACCTGTGAGTTTCTCCAATTGGGCTGCACCGATTGTGGTTGTTAAGAAGTCAAACGGCAGTGTCCGTCTATGCGCAGATTACTCTACTGGACTGAGTGATGCGCTAGAACCCCACCAGTATCCTTTGCCTATACCTGAGGATCTTTTTGCTAAGCTGAATGGAGGCAAGGTGTTTGCAAAACTGGATTTATCGGAAGCTTACTTGCAGATTCCTGTCGCGGATGAAAGTAAAGATCTGCTTACTATAAACACTCACAAGGGCCTATTCCGATATAATCGGTTACCTTTTGGAGTCAAAACGGCCCCCTCCATATTTCAACAGGTGATGGATACTATGCTACATGATCTCCCTGGTGTTGCAGCTTATCTGGATGACATAATAATTATGGGCATTGACAGAATAGACCTAGAAATGAAGCTCGACCGGGTGCTATCGAGAATAGCTGAATATGGATTCCGGCTTCGTGAAGAAAAATGTGACTTTTGCATGGAGAGAGTACGCTACCTCGGTTTTATCATTGATAAGGACGGGAAAAAACCAGATCCAGAGAACACTCAAGCTTTGAAAGCAATGCCGAGACCGACAGATGTTCCCACACTTCCGTCCTTTTTGGGGCTAGTGAGTCATTATGGAGCTTTTATCCCTGACCTTCATCGTTTACGTGCCCTATTCAATAGTCTTTTAACAAAGAACGCAAAGTGGTGTTGGTCTAAAATTTGTCAAACTGCTTTCGAGAAGATCAAGAAACTGCTACTCTCGGATCTGTCGTTGACCCACTATGACCCATCCCTACCTATTGTAGTGGCATCAGATGCTTCAAACTACGGCGTTGGAGCAAGCATTTCGCATATAATGCCCGATGGGTCTGAAAAAGCTATCTCACACGCTGCCAGATCTTTGACAACGACCGAAAGAAACTATAATCAAATTGAGAAGGAAGCCCTATCAATTATCTTTGCAGTAAAAAAATTCCACAAGATGTTATATGGTCGAAATTTTACCCTATTAACAGACCATAAGCCACTGCTTGCAGTTTTTGGGTCAAAGAAAAAAATTCCTGTTCATTCAGCTAACCGACTCCAACGTTGAGCAACCACACTTCTGGGTTACGACTTCAAGATCAAGTATCAGTCAACTACCGCTTTTGGGCAAGGTGACGCGTTGTCAAGATTAATAGGCTCCCAATCAAAAACCCCAGAGGAAACCGTTGTAGCAAATATAAAAGCAGAGAGAGAAGTTCATCGTGTATTGGTCGACACAATCGATGGACTTCCAGTAACTTTTGAAATTATCAAGAAGATTACTGAAAGTGACAAGATATTGAGCACAGTTAAATGCTATCTTACGACCAAATGGCCAAACAATCGTCTTGATGGAGAACTCTTGCAATATTTTCGTCGACGGGACTCACTAAAGATTGTCGACTCGTGTATTATGTTTGGTGATCGAATTGTTATTCCGAAGTTATTACATCACAAGGTTCTCAAGCAGTTCCACAGTGGCCACCCTGGAATCAATAAAATGAAATCGTTGACTCGTAGTTATGCTTATCGGCCGTCAATGGACAAAGATATCGAGAATAAATGCCGTAACTGTCCATCATGCATTCAAGCTGCTAAAAATCCTTTGAAATGCGAACCTCAGTATTGGCCAACGCCTGCAGGACCCTGGGTAAGACTTCATGCAGATTTTGCTGGTCCAATCCATGGAAAAATGTTTCTAATTATCGTAGACGCATTTACTAAGTGGCCAGAAGTATATACCATGCCAAATTGTACAACGTCAGAAACAATCCACAAGTTGTCTACCTTATTTAGCTGCTTCGGAGTTCCAGAGATCGTAGTAGCTGATAATGGCTCGCAATTCATTGCAGAATCGTTTAAGCATTTCTGTAGCGTAAATGGAATAACTCATCTTCGTTCTCCGCCCTATCATCCGCAATCGAACGGACAAGCAGAACGCTTTGTGGACACCTTTAAACGAGCACTACTGAAAGTGGGAGGCGAAGGGACAACTGGACAGGTAATCACAAATTTTTTGACAACCTACAGAACCACTCCGAACCCAAATGTTCCAGACGGTAAGTCTCCTGCCGAAGCCATGTTTGTAGGGCGTATTCGAACCGTTTTCAACGCCATGTTGCCATCGAAATTAGTGTACGGGCACAGTCAAAATCCAAATATGCGGAACTTTAATGTCGGCGACGAAGTTTTCATTAAATCTTACACCGGAAAGAACCGATGGGAGCCGGGAAAAATTGTACAAAAGTTAGGAAAAGTTCTGTACAGAGTCCGAGGAACTTTTGGAACATGTATACGACATACGAATCAAATCCATAAGGACAAAAGAACGATTCAGACTCCAAATAACCGGCCGAAATTCCCGTTACAGTCAACCTTGGACGTACCAACGATACATATTCCCAAGAACACTGAAAGGAAGCCTTGGATAGGGAAGACGACAAGAATAATGAGAAACCAACGCAACCCAGTTGTCAAGCTACAAATAAATCCTAGAAAGAAATCTTATTCGGGGGAGGTGTTGGAATGGCCACCGAGAAGCCACCCACGTACATAGTCGATTGACTAAGTTATCGATTAACTTATCGATCAGATGTTAAGTATTTGAATAGCAGTCAATTGATTAACTTATTGATGAATGTTTAAGAATTTTTAAGTGACAATACTGATTATATATATAATTTTGTATAAATACTCATGTTTGATTGTATATTTTGATTCTTGTCAATAAGTGCTCACAAACGTCTTTCGTCTTCTTACTTGAGAGCGATTGGATGTTAAAACGTTCGAGTGTCATCCGTTATAGAGTCTTTTTCGTGCGTATTCGAGTAGAGAACTTAACAGTGGCGACGGGTTTTACAATCAACGATGCCAATTACCTTTAAACAAATAGAATCTTTGCTGGAACGTCAAGAAAAACTATATGAACAGTTCCAGGAGCGTATGTTGGAGATGTTAGCGAAACAAATGAATCTGAATAACAGAGATTTTACTGATGATTCATGTAATACGCATACAGACTCGATAATTAATTCCATTCAGGAATTTCATTTTGATGGCCTAGCTGGTGTGACTTTCGAGTCTTGGTTTAAGGAGTATGAAGATTTGTTCAAGGTAGACCTCAACAAACTGGATGACGCTGCCAAGGTCAGAATACTCTTGAGAAAGCTTGGCACGATTGAACATGAACGTTATAGTAATTTCGTCCTCCCAAAGAATCCAAGAGATTTCTCTTTTGATGCAACAATCGAAACTCTGACGCAAATCTTCGCTGAACAATCATCTCTCTTCAATATTCGTTATCAATGCCTCAAAATAACGAAGTCAAGTGAGGATGATTGGGTCAAACATGCCGGCCTAATAAACCGTGAATGTGAACGATTCAAACTATCATCAATGACGGAAGACCAGTTGAAGTGCCTCGTATTTGTGTGTAGCCTACAATCTCCCGAAGATGCTGATATAAGAACCACAATCTTAAGCAAAATTGATCTCTACTGTTAGGAAACTTCCTGTAATCGACATGTAACATACGTGAGGTGAAATAGGTAGATATGATGAGAGGAAAAATCAATATTCGATTGATTTACCTAATATGAGTTTTATTCATCATTACATTCTTTTGATTCAATGTAATGATTACACAATGTAATATTTCTTTTCTTTTCTCGTATGATATCTTATTCTGTATAATATACAATATTCTTGTATTCCATTGATTATGAACTATACTCAGCATTTGTTATAACTGTGAGTATTTTTCATGTATGTGATTTTCTTCTAATTATTAATCAAAACGGGTGTACAATCAATATATAAACGAGTATATTTTCTACTAAAGGGACTTCGCTCTTTTCTCTGGTTGCTGCAGAATACACTTCTTATTTCAAGCTTGGACTTCTCCCTCTTGATAGCGGGGCTGGGGCGCAGCAATAGCTAGCTCACTGGACCTTGGTCACCGAATCCTCGATCTCGTTCTCAAACTACGTGAACCCGTGATAGCTCTCTCTTTTTCAAACCCTAACAATTGGCGACGGGGTAAAAAGAAAAAATGACTCTCCCTTCCGATCGATTACAGCTGCTATTCGAGCGACACTTGGCCTTATTAGTCAATTTACGCACGCAGCTACTGAATCACTCATGCTTTAGTGACGCGACAGAAGTGGATCAATTGATTTCTCAACTGCACACTGAACTGGATAATGATTGCAGCCTCGACGAATCCTCGATAACCCGTACTTCAAACGAAACAGCTGTCACTCAAGATCCGCCCGGTGATCCAGTGCTCCCCACTCCAGAAACATGCGCGGTAATGGATCCAAACTCCATTATCCCCGAAACAGCATGTAAAGACAGTGATGCATCCAGCTCACAAAAGGACGCCCTGCTAAATGTTCATGGAAGTGTTGCAGTAACCACCCATGAAACAGAAAATAAATCGAGCAGTACAATGAAGGCAGCTGCTCCAAATGGTTCTCATCATTATGTGACACAAGTTTCTGACCAATCTTATTATCGAGATTCTGTTTTACCAGAACATAGATCAGATGTTGATTATCTTAATGATTCATCATCTACAAATGAGGCTCCCAATAAAATTGATAACAAGATTTCAGGAGATTCAAACTCTGATGACCTCAAATTAAATGGCGTTTATCCTCACTACCCGGTCCATTTTACTGGATTCTCTGCTCAATATGTTTTAAATACAGTCAAGCTAATTGTAATTTGGGTATATGAGGATCCAACACTGTTTCGTGGGGGAGGACGAACTAGGAAATTTAAATTCGGATATCAACTCCGGATCTTCAAAAAAAAGGGAGGTGATATGATGGGAGGAAAAATCAATATTCGATTGATTTACTTAATATGAGTTTTATTCATCATTACATTCTTTTGATTCAATGTAATGATTACACAATGTAATATTTCTTTTCTTTTCTCGTATGATATCTTATTCTGTATAATATACAATATTCTTGTATTCCATTGATTATGAACTATACTCAGCATTTGTTATAACTGTGAGTATTTTTCATGTATGTGATTTTCTTCTAATTATTAATCAAAACGGGTGTACAATCAATATATAAACGAGTATATTTTCTACTAAAGGGACTTCGCTCTTTTCTCTGGTTGCTGCAGAATACACTTCTTATTTCAAGCTTGGACTTCTCCCTCTTGATAGCGGGGCTGGGGCGCAGCAATAGCTAGCTCACTGGACCTTGGTCACCGAATCCTCGATCTCGTTCTCAAACTACGTGAACCCGTGATAGCTCTCTCTTTTTCAAACCCTAACATAGGTAAACATACGGATAAGCATCACACGTGAAATAGCTCCTTGCGTTGTTCATCCGTAAACCTTGGTTGAAATGTTTCGCATTAGAAAGCATAGATGGATTGTTATGGTTATCATATGAACATCTCAACGTTCGACACCCAACAATGAAAAACCTCCAATCTAGATCAAATGATTAAAACCTCATTAGAGTGACTGTCAGTAGAAATTTCGATAACTTTCCTGTAAACATAGAACTGTGTGTAGTCTTGATTGTTTATGACAGAATCTCGTCCAACATTTCACACAACGATTAGAAATGTTGTGAAATAATTATGAGGCTGTAAGTGTTTTATTATTGAGAAAACATGGCTAATTCTCTTTGAAGGCCGCCATTAGTTAAAAGTGTTCAAAAATCAGTTTTGGATGACCAGATGTGTCGTATCAATTCTCAACCAATCAGTAATGAATGTCCGCACAGTGTTTTATCCAGAGTAATGCGTTGGCATATTCTACTATTAGTATACCACTGAATGGCGGAATATTTACCGGGTCTAGTTTTTAAAGTTTATCGATTCACGAGTGCATCTGGTTGAATTCGATGTCATTATCGGTTCACTGGACAACAATAAATTTTATCTCTCAGTCGACTTTAAGCTACTGATCTACGATTCTAACCAGAATTGATATAGATTATTCAAAAACGTCTGTGGATATTTTCACATTTACAAAGTGCTTGGTCATAAGATGTTTGTCTTGAAAGTTTCTTGAGTGTTTGCAGTACATTAAAGAAGATCCACATAGAACAGTCCAAATATAATGCTGATTAAACTCAGTTATGAGGAAGAGTAGTTTATTTCTTTCTCCATGTACATACATCTCATCGGTATGATGAATTCGTGTTATAACTCTTTTAGTTCTACGTTCAAACAATAAGTTACAAGGCATAAAAATTTCACGATTACACTCCTTATGTTAAATAAGTGCGTGATGAAGTTCGTGTAATCGAACTGTTACTTCCCATCCACAATTATGCATCAATAGTTAATCAGTCAAAAATATTACAATCGAAATCCAATAAGGACAAAATAGGATGACTGAGCTACTAAAAATCATTGGTTCTTATTAATCATAATTGCATACATAAATTCGTTACCTCTTCACTGAGGTCGCTCACAATTGTGCCTATCCTATCTTATGCAAGGTTTGTATATTCGTGTCGATATTCTGTGTCACCGTTTGACGGATAATAATTTAATGTTAACAAAAGTTATTGTCCTTCATTTCATCGATAACTGGCGGATCCATTGAGACATATTATCAATAGTGACAGTGAATGTTATACATACCACTATCGTTAAATATATTGAGTGGAACATGTTGCAGGTGTAGCTTCACTTATGTATTGAAGTGACTTCTTAATTGAATAAAATTTCTGTTTATCGACTGTAAGACAGTCAATCAAAGACAATATATACTGAATAAATCTTTATGCAAGTGTAAGAATAATCTCAAGTGAATCTCAATACGCTGCTACATCATGTAAGATAATTAGATGAGTTACACATTCATCGCCTTATGAATTTTCAACTATGTCAAGGTCACTTTAATTGCACATTCTTTCATTGCCATCGGTCGCTAGGTTTGAATTTGCAATTGTATCACATCATGTGTTACCTAATCTCTTTCAATCTTTCTAAACGGCATTCTTGTTGTTTAATATACCTTACCACCAGTGATAATACTATTATCGATCCAACTCATTTGGTTTCCAACTGATCCATTCCAGTTAATGGTATTGATGTAATGTGGTTACTAGGTCACTTGTATATTTGTTTCAAAACAAACATCGGTTACTACTGACTGATCCAATTCTTCAAAGCTTCACAACTGACTATTAACACAATCCTCATGCGAATTCAAACCATCAAGCAGTTTTGATACACTATACACTAGTTAAAAATGAGTAGTTCAAACTATGCCTATCTAATATATATTTTGTGAAAGCGTATATTCACCCTGACAATCTTTTGCTGCTTGTGAAACACTTAAATATATTCTGAACAATAGCAAAAATAATACAAGCAGAAACATGATAAATAAAAAACACACTTTAGATAGCACACGTAGCACAAATTTTATTAAGTATTCATTTTAAGAAATCATCACAGCCAACCACGAAAAAAGTATGTTGAAACGATATATAAAAAAATCAAGGAAGTATAATGAAATAGATTAAAGCAAAACTCATGAACGTAAACAGTAAATATCGATTGAGCTTCATTTTTCATTTTCATCGCCTAAAACCTCTGAAGTACGTTTACGAGAAGAACCTTCAAACACTGAACCGATTAAACCATGAGCAGTAGTTAACAAATTCACAGGTGTCGTCCCATCTGTAATTAATGTACTTTGTAGGCCCAGAGCGTTCAACATGCGCAAATTATGGTCTGATTCGGCTGTTGCCATTGCGCGTAGTGTATCTGCACCTAATGCATTCACCATCGAAATGAAACGCGATTTCTCGATTTCTGTTTCGTCTGCCCTGTACTTTAGAGCTAATTCATTCTTTTCCTTGATACACGCGATATCTGCAGCTCGAGCCAATTTAAGTCTTTCTAATTCTGCATTCTGAAAATATTGTTTAAATTCAGAAAACAATAACATGAATGATTGAGATAATTGGATAGGGAAAATTAGGAGGTCTGACATCCATAAGTGCAAAACGTCCGAAGCACCAATGCGTTCTACAATCATTATTATCAAACTGTGAGAGTATTTGCATGTGGTCTAATTGTAGAATACGGTGATATGTCTATTAATCGTAGAGGTCGCTTTAAACCACTAACCATAAATCAACTTTAGTATTTTTGAACGAAGAATATTCTTTTCGATGAATTCTCTTCAGGTTCGACAATTATACATCCAACTATATATAATTGTAGAAATAATTATATATAATTGTAGAAATAATTATATATAATTGTAGAACCTGAAGAGAATTTATCGAAAAGAATATTCTTCGTTCAAATACTAGTCTTTAAATATGACGGGGATCTTTAAACGATTTGGTATTTTTAGCAATTTGAGTACATGAAGTCCCAGAAATTACATTTGTAAAGAATGCTGTTTAGAAAATTTAAGAAATCTTCAAAAACAGTAAGGATGAGATCATTTTCTGAAATTTAACTGCAAGTTCAGTTTTCTAATGTTCTTAAACGTCAAGAATAAGAACAAAACGTGACAGCAATTCTGTAAATACATTTTATGTCATTCCTTCTCTATTCTTACTACATTCTACTATTATATTTCCTCCTTTTATTATTAACGTGTTTATCTGGCTACATTTCTAGTCTCCCTGTCGCACCGAATGTGTTCAAACACAATGACAAATTATGACTACTGAATAATAATTATTGTTTCGTCAGTTTATCACATTGAGTTTCATTAAAGTAAATGCAACTAATCCCTGTATAATGTTTATGAGCTGAAACTCGAACGAAATCAGTCTTTCACTATATATACTTCAATCTAACATCGACACAAGTTTTCATTACATCCAATTCCTATCATGTCAGGAACTATAACAAGACTAACACAAATATTCTCACAAATTTGATTCGCAATCGTAGATAAAGAAAACAAATCGAAAATGCAACTGTACACGTCCTCACCGTTTCAATAGATAAGGCTTGTGCTCGAAGTTTAGCCTCTTCCACTGCAGCTTGACTGGAAATACGATTCGCCTCAGCTCGACTCTCTGCTTCGGCCTTCGCTTGACTACTACTTTCTAATGCAGCCAGTTGCACTCGGATTTCAAGCAAATTACGCCTGGCTTGTTCAGCAGCCGCTTCATCCTCAATTCTTTGACGCTCTAACCGACCTCTGGCTTCCTGTTCAAGTCTTTCGGCTTCGTGACTACAATAAAATACCACAGAATAAACTGTACTCCCGGTTATCAGCATGACAATTAAATATCTTATCCCTAGTATCCATACTCAAAATTTAGTTTTCAAAACAGACAAAAGTAATACCTTACTACGCATCAACTATACACTATAAACCGGGGAAGTGAAACAGTGAAAACGTTATATTGTAAAGAAAACTTGACCGACTAACACTACTGACTTCATGCACATCTTAACGAGTACTGCACACATGACCACATTGCTCAAAATATTTGCCAAAACGAATGCAGCTTGCTTACCGTGCAGCTGCCTCTTGCGAATTGGTCGTTATCTCAATGGCAAGTTGAACTGACTTCTGCAACGAATCACGAGTTCGTTGATCCACTGGCTCCACAGACTGTACATCCACGCTTGTAATATGCAGATTATTTTGAGGAAAAACTAATCGATCCCGAACCTTTCCAGCTTCATCCAATCCGAATACGGAGGCACGAATAATTCGTGATGAGTGCTAAATAAAAATATAAGGGAAACGAGTATAGTTCATGACAGTGTTTCCGCCTACATGGGGACTCATGGATCAGATCTAACCAAGTCCTGGCTAGTATTAAAGTTTCTCTTGAGGCTCAAAATCAGTAATCAACACTAACAATACTAAAATCTAATTCAAAAAACTACCATACTGTTCTTTGAAAATTCTAGCTGGCAGCAGAGGTATAAAGCTCCCCACCGAAACAAAACTCGTATGATTACACTGATTTCGTACTCAAACACTGGTCATGTTCCAGCATTGACGCGCGAATTCTGAGCAACATCTGCGGCTTTCCACTAATCTCCTTAAACAGAACACTGATCTTCAAGATGTCCTCAGCTGATAACCCTCACTGTAGCTGTGACCTATCTACCGTCAATATACACCAATTAAAGTCAGAATAACACCGTATTGACAAGTAACTAGTTTGAGCGATTTTCTAGAACTACTTCTCTCTTCAAATACAATTACTTGACCGATGCATATATCTGCTTGGTCCTACGTTGTAGCTGAATGACTTACTGACTCAATCCTTATTCTTCATCACCAAAATTTATCTTACTGTTAACCAACCAGTTCATTTTGATTAAGGAATCTTCTTACTACTCCATTCTATATTTCAGAAACAAGTATGGTGGTATGCAATGTGAATATTGAAAATGGAAAGAATAATACATCATTTAATAGACCTCCTGAGAATCACAATGAATTCTCTCTCCATAAAATTCTACACAGTTCATGTGACGCATTTTGTTACAACTCGGTACACTTTCTAGGATAGAGATACAAAACTGTAGTCATTAACAAATAAAAGCTTAAACTCAACTACATAAATAACTGACTTATGTAACACTGATAGTCAACTTTAAGTTTCTTATTAGATGGTACAACATCATCAAGTATGTTCATTTCGAATAAGAGATTGGATTTCAAGTAATTTTTACTGGCTCTCAGACTTGTCCTTACTAGTCTGGTATCTTGAGCATTTTGGAACGAAGATTCCTCAACCCAGGCACCACACTTCTGAAGATGGATGCCGAAATTCTAACCGTAAGTAGCTAATTCAACATGAAGATATGAAAATCACCAACTACATCACAAAGCACAAATCGCTGGCACATTGAATCACGAACTTTGATATGATCTTTAAGTATCGTATGCATTATGCAAAAGTGCAAATTTACAGCAAAATGGTCTGGTTGTATCACTTTTAGAGTGAAGATTATGACTCCAGAAGGTGGAACAAACAAGTTATCTTCAAGTGTCTAACCAAGGAACTTTTCAAATCATTGCAAATTTACAGCAATATAATCAGGGGAGCAATCCTGATGAAATTGTGCACATTCATTGACTGAATTGCTTTGTTATGGGTAATGTGTGTTCACTGAATACATTGCTGTGCAATGCTGGTTAAAATAGGAGCACAACTGTATAACCAGGTACTGACTTCCAAGCACAAATGCACTGAACATATGTTACTAATCGATGAAGAATTTAAACGACATCGCTCTAAATCAGTATCAGTACCACACATTCTATCATACTTTAACTTTCCATAGATTCTGAACAACAAACTATTCTAGATTTTCACTCAACTATTCTACTTGTTTCTCTTTCAGTTTCTTATATTGTCACATGAAGTTCAGTCATATCATTCTCTCATCAGTACGAGTCACAATCACACTACAACTTAACACCATAAATAAATCCTTCATCTAGATATCGCAGTAACTAATAATGTCTCTAGCAAAACGTATACAGTCGCTACAAAAAAGGCAATAGAAGGCACCTAAACGATTAACTAAACCCTCATCCACCCGAACAAATTTGCAATATAATCAGTGTACTGATCCAATAGAACCACTAGACTGTAAAATGATAAACCTTACCTTATGAAAATCATCGAATTGGACGGATGCAACAGTGCCACGAACACGAGATGCAATAGCTTTACAAGCATCTCCAACAAAATCAGGCACTGAGAATAACTTAGCAGCATCAGCTGCACTGCATGATGGAGAGACATCGAACACCCAGTTGTACGATAGTTGCAAAGATAAGCGAGCATGATCCGCAGTCTCAACAATTACAACATCGGTACAAAAGTCTGGACCTAACAGTAAACATAGACTTTTAATCACATTCGGTTTTTTCGGTTTCCCACCACTCAGGCTCAAACGAGTAAATTGTTCATCCGGTCCTAACATAGCTAAATTCGGTCCAAACTCGACTCTTGCCCTTTTATTTTTATAGTCATAGATTTGAACTGCAGCATTGTGTGGAACACGGAAAGTAACTACACGAGTTGGGTCAAGACGGTTAACCGAATCTGGAGAAGATCGAATTCCACGGTCAGCAAATGGGTCGATATTACTTTCCAGCAACTGAACAACCTCAGGTGGGAGTTTCTTCTCCCATAATTCTTCATCTTCATTTAACATATAGGCTTCACCAATAACAGCACGAACTTGTCCTGTTTGCATATTACGAACATAGATCCCTTCATTACAATCCAGAGGAATAACATTACGACGGCCTATCACATCCACTTCAACAGGAGGTATGTATTCGATGGGTCCACGTAACATCCACCGATCACCAGGACGACGTACCTAAAATCAGTGAGGTGTTAAATAAAATCAAAACACTAAGTATGGTCGTATCCAACCTAGCAGGGTAAACGTCTCTACCAAATAATAAATATTTCTTTAATAAATTAGCGCTCACTGAAGAGAGGAAGCAATCATAACGAACAAACAAATAAAAAATATATATGTAATATCCCAATGAGTAGAAAAACCAGATTTTCTGACGTTTCATGACTTAGTGTAAGTCACTTCTTCAGAGAATAAATAACCAAATTAAAACTAATACAAGTTTAAATAGTACAACGGAACAATGAGAATAATATGTGATCAATCAAAAACAGGCCTGAACAAGTTCATCATAACGAACGGAAAAATAATAGGTGGGTTGATTCGAACTGGATCGAGAAAATAAACACAACAATAACATCCTGAAAAAGTTAGTTCGACTTAATTTCATGAATATTAAAACACCGAAATGGCAGGACTGACAGGTTGAATCTCCGCCATTCGCAAATATTCGATCACCAGACGAGCTCGAGAACTCAATATGCTAAAGTTACTTGTCTTCGTATATTGCGTTTCCTAAACTAAACCGCGAAGGCAAACAGTATACTAATAATAAGGAATTTTACTAATCAAATTTCATACTACTGGAAATCTAAGTTCTATGTGACTTAATAACCAAGTACAAGTTCATATACTCAGCCTTGAGTCACATTGTTTTGTGAAAAGGCTTATTGTACTACTTGGCTGGTGGAATTCCAACTCAAATTCGAACAGTTCGATCCTTCTACATATGAGGCACAACTCTACATACCAACATACGCACACATTACCTTAATTATTAACACTATGCTCTTATATGAATTGTCCTTTCTCCTAGTCAGCCCAAGCATCAATTGAGTCAACAAATTACGTAGGAGATATGCAACCAATTTATCAACAACAAGAACCGGAATCCAGTAAAGTGGACAGACTATAGTTTCACTGACACACAACACGTGCAAAGTCAACATCCACTTCCTCATTAACTATTCAAAACAAAAAACCACAAATTCAGATTGGTGCTTAAACTTTTCTAGACTTATGTCCACCTTAAGTGAGGTAAATATTGGAACAACTAGACCTAACTGACAACACCAATTAGAAACTTACACATTTCTTCTGCTTGACAGAGTCCTCCTCAGATATAGCGTCCCCACATATATCGTCAACAAACTGTTCTTTAGCTCGAAGAATAAGGCCTTCGTCGTTCTGCAAAATATAAGCATTTTGAACGCCCATTTCTAAATACTCTCCTGGTCTCAGAAAGAATGACTTCTCACCACGTACTAATAATTTTCTCCCTAACTGAGGAACACCATTCTCATCCCAAGGGTTGACTACCACACAAAACTGATGGACACGTAGGATTGTAACTTCAACCTCTCTCACAAACTCCTCAAGTGCGCTGCAAATGTGATACTCCGCGTCTTCATGTGTAATTAACCACTCTTCACCAGCTTTGCGATATTTCCCGAACTTGTCACAATGAGATTTAACAGCTTTGACACATATCGCTCGCTGAAAATGAATAATTACGTTGACTAAATAAAATATTCAACTGTCAGACTGATATATAATTTTAGAAGCATTATAACTATCCGTAAAGTCTTGGCCTCACGTTGTCGGACAAAGGTATGCACAGACCTATATATCATTTAGTCAAGTGTATAATACATCACCTATGTAACATACGAGGTGTCAATAAAAAAAACACCAATTCTAGTTTAAAGGCTTCACGTCGGGTATCTTTACTTGAAAGTGCGTTTGAAAGTTGACGCCATTGTTTAGTCATTGTTTTCATATAAACTTTGGTGACGTTTGTCTACATTTTGGAGGAACACCGACGAGCAGTAATTGTATTCTACAACTTGAAATAAAAGCCTGTACATGACTGGAAGTATGGCAGAATTCGTACGACTTTAGCTTTGATTTTCAAATCACTATCTTTTTCATTCCGTTATTTATTTATTTATTTGAACACATAAATATTGGTACAAGGAGGCACCAAATATTTATGCGTCACACACAACAATGAGCATCTAAAGAGAAGGGAACAAAAGTTAGGAGCGTAGGGTATAAAAAAACAAGAGAAAAATAACGACCAGATTAGTGTGAGATAGTGTGATAGTAGTAATAATGGGGGAAACGAAAAGGTACAATCAGAAAAAATCTTTCAGTTAAAGAAGGAGCAACCACTTTTTACGAAGAAAGTAATAGAAGGTTACAGCAGGATCGCCACTGGCCTCTATTCGGAGCCATATCTGATAACGTCTCTAGCCACTGTGTTACACCATCTCTCGGACCCCAGCCAGGGAGTCGTGAAGGACCAACACAAGCCAGCCCTTTGCAGCTTTCATTCATACCACGACACCGAAGTCGGTGTTTCAAGATGATGACACCAATGGAATTATCGTCTCTGTGCCCGAACACACGATGCTGAACCTCTGCATTACTAACATGGTGTTGCCACTGGATGTCAGCAATCCTTCGGAGACAACGATGATCGAACACAGAGAGTCGTCTAACATCCTCAACTCGGAGAGGCCAAGTTTCACAAGCATAGAGCAAAACTGCTCTCACCGACGCGTTGTAGATCCAACCTTTTACAGACAGACTAACATCACGAAGGCGCCAAAGATGGCCCAGATTGGCGTAAGCCGCTCTGGCTTTCACTATACGTGCATCGATCTCATCACTCACGCCACCACCAGCACTTATGCAGCTACCTAGATACACGAACTTCTCGACAACTTCAATCTGCTCACCATCCACAGTGAGTACAGGATTAGAATCCTACCAGTCTTGTAGAAGTACTTTGCACTTCGAGGGTGCAAAGCACATACCATACTTACGGACACTGATTGCCAACTGATCTAGTGCGGATTGCATGGCTTGGGCATTCTCGCACAGTAAGACAATATCATCCGCATACTCAAGGTCGAGGAGTCTTTCTCCAGGCAACAGATTTACACCGCCATTACTTGCATCCATCAGAGCTGTTTCCAGAATGTCATCGATGGCAAAGTTGAAGAGGAATGGTGAGATTGGGCAACCCTGTCTCACTCCACTGCTTGAATGGAATAATGTAGAAAGGTGGTTGTATGCCCTCACTCTGCATGAGGTGTTTGTGTATAGGGCTTTTAGGATGTTAATGAACTTCTCAGGCACACCCTTCTTCAATAGACAATCCTAGAGAAGAGACCTATCCAAGGAATCGAAGGCAGCCCTCATGTCAAGAAACACTACGATTGTTGGCCGTTGATAAGTATGGCGGTGTTCTAACATTTGGCGGAGGGTGAAGATATGATCAATACATCCTCGACCTGAACGAAACCCAGCCTTCTCCTCGCGAGTCAATCTTTCTCGGGTTTTGAACAACCTACGAAGTATAACGGAAGCCAATAGCTTGGACGCAATCGGAAGTAGACTTATCCCCCGATAGTTCTTGCATAGGTGACGTGAACCCTTTTTAAAGATAGGGACAACTATCGACTCGTTTCATGGTTTTGGAACACTCTCTAGCTCCCAGACCTTTGTAAACAACACAGTCAGTTTCTTAACAAGAAAGTCACCACCATCTTTAAAAAGAGCCGGGGTTAAGTAATTTCAACCCCGTGATTTGTAGCGGATCAAGAGTTGGAGTTCCTTGCGGACTTCCACCTCATTTGGTGGATCAGTCGTCACCGGCCATGGAGGGTAGGACAGTGTGACCGATGTTGCCTGAGCAGCAGGCCAGTTGAACTGCCCCTCGAAGAATTCGTCCCATCGTCCAAGACGTCGATGGATGTTAGTGATTGGTGTTCCGTCACCCTCTCAGATTTTTTCGCTCACACCAGACTTATTGCTGCCAGTGGCTCGGATGAGTTGGAATAGCTTCCGGTAATTACCAGATGCAGCTGCTGCTTCCAGCTCACTAGCACGCTCCGACCACCAGGCTTCTCGGTCCTTACGCAAGCTTTGCCCAATTTCATTACGCAACAACCTTCGTCTGTGGTCAAACTCACGGTCACCCGGAGTAGACCGACGGGCTTCAATGAGTTGTAAGGAACCAAAAGAAACCCAGTGCTTATAAGTGGGACGTTTCGCGAACCTATAACTGACTTTACCCGCCATTTTTATGGCGTCATGCAATTGCAACCAACGCTTATCTATACTTTTCGGTGGAATGGTAGCTAGCCTAGAAGCTAGCTTGGTTCGGTACTTACTAGCAACAGAAGTTGCAGCCAGCTTGCTAGCATCGATCCTTTGGTGGCGGTCACTTCGTTGGCCACTGAAAAGTAAGGTAAGATTGGCGCAGACCAGGGCATGATCAGATTCCAGATAGGTACTCCAAAAGGAGCGGCAGTCTTGTACACAACCACGCCAGCGGTAGCTGATCGCGATGTGATCAATCTGAGTTCAGGCTTGAGATGCAGAGGGAGGGCGCCAGGTGGCACTTCGGCGATGACTGCCGAAAGTTAGTGCTAGCTAGAAACAGGTTGTGGTCTGTGCATAGTTGCAGTAGATGCTCCCCGTTATCTGTCCTGCGACCAACAGGTCCCCATCAGCCACCTAAACGACTCTCTTCTGTGCCTAGACGCCCGACCTGAGCATTCAAGTCTCCGGCTAGTGCTACAATATCTGACGAACGCACTTTCTGGTGAAGAACAGATAACTGGTGATAGAATTCATCCTTGATTGCATCCGGGCTGCAATCTGTCGGGGCACAGGCAGAGATGACGAAAAGATATCGTTTCTCACGCCGATTTCTTCTCACTTTGATGGAACTTTCTAATCTAACAGCACATAACCAACTGTTAATGGGGATATAATCGATTAGTGCTGCCTCAGCCCTGGTGCTTAGTGCGACACTAACGCCAGCAAGGCCAGACGAAATGCCACAGGGTCCCCGGATAAACGCACGTAAAACAAGCTTTTTGAAGCGACAGATGGAGAACGAACTTGTAGTACTTCACCAGAGTCTTGAATACGGGTCTCGGATAGACAACACACGTCAATATTAAGACTTTCCAAAGACATAGCCAGCCCTATCTGTTGTCCGACCTGCATAAGTGTGCGAACGTTGAAGGCAGCTAGTTTGAATGGTGCACGTGGTTTCAGATAAACTGCTTCAGTAATCGTATTCCATGGTAACCAGGCAGTGACTTGAGAACGTTTTCAGTGAATATCAACATTTCCGTTATGTTTGTGTGTAGTCTGAGATACTGCCCGGGTGCCCAAACCGAAGCAGGTGGTTTTCTTAGGGGGGCCACATCCCGAGCCTTCGACCTAAAGGTCTAACCCACAAGGCAGTGGAGCATTGTGAGGAGATGCAGTCCCATGGAAATTGGTTCATACGCCATTTGTTCCCGCAGGATTCTGGAGCCCATATACACTATTGATTTGGGATCCGGTTAAAGCGCTGGACATTCGCTTTTAGTTAACTCATTTTCTTAAACGACACCCCCGCCACGAGAAGGCAGTGAGTAGGACTTCCCTGGTAAAGGCTGGATACGCGTGGCCGTGTGAGAGTATTTCGAAAGGGAGGGCTAACCCACATCGTTCTCGGCCATAGCAGGGCATTTGAGGTTCGCATGGAACCAATATCATAACCTTCTAACGCGAAGCGTACGAAATCTGATACCTGTAAATATTTATAGAATGTATATCTGCAAATACATTATGTCGATGGTTTTTAGATTTCTGTAATACGTTTTATAAGTTGTTTAAACATAGAAGCAGATTCATCACCGTTTTGCATCGATGCACGTTCCTTCCCATTCGGGACTCATCAGATTTAAAACGCTCGTGACTTGGTTCCAATATAAAGCCAATTCGACCAGGGGGTATATATGCCAGAGAGACTGATCTATTTCAGTCCCTAACACTAACAACCTGAAGACTCAAACTCTTACAAATAGAAAAGAATAACATGGTGTCATATTTATCACAAAAGTCAGTAATATACATGCAGATTAACATAGAGCTTCAAAACTATAAGACTGCATACTACAATCATAGCATACATTTTATGATAGCAAAACAGTAAATATGTGCTATTTATTACACATTACATTCTTCAGAATATATGTCTGTGACTGGGTAAGACAAAAAATGCCCTACAGTAGCACATATTATCTGTAACACACTACAGACACATTTCTGGCTTGATTAAAATCTGAAGGCGTAGAATACCTTATTTGTTAGACAGTAGTTTCATAAACAAATATACAGAAATTTACTCTTCTGACCAGTATTCACGTCTATATAGGTTTACACCGACTAATCTTAGTCTCGCATCACCACAACTTTGTGAAACATACCACCAGAATATGAACAGTCAGAAAATAGCTAGTTACAAAAGGTTACCTAACAGTTCACGTACTCTGTCTGTTAGTGTAATCGCTTTGCGTTTGTCGACAATTCGTTCATAGACACCAGGGAGGTATGCACCTGGTGTCGTAACTAACCATCGTTCACCGTAAACACGAGGAACATCACCTCGATCGACACAATCTTTCGTGGCCTCCATCACAAGAGCAGAGTTGACAAGAATTACTCTGGCTTCCTCACATTTTACAATTTTGACCTCTTTTCTAGGGTAATATGTACCTACAGAAGAAAACAAGGGTAATCCACACACAAGTTATACCAACTACATGAATAAAACAAGTTTATTTAAATATTTAAATGGAGTCTGTTTGTTTTCTTTCACTTACATATGCTCAAAACATATAATCAAAAATAGTATGCTAACCCCTGCAAATAATGCATACATGAACGTGCAGACATCGTTTTATACCCTTCACGTGAAACTTCCACTTCCATTGCATTCTTGAGTTTCATACGTCGCTTATAGTGACTAAAGTAATCGTGTCTTCCTTCCTAAATTTACTGAAGCATTATGGGAAGTCACAGAAACTACAGAAACTCAATATTTCTTCAGCAGTGTTATTTATTTATTATTATTTTAACACATAGGTATTGGTACAAGGAGGCACCAAATACATATGCGCCACACGAATCTCAATTGATTTGTGTGAGGGCTATAATACTGCCCGGGTGCCCAAACTGAAGCAGGTGGTATTCTTAGGGGGCCACACCCAGAGCCTTCGACCTGAACGTCTGACCCACAAGGCAGTGGAGCATCGTAAGGAGATGCAGTACCATGGTAGCCGGTGACCAACGATTGGTTCATACGCCATTTGTTCCTTCAGGATACTGTCCTGACCGTTGTTGCTACCTTGACGTGGTGGTCGGGCTTGCCTATCGTGATGAAGCAACTGAGCTACACTGGCTGGAACAACCATTCCTCAAGGCCCTACCATGCCAGACAGGTCGGTTGAAGAGCGGTAAGACTAAAAGCAACAAAATCAAGGTCCGAAGGCCAAGTCGTACTGCTGACTGTACAGAGGTGTGACGGCGGTAAGGTGTTTCCTTCAGACAACCAGCATAACAGCGATGCTGCCTTTCCAAAAGGAGGGGTGGGGTTAGAAAAGGTCGACCCTAAAAATGCACACCTTGCCCTATCCCAAGGATATCCGTCTCCGGCGGTAAGGTCTCAACAAGTACGGAGCTAACACAAAAATTACTCATAAAAAGGTCATGTGTGACCGATCTCAAGCAGCTGTCCCTTGGGCACTGCGGCCACGCTCTCGGGTCACTAAGACCACCTCTAACCCAGTTTCCTTTCCAGGTACCTCCAGCAGAACCCTTCCACGGTGTGAGGAACCGGGAAGTGATAACCGCCCTCATACCTCTAACAGCACTCAAGACCACTGTATTCATAATCAACCTACCTCTTCAATTCCTATTATTCCTCCCTCTACATCGACTTTCAAATCTAAACTGCCACTTTTAGCTTCCTCCTCAAGTGTCACCACAGCCAACGATTCTAGTGCGCAAAACACTGTCCCAGGTCTACTGAAACCCCGCTCCAAACTACATATCGGAGCCTTCAACGTACGCACACTATGTCAAATCGGTCAGCAGGCTTCCTTGGCTAAAACCTTAGAATCTCGTGCCATTGATGTATGTTGTGTCTCCGAAACACGCATACAGGATCCTAGCGTGGTCATTCACTTGACCTCACCTCGGCAAAACGGAGTGCCGACGAGATACACCCTCCGTGTATCTGGCGACCCGATGGCTAGTTCTCGTGGACTGGCAGGTGTAGGCATAGCACTAAGCATGAGGGCGGAACAAGCGCTATTAGAGTGGATCCCTATTAATAGTCGTCTATACGGCTCCATAAGAACTCGAAAGGATAGGGACACACGTCGTTGCCTTTTCGTCGTTTCTGCCTACGCTCCCACTGACTGAAGTTCGGATGAAGTGAAAGATGAATTTTACAGAAAGCTGTCTGAACTTCTTCAGAAAGCTAAACGTTCAGACATAGTACTCGTAGCAGGCGACTTTAATGCCCAGGAAGGTAGATTAAACTAAACAGAAAGACATTTAGGTGGGTATTTTAGTATTCCGGCACAGAGAACAGATAATGGTGATCGTCTGCTGCAACTGTGCTCAGACAATTGTTTATTTCTGATAAACACTGGTTTTGAGTATAAGGAGGGAAATCGTCTAACATGGAGACCCTCTGCACCAAACCAACGATGGACTCAAATAGATCATATTGCCATCAGTCATCGTTGGAGAGGGTCGATAGAAGATTGTCACTCATTCTGCAATACCTGCTTGAACCCCGACCATGCTCTAATGCGGGAACGCATCTGCTCGCGCTTCACTAGACGCATAAAGGCCACCATAAGAAGACTCATTAGAATTGAATTCAGTGATGAGAAAACCAAAAGTAGGTCCCAGGAACAACTGAGGTCACACTTAGTTAGTTCTGAAAACGAGGCTGACCCAGATGTTGCTTGGAAAGTTGTACAAGCAGCTGTGGAAACAGCAGTGACATCTACTAGTGAATTAAACCAAATGGTTACAAAGAACCAATGGATTTCTTCAAGGTCTATTGCACTGATAGATTCTCGCAAACTCATCCCATCAGGTTCTGAACACAATGAAGAGCGTAAAGAAATCAGATCTAGGTTAAGCAAAAGTCTAAAGAACGATCGTGAGCAGTGGTGGGCAACGAAAGCAACAGAGATGGAAAAGGCGACGGCTATAGGGAACACAAGACAACTCTACAGACTAATAAAAGCAACTGGAACTAATAAGTCAAGTGTAAGTCAGACTATTTCGGAAAAAGACGACACTCATCTGCTCCCAGTCCAGACGTTTAGAACGATGGGCGGAACACTTTAAGGAGCAGTTTAGCTGGCCTTCAGCTACTCTACAACTACCCTCTATTCCCAGACAGTATGAATGGAACATTGAAGTAGGTGCCCCAACGCTAGCTGAAGTTCAAAAGGCTATAGCTAATCTGAAACGAGGAAGGGCAGCTGGTCCAGATGGATTGGCCCCAGAGGTCTTTAAGGATGGTGGTCTAGTTTTAGCGATTAGGTTGACTAATATTTTAGCTAAAATCTGGGAGTTAGACGTTATCCCATCTAACTGGTCACAATCACTTATCGTCCCAATATTTAAGAAAGGGTCAAAATCATCCTGTGACAACCACAGAGGGATTAGTTTAACTAATATAATATCTAAAATACTAGCTTCGATAATTATCGGACGCCTAAGACTCCTGAACTGCAAACACGAGAGAATCAAGCTGGCTTTAGACCTGGTCGTGGCTGCATCGACCACATATTCACCATTCGTCTGGTTCTAGAACACAGGCATACTTATCGGCGTCCGAAAATGGTGGTCTTCCTTGACCTCAAAGTAGCATTTGACTCTGTTGACCAAGAGGTTCTGTGGCAGTGTCTGTCATTGAAAGGCGTACCTCAGAAGTACATAAACCTTGTGAAGGCTCTTTACTCGAACACTACTAGTCGAGTGAGAGCTTATGGCGAACTGTCATCTGCTTTCGCAACCTCAAGTAGTGTTCGCCAAGGCTGTCCACTTTCTCCATTTTTATTTAACTTCATCATAGATCTACTGATGGAAATAACGCTCTCATCGACTAAATTCTCGGGTATTGATCTCCTACCTGGAGGTCCACTTATTGACTTAGAATACGCAGATGACATAGTCCTGTTTGGTGAAGACGCTGATGACATGCAGAGTCTTTTGGTAGCACTGAGCAACAATGCCAGAATGTTTGGGATGCGCTTCTCTCCCTCTAAATGCAAGTTGTTGCTTCAGGACTGGTCTGCGTCAACACCTGAACTAAGGATAGGGAGTGAAGTAGTCGAACGCGTTGACAACTCCACTTATCTTGGAAGTCTGATCAGCCCTAATGGGTTGGTGTCTGACGAAATCTCAGCACGGATTCGAAAAGCTCGTTTGGCCTTTGCCAACTTACGTCATCTATGACGAAGGCGAGATATCCGTCTATCAATTAAGGGACGAGTATACTGCGCGGCAGTTCGTTCCGTTCTACTATACGGCTGCGAAACATGGCCTTTAAGAGTAGAAGATATTCGTAAGTTACTAGTATTTGACCACAGGTGCCTTAGAAATATTGCGGGTATCTGCTGGGATCACCGGGTAAGTAATAGTGAGGTTAGACGCAGGGTACTAGGGAATGATGGTAAATCAATTGATGAGGTTATGAATCTTCATCGACTGAGATGGTTGGGCCACGTGTTGCGTATGCCTGAACACCGATTACCACGACGCGCAATGCTAACCGGTGTTAGGGATGACTGGAAGAAAGTTAGGGGCGGCCAAACCAAAACGTGGCATCAGTGCTTGAAGTCACTAACTTCTGGTCTGAGCCATGTTGGGAGATTCAGACTGCCTGGTTGGGGTCCGCGTGACTATCGTAACCAATGGTTGGAGACTCTTGATGACATGTCTCAGAATCGATCACAATGGCGTTGGTGTATACACTCTCTGTCTTCCTTTAAACTAAGAGATTAAAATCACTTCAAATCATTCTTTCTAGGAAGTAATTCTTTCTTCCTGTACTATCTCCTTATACACAATCTTTCTTCTATATATTACCACCACTGAATTAACTACTTCTATGAATCCGGTGTTCATCTTGTTGTGCCAATGCGGTATGGCAACTTGGACCTATGCATATATGTGCCTGGTCCTACGTTGCAGCTGACTGACTGACTCAGGATACTGGAGCCCATGTGCACCATTGGTTTGGGATCCGGTTAAAGCGCCGGAAATTCGCTTTTCGTCCTCTGATTTTCGTAAACAACACCCTCAGCCACGAGAAGCTGTTATTTGGTTCAATTACATTGTACACAACAACATGTTTCATATTTTCAGAATAAGCTTCGAATTCCCTTGGACGTACGTATGGGGCTTATGTGCAAAATGAACAATTTATTATGACAAGACTCACAGCACCATGTTGGATTACCACCTCTACGTAAATTTAAAGTGACATTTGTTCGCTGATCCAAATTTACCTCTGTTATGATAACAAAGCTATTTTGCTCATAAAAGATACAACCACCAAACCTTTTGATACAGTGTGACCAATATTTCAGCTTGCAATAAACAAATCTAAAGCTCGTCTATCGAGATTGAACTGTAAGAAATTTGAACAGAATGCGGATACTTACGATTTACCTACACTTATAAGTGCACGCTGTGACTAGATGTACTGTCTTCCCGCTTTATATTTAAACACGAACTTGGATAGCAGCAATTTTAAAAGTCACATGGAAGCATGTACAACTCCTAATTTATAGCGCCTCAACTAAGTTCGATACACTGTCTTAACAAGTTCAAATAAAAGCAGACACAAGGGAAACTAAACGCATACTACAGGAATCTATACAACTTCATCAAAATTAGAAGCAGGATCTAGCTATTGTCTACAGTTACCAAGAATTTGTGATACGACTTATCCACCTTCAAGAATCCATTGTCTGGTAATCAAAGACCGATAACTGTACCAAAGTAATACTTCCCAAGATTTAGTGTATTTTAGAAAAGTTGAGTTGGTGATTGACAGATGGTTAATCTAATCGTCACATTCAATAACCACGAGTTCCCGAATCCACGATAAATTACCAGACAATTTAGGTTTCTTCTAGTCTACAAGAAATGAATCTTTTCACTAGACACATGCTGCTTAACCCCGACGAGCGAAAGTGAGTAGAGTCTGGAAAAAAGCCGTACACCAGCGCTCCTGTACACAATTAAATGTATCTTGTATGTAGGATGAGAAATTAACTTAGCATAAGACTGTGCTACAACACCTTTTGATCCGAATATCTATGCGTCAACATAATGTAATCACAGTATGTGTGGAATATACTTACTACAAAAGCGAAACGTTTGACAACCCTAAATACAGAACAAATAGATAGAAATTAAAACAATTCGAAACCCTATAACACAATCAATGTGACTGAAACACTCAGTTACCCAATCAGTAATTAAGACAAGCAGATGTTTCAAGAGTTCAAAACCGTTGATCATACTTCCTCAAACATTTTAAACAGCGGAAACTTGCTTCTGGCAGTTTTCACATCCGTGACTATGGTAATAATATCCAGGTCAAATAAATTGTTTCCAAACCAACCACTGACCAACCGGAAAATAAAATACTTACCAGGTCCCTCAAACAACCATTCCTCTCCAGCTATTCGCTTGACGTTTCCATCTTCGAAATCCGAAACGGCTCGTAATCTGAGTGCTGAGTTTGGCAGAACAACAGGGAGAGGTCTAACGATATCCTTTAAAGATTCACCTGGATACAATGGGAAAGGATCTTGGGCGAAACGGTACTCCACGTCACCCATTCGGACTTTAACCTGTCCAAATTTATCGACTACTGGAACACCATCTTTGTCTGTTATAACGGGGTTTCGAATCACGCAGTACATCATCGCCGGGACGACAGTTAGTTCCTCAGGTCCGAGAACAATCCTAAGAAGTGATAGGTCGATTATACGCGAACTCACTTTTCATCCTGTTGGCAAACATATGTTTTAGGTCCAACAACAAGTGAGGTGACATGAGTATTCAAGTTTAGCACATGAATATAATGTCTCGGACTGATTGAAATAATCGGTGAGTCTGGATTGGACTTCATCTTGAACCTTCAAATATTTTAGTTAGGGCAATAATGCTAATGGCTTACCACTAAATCTGTGGAGTAATTTTCGCTGTGAAGAAACGGAAGTCTAGGTTGAAGATCACGACCTCCTATGCAACAAAAAAATACAAATAACAGAAAATTTGAATACAAGAGTATTTGGTTAGTAGCGTAGAAACAGTGAGAACTTTAGCCAATGCTTTGACTGAATTTTACATCAACACATTTCACTATGGACAATCTGTACCTAAGCGTTTTACAAAACCATAATCCATTCGTCAGGTAAATCCGGTATCCTGCTATGTAGTCGGAAAACAGAAAGTAAGTCTGACATCACAATCTAGACCAGAAAGGAAACTGAAATTTGAGTTAAATAGGTTGGGGTGGGTTGAAACAGAATCTGAACAGCAACATCAACAACATTAAACTAGCTTTTATGTATGTGGTCGTTTACTCTACTTGAGATCTGTGCGACGAACGTCATACAGACAACTAAACATTTCCTTAGTATAGCATAAACAGGCTACTAGATGTAAGAGTAAGCTGAAAAAAAAGTAGGACGGAGCCAAACCAACACGTTAGACCAGTTTATGAAAATTTAACTAAGCCACATTAATAGGTGTAGACTGTCAGGTTGGGGTCCGCCTGATCATCATAACCAGTGGTTAAGCTTTGGTTGATATGGCTCAGAATCGTTCGCGGTGGCATAGGTACATTTACTCTGTCTTCCTTTAAAATCTCAATCCTGAAATCTCATATGAAACTTTTCGTTTCTTTCTATACTTAATACTTCCTACGACTACTGCCACTGCTACTGATACTACTACAACTACTGATACTGTTACTACTTCTCACTATGCTAATGTCGTACAGCGACTCGAACAGATGCTCATGTTTCAGGTTCCATGTTGCAAATGACTGACTTAATATTTCATCCCTTTTAATTTATGTTAAATGAGTGAGCCAATAAGCTTACAGATGGATAGGGAACGAATAATATCCTGAGAACTTTATTTCTTGGTCGATCACATACAAAGACTCAGAATGGTCACTTCACAACTTCAAATCTTCATGACACAGCCTTACCAACAAAAGTCAATCAAATCTCATCGTTCCACTAGAAATGAAAGACATCTGCTAAAAACTAGCATAAAAAACATACATAGTGAAACATTCGGTCAGTATACTCTGTCTGGTTTAAACTATAAGTTCATATATTGATTTATTCTTTGAGAAACCTCATATTGCTGGCTGTGTGAAAGTCGAAACAAAAAACGCTACAAACACGAATTCTCATATCTGTTACCCTATTCGGGAGGTTTCCATAAACCAATAGATTACTGTTCAGAATAACTACTTAACATTGCGAAGCAACAATCAACCATTTGCATCGTTAGCAGGCAGAGAATGTCATGAAAATTATTTATTATACATGATATGATACCGCTCCATGATTGAAATAGGTAAGCTAGGCACTAATGTGTTTTGGATCTGAGAAATACGGGAGAAGTGATTTCTTATTTATATTAAGTCTCTTACAAAACCACAACACACGCCTCTCACAAGCAGGTCTATATCAATAAACACGGTTTAGTCAGTACTCAGGAACTTAGGCAAAATGAGTGCGCTTTTCATGAGCCTGGAATTAATTTAGCATTTGTGTTCTACATATTTGCTGACAGTTCAATAGACGAAAAGTTAAAGAGTCAGTCATCATTTGTGAGGAAAATTATTAGAGCAATAGTAGGAATCGCTTAAGATTTTCAGATGATAAGTAAGTCTAAATGGTATTTTATGGCTTATAACTCATTAACAACAACTGCAAACACATTTTCCTTCAATTCTGGCATACATAAGTAAGAAAACATCATTATTCTCAGTAGTTACCACTAGCCTCTAAAAAGAACAGGAGACATGACGGCAGACAACACAATATAGTTGTGTAGTGAGCAACTCGATCAGTTGCAACCATGATTGGAAGTGCAGTTGTATATATTCTCAGCTCAATTAGCTTTCTACTAACTGCAACATCTACAGCTGTCATGATCAAATTACCGCGAGAATCGCACGAAATATTGTCAGTTAAGACCTTGACGTACATGCAAAAAAAACAAGCGTTCAAGTAAGAAAATATGTTTGCAAATAGATAACATGTGTTTTCTGTTACTATGCAAACACAATGCACTTTACATGGTGTGTTTTCCCGTCCAGAGGTAAAATCAAAATGCTTGTGTCATACAGAATTTCACATTGAATCATGAACTCTTCAGTCTTCAGTAATAAGGATAGTAGGTTGATGAATCTGTGTTAATCCTAACAGACTGACTTCCAATCAAGATCTAACTGCTTCTTGAAAATTTTCACTGATAGATCTGATACCACTTGTTTGGGTAAGGCGTTCTAGTCACTGAATACTCGATGAGAAACACGGGACCCCACTTGAAGTTTATTAGTTCGCATCTTGTGAACCTTCTTGTTATGACCTCGGAGACTATTAGTGCTGAAGGGAGCAAAAAGATAGGACACAATAACACCCAGACCATATTTTATTACACGAAATCCCTGTATAAAGTGACCTACGATACGACAAAGGGAAAACTTTTAGGCATTTTAGGCGCTCATCGTAAGGGAGTTTAGAAATACCCTTTACTAATTTTGTTCCCACACGCTGAACACGCTTGAGTGAGTTACTATCCCTTATCAAACATGAGTTAGCTGCTCGGATACAGTACTCGAAATGTGGTCTTAAATTCCTCGTCAAAGCATTTGAATGCTCGATGCAATGACCATAACTCCCGAAAACCTTTGACAGCAGCTGCGTTGCAATGCGTAGTTGTTTTCAAGTCATGAGTTGTCCTTGCTTTTAAGTTCTTATGTTCTTGAACGCGTGGAAGAGATGTACCATCAAAAGTATATTGGTAACTATTTCCGTATCCGATGTGCATGAGAACACTCTTCCTAGAATTTACTTCTAAGCTACAAACTCGAGAACATCCAACTAATTCATCTAAGTCAGCTTGCAGATCAAAATGATCAGCCTCACTTTTTATTGTTCTCCACATTTTTACATCATCCGCGATTCATAATGTTGACGATTTAGGCAGCAGCAGTAATTCATTAACGCAGAGAACGAAAAGTAGAGGGCCTAAGATGGTGTCTTTGGGTACACCATTTTTGACCAGCCTCGATTCGTATAGCGTTTCATGGACCTTTAATCTCTGTCTGTGAGCACATAAGAAGTTTCCTATGGATTCCTGTACAGCACCTGTTATTCCGAAGCTCGGGATCTTCTGCATAAGACACAATTGTGAAACCTTGTCAAATGCTTTGCTAAAATCTATGAATATCACTATTGTGGAGGTAAAGGAAACTCCTTGAAAAAAACAAGAAAAGCATATTATCCAATCAGCGTTTCTGATTGCATGATTACTACACTGATTTAATGTTCAGTACCATACTAGAGTTTTCGGAAAATCCCAAAGACATCCAAAATGCTATAAAAACCCTATATTTTCTGTACATAACTGAACCTTTGGAGTAAAGTGTTTCTTACGTACTTATCTCCCTTTCTCTCGTGTTGAAATCGCTGTGTATTTCTAGCTTGGTGGTTACTAGAAGGGCTTAGGAACCGAAAATAACCTGGGAGTTAACACATTGTGTGAATTTATGTAACTTAGTAACTTAATTCGAATTATATTTTCAAGTAACTTAATGACTATGATGGTTAGACTGACAGATTGGCAGTTGGATAAGATCTATCTCTGACTTGACTACATAAAACCCTTAATCGTAAGGTTCGTTTCGTCATTCAGGTTTCCAGTTCCGACTTCTGTAAGTGCATTCTTCCACTTGATTCGATACTCAAGCGGACAATCTGGTCGGATACGAATATTTGAATCACGAGTTTTGTATGCGTTATTCAATATAACGAAACTTCAAAATTTCCAAGTATCAACTCCAAGATCCTTCTTCTATGGTTCTCGCCTCTAACCCATTTACCGAGTATTATAAATTTCGTGATATGTGCCTCTGAAAACTATTCAGATAGTACATGAACAATAGGGAACGCATCACGATTTTGCCTGTCATCCGTGCGCAAGTAACATGCTGAACATCTCTGTATAGTTCTGAATTATGTACATATACACCAAAACAGTTGGTGTTCACACATCCAATTAAGTCATTAAACAGAAAATTAGACTCTCACAAAAGCTTTCTGAAAAAGTAATTACAGGAAATATTGATATTTTTTCTATCCACTATATAAAAATCTGAGGTTATACTAGAAATTGAAGGGTAACAATATTAATTATTATTCTCAATGTAAGCTTGTAAGTTACTGATATAATAATAATGATTTATATTCTGAAAAAATTATAATTACAGAATTCACGCCAGTTTACAGGCATGATCAATTTGATATAAATAATATCATTATATGTACAGAACAAACATGTGTTATGAGTTTTAAGTTTACTAGTTCAGTAATTGTTTGGGTATTACAGCGATCCAATGTATCAGCCGGGAACATGTAATATTTCTTAACTGGACTGTCTGTTGATTTATAAACGATGTAATTAAGGTCATTTCGTGTGCCAGATCGATTTAATGATAAATATCTACAACTAGAGAAATTAAAACGAAAACAGAGAGCACGGAACAACAAAGCAGTAATTACCGAAATATGTCAAACAGATCTATCAAAATGCGTATGTCATGTGACACAGTGATATACTGTTGATGATATTCAAATTAGTTAGACTAGCTGGGGACGGTATTAACATAAAGTGACAGCGAGTAGGTGGTTTTATCCAGAGAATGCACTAATAAAAATGCCTAAACATTTAAAGTTCCTATAATAACACTTGTGGAGTGAGATACACTTGCGGGTGCTAGAGCATTCAATGCATTTTCGGAGGAGCAATATGCATCGATGCAACGTACAAATAATGGGAGTGATTTTATCGTACGGATATGTTCTGGTAGGTTATTCCAGAGTCTAGAAAATTTACAGGCAAAGTAATTCATATAAAGAGATGATTTAGAATAAGTTTGTTTCACAAGTGCCAAGGAATTACGGGTTTCATAATGAGGAGTCTCTGCATATTGAATTACATGATTGGATGTAAAGGGTAATTTATTAAGAAGTTTGAAGAAAAAAATACGATTTAGTTTGAGTCTCCTCTTCCATAAAGGGTCTAGCTCTAGTTTTTTACATCTAGAATTATAAGTTAAGGAACAATCAGCTCCAAGAATACGAAGTGTAAATCGTCTCTGTACTGATTCCAGCCTTAATTTATCCTTTATGCGCGCACTGCTAAGAATAAACGTGCAATATTCTAGAAGAGGTCGAACACAAACTTTGTACATTAAAATTCGTGATTCGTTGTTATGAAGGTTTCGAATTATGTAACCTACTAGTCGTTGTGACTTGGAGGTCTGTTTCGATATCTGTTCTGTAAGCGATAAGTCTTGGGAGTATCTAAGTCCTAAGTCTACTACTGTATGTAACCTAGGTAATATTTCTCCATTTATGGTAAGGTCTAGGTTAAGTGATGTATCGCCGAAGCATATCCATCCACATTTAGCCGTATTAAGTTCCAGTTGCCATTTTAAGCACCACTGTGCTACCTTGTTAAGCTCCAAGTTAATGCAAGTTTGCACATTTTCCAGCTCACGTGGAGAAAATGAATATACTAGTTTAAGATCATCTGCATATAGAAGGGGCTTACCTACACAAAAATTTTCACAAATGTCATTGATAAACACTAAAAAGAGCAAAGGGCCTAAGACACTACCTTGTGTTACACCACTTCTAACAGGGACAGCGTTAGACAATGAAGAGTTAATTTTAACTATTTGATGTCGATTGCTGAGAAATGAATCAATCCAATCTAGCAAAGGATTTTGAACCCCATAAGATGCAAGTTTGCCTATAAGAAGTTGGTGGTTAACCATGTCAAAGGCCTTAGAAATGTCCAGATATAGCACTAAGACTAGATATCCTTGGCTACGTAGAGAGTAGACTAAATTAAAGAAGTCGAAATGACATGTCATGCAAGATCGATTTTTGAGAAATCCATGTTGAGTATCATTGATAAAGTTTCCAGCGAGTAAATAGTTGGAAAGTTCATCACTTACAATTTTCTCCATAATCCTAGAGATCACTGGAGTAATATTTATTGGCCGATAATTGTTCATGTCAGTCTTATCTGCAGATTTATAACGTGGTATGATGTACGCGGTTTTCCAACAGTAAGGGTAAGAACCAGTTTCCATAGAGAGAGTAAACAGCTTTAGAAGAAGAAGTGGAATATCTGGACCACCGTATTTGTAGAGAAAGGATGGAATCCCGTCTTCTCCATGACCGCGCGAAAGCTTAAGGGCATTTATAGCCATATTAATTTTCTTACATGTGAAGGAGATAGATTTTATGTAGTTGCTGGTCACGCACGTAACTCTTGAAGCAGAGCCACTTGTGGTTCCTACATCATTCGCAAAAGTAGCACTGAAAAGGTCTGCCATAGTTTTAGAGTCGTATATAAAAGTGTTATTATGCTGGATGCATGGTATATCAACATTTTGAGTTACTTTAGCGCGTTTATTGAGAAGTAGACTTAAGTTTTGTATTTTTGAGTTACTATTAAGTGCTAGTATCTCCTCATTAATGGCTTTTAACCTATGTGTCTCTTTAATTTGATTAAAAATTATTGTTGTTTGCGCAGCTGCCGTGAAGTCGTTTGACTTGAAATAACGATTCTGTAGGCGTCTTAGTTTATTACGATATTTAGCTGGTATATATAATTCGTAAGGTTTAATAAACCTGTACGTTTTAAGAGGTACAGAAGAATCTAAACAAGAGTTAACGATCAAATAGAACTCGTCGATAGTATCTATGAGATTAGTACATGAAAAAAAGTTATCCCAGTCTGAAAGTTTAATCAGTGAATGCAGGAGGTCCCAGTCGGCATGCTTAAAGTCTCTATATTGACAGGTTTTTTGAATGGGTCGGTTAGAAGAGGGATATATAGGGAGAGAGCATACTACTGTCTTATGGTCACTGCTTTCAAATTCATCGTATACCTTTACAGACAGTGGGATAATATCTCTACTAAATATTAGATCGAGTATACTATCACCTCTAGTTGGGGTACGAACCCACTGTGACCAGCAGTGCATGTTAATGGTTGCCGAGAACTCCTCATTACATGACTGACAGCTACCGGTACTCCAGTTAATCCCAGGATAATTGAAATCACCAGTGATAACCTTAGCATTAAAGTTTAGAGCAGATGCATGTATGAATGCATTGATAATAAGATTATTCCCATTATTCGAGCTCTCAGGAGCTCTGTATATACATCCAAGGAGTAGACTATGATTCAGGGTGTTGACAGATATCCAGACTGATTCTGGTAAACTATTCAGGACACTATCTTTAACTCTATTAGTTGTTAGGGTATCCAAAGCATATATAATACAACCACCTCCTCGCTTAGTTTCTCTGTCACAGCGATAGAGTCTATAGTTTTGGATATTTAATTCTGAGTCAGATACTGCATGAGAGCACCATGTTTCAGTGATAAGTATGAAAGAAGGCTTGGATAGAAAGGCTAATGTTCTCAAGGCTGAAATTTTGTTCAGAAGTGAACGTGCATTGATAAGTAATAGATTTAGAAAGGGCGTATGGAGTGTAAAAAAACCGAGAGCTTCCCTATTGATGTCGTGTATTTTGGATTTGCATAGACTGTGGTCTATTATGTTTGACTGATCACATGGGCGATCGCTTGAGCAAATTGTAGTGCTAGTGGGACCAGGGATTTCTGAAGGCCAAAAAAATCATTATTTTGATAAAGCGGATTAATTTGTTGAACTTGACTAGGCGGACAGTTAAGACAAGGTTGGGTTGATGGTGAGTAACCCAGTAATCCATCTTGCCCAATCGGAAAGTGTTGAGAAAAGTTATGTGTTACTGGTATATTATTTGAGACGTTTGATGTTGGGTAACCTAGTAATCCATCTTGCCTAATGGGAAAGTGTTGAGAGAGGTTACGTCTTACAGGTTTATCATTTAAAGCGTTTGAGGGTACTCGTGAGGCTCGTTGGTTTACTGTGGTCTGTCCAGTATTAGGCCTACTTACATAACGATTGAAGTGGCCGTCTTGTGAGACATTTGAACCAGGTCTGCCCTTATATCCTCCCCTACGATGCGTTGGGTAAAGCATGGTGTCGGGTAGTTTAGTCTTATTTGTATTGAGTAGGGCCATCGTAATACTTTTATTATTGGGTCTAGAACCAGAAGGTTCTGTACAAACATTCTTCTTACGTGGCATAGACTTTTTAATCTTGACAGTGTTTTTAAGAGCTGTCGCATTAGGACTAGGTATTTGCTTATGGGCTTCTAATGGTAAATTGGATACTATCGGATTAGTGTAATCAGTAGATGTACATTGCTTATCAGATGTCACTACAGGCATAATAGGTAAGTTAGCACTCTTCGTTGGCAGATCAGAGTACTGGAGAACATGAGATAGGGTATCAGTATCAGTGGATCCCGCAGCTGATGCGTCGTGATTTTTTATGATCTCAACATCTATATTTTCGTTCATAGTACGCTTTTGCGTAAGTCTTTGATTGGTGGTCTTATCTGAGACTATGCGAGCGTTTCTAAACTTCGTAAGCGCGCATATCAGCCGCTCAGATTCTTTTAACTGTTCAGCTAATATATGAGAATCAAACCTGAACAAGACCGGGCACGAGTATTTCTGGTGCTTCTTAGTAAGTCGGATGCATTGGCATGGACTGTCTTGAAGGTTAGATGCTTTTAATATCGAACTCCTTACAGTTTTAATGGAGACTTTGTCAGGTATATTATAGACAATCACGTTATTACGAGAGACTATTCGCTTGGTAACTTCACTAGCGATAAAATCGATAACAGATTCTGCTTTTATAATGTCATCAAGTTCCGCAGGAACGATGTCTTTTGACAAAAGCAGTTTTAAGGGTGACAGTGTCTTTAGTTCTTGCTTAAGATCACCATGCTTTGATAAAGAGCTAGAAAGTGACTCGACTTCAGAACGCATGTCGCTTAGTTGCTTAAACAGAGTGTTTAATTCACTCTTCATATCATCGATCCTTTTTGATCTTGAGGTGGAACCCATTACTAAATTAGAAACAGAGTCGTCCAGCAGTACGTGTGGTGAAAGACCAGTCCCAACATTATCAGATACAAAAGGAGTAGCGGAGCAAGAAGTATAGGTAATAACAGAATTTCAATAGTTGAAATCATGAATCAATTGAAGCTAGACCACCATGGAAAACCTGGAAGCACTGGACGGCCGTTTCGTCCTAGTATGGGACTCCTCAGCAGTGCGCATCCACGATCCCGCACCCCGCGGGATTCGAACCCAGGACCTATCAGTCTCGCGCCAGGCGCTTAACCAACTAGACCACTGAGCCGGCATCCAACGGTGTTAATGTCTAACTTCAACTAATCCACGAAGTTGCGCCACCGTCACCATTGTCTTCAGTGAGCTGATATCTCACAACAGACCTGGTTGAACTCCACTGGTCACGGCTTCTCACTAGAACTCCAGGAGTATCTCTTGAAGTCAGTCACTAGTAATAATCATCTGCTCACTAGTGACTGACTTCAAGAGATACTCCTGGAGTTCTAGTGAGAAGCCGTGACCAGTGGAGTTCAACCAGGTCTGTTGTGAGATATCAGCTCACTGAAGACAATGGTGACGGTGGCGCAACTTCGTGGATTAGTTGAAGTTAGACATTAACACCGTTGGATGCCGGCTCAGTGGTCTAGTTGGTTAAGCGCCTGGCGCGAGACTGATAGGTCCTGGGTTCGAATCCCGCGGGGTGCGGGATCGTGGATGCGCACTGCTGAGGAGTCCCATACTAGGACGAAACGGCCGTCCAGTGCTTCCAGGTTTTCCATGGTGGTCTAGCTTCAATTGATTCATGATTTCAACTATTGAAATTACCAATTCTCCACAAAACCCATTCTAGTAATAACAGAATTGTTAATATCTGAAGAGTTAGGACTTTTCCGTGCTCGTTTTTTGACAGTCGACCCATATTCCTTAAAGTATGAATTCTAAAGCTATGTATGAGTTATAAACTAGGACTCAACGATATACAATCAATATATATTAGATAGCGTTATCGTAACGCAAACTTCAAACGTACCGTGGACGCCAGTTTGAATCTGAACTTTTCCGTTGTCTACGAATCACTCACTTGGTATTCGCTATGCAGTGAAATCTGACACTCGATACAATGCAGCACAGTTCCTTTACGGAACGACACCGCCACTCAAAGGAGCGTTCCTGAACCCTTCCTCTTCTTCAGTGAGTATCGATCGAAACGTCTACACGAGCAGGTATACAAACGCGATGCGTTCAGCTTAACCTGTTTCGACCCCACCGCAATCAACTATTGTTTTCGTTCAACCTGTCCTGCGACACAGTATACACGATTTCTTCCAAAACGATTATTGTGCAAAAATTGTTCTTTATTATTATTATTAACAAAACTCATGTTTACTAGTTTGTTTTCTTGTTTGTCCGTTTTGTGTCCTTACGCATGTACGAGTGTATTTCGTTATGCACCTACGATTTTTTTATTTTCCATGACAGCTACAAAACATGACAAACCGTCGAAGATTACGATGAATAAAAACATTCGTTATGCCTTTTCATTGCTGACACCTTATATTAAGAATTGGAGAGCAGATGCTGCTGAACATAATAAGCTACCAGAAAAGTATTTACCAACGACAAACTTGTTAGGTTTAAAATTATGGCTTGCCACATCTTAAGGTCATCAATACTTCACTAGGGAGTGGTTGAGCTGTCGTGGCAAATCAATCCCCAAAATAAATAATTCCGTAAGCCTTCGACAATTAGTGCTGACCTCATTAGTTTTGGTGGAGGCACTTGGTCACAAATTCGCATCAGATCAAGAGTGGGTATGTCGTGCTACACATTCCGGGCAACCGTTATCCAGCTTGGATTAAACGCTTCCCAGTATATTGATAGCCTTTCAAATATAACGTCGATACTCTTCGTTTGTGACTTCTGATTTAACTGAGTTGGCATACTTTAATTATGAAGGTGTTACGAGTAGAGGCATTGTCAAACCCCGAATATCTGTGGCATCTTTATCACTTCTAATGGGAAGATTACAGGACGATTACTTGAATTCACTACTTTTCGTTGGACGGATTGTTATGTAAGTGTATTCATCTGAGTCAAATGAAACAAGTCAAAAGTACGGCAACAGATTGACCAGGTATTATAAAAACGTAGGAAACTAGGAAGGGTGAATGCAAAAGACGACCATATTGCCTGTGCACTGACAAGCATTTCTGTTATCATAACTGGAAAAGAAAGGTCGCTAAATTTACGAGATTGGATAGCACATGTCCAAAGACGTTTTAGTTTATGAGACGGTAGATAAAGGTTTTTAGACATCCTGAGTTTTCAGTAGCCGTAGGGTAGAAAATTGTCCGAAAATTTTGGTATCGTCAGTATAATTCGACAAAATCACGTAGATTGATATCGTCTAGAATTCAGAAGGCTAACTTGATAAATAAAAGTAGAGTCCAGACACTCAAATCAGTACACGATCTAGGTATTAATTACACAAGAAGTCTGAACTTTGAAGAACATGCCTCATCTATTATTTTTAAATGTAGACTGTTAATTTGTTTCCTAACGAGAAATTTCCTCACAACAGAGGATGAGCTTATTCTCCACAGAATATATGCACGACGTTCTCTTGAATACTGCACTTTTATTTTCTCTAATATGAATACCACAGACAAGATAAGAGTAAAAGACGTTCAAAAACGCTTCACACATAAACTGCTAGGAAGTAACTCGAATGCCGATTACACAGAAAGATGTAAGCACCTCTCTTTAGAACTGTAGTGACCTACTTTTGTCTACAGAACGCGATTGGTTCAATGAAAACAATTATTATTATAACCAATTGTACCAGTCACTGTTTTACTGTGCTCGTTTGTTTAACTGTGCTAATAACAGCCATTTTGGTCTTCCATTGCATTCCATTGCTTCTACGCGGTTTTAGACTACGCACGCATCTTTTCTTGCCGATCGCATCTGTACTCCTTTGGCACGATCTCGGTATTCTTTCGACACCACGAGATCGCCAACAAATACATCTCGACTACAGCCATCATATGTCTTCTGATATTGGCCTACGGGAATCTTATTGGTTAATTGGCAGGTAGTCTTGTAGCGGTGTTAATAATCAAACGCGATTCGACACCACGCTACAATTGGTGAGCGAAATCTGTTAACACGTCTCAACCTCGGTCAAATCTTCCAAAGAAGGCAATTCGGTCAGTCTATTGTTTTATCTATCCACGTCTGTCGTGTATTTTGATATTAATTTTTAATATATAATATACTCGACATGACGGATAACGATAAGAATAGTATTAATATAATAGACTCCGATGTACGCGTACCGAATCCTCGGCATTTTTTATTCGCGTGACGATAAATTCCACGCTTTATTCGAGAAATTCCCCAGAATAACGAAACCACTCGAGGAGATTTCATCGGTGACCAATCGTGTGGTACACCACATAGTCACCCGCGGACCACCAGTCACGGCAAGACCACGCCGACTGGCACCGGACAAATTAGCCTTCGCTAAACGTGAGTTTGACAATTTACTATCTGTTGGTATTATTCGTCCTTCTCACAGTCCTTGGGCCTCTCCTTTACACATGGTGCGCAAAAAGGATGGGGTTAGTTGGAGACCATGCGGCGACTACCGAGCATTAAACGTAGTTACGCGCTTTGATAGCTACCCCATCCCCCACATACACGACATCACGGCATCGCCCAAGAGCACGACTATCTTTTCTAAAATCGATCTGGTACGAGCATATCACCAGATCCCAGTCGCTCTTGAAGACATCGAAAAAACTGCTACCACGACTCATTTCGATCTGTTTGAGTTCCTACGAATGCCATTTGGATTACGAAATGCTGCTCAAACTTTCCAAAGGTTTATCGATCGCATAATACGAGACTTGGATTTTGTTCACGTCTATATTGATGACCTGCTGATCGCATCATCAAACGTAGATGAACATTATCAACACCTTACGCTATTATTCCAACGTCTTTCGGATAATGGAATAGTAGTCAACCCAGAGAAATGTGAATTCGATAAACCAGAAATAATATTTCTGGGTCACATCATCAGACAGAGGGTATTCTGCCTTGCGAGGACAAAGTTCGAGCAATCAAGGAGTACAACGTGCCGTCCTCAATCAAGGAACTGAAGGCTTTTCTCGGTTTGGTTAACTTCTACCGACGTTTCATCCCTCACGCGGCAGAACGGTTACGACCATTAACCGATTTACTACGCGGTAATCCACACAAATTAGAATTGAACGATACCGCACGTACTGCATTCTCAGAGATCAAAACGACTCTCGCTGAAGTTACACTTCTCGCTCATTCTGACCCATCAGCCACGCTTAGTATGGCGGTTGATGCTTCGGATTTTCCTGTAGGAGCAGTTATGCAACAAAATATCTCCGGTAGTTGGCAACCCCTTGAATTTTTCTCACGACGCCTTACTCCCACGGAGACGAGATATAGCGCTTTTGGTCGCGAGCTGCTTGCAGCCTACTGCGCCATCAAACATTTCCGGCACGCAGTAGAAGGACGCTAATTCATTTTATTCACCGACCATAAGCCCTTAACGTATGCCCTGCATACCAAGTCTGACCGCTACTCACCACGAGAATGCAGACATTTGGACTATATCTCCCAGTTCACGACAGACATTCGTCACATTAAAGGCGAGTCGAACTATGTTGCCAATGCTCTATCACGTATCCAAGCGAATGCAGTTACTTTGCCGGTGCTCGATCTTCCTGCTATGGCCGCCGCTTAAGGAAACGATCCTGTTTGTACAGAAGCACCACAATTTTCGTCCCTTCAGTGCCAGGAAGTACCCCTAGCTACTAGCTCAGGTACTATCCTATGTGATATTTCTACCGGTCTTCCTCGACCCATCGTACCCTCTACCTATCGCCGTCTCGTCTTCGATGCCCTTCATGGATTGTCTCATCCAGGTATCGCAGCCACATTACGTCTCATCGCTGCACGATACGTCTGGCCGTCCATGAATAAACATGTTCGTATGTGGGTAAAGCAATGCTTACAGTGTCAACGATCAAAAGTGCACAGGCACGTAGCTGCCCCCATTGGCACGTTCGCTACACCTGATGCTCGCTTTGATCACGTTCATATAGACATTGTAGGACCATTGCCACCATCGCATGGGTATGATCAAATACTCACGTGCATTGACCGTTTTACAAGATGGCCCGAAGCTATTCCCATCACGTCTATCACGGCGGAGACAGTTGCTCACCGCTTCGTAGAACGATGAATAGCACTGTACGGTTGTCCCTCGACTGTCACGACTGACCGAGGACAACAATTTGAGTCCGCGTTATTCTCCTCACTGACCAGACTGCTTGGTACGGAACGGATACACACTACCGCCCACCATCCAGCATCGAATGGTTTAGTCGAAAGGTTTCATCGCCAACTTAAAAGTGCTCTTCGAGCACACGAAAACGACAATTGGTACAAAACCTCACAGCTCGTTCTCTTAGGCATCAGAACGAGTTTGAAGGCAGATATCCAATGTTCCGTCGCTAAACTTGTATACGGCACGACATTGCGTCTGCCTGGGGAATTCTTCACACCACGGAGCAGTAACGATTTCGGTAAATCAGACTACGTCCATCGACTGTCTGTATTTATGCGAACGCTGTCTCCGGTGTCAACTCGAATACAACATCGACAGGTTGCTCTCCCTCGAGAGTTATCTACCTGTTCACACGTTTTCATACGAGTAGATTCGGCACGCAAACCTCTACAACAGCCTTACGAAGGCCCTTTTCACGTGATCTCTCGTCATGAAAAGACCTTCAAGGTTGATCGACACGGCCGCATCGAGATCGTCAGCATTGATCGTCTCAAACCAGCACACGTCGATGACAGTGCCCTACCCGATAACTTGAGACTCAATGCTAGACCTATCAAACCCTCTAGCGGGATCTCTACGTCTACCTCGGATCCCACGCTAGATACATCAGAGACCTCGTTCTCACGTCCCGGTCAACAGCACGTGTCATCTGCACCATCTACGGACGAGACTTTCGCCTCACGTCCAGATCGGCAGACCATGCCGCCCTAGACCTCGGATGAGATCGCAGGCTCACGAAGTACGAACGAGACTACCGTCTCACGTTCCGGTCGTCAAGTACGCTTACCCGTACGCTTTCGCGACTAAACGCACAGTCAACATTGGATACGGTGTAGGACTATTCCTATACTACGCGCATGCTACAATTTTCTTTTTCTTGAATTTTTTGTATCCTGATCCCACGCCTCTGACCATCGTCCGTTTGGTAACGTCGACTTCAGTCAACTTTGGAGAAAGCTGGTTTGGCTACCCACGCTCTTGTCAACGCACTCAGTCGATAATCTGGTTTCGAATTTGCCTGGCATACGCTTGGTTTCGCGTTTGGTCGTTATGGTCGCCTCCAGTTTCTTGGCTCAACGTGGTTTCGTCCTACGTCTGCAGCGTTTTCTGGTTCACATCCCTACGAACGCAATCATCAGATCCTGGATACAAACCACTCTGGTGTGGTATGCTAACCCGAGCAACAAATACAGCACACTTCTCCTGGTACCGTTCTACGTAAAGGACTTCCGTTGGCAACTCGAGGATCAACGATCGCTTCCTGTTTCGCCAATTATTCCGTCCTACAACCGCACTTGTGCCGATCAGTCCCACGAATCAAACCGCTACCAAACGAAAGTGTAAACCCTTTCTAGCGGAGGGCTCCTGTAGTGACCTACTTTTGTCAGCAGAACGCGATTGGTTCAATGAAAACAATTATTATTATAACCAATTGTACCGGTGACTGTTTTACTGTGCTTGTTTGTTTAACTGTGTTAATGACAGCCATTACACTTACGATCCCGTTGACTTTGAACTTGTACGAATTCGGTTACGCTCAGTAACCACGCTTGTACTCCTTTGGCACGATCTCGGTATTCTTTCGATACCACGAGATCGCCAACAAATACATCTCGACTACAGCCATCATCTGCCTTCTGATATTGGCTTACGGGAATCTTATTGGTTAATTGGCACGTAGTCTTGTAGTGGTGTTCATAGTCAAGCTCAACTCGACACCACGCTACAGAACTTTTATGACACCGTAGGCTAAAGAATAATTTAATATTTCTCTACAAAGGGATATATAGACTCTCATTACTAACATCCCGCCCGAATATAATCGACGACCCAGCCTATAGACTAAAAAAACGCATATACACCACTTACCGTAAAACACCAAAAACAAATGCATTGTAAGTTTTTTACAGTGCGGTACAGTTTATTGTGGAACAGATTGCCAATACCTATCCGTAACTGTGACACTTTTACCAGATTCAAAAGGCTAATAACCCTGTTTTTCTAAAGAGCTCCAATTTTCCTTGAACTCCCGTACACCAATGAGGCACTTTGTTATGGACCGCCTAATATCTAGACGGAACAAGAATAAAACGAGCCCCATTGTTATCAATATGAATATAACGGAATTACAGAACATAAGGTTTATCCTTTCCTATTATTCATTGTTTATTAATCATGGCCTTATGCTCCTAACCCTCAATTTCAGTTTCCGAATCTCTTTAATGGTTAAAGATACATTATTCTTCCTAAGTGTCATGTCCTTGTATTCTATTACAAGTAGACAGATAAATCACTAATCTTATGGATGCTGGTCAACAAAGGCCGATCATACGAAGCCGAAAATGTCCTAAAGTTTTGTGAGTTGCTCAGTGTTTTATTTTTCTTACCCTAAAAATTCCACAATTTTATACTCTTTCATATTATTTGATTTGCTATTAGTCCTTACTATCTTTAAACCACATATAATCTAACCTGTTTTTTATCTTTCACCATTAGTTATCTTCATAGAAGTGTGATGTAGTAAATGGACATCTAACCCATAATACAAACGCTTTAACCATCTGGTTTGCTTGTAACATGGAACTAGTAGAAACAGTGTATTCCAACTATAGGCTTTGATTAAAGCAGTATGCATGCTTACCACAAACGTAAGAAAGCCTAACATCACAAAAGGAGGGAGGGTGGCGTTACTGACCAGCAAATATGATGGTGGGGAGATAACTTCAATCCACTCATGTATGTAGGGCAGAACATTTTGTTAAATTACGGCTCCCTATAGTCTAGTGGAATGTCACTAACTGGTGGTATTGATGCTGATTTATCATGCTAAATACTTCATTAAACCGTGTTTATAACGATGAATTGGTTTCACTTCCTACCGAGTAATCCTATTACATGCAAACTAGTCAATTCGCTAAAAACGAAGCCCACTCAAGACCCTATAAAAGTTAAAAAAAAGGGCACAAACAGCTTCGACAAAGAATGGGAGACAGCCATTTGTGTATCGTAATACTGTTTTCAGCACTATTTTATCACTACACATAATCCCATACTCTCAGCTTCTTTCCGAACCACCTCCATTTTCAGTTGTTTATGCACTCATAACTCGCTTACACTTATTCTCTTTAACCTATTAAAATGCTCTTGCTTAATAGGTATTTCAATAAAAGAGAATTAGACTGAGTAGTCATGCCTTAATTATTCCTTTATGAACATTTTCTGCTCTGCTTCTCGAGGTTTATTTTTCTTGCAACATTTTACAGCCAGCTTGAGATATGCCACTGAAAACAGATGTGGTACGGGTGATTTCGTCCCGCACCATCATTAAAGCCTCAGATATTCAAGAGGTATATAAGGTTGGGGTTTCTAGAAGCCCCCAACTTCATATTAATCTATTATCGACCATCAGTTGCATGTCGCATTGCAGAATTCAAAAAGCGCGCCAACTGCGATACTGACTAAAATCATCTAAATTCATATCTTATAAAACATCAACCCAGCTGAGTAATTTACTACAGTGAAAATTCTATCATTTGTAACAATGTGACCATGTAAACTGGCATGCCTCATGTAACAAACTGATATTTGAGAATTTATTATTATTACTATTATTATTATTATTATTATTATTATTAACGTACACTGTTCACAAAATGTAAATGGCTATCATAAGGTTTTGATATGAACAATTGTTGACCACCTAATAATGAATAAAAATTCAACTTTAAAACGTCTCAAACTAAAAATAGACTTTACAACAATTACTTTTAAACCAAATAATTCCGCTTCAACCAATCCAGCATAGAAGAGCGCGGATATTAACATTTCATGTAAACTTTCCCACAGTGAAACATATAAATTCAATAATTATCTATCCTTTGATCTTGAAATTTAAAATTAACTTATACCGTTTATTACGCTGTCTCATTCATTCTTGTCGGATCGTGTTGTTTAAGCCTAATGTTTTCTACTACTACTACTACTGATACTGTCACTCATTCTACCATTCGTATTTTTCTTGACAATTTCATCTGGTGCTGCCTAAATTGTTTGTGAACTTGAACCGACTCAGATGTGTGCCATATTCAACATTGTCTATGACTGACTGTCTTACGGTCGACGAATATCAATAAACAGAAATACTAATTAATTAAGAAATCATTTCAAAACATAGATAAAGCGACACTTGCAACTTGTATCGCTCAATATATTTAACAATAATGGTATGTATAACATTCACTGTTACTAATGATAATAAGTCTGGATGGATCCATTAGAACAAATAGAATATTAACGTTAGTTATATATGAAATGAATGACAATAACTTTTGCAGGTTAGAAATGTAAACAGAAAATTATTATCCGTCAAGATGAAACCACATGATTGATAAGAAGCAATGATTGTTAGTAGCTCAGTCATCCTATGTTGTCCTTAATGGATTTCGATTGTAATATTTTTGACTGATTAACTATTGATGCATAATTGTGGATGGGAAGTAACAGTTCGATTACACGAACTTCATCACGCACTTATTTAACATAAGGAGTGTAATCGTGAAATTTTTATGCCTTGTAACTTATTGTTTGAACGTAGAACTAAAAGAGTTATAACACGAATTCATCATACCGATGAGATGTATGTACATGGAGAAAGAAATAAACTACTCTTCCTCATAACTGAGTTTAATCAGCATTATATTTGGACTGTTCTATGTGGATCTTCTTTAATGTACTGCAAACACTCAAGAAACTTTCAAGACAAACATCTTATGACCCAGCACTTTGTAAATGTGAAAATATCCACAGACGTTTTTGAATAATCTATATCAATTCTGGTTAGAATCGTAGATCAGTAGCTTAAAGTCGACTGAGAGATAAAATTTATTGTTGTCCAGTGAACCGATAATGACATCGAATTCAACCAGATGCACTCGTGAATCGATAAACTTTAAAAACTAGACCCGGTAAATATTCCGCCATTCAGTGGTATACTAATAGTAGAATATGCCAACGCATTACTCTGGATAAAACACTGTGCGGACATTCATTACTGATTGGTTGAGAATTGATACGACACATCTGGTCATCCAAAACTGATTTTTTAACACTTTTAACTAATGGCGGCCTTCAAAGAGAATTAGCCATGTTTTCTCAATAATAAAACACTTACAGCCTCATAACTATTTCACAACATTTCTAATCGTTGTGTGAAATGTTGGACGAGATTCTGTCATAAACAATCAAGACTACACACAGTTCTATGTTTACAGGAAAGTTATCGAAATTTCTACTGACAGTCACTCTAATGAGGTTTTAATCATTTAATCTAGATTGGAGGTTTTTCATTGTTGGGTGTCGAACGTTGAGATGTTCATATGATAACCATAACAATCCATCTATGCTTTCTAATGGGAAACACTTCAACCTAGTTTTACGGGTGACCAACGCAAGGAGCTATTTCACGTGTGATGCTTATCCGTATGTTTACCTATTTCACCTCACGTATGTTACATGTCGATTACAGGAAGTTTCATAACAGTAGAGATAATTAAAGAACACACTGTGAAATGTAAGGGAGAATTGAATGCGTTAATGTTTTTCGTTAAAATACGTAAAGTGAAACTGGAGAGTATGTTCTATCAACGGTGTCCAATCATGTTTCGAAATACTTATCCCGACTTGTGCAAAAATTACAGGTTGAGGGACGTGATTTTCAGTTGGTCAATATCGATGTGCTAATCTTGTCTAGTATTTTGTTTGAAGAGTTGATTCGGCAATTTTTATTATTGTTGTCTAGTCTTGTCTACAGTATGACGAAGAATCAACTCATCTGTTTCAATAGTTGAGGTGACTTCTGGCAGGTTCTACTGATTCAACCTAGTGCATTTATTTCTATTGTAACTGATTTATCTATCCATTTCATACGATAATGAATCAAGAAACAGTTGATCCCCTTTCATTTAGAAAAGTCATCTTTTATTCACAGGATTGTTCTTGTGCTTGTTATATTGCTCAGTCTTTTAGATGTTGTCTCTTACAATGAATAAACACAAGTGGCTAAAGATTTGCTCATACACCCACACACTATTCAGTTAAATATTAGTTTTGAAGAATATCATGATGTTTAAACATGGAATCAACTGATAGTTTAAGCACACAAATTATTCTAAAGTAAAAATCAATAGAGACTAAAGTGATAAAATAACTTCGAATCATTTAGTGAGAATACTTTGGACTGTAATACTGTTTTGTTTTTAAAATTTACATCTGACACTATATATTTAAGCACAGATTAGATGTTATCAGTTTGTATGTGACAAATAAATCGAAATGTCATTTATTTTAAAGTCATTCATTATCCTACACTTCGGAATTTGTTATATTTTCCTCTATACATATGAACTGGTTTCAATATTTTTGAAAAAATTCAAATCAAAACTAATGAACCCAGTTAGACAATTAAGTCAAAATGATGTGTCATTTAGAACTACTTACCTACCCCACAATAAAAAGTTACTTAGATATAAATTGTATTTAGATTATGCTGTGAATTTGTTGAAAACTACTAATAAATCTAATGTAATGGAAGCTATCGAAGTTATTTTATGTAAATACTAATTTCAGATTGCATTTACATGAATATTTCTTAAAATGTAGATATTTTAAAAAACAACAAATTGACCAAACTACAAACTGATTGTTTATATCATTTGGCTGTTGGCTTCTTGAAATTAAATGTAATTAAGAATAATTGTTTTATTCCTTGATAATAATGTTCTTTTGTATTTATTTGTTTGGCAGGACTATCATAATGCTACCATCTATTGTCAGTGTTTGTTAACAATTGAACCAGATCATCAGAGAATCAAGGATCTGTTATTGGAAATCAAATCACGCTCGTATGAAGGTAATGATTATCTATCAGTATATGTACACATACATGTCACAGAAGTAATTCTGTTCTGCCATTTTATGTAAATACATTTCACCTACACCACCTAAGTGATTGTGAACAGTCTGAAGTTTGCGACAACATCGGTGTAAATTCACTAACATCACTTGACTAAAAGGCGTAAGAATGAACCAAGATGTATTTATGACTATAGTTTGTCTTTAAACACTGATCAGTATCTTATCATGACGTTTTCAATAACGCGGAAATGAGTTCTGAAATATATTAACTATAAATAATAATCTGTGTTTAAAAGTTGAACTGATAGATGAATAATTACAATAGTCTATCCCCAGTGCTGTTTATCTTAGTACCAGTGATAAAAGTAGAACTCGATTCAACTCCATACGTTTTTGATCGAGATGATGAACCGATTGATGTTAGACCACAATTGGAAACCTGGAAGCATTGGACGGCCGTTTCGTCCTATTGTGGAACTTCTCAGCAGTGCGCATCCTCGATCCCGCTCGCGGGATTCGAAACCAGGGCCTTCAGTTTCACGTGCGGACGCTTAACCTACTCGACAATGAGCCGGCATCCAACGATGTTAATGTCTAACTTCAACCAATCCACGAAGTTGCGCCACCATCTTCCATTGTACTGAGGTAGATACCTGTTTCTACCCGACACGGATTAGCTCTACTGGTCACGACTTCTCACCAGAACTCCGAGAATTTTCACACGAACCTAAGTTGGTCCATACGTTTTGTTAGTTTTTATGCTGATGAAGCGTGATGCAGTCCGTTTTCCCTCAGACACTTCCACAGATATACGCTATGTTATTCGTCTGGTTGTTCAAATATTCTTCCTTGAGAAATACTGTGGAGTTGGTTAGGGAATTTCGGTTTTGTTTGCCTTCCGAAGATGAAAAATGTAATAGTATATTGCTTGGAGGTTGGTGACTGACTTTGACAAATTGGTGCTGGTTCATGGAATTTTAGCAACTAAAATCCTCTTTGGATGACAGACGATAAAATCGACTACGAAGTGAATGCATTCATTTATCTTCACATCAACATCACTGACTTCTCATTGATTGCTAAGAGTGTATTCACTTAGCTGAAAGAAAAGTGTCGGATAGTCAAGTTACAGATTGTGTAATCTGTAGATGAGTTGGGTGTTTTTATCAAATGGCGCGAATCGATGTCCTAACTTTGATGAACACATGTTGGGAATGATGCATATGTTTACTGTTTTCTGCTAGATACTAACATTTTAAAGCCCACAATTTCTCTTTAACCACTGATTAATCATCTAGCGCGGAATATGTTTATGTAATATCAGTACATGTCTGCCACTAATACGGTCTGTTAAATATAAAATTTAGTCGGTTCATAATAAATTCTGATGACCTCTCGAATGTAAATATTTTGAAATCCTCATAAATTCTCTGTCTAAATTTCAGTCCATTATGGATAGCTCTTCATGGTTCCTTCGCATATCTCAAATACCGTGAATTATATCCACTACTTAATTAGAGTACGTAAACTTGCTGTTGGTTAATTGTGATTTCAGTATGAGTAGATACATCATTCACTTTTAAATCTGCCATAATTACTATACTGTCTCAGCTTCATGATATATGGGACTAGTCAGTGAGGTCTATCCATATTCTTGAGGTTTGATCACTGATAACATTATGTAACATGGATAGTTTGTAGGATAATGGGTTCTTATCTTGCAATTGCATTAATGGTCACCGGATTTTTAACAGTTACTCCCTTTCCACTAACTAATATGGATAGTCTCAGTATTGGCAACATACTTTTGAATATTCTTAAAACTCTTATCATCTTCTCTTTCTTCAACTTCAAGTTCTTTGTTTTACTCGAATAAATTTTGATAAGCTGAATCCTTATGATTTTTGATGATATTACTGACTTCAATTTTGCCATAATTTATTATTTACTCATTAAAACGAAGGGGGACTAGTAGATTTTTGTTAAATAAATTGAAATTTAGTACTTCCTGACACTAATATCTATATTTGTTTGTACTGAATCATTCGATCCAAACTGTTTTCTAAAATGTTGGCTGTGTTATATGTAAATTGACGTTGTGATTGGTTGTTCGCTTTCATATGATGCTGATTTAAACTTAGTAAAAGATTTGTTTCGTGATTTGAACGAAAAACACTTTTCAACTAACCAGAAAATACTTGATTATAATCAATCAAAGCACGTCCAATTCTATTTTATTTTTGATACAAAGACAGTAAGTGTCATCAGCACCTAATTAGAATATGATAAAATAAAAGCTAATGTATCTATTGAGATAACAAATTTTATTTACTGCAACTTCAAAAACAAAAGCGCTTTGTGAGACTATGGTGTTTTGGGCGAACTATATCAGTCGGATAATTTCGCATGCGTACGACATTCGAGTTCCTGGTGCACGTCGTTTCCATTCACAATATAGTTTTAATTGTTTTTTTAGAAAATTGAATGAAAACGGGACATTTTCTCAGAAAGTCTTTTTCTTTTATCTTTGTTTCGCACAGGTATTCAGAATAATCCCGCCATAGTGAAGCTTTCAACGTCGAACAAAATCCTGCTTTGACCAATTTACAAGAAGTAATACTTGAAACTGTAGCTGTTAAAAACAAACTACTCAATATTAATCAAGCAAATATATGAATAAGTTAACCATCGATTACTTTGAAGTAAAACACGTCATAGAAGTTAAATCATTGAATTAAAGTATTCCGAATTGTCGTTCAAATTATAAACTAACTTTAATACGTGAATAGATTTAATCTTTGGATTCCGAATAAAGTTTGATTGTTTTCTATTTTGTTAAACAAAAGAATGCCACGTATGTGTATGAAAGAATAAAAGGTTTTAATGATGTTAGCTGAAAAATGCGAAGTTATTGGAACATTGTGGCAACAGTTTAGACTGGGTACACTGTTGTTCTGTTAACTGAGGTTATTTATTTAATTAATTAATTTGTTTATTTATTCATGAAACTATGCGAATTTCATGTAGGCGTCCAAGATATGTATGCACCTAATTCATCAATAAACATTCATTATGTATACTTCCGTTGATACATGACGCTTAAAAAATCAATTGTTCTCCTGTGATTGGGCCTAGTGATGAAATAATTTTTGAATAGATAAACTGGGATAAGTATTCTCTGTAAATGTTGAATTTTGACAAACGTTTTGATCGGTCTACGTTGTTGTTCTAATGATGAATGATAGGGATACTTTTGACACGGTCAAGAACGAATGAGAACCCAATAGTACATCCAAAGACATACAAAAAGGCTCCAACAACTTTCCTTGAACAATGAAACCGAAGTATGTGACACGATTACAGAAATAGCTTGGTATTCCAGAATTCAATTCTGAAGTAGAACAACTCTGTATTCATAAAAATACCTATGACCTTTGAGACATGCTAAAAGCAGTCAGCTAAAATTGATAGTAAGCGGTTAGTAGATAGCAATGATAGTGAAGAGATTTGAATAAAAGCGTTGTTTGCGGTTATCGTTACAGCTAAGATAGTAATATTATTGATAAAAACTATGTAATTTAAGTTATCATCACAAAGATAATTTTAAATAGGTAAAACAAATTTTGATTTTATCAACCTTTGTTTGCTAACATATTGACTTTGAATTGCTGAATATACAATGTACAAATACTTCGAGTCTTTGAGTTCAGTGCATAACGTTTTCTATATGGATAACTCTTTATTTTCATTTCCTTTAGATTGTTTTATGCCGTTTGAAAATTCTTTGATTATTATGTAAACTCTGATTTATAATCGGATAATTTTGATTTTATTCTTCTGATTACCACATTTAGCACAAAGCCATATGTAGTGATGTTTGTTTAAGAGAATCTGTACTCATTACGAAACTGGTCACATTCAAAAAGCAAACTATCTTCATTTTCAGACTTAGCTTAATTCTACCGCAATTTTATTTAAATAAATACGGCATTATATGTTCTTCAGTGCAATATCTATGAATGTCACTTTTCGAAAAACATAAATCGTCATTATAGTTGTTGATAGATTTAATCATAATTAACATGTCATTTAGCTATTCGTGGCTTTCAATGGGTTGCATTGAATCACAATTTGGAAACATTCTTTTTAGTCGATACCAACAGTCTAATTTTACTAACGCTAATCGCTATATTGAAATAAGCACCAACATATATCACCGTATATTGATCCTAACTATATTATAATAATTGGTGTACATTAAACTGTAACGCTAACTGTGGTCGTGGAACTACTATAAGTCGAAACGACGTTAAATTTAATGGATGTGTTTTAAACGAATCGGTTAAATGACACAACGCTGGCTTGTTGATTTTTTTTATGACAACGTTGACTATCGCTAATGTCGTTTCGAATTGTTTATATTTTCTTTCACTATTGTTGGCTTGCCATTTCCTTTAATATACTGGGCAGGCTCTCGTGGTTTCACGGTCAGTGACTGTGGTGTTTGTATGAACTGATGTTTCTTTTTGTTGTCAATTTGTGCCTGATTTCGAATTTCAAATACAATATGTTTGTTTGTGCTCACCTAGTTCTACCTGACTTAAATTGAGTTATTTCAGGAATTCTTAGTTTGTATAACAATTCGAATACTTCTAATCGTCACAGTGACTCATAGCCAGTAAAAATGAACTTGCTTCCAAATCTCATTCTATGTATACGATGGTGTTTTGTCTCCTTTGTTATTCATGGCAGAAACCGGTAGTTTCAAATGGGATTAAATGTGATTTGAAGAGGGGGGGTGTTAGGAAAGTAAATTTATATTTTAACATGAACCATGCTTCATATACGAAGGAGTTGATCCATCTCACCGGTTCGTCCAGACAATACTCCTTAGTGGTTGATGTACTTGCTCGTCATATATTTAAGCGAGGTTAAATCTGATCATATACTATGACTCAAGTTCGGAGCTGAATCAGAAAAATAAATGATCATTGTAAGCAAGAGACGATGAATGAATGAGATACAAAATATTCTCAAACTCGTGTATGAGTATGAAGATCACTATTTTAAACCATGGCGTGCATTTTAAGGTATGTTTTCTGCTAGATTATGTTCCAACACGGTCGTAAGACACCGGATACTGAAAGAACTGTCGGATGCAATCAAAAACAAACGCTCCAATCTAAATTAGAAACGCTGAATTGGTCTAATGCTAGGTACCGGTTCTTTTGATTCCGAGGCTTGGTATGTTGTGAAAGAAAATCATCAAGCCAGAAGATTGAGCAGTGATAGATTGCAGCTGTAATTGATCCTAAACCTTCGCAAAATGAATCGGCATATTGGTTCCTGATCCGGATTTCTTACCCGCAAGTTTGTTGATAGTTGTTTTTGACTAACATATAGCAGTCAATGCACAGTAGTTTGTTCAGTGTTTGTACATAGACATGTGCATTTTTGATAATTATAAGTATTTGAATTATAGTATGAACTTAGAATCTCAGAAAGAACACAATTGAATCAAGAAGTACGACACAAGCACTAACGAATGTACTGTATTTGAAATTCGAAATCAGGCATTCAACCAGTACAAAGGAGTCATTAATTCATTCAAACACCACACCATTGTAACCGTTAACGTTTTCATTTGATGGATGATTTAAACCATTTTGGTTATGATTGTTTTTAGTTGAGTTAAATTTGAGAAGGACTCACCATGGTATTTTTGAGAGGTATTAACTTCTTGTTCAACCATAACAAATGTATTCTAGGAGAATTGCCAAACATTTAAAGTGCTTTTACATTTATTTAATGATATATTTTGGGACAGATATGTTGAAAATACACCTGTATACTAATTTTGGAATACTCTATCTGAACATGAAATACATTAAGTCAGTTCTGGATGTTAAATCGTGCACAATTCTTTGATTAATTTGAAGGCAATATATACGGAGCTGTTAAATATAATTTCAATCGATTCCCTAGCTATCACTACCTATCTACCTATTTGTCTTACCCTTTATATTTATTACGAGGGGAACTCAAATTTTTCAAATGACTGGAAACTAATACTTTGGAATGCTGTCTCTTTTTGATGTTTTTTAGGTGTATTTCTTTCACTCAAACTTTTAAATTTGTTTATTTGTTCTTGTGACTTTGTACCGTTTGATTTTTACCTTGTTCAGATCAGTGTTAGGCGGCAACGAGGAGTTTCCGAAGGGGGGGAGATCTTGTTGACTTGAGTTTGTGGGTGACTTTCGGAACGTGGCGAGCATTAGATTTTCTCAGTGTGAGTTAATGCTCCTCATGAACCATTCACTTGTGAAGCCTAAAAAGTTACATGCTGAATCTTTAAACGGTTATTGGGCTGTATCATATGCCTGCTGCAATACCCCTGGTACGGAAGCCTGTTCTCACTTCATCGTACGGAAAGCAATTGTAAAATCCTTGATGATGAAGGCGTTGCCACATTTAGAGCATGATGTAGCAGTTTTGAGGCTCGTGTATGGAGTCAGTTACATGTTGTGTAAAATGTGAGTTTTTAGTGACCTACTTCTATCAAGAGAACGCAATTGGTTCAATGAAAACAATTATTATTATAACCAATTGTACCAGTGATTGTTTTACTGTGCTCGTTTGTTTAACTGTGCTAATGACAGTCATATTGCCCTTTCATTGGCCTCGGTTACATTTTGCGCTGTTTGTGACTCTGTGGGCACGTAGTACTTCCTGTCGATTCACTTGTACTCTTTTGGCACGATCTTGGTATCCGTTCGATACCACGAGATCTCCAACGAATAAACTTGGTTACAGTCTATTCTCGCCTTCTGATGTGTTTGGTGCGCACTCAACTTGTAATGGTGTTCATAGTCAATCACGACTCAACTCCATGCTACAAACTTTCGAGATGTGACATTTTGGACAGGTTCTTGGTTATCTTAGATTGCATCGGTAATAAAAACTGTCAATTTAAGACATTTGTTGAAAATCGATCTTCAATAATTTATGGTTTTACTGAAGATTCATGGAGATATGAAGCTCCTAGTGATACATTATCTGAATTTGCGTATAGAGATATGAAATTCACTGATAGCGATGTGGAGATATGTGGTGAATCCCTGGATTTTATTAAGAAGCCGAAGTACTACTGGTTAATTGCTAGAGTTGTTCTGTTCCGCGATCATCATATATTGGGAATAATTAATGAATTTTAGCCTGTGTATGTGTGGTGTTTGTATGAACTAATGATTATTATGTACTTGATGACTACTTGATTTCGAATTCTAAATACAATACCTTCGTTCGCGCTTATATAGTTCTTCTGGATCAAATTGCGTTATTTATGGGATTCGTCGTTTGTTCTAATTGAAATACCCCTATCCATCACAGTGCTTGAAGTAGATTCTAGTGTGTTAATGAAATAATTCATGTAGTGCCGGAAAAATATAATTCTTTTTGAGAGATATCACAAGACTATACGTTCTAATGGCAGTTGAGACCGGTTTAACATGATTCCTTGCTGTTGATGTTATAAGTCCTAGGGCTGACCAATTCAGGTATGGATTCTGGCTTTCAGCTGTAAGTCTTGAAACCCAATTCTTTTTCGACAGTTTGATTTCTTGATGTGATGGTCATCCCTCGTATCGATGCTAAAGATGTATCTGTCTCCGAAAAAAACTGGTATTCGTCTAATCAAGAGTGCTACCAGAGAAGGTTGAAGTAATAACTAACCACGAAGGGTAAAATGTTGGAAGCCAATTAGAAAATTTCAAAAAAAGAAAAACATCTAGATATTTTATGTAGTCATTCACGTAGTTTACAAAGTTCCAGACTCTAGGGTGTGTAAGATACTCATATATAACAGATCGACGACCCTAAACAAAACAGTGATAAGAGTAAGTAAAGATTTCTAGCAACGACATTGCGTAACTAATGATTGGATGGGTTTTATATAGAGCCGATTGATTGTAGGGATTCTTGTACTTCCATAGCTCATGTGTTATAATTTGGGTGATGGTTAGATGCAGATCAGGAAGATAATTATCTACTTAGAAGTAAAAAAGCTTCTGAGAAAAATGCACCATCCAAACGCTACCGTAATATTAGTTTAAGATTTTGGAGTAAATTACACTGGCCACACAAAACGAGCACTTTGAGTAATGGCAATAAAACGATCAATAGATCAATATTCGAACATCATTTTGGCTCTAGTCAATCGGAACCATCTGATATATCCTTCAAAAGAACCATACCAAAATAAATAGTCACTAAACTACCTGCTCACCGTGGACTTAGATCAAGACGATTTGCTTAAGGCTCTTAGCACCTTAAACATGGAAAAGTCAACAGGACCAGATGAAGTGCAACAACCTGTGGTTTGGTCTCATAAGGACCTGGGGGTGACAGTAATTCAGGATCTTAAGACGAAGACACATTACCGGGAGGTCGCAGCTAAGGGGTTTCGAACCCTCTGGGCATTAAAACGGACATTCACAAAGCTAGATACTATCATGTTCAACAAAGTATACACGTCTTTGGTGAGAACTAAACTTGAGAACTGCGTTCAGGCTGCAAGCCCGTGTTTAAAAGGTGACTCGGATATCCTATAAAAAGTACAGAGAGCAGCTACCCGTGCAATGCCAGAACTCCGGGGTTTACCATACAAAGAGCGGCTTGAAAAGCTAGATCTCTTCACACTGTCCTATCGCAGATTAAGGGGAGATTCAATTTTGATGTACAGAATACTGAGAAATGATTTTGGACCTAACTTACTCTCTCTTTTTCTTCCCACTAGATCGGGACATCGCAGAGGACATAGCAGGCGAGTAGAAAAGCCAAGAACGAACAAAATACCCGTGGCATACAGGTTCTCACACAGTCATCAATACTTGGAACCTGCTGCCCGAAGCAGTGGTCTCCGCACCTTCAATTGACGCTTTCAAGAGAAGTCTGGACGCTCACAGAAGCATACTAGAAAAGGAATAACATAGGTCGTAGGCCTTCTGTCTCTACTATACAAATCTGAATCTGAAAATCATCCGTTTACTCAAACAGTCTAGTTTAACGAGGGCGCAAATCAGCAATATGTACACAACAGAAGCTCTAGCAGTCTGCCTTTTCAAAAGAGGAATATCACTCATCCATTATCTTAACACTTAGTTTTCCAAAATGTCAATTTCAGCTATCACATCGTTCTACATATTTAAGTCTTCAAAATTCTAAGTGTTCTTTATTTTCACAGCGTTTTTTACTCATCCTTTACACTTCCTACACTCGTCAAACGGATACTTATCCTACTCATCTTAGAATTCATCTCATTAATTCTCTGCAATTTCTTGATCATCAGACATTTTTGCTTGACACGTTATATAATACAGTCTTCCTTCTTTTTAAAAATTACTATTTTGATCGATAATTTACGATAAACATGATTGTACAACACTGGAATCTATTAATCGAAATGTAAGATAAGATGAGATTGATTTAAGGGCACCTTATTCAAAGCGGTCGTAAATTTAAAAGTTCTAATATTATCTGTACGGTCTATCACATCTTTGAGTGTAGTTGTGTTCGGCAGTTTCGGCCATATTACTTTTATTGTAGTGGATATGTCTTTCGTGCCGGTTGGCTCCTCATTGTCCTCTTGATAGAAGAAACCTGACTTGTAGTGAATAAATCTTTATTTAGATAGTGTGACAGAACATCCTATGCAGGAGCACTCACATGCAGCTAATACTTCTTGAAAATCCATTGTGTCCTATTATAATGGTGATCGATTTGTGATTTTTATTGATCGATCGTGTTAGTTGAACTCGAAAATCAATCAACAGTGAGATAAAACAGAGAATGTTTACAGTTATCTACACACTTCAGTGACGACGGAAACGAATAAGAATGAGCATAGAGTTCAATAATAAAGCACATAATAACAGGGTGCGTTATTCGAAGACTTTCTTACCAGCGTAGATCACCAATGTGGAAGAGCTGTGTCGGATGATTGGTTGCCTACTTGGATTAGACCAACCAGCCTACGTTGAATGTTTACAATTATCCATACACTTGAGCGATGATAGAAATGAAGGATAATTTTATCGAATATTTTGATTCGGGTATTGAACTGTTTTGTATTAACTGTTTCTTTTGTTGTTTAGCACGACACTTGCTATTGGAGGAAGCCTTCACTGTATGACACAGGCTGTACCGTTTGAGGTATTTTGTATTTTCGATATGATTCTTTCTTAAATTAGAACCGTTTGAATTGATCACAGAGTTTGTGTTTTGATACAATTTAATACAAGCAACTCAAAAACGCTTTATATGCTATATAGAAGAACGTAGTCTGCTCCAATCAAATAAATTTAGGTTTGTTAATTCTGCGTTCATACCGAATATTAGCATTTCCGTCGTTACAGTTCATAAATGAACAGTAATCACAGGTAAGAAACATTGGTATGCCTGGCAAAGGCAATAAGATGAACACCGAAAGCTGGTGTTGGTTCAACAAGAAATGCATTGAGATGCGCCTCCAGATGTACGAAAAGTCCCTTTAGATGCATTTTCATGTTATGACGCTAATGTTAGATAACTAAGTCGATATAGCAAAATTAGTTCTAGGACCAACTTAGAAGAGTTAAAAGAAAGGCAGGTTGGGGGAATGGCAATTATTAGAAATTAGAGACTTGAAGGATAGACAGAGGAAACAACTAATGTGTCTTCAGAGACAGCTCAGGTCTTTAAGGCTAAAAGAAAGCATGTGTAGCAAATTATTTTCTGCCTCCAACTGTGATGACAAAGGACAAGAGTATATGCGCCGTCTTGTAAGCCATTCCCAACATGGCATTGGGAACAAATCTTCAGAAATGTCAAAACCGTTTGACTATCCAGAAACAAGGAAGAGTGAGATGACCGTGTCATCTCTTGGTGTGGGTCTTAAGCTTATAAAGTTAGAAATAAGTAGTTTTGATGGTCAATCAGAAAATACTGGAAATTTATCAGACAGCTAATGTATACGTATTGAACAAGCTGTTATAGTAGATGAGTTGCCGGTGAATAGACCAGGAAAAACTGTGAGCTAAAGTGCTAAGAAATAGTTTCATCCTTTTGATTTACCTTGACCAGAATTAGTAGATGGCGAATTTATGTTGATTATCGGTTGTGACGCGCTTGAAACGCATTGAGTCCTGGACCAAAGGTTAGATGAAAGAAAGAGTGCTTATGTTATTAAGAAACTGCTACGATAGGTACTATTCACACCAGCATGTTACAACAAACGTGATGAAAGGACTGTAAATTATATTTCTCAAACTGATGACTCCGTGGAGCGGTTAGAGAACACGGATAACTATGAGTTTGCTGACGACTATTCCTCTGATAAATCATTATCCCTGAATGGTTCAAAAGCAAGCAGCATTGTAGAGCGCAACACTTATTTTGATGAAGGTTCCAAAATTGTTCATTTACCTAGATAAGTGGCTAAGGAAGACGTTGCTACCCTTGTAATCGACAGTGGGTCTGGTATGTGTGAATTTGGCCTCGCCGGAGATGATGCTTTCAGAGCCGTATTTTCTTATAATGTAGGAAGACCTAGACATCAGGGAGCGATGGTGGGAATGGGTCGAAGAGACAGTTATGAGGTGGACGAGGCTCAATCAAAACGTGGTATCCTGAATCTGAAATACCAAATTGAACATGGTATTGTAACTGTGATGATATGGAAAAGATGTGATACATGTTACAATTTCAAAATGTTTAGTTTAATTCTTAACATAATGGAATCACATGTCAAAACTATTCGAGAGTTAAGCAAAGCGGGGTTATTATAATTAATTTTTTCATGTAGAGATATTTGAATAAGTCACAGAAAGATGGGTAGTAATACCTGTTGGCTAATAGCTTAGCTAATAGTCAGTACAAGCATTTTGTGTTTGGAAAAATAGAAGCAATCAATGTTGTGTCGATCTTCATATCGGTATTATCTTTGGTTTAAGTTAGAAAGTCACTTGACGTTTATGCCAGTACATTGTTCGTATGAATTGATTTCCAATCGTATTTGCATTAGTAGGCTTACTGAAGGAACAAAAGTATGACCGTAGAGAAGAAGAATTTCTACTAATGTCCCGATTAATTTTTTAAGCTTAATACGGTTTATTTAGTTACAGAGGGACTTTTCCGACCTCACTATTGTCTAATCGTGATAGGATGCAATGAAACTACTAATACATATGAATTGTTACCGAATGTTCTTTCAATACTATTGCTCCACAAATAACTCATGTTCACTAGGCACAAACATAGTCTTCTCTCTTTCTCATGCTTCCTTTTTCTTAATTTCCTTTTCAGCCTCCTCGAGATATGCCTCTGAAAACACAATACGAAACGGGTGACTTCGTCCGGCGCCATCATTAATGCTTCAGATGTTCCGGAGGGATAAAAGGTTTTGGTTTCTAGAAGCTCTCCACTTTACGTTGATTTATTCTCAACCGTCTGTTGCTCGTCCTAACGCAACTTTCATGAAGCTCACCAACTGTCATATTGACAATATTGGTCCTACTTATACCATTTACATTCATATACGAGAAGTGTTATTCCTTATTATTCTATGACAAATATACCTTACAAAAATATCCGCCTAGATGAGTAACGTACTACAGTGAAAACTGTATCTTTTGTCAGACTATATTCGGCTGAGCAATGAAAATGATGGTAGTCATAGCAAACTACTTCAGCAACCAGTAGTAATCCAGTGAAAGGAGTGGGTGCATAATCGGTTACATTCCCAAAACATGGTTATAATAATTGTCATTTTAAGACAATCCCTAACCAGCGACGCAAATGAAAATTCATGAGGTTATTTACTAGATGTGTCCCAATATGAAGTTCAATATTGTCCTCTTATATTTAGTAGCGTTCAAATGCGCAACAAGTTGAAATTGTGGGAATACAAAGATACTTCACAAGAAAGATTTAAGGAGTGGATTGTGATCAGGGTCACTTCGCACGATTTGATGCATTAGGGTTCGAAACTCTTTAAAAAAGAGATTTTGGCCCAATATTACATATTACTTAAAGGTCTTACACAAATAAACACACTCTTTAAATCTAATATCGGGCTTCAACAACTTGCCCCATTATAACCTAAGGAAAACAAACCATTTAATATATAGATGCACAGACAGTAATCACCTCTTTAAAAAGAGACCCTGTAGGGCTAGTGAAATATGACTAGGCCATAGCCAAATCACTCAGCTGTTGAGTCACTGATCGGCGAACATTTAATCGATCCTCGTCAAAGTCAATAACAAACAACTCGCATCGGTTAACTGTACACAATGTGATGCATCACGGTTGGAACACGGACTGCCTCATGAGGTGGAGATTACATACCTTTCCTTGTACGTAACTATACCAATGTATTTCCGTGATAATGTCGTTTTTGTAGTACGGTCATCAAGGTGCACAAAGTGCTTGGATATGACGAAAGGGTAATCCACGTTAGACACTAACCATGAAGTATGATTTCACCATAAGCTGGTTGGTCTAATCCAAGTAGGCAACCAATCATCCGACACAGCTCTTCCACATTGGTGATCTACGCTGGTAAGAAAGTCTTCGAATAACGCACCCTGTTATTATGTGCTTTATTATTGAACTCTATGCTCATTCTTATTCGTTTCCGTCGTCACTGAAGTGTGTAGATAACTGTAAACATTCTCTGTTTTATCTCACTGTTGATTGATTTTCGAGTTCAACTAACACGATCGATCAATAAAAATCACAAATCGATCACCATTATAATAGGACACAATGGATTTTCAAGAAGTATTAGCTGCATGTGAGTGCTCCTGCATAGGATGTTCTGTCACACTATCTAAATAAAGATTTATTCACTACAAGTCAGGTTTCTTCTATCAAGAGGACAATGAGGAGCCAACCGGCACGAAAGACATATCCACTACAATAAAAGTAATATGGCCGAAACTGCCGAACACAACTACACTCAAGTATGTGGAAGAACGTTCAAATCTTATGATTTTATTATCGTTGCACAACTATCTGTTTTGGGTCCAAATTCAGTTCAGCCGTTTCTTCTCCCGATCATATCAAGGTTTACTGACAAAAATAACGAAGTGTAAATGCCTGTTTGAGTTTTGAATTATGTTAATAGATTTCGAAAAGTAAATATTATCATCTGTTGGTGATTTGATCGCCCGGTTATCAAAAAGCCTAGGATTTAGAAACCTGCTTCTACCTCCAAACAACATCGTGCTGAACCTGAATGCACCGGAAAACCTGCGAAAACAATAACGGTCCGTGATGACTCTCTCATAGTCATGAACCTCAAAGACAACCCTGACCTTTCTTTCAGTTTGCAGGACAAAAATGACAGGATGCTCCGTGGTGAATTGAACAAAAAGCTTGAACTTCCTAGACTATAACCTTTGCGGTCACACGGCTCACTCGAGGAAAGAAATACAAGCATCAAGATCACACGAGGCTACTTCGTGTAACACTTAAGAATGCTACCGAAGTAAAAGATGTCCTTCCAGCTAGTCATCTACTGAAATCCGATGGGAACGTCAGAATACTGCCCGACATACTGTATTCTGAGCGCAATCTCATCCGGAACATCCCTATAGAATCTTGAGGCAAGTTTTTCTGCAGAAGAAATATCATTGTGCATGGTGTACTGGAAAACATGGACCCAGACCAAGCAAACTCTGACGTTCGGGGATGGAAATTCATCAAGCAGTCCTTGAGGCTCAAAAACATATTGACTCAGCATGTGACGAGACTAGGCAAAATGGATGAGCGACATGAACTTAGCAATGCTAATAAGGTTCACCAGAAGCTAGCAATACCTGGGATGTCTTTGTTTCGCAGCGACAGAAAAAGAGGAATTGGGGGCGAAGAAGCCGTTTACATATGATCTTGCTTGAAGGCACACTAAGTTTACAACCATAAGTCTAACAATCTTGATGAATCCACATTGTGCTCTGTAAGATTGTCTACTACTTCGATGTGACCAGCGGACACCGAGTATAACAGTCGTATGCTGGAAGGACTATCGCGCTCTACGCATCTCGATTTCACTCATATCCTGATTCTAATGGACTTCAATCTCCCTAGAATCAATTTCGCGGAATATACGTATATTGGAGGTGAAAACTCAAGTGAAGCTCGGTTCTTCAACGTCATTGAAGATTTGAGATTATACGGAAATGTGAAGTCCGCAACTCGTTGAAGAAACAGTCAGACACCGTCGCGCTTAGACTGTGAATTTACAAATGAAGAATTTCTAGTTGACAACCTCTCAATCCTGTCGCCCCTGGGAAAAGCGATCACGCCGTTATAGCCTTCAGTTTTGTCAGCAAAACTGAGCTAAGATATCCCAACAACAACAGGCGCTGGAATTTCAAACGGTTGAACATGTCAGCTCTACAGGACTATCGACGACGGGTGGATTGGGATGTTCACCCTCAACTTGATTTGGATGCTCATTGGAACTTCTTACTGTACACGCCCTTATGTGATACGAAGCAGTCAGTTCCTCAAACGGTCCTCAAAAGCCACAGGCAACCTACAATCGTCAAAAACCGCACTCTTCGTTTGTTAAGCCGTAAAGGGCACTGTTGGGCAGAATACAAACGAACTGACAACAACGATGAGTACAGGCAATACAATCATATGCACGAAGGCTATAAGAGAAGACAGGCTTCAGTACCAGTTAAAGCTTAGGGATAAATTTATTTCCAATCCGAAAAGCTTATTCTGTTACGCAGCCACTCTTCGTCAAGCCAAAACTGGAGTTTCTCAACTGCTAGGTCCTAACGGCCCGACCGATAACGACGGTGACGCCTCTAAACTTCTGACTGAGCAATACTCCAGGACATTTCAACCGTCCCACGTCAACTATACTGATGAAAGCTTCATCTGCAACTGCACAAGACTTTTCGTAGTGAACCTGAGCGCTGACTTGGTGTTCCGTAAACTACAACACCTAAGAACAGACACTTCTCCTGGCCCAAATATGGTCCATTCTGCTATACTGAGGGAAGCAGCTTCAATCCTAGCAACACCGCTTAGCGTGATGTTCCCACATTCGTTAAGTCGAGGTAAACTACCGAAAATTCGGAGGCTGACTCATATTTATTTTTTATTTTATTTATTTATGGTTTATTCAAGATTATATTTTGGTACAATATAGAATTCTCAGCACAAAAATATTTCAACAAGTTTGTTTTACAAAAAAAGTAACGGTTAATAAAAAAATCTTCAAAGGAGGTCGACGCAGCGATACTTCACGTTACCGAACGGTGGCTCTTCTCTCTATACCTTCAAAAATCATGGAGTCCTGAATATACGATGAAATACACGACTATCTGCTGTCCTTAAATTTCTTCTCACCCCGGCAGCATGGTTTCAGGAAGGGTTATTCCTGTATGACGAGCCTGCTGACTGCAGCGGACAGATGGACAAGCATCCTTGATCGCAAGGGGAAGGTGGATATCATTTACCTTGATTTCTCTAAAGCTTTTGATAGGGTTAACCACATATGTCTTATCAATAAGTTCAGACAATTGGGTATCAAACCACCTTTAATCGACTGGCTCAGTTCATATCTAACAAATTGACATTTTAAGGTCAGGGTAAACTTCGATTTATCACAGGCTATGGGATGTTCTAGTGAGGTGCCCCAAGGCTCAGTATTAGGACCTCTTCTCTTCTTGCTTTATAAGAATGATCTTCCTCGACAGGTAACGTCAGACTTATTACTTTTTGCCGATGACGTAGAACTTTGGAGAAAGATACGCAACCAAGGGGACATACAGGCATTTCAGGAGGATCTGACTAGACTTCAAAGTTGGGCAGACGACAACGGACTTGCCTTTAACACTTCAAAGTGTAAAGTAGTCCATCTGCGACACGTCGCAGATTACAGTTACAACTTAGGAAACTCCTCTCTAGTAGTATCGCGAGTCGAAAAAGATTTAGGAGTCCTGGTGCCTTACGACTTAGAGTCTTACTCCAACTGTGACAGAAATGCCTTTCGAACAAACCTTGCAATGGTAACATTGAAGCGCATTTTTGGTCAGTTTGACGAGAAAACTTTCTACATAATCTTCAATAGCTTTGTTCGTCCCCATTTAGAGTACGAAAACATAGTATTCCCTCCTACACTCCAAAAGAATAAGGACACTCTGGAGCATACCAAACGGCGAGCCACGAAATCAGTTCGGGGACTAAAATTTAAACCTTACGATGAGCGCCTCCAATCACTTGACCTTTATCCATCAAAGTATAGGCGTCTTAGAGGTGACCTTCTAATGGCTTACAGTATCCTTAACACTCCTGGACATCTTCTTAAACACCTACTTAAGCTTAGTCCCAACACCAACCTAAGGGGTAACACCCAGAAATTGGAGATACAACATGGCAAAACGGACTGCAGGCACAACTTCTACTCCTTAAGAGTTTTCAAATGCTGGAATTCGCTGCCGGCTGAGCTATTCCAAGCGCCTTTCCAGGAGTCTTTTAATAGGCGACTTGATCTATTCTTGAGGACGAATGATAGTATCTTACTATGATTTACCAATTTCTTTTTTCTCTTATATAGTTAATATACATAGGTTCTAGCCTGGATGTATTGGTGATTCCTTTCTACTAGACACGGAAGCCTGTTAAGCGAAAGCTTCTTCTATTCCATTCAGAATCATTTGAACCATTTACTGCATCACGACCCATCTCTTAATCATCCAGGTGTTTGGATTCTGTCTTTCGATTTAAGTAGTGAAATTAGATGGGAAATATGATTGACGTTTATATACGACTCACAAGTGAATATTCAATGAGTATTCTTATTTTTTCAGATTGTTTTTTCGTGCTGCCATTCAAGGTTAAAGCTGCGAAATAGCGTGTAGGATTATTAATATTTCTGGTTTGGATTCCTGTAGTAGTGTCAGTTTCTTTGAAAAGTATGTCTCGCAAGAGACAATTACGTAGCTCACCCATCCTATTATGAGTCAGATTCAGATTTTTTCAGTAAATACAGAAAGTTTATGGTCTATGCTATTCCTATTCTAGTTCACTTCTGTGAGTGGAAACTGCTTCGAGAATCAGGTTCCAAGGATTGATGACTCGGTGTGAAAGTCTGTATGCCACGGGTATTTTTTTCGTTGTTGGCTTTTCTACTCACCTGCTATGTCCTTTGAGATGTCCCGTTCTAGCGGGAAGAAAAAGAAATGGTGAGATTACAATTTATGCACAACCTTTGAGCGACGCTAAAAAGACCTTGAGAATGTCCATCTATGTACTGCGGTTACTTGAGAGTTATAAACCAGTGTTAGGAATTAGATATAGGGTTTACGTCACAAACTGAGGTAAGCTATAATCCCAAAACTCGACTTATCTAAATGAATAGATTAATTTCGCACTAAGATTCAACACCTGTAATATATTGATGTAAAATTCAGTCAAAGCATTGGCTAAAGTTCTCACTGTTTCTACGCTACTAACCAAATACTCTTGTATTCAAATTTTCTGTTATTTGTATTTTTTTGTTGCATAGGAGGTCGTGATCTTCAACCTAGACTTCCGTTTCTTCACAGCGAAAATTACTCCACAGATTTAGTGGTAAGCCATTAGCATTATTGCCCTAACTAAAATATTTGAAGGTTCAAGATGAAGTCCAATCCAGACTCACCGATTATTTCAATCAGTCCGAGACATTATATTCATGTGCTAAACTTGAATACTCATGTCACCTCACTTGTTGTTGGACCTAAAACATATGTTTGCCAACAGGATGAAAAGTGAGTTCGCGTATAATCGACCTATCACTTCTTAGGATTGTTCTCGGACCTGAGGAACTAACTGTCGTCCCGGCGATGATGTACTGCGTGATTCGAAACCCCGTTATAACAGACAAAGATGGTGTTCCAGTAGTCGATAAATTTGGACAGGTTAAAGTCCGAATGGGTGACGTGGAGTACCGTTTCGCCCAAGATCCTTTCCCATTGTATCCAGGTGAATCTTTAAAGGATATCGTTAGACCTCTCCCTGTTGTTCTGCCAAACTCAGCACTCAGATTACGAGCCGTTTCGGATTTCGAAGATGGAAACGTCAAGCGAATAGCTGGAGAGGAATGGTTGTTTGAGGGACCTGGTAAGTATTTTATTTTCCGGTTGGTCAGTGGTTGGTTTGGAAACAATTTATTTGACCTGGATATTATTACCATAGTCACGGATGTGAAAACTGCCAGAAGCAAGTTTCCGCTGTTTAAAATGTTTGAGGAAGTATGATCAACGGTTTTGAACTCTTGAAACATCTGCTTGTCTTAATTACTGATTGGGTAACTGAGTGTTTCAGTCACATTGATTGTGTTATAGGGTTTCGAATTGTTTTAATTTCTATCTATTTGTTCTGTATGTAGGGTTGTCAAACGTTTCGCTTTTGTAGTAAGTATATTCCACACATACTGTGATTACATTATGTTGACGCATAGATATTCGGATCAAAAGGTGTTGTAGCACAGTCTTATGCTAAGTTAATTTCTCATCCTACATACAAGATACATTTAATTGTGTACAGGAGCGCTGGTGTACGGCTTTTTTTCCAGACTCTACTCACTTTCGCTCGTCGGGGTTAAGCAGCATGTGTCTAGTGAAAAGATTCATTTCTTGTAGACTAGAAGAAACCTAAATTGTCTGGTAATTTATCGTGGATTCGGGAACTCGTGGTTATTGAATGTGACGATTAGATTAACCATCTGTCAATCACCAACTCAACTTTTCTAAAATACACTAAATCTTGGGAAGTATTACTTTGGTACAGTTATCGGTCTTTGATTACCAGACAATGGATTCTTGAAGGTGGATAAGTCGTATCACAAATTCTTGGTAACTGTAGACAATAGCTAGATCCTGCTTCTAATTTTGATGAAGTTGTATAGATTCCTGTAGTATGCGTTTAGTTTCCCTTGTGTCTGCTTTTATTTGAACTTGTTAAGACAGTGTATCGAACTTAGTTGAGGCGCTATAAATTAGGAGTTGTACATGCTTCCATGTGACTTTTAAAATTGCTGCTATCCAAGTTCGTGTTTAAATATAAAGCGGGAAGACAGTACATCTAGTCACAGCGTGCACTTATAAGTGTAGGTAAATCGTAAGTATCCGCATTCTGTTCAAATTTCTTACAGTTCAATCTCGATAGACGAGCTTTAGATTTGTTTATTGCAAGCTGAAATATTGGTCACACTGTATCAAAAGGTTTGGTGGTTGTATCTTTTATGAGCAAAATAGCTTTGTTATCATAACAGAGGTAAATTTGGATCAGCGAACAAATGTCACTTTAAATTTACGTAGAGGTGGTAATCCAACATGGTGCTGTGAGTCTTGTCATAATAAATTGTTCATTTTGCACATAAGCCCCATACGTACGTCCAAGGGAATTTGAAGCTTATTCTGAAAATATGAAACATGTTGTTGTGTACAATGTAATTGAATCAAATAACACTGCTGAAGAAATATTGAGTTTCTGTAGTTTCTGTGACTTCCCGTAACGCTTCAGTAAATTTAGGAAGGAAGACACGATTACTTTAGTCACTATAAGCGACGTATGAAACACAAGAATGCACTGGAAGTGGAAGTTTCACGTGAAGGGTATAAAACGATGTCTGCACGTTCATGTATGCATTATTTGCAGGGGTTAGCATACTATTTTTGATTATATGTTTTGAGCATATGTAAGTGAAAGAAAACAAACAGACTCCATTTAAATATTTAAATAAACTTGTTTTATTCATGTAGTTGGTATAACTTGTGTGTGGATTACCCTTGTTTTCCTCTGTAGGTACATATCACCCTAGAAAAGAGGTTGAAATTGTAAAATGTGAGGAAGCCAGAGTAATTCTTGTCAACTCTGCTCTTGTGATGGAGGCCACGAAAGATTGTGTCGATCGAGGTGGTGTTCCTCGTGTTTACGGTGAACGATGGTTAGTTACGACACCAGGTGCATACCTCCCTGGTGTCTATGAGCGAATTGTCGACGAGCGCAAAGCGATTACACTAACAGACAGAGTACGTGAACTATTAGGTAACCTTTTGTAACCAGCTATTTTCTGACTGTTCATATTCTGGTGGTATGTTTCACAAAGTTGTGGTGATGAGAGACTAAGATTAGTCGGTGTAAACCTATATAGACGTGAATACTGGTCAGAAGAGTAAATTTCTGTATATTTGTTTATGAAACTACTGTCTAACAAATAAGGTATTCTACGCCTTCAGATTTTAATCAAGCCAGAAATGTGTCTGTAGTGTGTTACAGATAATATGTGCTACTGTAGGGCATTTTTTGTCTTACCCAGTCACAGACATATATTCTGAAGAATGTAATGTGTAATAAATAGCACATATTTACTGTTTTGCTATCATAAAATGTATGCTATGATTGTAGTATGCAGTCTTATAGTTTTGAAGCTCTATGTTAATCTGCATGTATATTACTGACTTTTGTGATAAATATGACACCATGTTATTCTTTTCTATTTGTAAGAGTTTGAGTCTTCAGGTTGTTAGTGTTAGGGACTGAAATAGATCAGTCTCTCTGGCATATATACCCCCTGGTCGAATTGGCTTTATATTGGAACCAAGTCACGAGCGTTTTAAATCTGATGAGTCCCGAATGGGAAGGAACGTGCATCGATGCAAAACGGTGATGAATCTGCTTCTATGTTTAAACAACTTATAAAACGTATTACAGAAATCTAAAAACCATCGACATAATGTATTTGCAGATATACATTCTATAAATATTTACAGGTATCAGATTTCGTACGCTTCGCGTTAGAAGGTTATGATATTGGTTTCATGCAAACCAAACGAAATAAAAAAGATAGTGATTTGAAAATCAAAGCTGAAGTCGTACGAATTCTGCCATTCCTCCAGTCATGTACAGGCTTTTATTTGAAGTTGTAGAATACAGTTACTGCTCGTCGGTGTTCCTCCAAAATGTAGACAAAAGTCACCAAAGTTTATATGAAAACAATGGCGTCAACTTTCAAACGCACTTTCAAGTAAAGATACCCGACGTGAAAGCCTTTAAACTAGAATTGGTGTTTTGTTTGTTGACACCTCGTATGTTACATAGGTGATGTATTATGTATTTGACTAAATGATATATAGGTCTGTGCATACCTTTGTCTGACAACGTGAGGCCAAGAATGTACGGATAGTTATAATGCTTCTAAAATTATATATCAGTCTGACAATTGAATATTTTATTTAGTCAACGTAATTATTCATTTTCAGCGAGCGATATGTGTCAAAGCTGTTAAATCTCATTGTGACAAGTTCGGGAAATATCGCAAAGCTGGTGAAGAGTGGTTAATTACACATGAAGACGCGGAGTATCACATTTGCAGCGCACTTGAGGAGTTTGTGAGAGAGGTTGAAGTTACAATCCTACGTGTCCATCAGTTTTGTGTGGTAGTCAACCCTTGGGATGAGAATGGTGTTCCTCAGTTAGGGAGAAAATTATTAGTACGTGGTGAGAAGTCATTCTTTCTGAGACCAGGAGAGTATTTAGAAATGGGCGTTCAAAATGCTTATATTTTGCAGAACGACGAAGGCCTTATTCTTCGAGCTAAAGAACAGTTTGTTGACGATATATGTGGGGACGCTATATCTGAGGAGGACTCTGTCAAGCAGAAGAAATGTGTAAGTTTCTAATTGGTGTTGTCAGTTAGGTCTAGTTGTTCCAATATTTACCTCACTTAAGGTGGACATAAGTCTAGAAAAGTTTAAGCACCAATCTGAATTTGTGGTTTTTTGTTTTGAATAGTTAATGAGGAAGTGGATGTTGACTTTGCACGTGTTGTGTGTCAGTGAAACTATAGTCTGTCCACTTTACTGGATTCCGGTTCTTGTTGTTGATAAATTGGTTGCATATCTCCTACGTAATTTGTTGACTCAATTGATGCTTGGGCTGACTAGGAGAAAGGACAATTCATATAAGAGCATAGTGTTAATAATTAAGGTAATGTGTGCGTATGTTGGTATGTAGAGTTGTGCCTCATATGTAGAAGGATCGAACTGTTCGAATTTGAGTTGGAATTCCACCAGCCAAGTAGTACAATAAGCCTTTTCACAAAACAATGTGACTCAAGGCTGAGTATATGAACTTGTACTTGGTTATTAAGTCACATAGAACTTAGATTTCCAGTAGTATGAAATTTGATTAGTAAAATTCCTTATTATTAGTATACTGTTTGCCTTCGCGGTTTAGTTTAGGAAACGCAATATACGAAGACAAGTAACTTTAGCATATTGAGTTCTCGAGCTCGTCTGGTGATCGAATATTTGCGAATGGCGGAGATTCAACCTGTCAGTCCTGCCATTTCGGTGTTTTAATATTCATGAAATTAAGTCGAACTAACTTTTTCAGGATGTTATTGTTGTGTTTATTTTCTCGATCCAGTTCGAATCAACCCACCTATTATTTTTCCGTTCGTTATGATGAACTTGTTCAGGCCTGTTTTTGATTGATCACATATTATTCTCATTGTTCCGTTGTACTATTTAAACTTGTATTAGTTTTAATTTGGTTATTTATTCTCTGAAGAAGTGACTTACACTAAGTCATGAAACGTCAGAAAATCTGGTTTTTCTACTCATTGGGATATTACATATATATTTTTTATTTGTTTGTTCGTTATGATTGCTTCCTCTCTTCAGTGAGCGCTAATTTATTAAAGAAATATTTATTATTTGGTAGAGACGTTTACCCTGCTAGGTTGGATACGACCATACTTAGTGTTTTGATTTTATTTAACACCACTGATTTTAGGTACGTCGTCCTGGTGATCGGTGGATGTTACGTGGACCCATCGAATACATACCTCCCGTTGAAGTGGATGTGATAGATCGTCGTAATGTTATTCCTCTGGATTGTAATGAAGGGATCTATGTTCGTAATATGCAAACAGGACAAGTTCGTGCTGTTATTGGTGAAGCCTATATGTTAAATCAAGATGAAGAATTATGGGAGAAGAAACTCCCACCTGAGGTTGTTCAGTTGCTGGAAAGTAATATCGACCCATTTGCTGACCGTGGAATTCGATCTTCTCCAGATTCGGTTAACCGTCTTGACCCAACTCGTGTAGTTACTTTCCGTGTTCCACACAATGCTGCAGTTCAAATCTATGACTATAAAAATAAAAGGGCAAGAGTCGAGTTTGGACCGAATTTAGCTATGTTAGGACCGGATGAACAATTTACTCGTTTGAGCCTGAGTGGTGGGAAACCGAAAAAACCGAATGTGATTAAAAGTCTATGTTTACTGTTAGGTCCAGACTTTTGTACCGATGTTGTAATTGTTGAGACTGCGGATCATGCTCGCTTATCTTTGCAACTATCGTACAACTGGGTGTTCGATGTCTCTCCATCATGCAGTGCAGCTGATGCTGCTAAGTTATTCTCAGTGCCTGATTTTGTTGGAGATGCTTGTAAAGCTATTGCATCTCGTGTTCGTGGCACTGTTGCATCCGTCCAATTCGATGATTTTCATAAGGTAAGGTTTATCATTTTACAGTCTAGTGGTTCTATTGGATCAGTACACTGATTATATTGCAAATTTGTTCGGGTGGATGAGGGTTTAGTTAATCGTTTAGGTGCCTTCTATTGCCTTTTTTGTAGCGACTGTATACGTTTTGCTAGAGACATTATTAGTTACTGCGATATCTAGATGAAGGATTTATTTATGGTGTTAAGTTGTAGTGTGATTGTGACTCGTACTGATGAGAGAATGATATGACTGAACTTCATGTGACAATATAAGAAACTGAAAGAGAAACAAGTAGAATAGTTGAGTGAAAATCTAGAATAGTTTGTTGTTCAGAATCTATGGAAAGTTAAAGTATGATAGAATGTGTGGTACTGATACTGATTTAGAGCGATGTCGTTTAAATTCTTCATCGATTAGTAACATATGTTCAGTGCATTTGTGCTTGGAAGTCAGTACCTGGTTATACAGTTGTGCTCCTATTTTAACCAGCATTGCACAGCAATGTATTCAGTGAACACACATTACCCATAACAAAGCAATTCAGTCAATGAATGTGCACAATTTCATCAGGATTGCTCCCCTGATTATATTGCTGTAAATTTGCAATGATTTGAAAAGTTCCTTGGTTAGACACTTGAAGATAACTTGTTTGTTCCACCTTCTGGAGTCATAATCTTCACTCTAAAAGTGATACAACCAGACCATTTTGCTGTAAATTTGCACTTTTGCATAATGCATACGATACTTAAAGATCATATCAAAGTTCGTGATTCAATGTGCCAGCGATTTGTGCTTTGTGATGTAGTTGGTGATTTTCATATCTTCATGTTGAATTAGCTACTTACGGTTAGAATTTCGGCATCCATCTTCAGAAGTGTGGTGCCTGGGTTGAGGAATCTTCGTTCCAAAATGCTCAAGATACCAGACTAGTAAGGACAAGTCTGAGAGCCAGTAAAAATTACTTGAAATCCAATCTCTTATTCGAAATGAACATACTTGATGATGTTGTACCATCTAATAAGAAACTTAAAGTTGACTATCAGTGTTACATAAGTCAGTTATTTATGTAGTTGAGTTTAAGCTTTTATTTGTTAATGACTACAGTTTTGTATCTCTATCCTAGAAAGTGTACCGAGTTGTAACAAAATGCGTCACATGAACTGTGTAGAATTTTATGGAGAGAGAATTCATTGTGATTCTCAGGAGGTCTATTAAATGATGTATTATTCTTTCCATTTTCAATATTCACATTGCATACCACCATACTTGTTTCTGAAATATAGAATGGAGTAGTAAGAAGATTCCTTAATCAAAATGAACTGGTTGGTTAACAGTAAGATAAATTTTGGTGATGAAGAATAAGGATTGAGTCAGTAAGTCATTCAGCTACAACGTAGGACCAAGCAGATATATGCATCGGTCAAGTAATTGTATTTGAAGAGAGAAGTAGTTCTAGAAAATCGCTCAAACTAGTTACTTGTCAATACGGTGTTATTCTGACTTTAATTGGTGTATATTGACGGTAGATAGGTCACAGCTACAGTGAGGGTTATCAGCTGAGGACATCTTGAAGATCAGTGTTCTGTTTAAGGAGATTAGTGGAAAGCCGCAGATGTTGCTCAGAATTCGCGCGTCAATGCTGGAACATGACCAGTGTTTGAGTACGAAATCAGTGTAATCATACGAGTTTTGTTTCGGTGGGGAGCTTTATACCTCTGCTGCCAGCTAGAATTTTCAAAGAACAGTATGGTAGTTTTTTGAATTAGATTTTAGTATTGTTAGTGTTGATTACTGATTTTGAGCCTCAAGAGAAACTTTAATACTAGCCAGGACTTGGTTAGATCTGATCCATGAGTCCCCATGTAGGCGGAAACACTGTCATGAACTATACTCGTTTCCCTTATATTTTTATTTAGCACTCATCACGAATTATTCGTGCCTCCGTATTCGGATTGGATGAAGCTGGAAAGGTTCGGGATCGATTAGTTTTTCCTCAAAATAATCTGCATATTACAAGCGTGGATGTACAGTCTGTGGAGCCAGTGGATCAACGAACTCGTGATTCGTTGCAGAAGTCAGTTCAACTTGCCATTGAGATAACGACCAATTCGCAAGAGGCAGCTGCACGGTAAGCAAGCTGCATTCGTTTTGGCAAATATTTTGAGCAATGTGGTCATGTGTGCAGTACTCGTTAAGATGTGCATGAAGTCAGTAGTGTTAGTCGGTCAAGTTTTCTTTACAATATAACGTTTTCACTGTTTCACTTCCCCGGTTTATAGTGTATAGTTGATGCGTAGTAAGGTATTACTTTTGTCTGTTTTGAAAACTAAATTTTGAGTATGGATACTAGGGATAAGATATTTAATTGTCATGCTGATAACCGGGAGTACAGTTTATTCTGTGGTATTTTATTGTAGTCACGAAGCCGAAAGACTTGAACAGGAAGCCAGAGGTCGGTTAGAGCGTCAAAGAATTGAGGATGAAGCGGCTGCTGAACAAGCCAGGCGTAATTTGCTTGAAATCCGAGTGCAACTGGCTGCATTAGAAAGTAGTAGTCAAGCGAAGGCCGAAGCAGAGAGTCGAGCTGAGGCGAATCGTATTTCCAGTCAAGCTGCAGTGGAAGAGGCTAAACTTCGAGCACAAGCCTTATCTATTGAAACGGTGAGGACGTGTACAGTTGCATTTTCGATTTGTTTTCTTTATCTACGATTGCGAATCAAATTTGTGAGAATATTTGTGTTAGTCTTGTTATAGTTCCTGACATGATAGGAATTGGATGTAATGAAAACTTGTGTCGATGTTAGATTGAAGTATATATAGTGAAAGACTGATTTCGTTCGAGTTTCAGCTCATAAACATTATACAGGGATTAGTTGCATTTACTTTAATGAAACTCAATGTGATAAACTGACGAAACAATAATTATTATTCAGTAGTCATAATTTGTCATTGTGTTTGAACACATTCGGTGCGACAGGGAGACTAGAAATGTAGCCAGATAAACACGTTAATAATAAAAGGAGGAAATATAATAGTAGAATGTAGTAAGAATAGAGAAGGAATGACATAAAATGTATTTACAGAATTGCTGTCACGTTTTGTTCTTATTCTTGACGTTTAAGAACATTAGAAAACTGAACTTGCAGTTAAATTTCAGAAAATGATCTCATCCTGACTGTTTTTGAAGATTTCTTAAATTTTCTAAACAGCATTCTTTACAAATGTAATTTCTGGGACTTCATGTACTCAAATTGCTAAAAATACCAAATCGTTTAAAGATCCCCGTCATATTTAAAGACTAGTATTTGAACGAAGAATATTCTTTTCGATAAATTCTCTTCAGGTTCTACAATTATATATAATTATTTCTACAATTATATATAATTATTTCTACAATTATATATAGTTGGATGTATAATTGTCGAACCTGAAGAGAATTTATCGAAAAGAATATTCTTCGTTCAAAAATACTAAAGTTGATTTATGGTTAGTGGTTTAAAGCGACCTCTACGATTAATAGACATATCACCGTATTCTACAATTAGACCACATGCAAATACTCTCACAGTTTGATAATAATGATTGTAGAACGCATTGGTGCTTCGGACGTTTTGCACTTATGGATGTCAGACCTCCTAATCTTCCCTATCCAATTATCTCAATCATTCATGTTATTGTTTTCTGAATTTAAACAATATTTTCAGAATGCAGAATTAGAAAGACTTAAATTGGCTCGAGCTGCAGAGATCGCCTATATCAAGGAAAAGAATGAATTAGCTCTAAAGTACAGGGCAGACGAAACAGAAATCGAGAAATCGCGTTTCATTTCGATGGTGAATGCATTAGGTGCAGATACACTACGCGCAATGGCAACAGCCGAATCAGACCATAATTTGCGCATGTTGAACGCTCTGGGCCTACAAAGTACATTAATTACAGATGGGACGACACCTGTGAATTTGTTAACTACTGCTCATGGTTTAATCGGTTCAGTGTTTGAAGGTTCTTCTCGTAAACGTGCATCAGAGGTTTCAGGCAACGTAGATGAAAAATGAAGCTCAATCGATATTAACTGTTTACGTTCATGAGTTGTGCTTTCATTATACTTCCTTGATTTTTTTATATATCGTTTCAACATACTTTTTTCGTGGTTGGCTGTGATGATTTCTTAAAATGAATACTTAATAAAATTTGTGCTACGTGTGCTATCTAAAGTGTGTTTTTTATTTATCATGTTTCTGCTTGTATTATTTTTGCTATTGTTCAGAATATATTTAAGTGTTTCACAAGCAGCAAAAGATTGTCAGGGTGAATATACGCTTTCACAAAATATATATTAGATAGGCATAGTTTGAACTACTCATTTTTAACTAGTGTATAGTGTATCAAAACTGCTTGATGGTTTGAATTCGCATGAGGATTGTGTTAATAGTCAGTTGTGAAGCTTTGAAGAATTGGATCAGTCAGTAGTAACCGATGTTTGTTTTGAAACAAATATACAAGTGACCTAGTAACCACATTACATCAATACCATTAACTGGAATGGATCAGTTGGAAACCAAATGAGTTGGATCGATAATAGTATTATCACTGGTGGTAAGGTATATTAAACAACAAGAATGCCGTTTAGAAAGATTGAAAGAGATTAGGTAACACATGATGTGATACAATTGCAAATTCAAACCTAGCGACCGATGGCAATGAAAGAATGTGCAATTAAAGTGACCTTGACATAGTTGAAAATTCATAAGGCGATGAATGTGTAACTCATCTAATTATCTTACATGATGTAGCAGCGTATTGAGATTCACTTGAGATTTTTCTTACTCTTGCTCAGAGATTTGTTTTGGTCGGATGGTTGTGAAGGTTGCTTTGACTACAAACGTAAAACTATCAAACAACAGTTGAATTAATTGGTGTCGAAAATCATTACATGTGTTGTTATGATGAATCTTGATTTCTATAGAGAGCTGGGTTCTTTGTTAGGGGCGCAGATCAGATCGCACTTAATCATCTATTTATTTTGAATACGGCAAACTTATTTTTAAGAAACAAACTTTATTTCTCACGAAGGTCTACATATGATTACATAACATTCGATGAACGTGAGGGTATCTTTTGTTGTAGGAGTAGGTTGGAAGTAAGCTACGGGCTTTCAAACCATGACATGAGATTAGTTCATGTACTCATTGATAATTGGATTGAGTCATGTTGGTAGGTTCAAATTTGTTTTTTGGAATCCGTGCGTTTACCGGGATCAAGGTTGGAGGTCTGTGTGGGTTGACTCGGATTTGGTCACAGTGAAACCACATATAATCAAACCTGCTTTTTGACTTGTACCATTAGTTATCTTCATAGCAGCGTGATATACTAAATGGACATCTAACCCATAATACAAACGCTTTAACCATCTGGTTTGCTTGTAACATGGAACTAGTAGAAACAGTGTATTCCAACTATAGGCTTTGATTAAAGCAGTATGCATGCTTACCACAAACGTAAGAAAGCCTAACATCACAAAAGGAGGGAGGGTGGCGTTACTGACCAGCAAATATGATGGTGGGGAGATAACTTCAATCCACTCATGTATGTAGGGCAGAACATTTTGTTAAATTACGGCTCCCTATAGTCTAGTGGAATGTCACTAACTGGTGGTATTGATGCTGATTTATCATGCTAAATACTTCATTAAACCGTGTTTATAACGATGAATTGGTTTCACTTCCTACCGAGTAATCCTATTACATGCAAACTAGTCAATTCGCTAAAAACGAAGCCCACTCAAGACCCTATAAAAGTTAAAAAAAAAGGGCACAAACAGCTTCGACAAAGAATGGGAGACAGCCATTTGTGTATCGTAATACTGTTTTCAGCACTATTTTATCACTACACATAATCCCATACTCTCAGCTTCTTTCCGAACCACCTCCATTTTCAGTTGTTTATGCACTCATAACTCGCTTACACTTATTCTCTTTAACCTATTAAAATGCTCTTGCTTAATAGGTATTTCAATAAAAGAGAATTAGACTGAGTAGTCATGCCTTAATTATTCCTTTATGAACATTTTCTGCTCTGCTTCTCGAGGTTTATTTTTCTTGCAACATTTTACAGCCAGCTTGAGATATGCCACTGAAAACAGATGTGGTACGGGTGATTTCGTCCCGCACCATCATTAAAGCCTCAGATATTCAAGAGGTATATAAGGTTGGGGTTTCTAGAAGCCCCCAACTTCATATTAATCTATTATCGACCATCAGTTGCATGTCGCATTGCAGAATTCAAAAAGCGCGCCAACTGCGATACTGACTAAAATCATCTAAATTCATATCTTATAAAACATCAACCCAGCTGAGTAATTTACTACAGTGAAAATTCTATCATTTGTAACAATGTGACCATGTAAACTGGCATGCCTCATGTAACAAACTGATATTTGAGAATTTATTATTATTACTATTATTATTATTATTATTATTATTATTAACGTACACTGTTCACAAAATGTAAATGGCTATCATAAGGTTTTGATATGAACAATTGTTGACCACCTAATAATGAATAAAAATTCAACTTTAAAACGTCTCAAACTAAAAATAGACTTTACAACAATTACTTTTAAACCAAATAATTCCGCTTCAACCAATCCAGCATAGAAGAGCGCGGATATTAACATTTCATGTAAACTTTCCCACAGTGAAACATATAAATTCAATAATTATCTATCCTTTGATCTTGAAATTTAAAATTAACTTATACCGTTTATTACGCTGTCTCATTCATTCTTGTCGGATCGTGTTGTTTAAGCCTAATACTACTACTACTACTACTACTACTAGAGATTCACTCTTATGAGGTTTTTATCCTTTAATCTAGATTGGAGGTTTTTCATTGTTGGGTGTCGAACGTTGAGATGTTCATATGATAACCATAACAATCCATCTATGCTTTCTAATGGGAAACACTTCAACCTAGTTTTACGGGTGACCAACGCAAGGAGCTATTTCACGTGTGATGCTTATCCGTATGTTTACCTATTTCACCTCACGTATGTTACATGTCGATTACAGGAAGTTTCATAACAGTAGAGATAATTAAAGAACACACTGTGAAATGTAAGGGAGAATTGAATGCGTTAATGTTTTTCGTTAAAATACGTAAAGTGAAACTGGAGAGTATGTTCTATCAACGGTGTCCAATCATGTTTCGAAATACTTATCCCGACTTGTGCAAAAATTACAGGTTGAGGGACGTGATTTTCAGTTGGTCAATATCGATGTGCTAATCTTGTCTAGTATTTTGTTTGAAGAGTTGATTCGGCAATTTTTATTATTGTTGTCTAGTCTTGTCTACAGTATGACGAAGAGTCAACTCATCTGTTTCAATAGTTGAGGTGACTTCTGGCAGGTTCTACTGATTCAACCTAGTGCATTTATTTCTATTGTAACTGATTTATCTATCCATTTCATACGATAATGAATCAAGAAACAGTTGATCCCCTTTCATTTAGAAAAGTCATCTTTTATTCACAGGATTGTTCTTGTGCTTGTTATATTGCTCAGTCTTTTAGATGTTGTCTCTTACAATGAATAAACACAAGTGGCTAAAGATTTGCTCATACACCCACACACTATTCAGTTAAATATTAGTTTTGAAGAATATCATGATGTTTAAACATGGAATCAACTGATAGTTTAAGCACACAAATTATTCTAAAGTAAAAATCAATAGAGACTAAAGTGATAAAATAACTTCGAATCATTTAGTGAGAATACTTTGAACTGTAATACTGTTTTGTTTTTAAAATTTACATCTGACACTATCAAGTTAATTGCAACAAAGACTGATGATTAATTTGTTTTCGTATCTTCTCGTTGTTGATGTTCGAAATGAATTTTGATGTGTTTGTGTTCGATACATATGCATCCTGAGTGTATTGCTTTGTTATTGCATATGAGTAATAAGTATTTTCTGTAAAGATAGATTTATCAATAGGTTGTACAAAATGTTTTTTTTTTAATTATTCAGAATTGTACATTGCCGGATGAGTCATTTCTTTCTCTATACACGTTTTATCTGATTTCATAAATTTTGCCGAAATTCTAATTACCTCTGTTGAAACGAGTTAGACAATCAGGCCAATATGATATGTTATTATTTACACAACGTTATTATTATTATTATTATTATTATTATTATTATTATTATTGTTATTACTGCTACCCATAGTAACATTTATTATATTGCTATTATATTGATTTTGGCTTGAAAGTACTACAAATCATTCTGACCTTTAATAAATGGCCTTTCTAATTTTCAAATAACACAATATTGAAGTATACACAAACGTTCACCATTTTCAACATAAAGCATTGTCAAATTTATTAATGTATGCTTTATTTTGGCTTTCGTAAAATATAATAATTATGGACTTATAACGTAGAGCATGATGATTAAGTTATTGAAAGCGATTGTTCACTCAAATATGGTTTGTTTTTATAAATCTACTAACTTACTCCAAAATACATACTTATTTAGATAATTCTGTAATCTTGTTGAAAATAGCCTTTCAGACTAATAAAAGGAACTGAAATTAAGAAGTCAAGTGTAAGTGTTACGATCTCAGAAAAAGACGATACTCTTATCTGCTTTCAACCCAAACGTTTAAAACGATGGGCGGAACACTTTGAGGAGCAGTTCAGCTGGCCTTCAGCTACTCTACAGCTACTCACCGTTTTCAGACAATATGAATCGAACATTGAAGTAGGCCCTCCGACTCTAGCTGAAGTTCGGAAGGTTATAGTTAATCTGAAACAGGGAAGAACAGCTGGTCCAGACAGACTGGCTCCAGATGTCTTTAAGTATGATGGCCTAGTTTTAGCGATTAGGTTGACTAATATTTTAGCTAAAATCTGGGAGTTGGACGTAATCCCATCTGAGTGTTCGCAATCACTGATTGTCTCAATATATAAGAAGGGGTAAAAATCATCCTGTAATAACCATTGTGGGATTAGTTTGACTAATATAGCATCGAAAATGCTAGCCTCAATAATTATCGAACGCCTATCGAACCGCAAACACGAGAGAATCAAGCTGGCTTCAGACCTGGTCGTGGATGCATAGACCACATATTCACCATTCATCAGGTTCTAGAACACAGGCATACTCATCGGTGTCCGACAATTGTGGTCTTCCTTGATTTAAAAGCAGCATTTGACTCTGTAGACCGAGAGTTTGTGTGGCAGTGTCTGTCATTGAAAGGCGTACCTCAGAAGTACATAAACCTTGTGAAGGCTCTTTACTCAAGCACTATTAGTCGAGTCAGAGCATATGGCGAACTGTCATCTGCTTTTGCAACCTCAAGTGGTGTCCGTCAAGGCTGTCCACTTTCTCCATTTTGTTTAACTTCATCATAGACATAGTCATGGAAACAACGTTGTCGTGGACTGAATTTTCGGGCATCCATCTCCTACCAGGAGGTCCAATTATCGACTTAGAGTAAGCAGATGATATAGTCCTATTTGGTGAAGACGCTAAAAAACGTTTTGGTGGCACTGATCAACAATGCCAGAATGTTTGGGATGCATTTCTCCCCCTCTAAATGGAAGTTGTTGTTTCAGGACTGGCCTGCGTCAACACCTGAACTAAGGATAGAGAGTGAAGTAATCGAACGCGTGGACAACTTCACTTATCTTGGAAGTCTGATCAGCCCTAATGGGTTGAAGTCTGATGAAACCTCTGCACGGATCCGAAAAACTCGTTTAGCTTTTGCCAACTTACGTCACTTGCGGCGAAGGAGAAATATCCGTCTATCAATTAAGGGACGAGTATAATGCGCGGCAGTTCGTTTTATTTTACTTTACGTCTGTGAAACGTGGTCAGTAAGAGTAGAAGATACTCGTAAGCTACTAGTATTTGATCGTAGATATCTTAAAAATATCACCGGGTAAGTAATAATGAGGTTAGACGCATGGTACTAGAGAATGATGGTAAATCAGTTGATGAGGTTGTGAATCTTCATCGACTGAGATAGTTGAGCCACGTGTTGCGTATGCCTGAACACTGATTACCACAAAGCGCAATGCTAACCGGTGTTAGGGATAATCGGAAGAAAGTTAGGGGCGGCCAAACCAAAACGTGGCATCAGTGCTTGAAGTCACTAACTTCTAGCCTGAGCCATGTTGGTAGATTCAGACTGCCTGGTTGGGGTCCGCGTGACTATCGTAACCAATGGTTTGAGACTCTTGGTGACATTGCTCAGAATCGATCACATTGGTGTAGGTGTATATACTCTTTGTCTTCTCTTAAACCGTTAGATTAGAATTTCTTCATACATTTTGTTCTACGAACTAATTCTTTCTTACCGTACTACATCCCTATACCCAATCTTTCTTTTACATATTACTACGATTGAAGTAACTACTTCTATGAATTTGGTGTTCATCTTGTTGTGCTAACGCGGTATGACAACTTGTACCGATGCATATATGTGCCTGGTCTTACGTTGTTACTGACTGACTGACTAAATGACTGTTGAAAACTACTAATGAATCTTATGTAATGAAATCTGTTGAAGTCTGAGCTGTCACAAGCTATTCACTTAGACCTATATGAATCTATTTCTGTTTGTGCCCATTAATAAGCTCAGTGGTCTATTTGGTTATGCGCCTGGCGCGAGACCGATAGGTCCTGGGTTCGAATCCCGCGGGGTGCAGGATCGTGGATGCGCACTGCTGAGGAGTCACAGAGGTTCCAGGTTTTCCATGGTGGTCTAGCTTCAATTGATTCATGATTTCAACTATTGTAATAAAATGTCATTGAAATCTGGTCAAGCATTTGGTAACTTTTACGCAGATTACTTGTATTTATCTAAAACCGATTGTACACATGCTTGGTTTGTTTGTGATGTCTGTACACTTACGTATTTTATCGATTGTTCGCCTCCTTACTCACTTTCATTTTATGCTTTGTTTATTTTTGTATATGATATAACTCACACTTAAATATTACCAGTAGGATGGTAAATACCTATTCTGCCTGTGATAAAAGTAAAACTCCATTCAACTCCATACGTTTTGTTAGTTTTTATGCTGATGAAGCGTGATGCAGTCCGTTTTCCCTCAGACACTTCCACAGATATACGCTATGTTATTCGTCTGGTTGTTCAAATATTCTTCCTTGAGAAATACTGTGGAGTTGGTTAGGGAATTTCGGTTTTGTTTGCCTTCCGAAGATGAAAAATGTAATAGTATATTGCTTGGAGGTTGGTGACTGACTTTGACAAATTGGTGCTGGTTCATGGAATTTTAGCAACTAAAATCCTCTTTGGATGACAGACGATAAAATCGACTACGAAGTGAATGCATTCATTTATCTTCACATCAACATCACTGACTTCTCATTGATTGCTAAGAGTGTATTCACTTAGCTGAAAGAAAAGTGTCGGATAGTCAAGTTACAGATTGTGTAATCTGTAGATGAGTTGGGTGTTTTTATCAAATGGCGCGAATCGATGTCCTAACTTTGATGAACACATGTTGGGAATGATGCATATGTTTACTGTTTTCTGCTAGATACTAACATTTTAAAGCCCACAATTTCTCTTTAACCACTGATTAATCATCTAGCGCGGAATATGTTTATGTAATATCAGTACATGTCTGCCACTAATACGGTCTGTTAAATATAAAATTTAGTCGGTTCATAATAAATTCTGATGACCTCTCGAATGTAAATATTTTGAAATCCTCATAAATTCTCTGTCTAAATTTCAGTCCATTATGGATAGCTCTTCATGGTTCCTTCGCATATCTCAAGTACCGTGAATTATATCCACTACTTAATTAGAGTACGTAAACTTGCTGTTGGTTAATTGTGATTTCAGTATGAGTAGATACATCATTCACTTTTAAATCTGCCATAATTACTATACTGTCTCAGCTTCATGATATATGGGACTAGTCAGTGAGGTCTATCCATATTCTTGAGGTTTGATCACTGATACATTATGTAACATGGATAGTTTGTAGGATAATGGGTTCTTATCTTGCAATTGCATTAATGGTCACCGGATTTTTAACAGTTACTCCCTTTCCACTAACTAATATGGATAGTCTCAGTATTGGCAACATACTTTTGAATATTCTTAAAACTCTTATCATCTTCTCTTTCTTCAACTTCAAGTTCTTTGTTTTACTCGAATAAATTTTGATAAGCTGAATCCTTATGATTTTTGATGATATTACTGACTTCAATTTTGCCATAATTTATTATTTACTCATTAAAACGAAGGGGGACTAGTAGATTTTTGTTAAATAAATTGAAATTTAGTACTTCCTGACACTAATATCTATATTTGTTTGTACTGAATCATTCGATCCAAACTGTTTTCTAAAATGTTGGCTGTGTTATATGTAAATTGACGTTGTGATTGGTTGTTCGCTTTCATATGATGCTGATTTAAACTTAGTAAAAGATTTGTTTCGTGATTTGAACGAAAAACACTTTTCAACTAACCAGAAAATACTTGATTATAATCAATCAAAGCACGTCCAATTCTATTTTATTTTTGATACAAAGACAGTAAGTGTCATCAGCACCTAATTAGAATATGATAAAATAAAAGCTAATGTATCTATTGAGATAACAAATTTTATTTACTGCAACTTCAAAAACAAAAGCGCTTTGTGAGACTATGGTGTTTTGGGCGAACTATATCAGTCGGATAATTTCGCATGCGTACGACATTCGAGTTCCTGGTGCACGTCGTTTCCATTCACAATATAGTTTTAATTGTTTTTTTAGAAAATTGAATGAAAACGGGACATTTTCTCAGAAAGTCTTTTTCTTTTATCTTTGTTTCGCACAGGTATTCAGAATAATCCCGCCATAGTGAAGCTTTCAACGTCGAACAAAATCCTGCTTTGACCAATTTACAAGAAGTAATACTTGAAACTGTAGCTGTTAAAAACAAACTACTCAATATTAATCAAGCAAATATATGAATAAGTTAACCATCGATTACTTTGAAGTAAAACACGTCATAGAAGTTAAATCATTGAATTAAAGTATTCCGAATTGTCGTTCAAATTATAAACTAACTTTAATACGTGAATAGATTTAATCTTTGGATTCCGAATAAAGTTTGATTGTTTTCTATTTTGTTAAACAAAAGAATGCCACGTATGTGTATGAAAGAATAAAAGGTTTTAATGATGTTAGCTGAAAAATGCGAAGTTATTGGAACATTGTGGCAACAGTTTAGACTGGGTACACTGTTGTTCTGTTAACTGAGGTTATTTATTTAATTAATTAATTTGTTTATTTATTCATGAAACTATGCGAATTTCATGTAGGCGTCCAAGATATGTATGCACCTAATTCATCAATAAACATTCATTATGTATACTTCCGTTGATACATGACGCTTAAAAAATCAATTGTTCTCCTGTGATTGGGCCTAGTGATGAAATAATTTTTGAATAGATAAACTGGGATAAGTATTCTCTGTAAATGTTGAATTTTGACAAACGTTTTGATCGGTCTACGTTGTTGTTCTAATGATGAATGATAGGGATACTTTTGACACGGTCAAGAACGAATGAGAACCCAATAGTACATCCAAAGACATACAAAAAGGCTCCAACAACTTTCCTTGAACAATGAAACCGAAGTATGTGACACGATTACAGAAATAGCTTGGTATTCCAGAATTCAATTCTGAAGTAGAACAACTCTGTATTCATAAAAATACCTATGACCTTTGAGACATGCTAAAAGCAGTCAGCTAAAATTGATAGTAAGCGGTTAGTAGATAGCAATGATAGTGAAGAGATTTGAATAAAAGCGTTGTTTGCGGTTATCGTTACAGCTAAGATAGTAATATTATTGATAAAAACTATGTAATTTAAGTTATCATCACAAAGATAATTTTAAATAGGTAAAACAAATTTTGATTTTATCAACCTTTGTTTGCTAACATATTGACTTTGAATTGCTGAATATACAATGTACAAATACTTCGAGTCTTTGAGTTCAGTGCATAACGTTTTCTATATGGATAACTCTTTATTTTCATTTCCTTTAGATTGTTTTATGCCGTTTGAAAATTCTTTGATTATTATGTAAACTCTGATTTATAATCGGATAATTTTGATTTTATTCTTCTGATTACCACAGGTAGCACAAAGCCATATGCAGTGATGTTTGTTTAAGAGAATCTGTACTCCTTACGAAACTGGTCACATTCAAAAAGCGAACAATCTTCATTATCAGGCTTAGCTTAATTCTGCTGCAATAGTTTTTGTCAAGATTATTATTTTTGAAATGACTTTTTTAAATTTTTTTTGAATTTGATGAATTTCGGTGTTGATGTAAATCCAATAGGATTTGTGTTTTTCGTCCTATCGAAAATAAATGTTTTGACAAGTCAATACGAAATTTCATTTATAGTTTATCAAACTGTTCCTATTTAACCTTTATGAGAAATGTAAATAAATTACGTTTACTTTTACATCGTAAATACTTGATGGGCAATCATACTACTTACGATTATCAAGTAGTACGGATCGACAAACTAAAGTTAATTGGGAATGCAAAGTAGTTTGGTCAAAAATACAGGAATACGTCGAGTAATTTATGTAGTATCTTAGTTGTTCTAAATAAGGTTGGAAAGTTCATAGATCTACAACTAACAGATCGATTATTTATTAAAATGATAATTTTTCTGTTAAGCTTCATGTCAGCGATCACTGCTCTACCGTTTGAAATGTGTTACGAGGAAGCTGTAGCGTTGATCAAGATAAAAGGAACATAATGTATCAGAAGTTCAATGCTCCCAGCTTCTTAATTTCTAAGTGAAGTTTTGCGACCACTCACACATAAGTGATTGAATAAAAAAACATCACGATATATGCTCTTATGAATTTTAACTTAATTTCCGACTTCATAGCAGTATAAATTCTTGGTTACCTCCCAATTTCCAGCAATGTAGTGAGGTTCTTACAAGTCTGGCAGGCCGTTCCGATTCATTATTAGTAATTGGAATTGTAGTGAAAACTTTCTTAATTCTTTAAATCATTCAGTCAGTGTTAATTCCTAAACATTTATTCAGTTAAAGAATAAATTTCAGAATGATTCCGTAAAATAGTATTTCATCTGTAGGTAGCTGTAGAATCTGTGATCTATATTTTGTCCATTCTAAACGCCATTAGAATAATGAATGTATGCACAATTTGTTGAAGGTCATTCTATTATACAAATCCATCATCTTTTCTATAAGACCTCGCATGTTTAACGTGTAGACTAATATTTCAGACGATCCAAGTTTTTATAACAATTTTTTTCTTAATCAAGAAAAAGTATGGAGTTACTGCAATAAGATGAGAAGTAATCATTGTGGTTAATAATTCTAATTAATACATTTTCAGAGAAGCTGTTTATTAGATTTTAGAATGAAATCTCAGCAAAAAATACGCCTTATATAAATCGGTAATGAAGCTATTACTTATTCGTTTGTATGCTCATACAATACGATTACCAATGTGACGTTGCTCCTCGAAATCATTAGTAAAATGATATTTTCATTAAATTTACTAGGGATCAACAGTTTAGTAAATTATAATATTATTGTTCTATAGTTTTACCCTCAAAGGAACCCGTAAATCAATTGGTGTTATGAGAGACTATCTCTTATCCACTTTGAATAACATGACTTTAGATTTTACCAAACTTTCAATATAATAATGGTTTTCTTGAAGTTTAAGCTCATGCGATTCCACACCTCTAAACTACAAGCCAGTAAGATGAAATAAACAGATTTGACGGCCTTATTATGTCAGTGTTTTGGTTGTGAAGTCGAAAAGCCATGATTAAATGGATCTGAACATAGAACTGTCCCAATGAGGCTCCATCGACTGAAAATATTTTGATGAGAAAAATTTAGTTTTCGGTTATTTGCTTTCTTAAATGAATTCACACTTAAAATCATAAAACTTTAACCGTTTTTCAATAGTCTATTTGAACCCTGAATCACTTAAGTAGCAAAAATTAGATTTGTCGGGTTATTGTAGAACCATTGTTACTTTTATGTAATTTTATCAAGGTTAACAGCTAGCGATAAATGCCCAAAGTTTATTTCTACCTTGGGTAATTTGGTAAATAAGATATTTTCTATTGTTAGACCTCCATCTCTAATACGCTTAGATAGCAGCTGTTAACCCAGCTCCACCTGATGAGGTTTGGCTAGACGGATAGGCTCAGTAGCTCTCACACAAATACTATGGCTTAGAGACGAGTTCACAAACATAAGTCCCATCAGTTGAGTCGGATTTATTCAATATTATGGATGTGAACTAAATCATTAAGATCCTATAATTCTAATCGTTCGATAACTAAAATGATGATTTTATTTTTGATTATTACCCTTTAAAAGTCCAGACAAGTTAGCTGGACGAAACGTTGGAATTATTTAAATTTCAATCGCTGAGATTATTTCAAACATATAAAATGATATAAGTTATCTGATACTCCTTTTTACTATTAAGTAGTTTAAATAGAATTTTAATATATTTTGCTTTTCAATGAGCACGTATTTATTTTCTATATTGGATCACAATAACAGAATACTAATGACATCATAACTTACTACGACCTTGACCTCATATAAAGGTAGTTCACGTTCGTATGCCACGGTCTCGCATACTAAGCTAAATTTGCTCGTTACTGTATTATTGTTTAAATAAGTATAGAAATCCCTTAAAAAAGAATTTTATTTCTAATTGTTTATTTAGAAGTGTGATATATAAAAGTAGAATACAACTCAGATTTTTAGTTCCATTAACTGATCAGAATGTAGATTTGAATATGAATTTATTATACAGAAAGTGTAGTCATCTAATTGCAGAAATATCTGTCTTTGTTGTTTATATTTCACTAGCCTATGTCATAACTGAGAAGCGACTATAAGATAGATGACATTTTGATAAAATATACGTCAATAGATTGCAATCAGACAATGACTTCCTTTTAGTTGACTGACTCAATCATATCTAGTACTACTCTTGCTAATCGACATTATTACTATACAATTATTTGTATGGAATTAAAGGATATTACAAAGGAATACATACTATTAGACAATAAATTACTGAACAGGTTTTATATCAACTATGCTGTAGGAAACAGATGATAAAATTGTTTCATTTTTTCTTGTGATACATAGTGTTTTAGTAAGTTAGAAAAAGTTTAGCATATGAATTTTGACAAATTGCGTATTACGATACAAATTGAATGATTTTTATTTCAATGGTTGAGATCATGAGTCATTTGAAGCTAGACCACCATTGAAAACCTGGAAGCACTGGACGGCCGTTTCGTCCTACAGGACCAGTAGGTTAAGCGTTCGTGCGCGAGACTGAAGGCCCTGGGTTCGAATCATGCAAGCGGGATCGTGGATGCGCACTGCTGAGGAGTCCCGCAATAGGACGAGACGCCCGTTCAGTGCTTCCAGGTTTTCAGTGGTGGTCTTACACCAATCGGTTCATGATCTTGATCATTATGAGTATTTTTGATTAGTTAAAGAAGTAAATTAGACAGTTTAATTTACAAAGATCTAGAAGTTAAATTAGTAATAATATTTTAATGATTATTTTAGTTAACATTTGAGAGACTAGTGAAAATCTCACATTTGTTTCAAACTATTTGTATAAATAACAATGAAACATTTCTTTTACATCCGACTTGAAAATCAATTGATGTAAAATGTTTGGGAAAACGTAGAAAGTAGAAAACCATGTTTATCGATAGCAAAGCACGTGATTGAAACGGGGCATAGAATAAACATCGATACAACTTTTAAAATTTTGTTTAGAAATTATCAAGCATGAATTGATAAGTTTATTGGAAGCCTTGGCTATTCGTAAGTTTAAATACTCCTCAAGTGTGCAGAAACAATTTGTCGTAACTTGAATTTGTCCTTACTTACTTACGCCTGTTACAACTTGTGAAGGAGCATAGGCCGCTCACCAGCGTTCTTCATCCAGCCCTGTCCTGGGCAATCCTTTCCAGCTCTTTCCAGTTGTTATTTATCCTTTTCAAATCTGATTCTATTTCCCGACGTAATGTGTTCTTTGACCTTCCTCTTATCCGCTTCCCTTCAGGATTCCAAGTTATGGCTTGCCTCGTGATGTAGTTTGATGATGAATTTGTCCTGGTAAGCCTCAAATCATTTTATGGTCTAGGGTAATACGACAATTTCTCATTCTCTCCAATAAGATCTTAACTCCTCTTTTTTTATTCACAACTATCACTTTCTTTATTTGAACTTGTACTTAACTCACCTTTATTAATTTTCATATAAAATGCTTTGACAAGTATATATGTGATCAGATTGTTCGAAATATATAGCGTAAATATATCAGATTTTTTAGATCAACTCCATCTTTTCATTATCATATCAAAATTAATAAAACGAACTAATGGCTTTAAATTTTCTATCATAAACTGTTTGATTAGATAATTAACTTGTATCATACTGTTTCAATTTAAAATTCAGTTATGATTGCTGAATCAACTGCTACAATAACTAAGTTCATTGAAGCAGCCTAACTATTGATTTTGGTCATAGAATTGGAATTTAAAATAATAATTAAGTGGTGGAATATATGAACATAAAACAAATTTAACTTAGTTCATAAGTCTGCCACTATGGAAAACCTGGAAGTTCTGGACGGCCTCTTCATCCTAGTATGGGACTCCTCAGCAGTGCTCATCCACGATCAATAAATGATAACATAACGAAGTTACATAATGCATAACGAATCTTCTGTTTAGTAATATTCAAACAATTACAAATTATAAATATCCTTAAAAATATAATTAGTATAATTCGACTGAAGTAAAGGTATGTGGAGAGTTTACGTACAGCATAATAACTGTACTTCATGTATTATAAATAACAATACCTGAAGTATGTCGAGTTATTATTATCTTTTTTACACATTACTATTAATGTTTATTTCTTAGGAAGGAAACACATAAATATGAAGATTTGATTTCGAAAACAAACCTATATCCAGGTTGGATTTCTTTTTTATGATTTTACTATATAATCAACTATATAAAATACTTCGTTTTTGTTTAATGTACTCTCAGATGGATATTCGTAAAACTTTATTAAATAATTGACATGTATTACCTAGTTAACCAACTCAAAAAAATAGACATTTAAAATTACCTTGCACTGAATTTAGTTAAAAATGAGAAAAGCACGGTTGTGTTCCACTATTAATAGTAATGGTAGCAGTCAACTATGGATATATTTTATTAAGAGATATGTATGTATCTCCTTATGTTGTATATCACAAAATATAAGAGCCTTAAACACCATAGAATGTTGTTAGTTACTAACTGAAAATATTCCATCAGTAATTCAAAAAAATCAAGTTTTTCAAGTCGACCTTCAGTGTGTATTTTCAAGTAGTTACAGTGATAATTCTCCCAAAAATCCTTCCACTTTATATACGTAAATGTGTACTTAGATTCTGTTACTTAATCATTAAATCGATCGATCAATAGTTAAACTAACTGTGAATAGAATACTTCGACAACTATTTGAGAATTATGGGATTAAAATCAAATCGATTCCAGAAATTTGATCAACATGTCATACCATATTGCTTTTTCATTCCGTTTTAGATATTTTTTATGTATCACAGTAACAAGATATATAAGTGACGATAAACCAACACAAATACCCGTTAGTGATATAAATGAGAAATTGATATACTGATAGACCACTGAGCCAGCTGGCAACCAACAGTGTCAATATCTAACATCAACTAATCCACGATATTGTGCAACTGTCCTCGATTGTTTTCAGTGAGTAACTGTCTCACAACAGACACGGATGAACTCTATTGGTCACAACTTCTCGCTAAAACTTCAGGAAATTCATATTAAAGCTAGTAACTAGTGAGCACATGATAGTTTTGAATATAAAATTGTGGAGATGTTGAGTTGTTAATTGAGATCCTGGGTTCGAGTCACGTGTGCGAGGTCGTGGTTGCGCACTGCTGAGGAGTCTCATACTAGAAAGAAATGTCCGTCCAGTGCTTCCAGGTTTTCAATGGTGGTATAACATTGATCTATTCATGATCCCAATTAAAAACTCAACAATCTCCACAATTCTATACTGAGAATATTTAATGAACAATTCTTAAGAACATTGATTTTGAATTTGATTAGTATATGAAGTTGAAATATAATAACGTCTTTCATTGTCTAATGAAAGTGTAACAGTAAAATATTAATAAGGACAGTAAATTTCAGAATTCACATTTTTTCTTTAGTAATGTACTAATTAATGCAAAAGTAGGTAAATGAAATAAATACAATGTAAACAAAAGTCATATTTATTGTAAAATGTAAAAAAGATGGGCTGACATAAATTTATGATAAAAGTTTCTACAATACAAACAAAGAAATTAGTCAATTAAACGAAGAAAATTTGCTTTTTGACGGTTTTATTTGCTTAAACTAGCGTTCCTATTGATCCGACTCTTTTGACTGTGTGTACAATTTTTAAGGCGGCATCTGGTGAAGCACAGTGGTCGAAATGGACTAGATGCTCCAGGATTGAGCTTTTAATTGACTCGTGTAATCCTTCGGAGAGTCAGGTAAGGTAATGTTCTTAGATGCGTTTTGAATTAGCGCGTTTAGTGTGGTCAATATAACCTGCTCCACACGAGCAAGTAAACTGATAGATGCATACTGATTTTGCCCAAAGTGGGAGTTCAAGTTCTCAAAATTTCGATTTATAGACCAACTAGAAATGATAATGCAAATTTCAGACGGATAGAAAGTTTCCTTTAGAGATCTTGAAAGTCTGTGTTTCAGAATTTCTTCGGCAGTATTTCCTTTAATCTAAATGTTCATCGAGAGAGTCTTCTTTGGTACTGTGGACACTCATGATTTTGTTTTAGCTTCAGGTTTTTCTCAGGAAATCTAGGCGGATATCCATAGTTGATCAGTATCGATATCAGTTGTATCTTCGGTACAGATCCATCTAACCTCTGTACAGAGAGAATGGATCATGTTTCTTTTTAACTTCAGTGGGATCCAACTTTAAGAACTCGTCTATTGACCATTCCATATCGGCTTTCCATATATCAATCTTTGTAGAGAAACGTCATGCCTCCTTTTCACCAAAACATCTGAGAAGTGGAATTCTGAGTGTGACTCTGATTCTACTGTGAACTTAATTGATTAATGGCAGTTATTGAATGCGTCCAGGATGTCGTTAACATTGATAGTTTTAGAACAACATATATAAGCGAACAATTGCTTTCAATTAGATCATCATCAGGCTTTACGCTGGGCGTACAACCAGACAACTTAGCCAACGAATAAGTGAACATCTACCAACTTGGTTCATAAACGGCCAGATAAAAACAGTACGCAGTTCAATCCTGGCACATCTTATTGATAGTGGTCATGCGGTAGATAAATCGAAATCATTTCGAGTGATCTATCGTGTACCTCTATCATTTTCCAATGGAGTTCGTTCCCGTCTCCTACATATAGCTGAAGCCCAAATCTATGTGTACAGAAGAAATTTGTAACTCCACTGTCCCTTGCATGGCCAGTTATCACTTAACTAACGATTAGTTTTTATTCCTTCATTTTTATTTTCTTTACTTTTCTTTTATTATTATTATGTTTGACCTACTATTCCCAATGTTTAACTATTAATAAGACTTTTGTTATCGTATTTTATTAGTCTTACCTACTATCAGTACACCTGTCTTCCTACTATCAACCTGTACTTTTATCTATTATGTGTGATGATTTATCCCATTTCATTATAATTACTGACCCAAAATTGCCTTGATTGGTTTAACATTTTCGTATAAATATTACTGTATATCACAGTAAAGCCTGATGATGATCTAATTGAAAACAATTGTTCGCTTATATGTGTTGTTCTAATTTTCACAATGGGAATCTTTAATATTGATAGTTTTGTCATGAATAATGAAAGCGTCGTCTAAATATTTCTGGTATGGAGAGAAGTGTTTTTTTTAAGATATCAGATTAATTCATTTCATGTTTACCGATTTACTCACCATTTGTATTCCTCTATCATCGAATAAAAAGATAAATATAATCTTCCTATTTAATCTTCTATTGATTGACAATAATTCTTGTAGATTTAAGCATATTTATTTATTTATTATTTATTTTAACACATAGATATTCGCACAAAGAGGCACCAAATTCATATGAACCACATAGATCTCATTTGATATGTGTGAGGGCTGTGATACTGCTCGGGTGCCCAAACCGAAGCAGGTGGTTTTCTTAGGGGACCACACCCCGAGCTTTTGACCTGAAGATCTGATCCACAAGGCAGTGGAGCATCGTAAGGAGATGCAGTCACATGGTAGCCGGTGACCAAAGATTGGTTCCTACACCATTTGTTCCCGCAGGATACTGAAGCCCATGTGCAACATTGGCTTGGAGTCTGGTTAAAGCGCCGGACATTCGCTTTTCGTCCTCTCATTTTCGTAAACAATACACCCACCATGAGAAGGCAGTGAGTAGGACTTTCCTGGCAGAGGCTATATAAGCGTGGCCATTTAAGAGCATTTCGAGAGAGAGCGGACTCGCCCCACTCTCGGCCGTACCAGGGCATTTGGGGGCGATTTAAGCATAGCATATCGTAAGAACAAAACTGACGAACCAATCACAAATAAGATAAACTTGTCGCGGTTTTTAGCGCTTAATTCAATCATCCATTTGGTTAAATAGAGTTTTGGCATTACAGCTGATTTTAGTTCGTGATGAAATCCCGAAATCTAATTCCTAAGCTTAATCATCAACTGTAAATTATTATAATTCCTCATATAGGTTCATAACCCTCACTTGGTTCTCATTATTAATTGGATACTCTCAAGGTCAGTCTAACGTCGCTCAAAGGTCGTCCATAAATTATAGTCTCACACTGTTAAAGAAGACTTAAAATGAAATGACATATATATAGTTATTTTTAAATTAATTAGTTTGTATATTTATAAGGATTATCACTAAGAATAATTTTATAATTTTATATTTATTTAATATCAATTTTAATCTTTTTTTTGTTACATATCAACTAGATATAATGATCAGTTAATTATAAGTAGTTACTGATAGGTTTAACTAGAAAAAAATGTCTTAGTTGTACACTTACAGAAACCTATACATAAATGTACATTATTACGTTGTACTTTACTTGGATGACTATATGTATTATAAATTAAAATAATAAGAAACACTTATGACCAATAGTTTATTTTCGTATGCTTCTTGTTTAGAAATTAGAAAAAAAAGAAAGGAAAAAACGAGGAAGGAATATCCAGTTCACGTGGATGTTTTTGAAGAAAATAAGAAAAAAAAAGAATATGATCTATCAGTCCTGTGAAAGAAGGCTAAGAGAGATTACCGTAATTATTGTAAAGGACATAAAAGAATAAATTAAATTTAATTATGACATGTTAGTGATAAAATAAAAGATTTAGAACTGTGGTTTATTAATTTTTTTTGGAAATAACAAAATAAAAGATAAAATAACGCTATATATCTTGTTTAAATATATTTGTATTACATAATCTAAACATTGAACTGGATTGAAATCCGCTAACATCAGAATTCAAATAAACTATTAATATAAGTTTACTTGTCAAATGTTCATATTATACTGTAGTGAATGGGAACACAAGTGGGGACGGAATTACAGAACATCTTAGGAAAATTTGAGAACCATACAGTAAATACTTCATTTGCAAAATGCCAATCAACTGTTTTAAACTTGACTGTTCCTTTTGCAAATATCAGTCAATCGTCTCAAACTTTACTGTTCTTTTGATTCCACAGCAATAATTCTTTGTTCTTGCTTTATTTTCTTTGATCTTTTTAAACTTCTGTCTCCAGATATTTCACTTCCGGCTGATGATACATACTAATTATATCTGTCAACATCAGTAGCACATACCACAATACTATTCTTGACATTTTCCACTTACATTCATTTCAAAGACAATATAAAATACTAAAAAATCACATAGAAATCAGCATTCTATTTGAGTTGTAAAGTCATATTAAACTGCTGTACTTTTAATATATTTATTTATTAGAGTTATTAAAGTATTAGTGAGCTCGAAAATAAATTATTGTTAACCTGAGAGCACTGAACAATCGTTTCGACTGCTCAGAGATGCACATCTAAGATCCCATACCAGGATGAAACGTCCGTCCAGTGTTTCCAGGCTTTCAATGGTGGTCTAGCAATGATCGGTTCATGATCTCAGTTGAAACTCAATAATTTCTACAACCCTATACTAATAAATTAATATCAACCGTAAATCATGAATACCTTCAACGAAACGATGGTAAAGTACCCTGAAATCAGATAAAGCAGAGGAAAATCTACACCAACATTTGCATTGAGAGACTGTAACTATATAGTATGTTCCCGTCATTTATCGTAGCGACCGATCAAATCTGTGTACTAATAGTGCTGTGTGATTCAATTCTGTGATCATTTTAAGCCACTATCTCATTCTGATTTCTGTTTCGTTTAGTTAATAATTTTGTTCCAGCTTTTGGAATTTTCAAAAGACTTAAATATGTCTATTTGTACTGTTTTTGTAGTGCTGACATTATTTTATGTGAGTTCGATAAAACTTGTCATTGTTTCTCATCATGGACAAATGATGAGTGGATTGTAGGTTCCCAATTTCTAAACTTCATAAAGAGTTTTTTCATTCTTCCAAAAGTTGTGTTAGTTTCTTATTATATGGTGTCTCGTCACTGCTGTGATTACAGCCAGTTCAACTACTGAAACATGAGATGATATTGTTTGTTTACGCATTTTTCGTTTTTCAGATTTGTTTGTGTTCGCTTCATTCACTAAAAGCTATTAGTATTGCGAATAGAAACTTTGAAAACCAATATTGGATTCATTAGTATGTCATGAATGTAAAATAAATAGTTTAACATGTCGAGTACCTGATCTTATATTCATACTAATGAGTTTCAAGCTTGTTTTAAATCAATTTAACCAGTATTTAATTAGCTTCTCAGATAAATGTCATGCTAAAACACCGTTGTTTGGAGGTTAATAAAAAGCGGTAATTAACGGAAACCTAATGTCCTAGTGTTTTGTGAACTTTTAAGTAATACAAGACTAACTGAATCAAGTTTTCTCAATAATAATTCAAAATCTAGGATTATAACAATTCAAACTACTTGAAGGTTTTGTAACTTGATTAATTTTTTCTTTCCCCATATTCCAGAGCATTAAGTTCAGAGTTATATATACTGAATGGTTAGAAATTAATCTGTTAAATAACGAAATAAATTGACTTCAACTTTTACTTTGGATGCATTAAAAATATAGTTGGGTGGACCGTGAAACCTTGTTTTAGAATGATAATATCTGCTGCAAACGATTCAGAAAATTACTTTCATACAATCACATAAGATCTATTCATTTAAGTGAATATGTATGCCTAAAAATGCATTCCCATATATCATCCTTATCGATCTTTGAGACTGAGTCAGTGACACCATGTGGAGTAGCCGTTTAATCCTTAATGGTTATCATTTGATTTTGATTTGACGTACTTTGATGTCAGTGTTTAGTCGGAATTACCTTAATAGGTTACTGCTTTATAATGGAGCCTGATAATTCGAAAGTAGATATTCCATAGGGACATTTCCTTTTGATAGAAATCAGTCGATCAAAGATTTTATGTGGGAAATCAGTGGTACCTGTGGAGTGTTTCGATCACAAAGACTTCGATCGACTCGTGTCATTAACGCACATGCAAACTTCTGAGTTTACCGGTATGCTTATTGAATATGATTTGCTGGTATATACTGCTGGATGTCAATTACTATGGTTATTTTGTAGAAACGATTCGAAACAACTAGCTCTTTAGTATATTACTAACTTTCCAAACATACTGGAGTACACTGCAGAGATTTGACTATAAACCTTATTATAACCCTCATACAGTGTTGTATTAAGTTAGCACTTCCCTCAACTTTTTGATTAATACACAGGAAGTCTTTTAATAACTTTTTTTCTCAGATTCCGGCATAATAGTTTGAGGTTTGCCTATTTAAGCATCAATTGACTATCGACAGAATGCTAACTCGTAATTAATCAAAAACGCTATTGCATCATTATAACATAAGAACTCCAGAATTTAGCACTGGAAACTTTATTGATAAAGAAACCATTTTTACGCAATTAGCATTGTAACCATTAGCATCTCAATAAATAAACTGGGTTAGACTATCTCGATAACAGATAAAAAGCTAAAAAAGTAATGATTAGCACCTTACAAATATTATTTGTTATCATAGGTTTCGTACTTGAGCGACTATCTCTTATGCAGTCATCATCATATAGATAATTTTAAACATTAAGTCTGGTGCCACTTGTATTCAGTAATACAAAGGCTAATCTACTTTTGACGTAACTAGTTAATCTTCAACAAGGATCCGTACAGCTAATCTACTGTTATCATGAGTGGATTTAGAGAAAAACGTGACGTAACAGAAAATGCAAGTAAGAGTGAGCAGCTTTTCTACTAGGTGTAGGCATAGATCGCTAAACACCGTTTAAATACAATTAGGTTGTCTTGGTATTACGCACGTAGTGAATTACAACAAGATTAATCTACGATATTTTGCTTCATTCATAGAATTTTGGAAACATTCTCGAAAACACTTTCTTATTCAGGTAATGCTATCTTACATTTTTCATACGTCCACTTTTAGCTAATTCAGTTTATTCAAAGAGTAAAAAAGGGGCAAACGTTTGGGTACAGAATTGTACAGAAAAAAATTTAATTCAAGACAATTAAGAATATAATATGGAGTTGTTACTAATTAGTAGGTACCGAATGGAACATAATCCAGCACAGTATAATACAAAACCTAGCAGAATTATTAGATTTCATAGTTTCTGTCCTCATCTCCAAACGTACTGCACAAAAGTCGAAACTGAACGAACAGACGGTTTTCAACTAAGCAATTGTTCGGCGATGATTATCATTTTGATGTTTTGAAATCATTCAAAATAATTAATAAACAAAGGAATCTAAAACTGTTACGCTTTGCTGAAGCTGTTAAAATCATAAAAACTTAAATCCAGTTTGTGTATCCAAAACGAAACAGTTGTTAATCTTTCCTTACCCTAGTGACTTTAATTAAAGTTTCTAATATTTTAATTCTTAATTCTGTACTCTACTCAACTAGTCCATATTTTGTAATCTATTTTCGGTGTCGAACGAAATTTCTGTTTCTATGCGCTTCCAGAATGTTCATATATTCAGTCTAATAATCAGTGAACGTTTGAATAATGTTAATTCTACTAATATTAACGACTATTTTAGTTACCGTCTCATAGGTCGCCTGCAGTAACACTGTGCTACTGAGGTGTATCGCCGCCGTGACAATGCTGTCGGGATTGTGCTGGTCACTGCTCCTGTGTCGACTAAAAGGTTAGAGCAAGAAACGTTATCTCAGATGGGAAATAAAACGGTTTGTTTATTGGCTAGAAACAATCACCACCATCACTGTCTGACCGGCCTGTCTCCTTGATTCTCATCGTTGTATGATGTAAATTTGCAAGGTCTTGTACATCGTAGTGCCATTGTTCCGTACTTCTGATGGTACTGACAGATTTATGGAATTGGTTTAGGTGATTTAGAATATTGTTTCGAAAATGGCTTTCTTCTCGAAACTAATCTAGCTAGTCTGATGTGGACAGTGGATGTAGTTGCTTGTAATACTGTAAGTGTATTTCATATATCAGCTAACTCCTGTTGAAATGCGGTGATGCCCTGGTACCCGCTCTGTCAGCATCTTGTACTGTATTGAAACTGTGGTCATTAGGGTAGATTTCCATCGTTTTATCTGCCGTATCTGCTAGATCCTGACACGTTGATAATTCGTCTTATATTATGGGGTAATCGTTGTAGCCACATTTATTTCAATAAAACTTCATTTAATTCATGTGGACTGACTAATTGCTTGATACATCTAAGAGTTGTAAAGGTTTCCTATCTCCCGGACCACATGCTGCTAACGGTCATTGTATTATTTTTTCGTCAGACACTGATATGAGTTGAATGACTGCTGCCTTCAGTTTATCATATGGGTCTTTTCCGGTACTTGATCAATTAAATCACTAACTTCAGCGATTGCCACCAGAAGGGCGCCTACTACGTGTGTGTATTTCGTTGCTTGTGATCGAATTTCCCGAGCCAAAAACAAAGATTCTATTTTGGTAAACCAAATCCTTGGGTTGTTTACTCTATATGCTGGTAGTGTAAATTCCGAGATTGCATTAACTGTGGTTATGATGGGTTCAGATATCTGAGGTAATTCACTGGAAGCTTTTAGGGGGGACCCACAATGTCATTAAAGTTGTAGTGTCGGTTATTATGTTAAGCCCATATACCTTATTCTAGCTTTCGGACAGCTCAATTTATTTATTCTATTTGAGTCACATTCTAACCTTGTTAATTATTCGCTTATCAATCTTGACTGTTTTTATATGAGTGCGTAGGTGTGTGTACACTTCTTCCCCATTACTCATCACATGTCTGTAACTTATTTTTGTGTAACTATAAATATTGATTAACGCTTGGTTAAAAGGGGAGTTGGCTTAACCGCCATCTCCACTGTGCGTCGTTTTACTTCACTTTATTCCATTCGCTTCATATACAAAATATATGTATTCAAAAGTGCATTCTCGTTATTTGACTTATTTAATCCCGTTACTGACTAACGCGATTTAAGTCAATGATTATATACGAGGATAGGCGATAACCAACATGCATATGATCTATTTGGAGTCAGATCTCGAGCCACCAAAGTGGAGAGCACTTCGACGAGCATCGTCCGATCTAAAGTGACAACAAAATAAAGGGTCCCACAAGGTCATAAGGAGAATACATTATAAGAAAAAACCTACAGGTTTGATGTAGTAAACAGTAGGATAAACAAAATAAACATGAAGCTCACCAGATAATCGTGATGGATCAAAATATATAAATTCCGAAAACAGTGACAAAGTTATAACGAAAGAAACTTAATGCGGCAACATACTAAACATAAATTATACACACAAGAAAACTGTACTGAACTTTAATTGTCAGGAACAGGCGTGTTCTAGTTTCTTTGGTCTTGTAATCCACAATTATAAGTGGTTAATAATTTCAACTATGATTTCTATAGTCCTAGATGTGTATCCATTTCATGCATGTAATGAGGATATCACTGTGGTTTGTAAACATAGAGCGCAAATATATTAGTTTGTTATCGTAACAGCGGATAATTGAAAGTAAGGATCATATGTATTTGTGAGCGATAATCAATGTGTCATATTATGGGGTGGTCAAAAACGAAATGGAATATCAAAGGTCATGTTTTTTTAAACAAAAATTTTACAGTCAATAATAATAATTGTACAAATTATGAGAATCAATGGAAGAAATGTAAATAATAGCAAAAAATAATTACAAAATAAGTATACGCTAACTCTTCAATGTGTGTACCTCCTTTTACTAACCACAAACACATGTGATAAAAAGAAAACAAACTTGTTATGAGCTGTAAGATATTGAATGTTTGACCTATCACATCTATTTTTATGTCCACCAAGCTTTTCGACTTATTTGGATCTTTTTTAGATTATTAGGTTTAGTAATTAAATATTTAGAGTGAATTAGACAGAAGTCTTACAGTGAGAACTATAGAAGAACAATAATACACTTCAATCTTTACTATTGTTATGTTCGTAATAGCATTTGTCCAATTCTATAATTTACTGACTAATCTAAGCTTTGGTTGAACTAAGCATATTTGTCTAATGATTATCTACATTGATAGATAATTTAGTTTTACGTGTACATGTCATAGAACTAACTGAACAGTACATATCTTTAAAACTTCTTGGAAAGCTTCGAAAATACACAAAATTTACCTACAAACTACTACATAGGATTTTATCACTCTACCGCTAACCAATCAAACACGGCACAAGCGAGCTTGAAATATGTGATGTAGCGTAAACGAACGTGTGAAATAAAAAAATACGCACCTCGAGATGAATTCGAAAATTTAATAAAATTAATTCCTTAATACTCTTAAGCTAACCATTGAACGAACAGAAAAATGACCATATATCATACACTGTTTACGTAACAAAATATGATATAGTTCCAGTCCATTCAGACAGACAGAAAATGTATTTATTGTCTATCAAGAAATTTGATAAGTTGTTATAGAAAAACATAATATCTTAGTTCAGTCAATGTAGAATTTATCGATTTAACATTAGAAATCTTGGATTGAGGTGAACAATTTCACCCTTGATAGGAATCAAGATTATTGAAAAGAAGTACAAGTGAGAAATTAAAACAATAACAATATTGTAGGTATCATTACCAAGATTTGAATTGATAATTTCGAATAAATTGAGCATTGGGTAGATTGTTATAAATAAGTAATATAGTTGTAATATCCAAATGAGTAGAAAAATTAGATTTTCTGACGTTTGGTTATTTATTCTCTGAAGAAATGACTTACACTAAATCACGAAACGTCAGAAAATCTAATTTTTCTACTCATTGGGATATTACAAATATATTATTTATTAATAACAATATTGATAAGTAAGTTCAAAGGTGATTCCAGATAATTTGCTCTTATGTGAAAAGCTGAAAGAACTTTTACATAATAATGAAATATGTAAATAGGAAGTAAATTACTGTTTGGATGAATAAAACAACATTAAATGGTTGGTGATATTTCATGAAAATGGTTTAATGCAGTTATTCATACAAAGACAGTAATGGAAATACTTCCTTCAATGTCTATTGATTTCTAGTTTAGAGGCAAAAACTTAGTGTACAGATAACAGAAAAATGAATGATTATTAAAATACAAATATATATAATCTGAAAAAACACGTCAAATGCAATTCCTAGGAATGATTATAAGACGAATAAAAAATAATTAACAAACTTATAATGAAACTATTTAGACTTATCTAACGTAGTTAAAGGAGAAAATGTTTATTATTTTGATTCAGTTAAAAATGTGAACCTTAAAATGGAAAACAGACTGAACAAATAAGTTTTCTATACATTAACTAGATCAATAACGGACGAACGTTGAGGCAGTTCTACTGTACGGAGCTGAAACATAGAGAACCACAACAACCACCATCAAGAAGGTACAAGTATTTATAAATAGCTGTCTACGCAAGATACTCAACACCCATTGGCCGAATACCATCAGCAACAGCCTTTTGTGGGAGAGAACAAACCAACTTCCAGTTGAAGAGGAAATTAGGAAAAGACGATGGAAATGGATAGGACATACATTGCGCAAATCATCAAACTGCATCAAAAGACAAACGCTAACTTGGAATCCTGAAGGAAAGTGGAAAGGAGGAAGGCCAAAGAACACATTAAGTCGGCAATAAAATCAGATATGAAAAGGATAAATAACAACTGGAAAGAGCTGGAAAGGATTGCCCAGGACAGGGCTGGATGAAGAATGCTGGAGAGCGGCCTATGCTCCTTCACGAGGAGTAACAGGCGTAAATAAGTGAGCAAGTAGTCGCAAAATACTTCAGATCCGTTGGCCAGACACTATGAGCGAAAACCTACTGTGGGAGAGAACAAACCAGATTTCAGTGGAGGAAGAAATCAGGAAGAAGCGCTGGAAGTGAATAGGATACACACTGAGGAAAATATCCAACTGCGTCACAAGTCAAGCCACCACATGGAATTATCAAAATTAAAGGAGAAGAGGGAAACCAGAGAACACGCTACTCCGATAAATCGAAACAGATATGAGAAAAATGAACAAAAAATTGGATAGAACTAGAAAAAAAGGTCCATGACAGAATGGGTTGGGGAATGCTGGTTGGCGGCCTATGCTCTATTGGAAGTAACAAGCGTAAGTAAAAAAAGTAAAAATATTAACTAGATGTGAAATGATTCGGATAATGACTAGCTTTTTTTCACTTGGTGGATAGAGATCCATAGAGACCTTGAAAATATATATTCATAACACTAAACAGTTATATTTAAGAATTTGCCTTAATAAATAGATAAGAATAGAATGAAACAAAATGACAATCTGACACATATTGCAACTGAAATCAATCACTTGATGAATCATAAAATGATATATTTTATAAAGAAGATAATTTAAGCATATGACTTATTGTTAACATGAATTTTCTTTTTTTAGAGCATGAATATCTGATCATAATGGTATTTGATTTTATTATTAAAGTATATCAAAGTACAAAAATACAAAAATAATACAGTCATTTTTGTATGCAATACTTTCTTTAATTAATAAAATAAGTTATATATATATTGAAAACAAAACAAAAACAACAGAATAATATTCGTTTACTCATCATATACTAATTCATTTTAAGCAAAGATGGATAGTAGCGAGCAGTGTAATACAGGATGACCGTTTTGACCTATTTGGGACTCGTCAGATGGATGTACCTACATTGCAGAGTTGATGTTCATTCCAAGACTCGAAATCAATACCATTCACTTCAAATGCCATCGCATTGTCCACTTCGCTACTGAGCCTGATAGCCACTTGCTTGTGCAATGAGGTGAAGTTTAAATTCACTTCGTATTGTTTACTTGAATCTTCCCATTGATGTTTAGGACTGCAATTGATCAGTCCCTTATAGACATATGCGCTTACTGTGCGTATTGCCTTGATATTGCCTTAATTTACAGAATGAAAATCAACTCTGAGATGCAGGTACATCCAGGTGACGAGTCCCAAATAGAACGAAACACGCGTCGTAGATCCCACTGTTACCACTATTCATCTTTGCTTATCATGCTTGTGAATGAAGGCAATTTCGAGACAATACGTAGAGTAAGCACATATGTCTACAAGAGACTGATCAATTGCAGTTCTAAAGAACAATGGGAAGATACAAGTAAAACAACATGAAAAGAATTTTTTTACTGATTCATTTGTTTATAAGTATTTATGTACTATATAGTATGATTTTAATAATATAATATAATTAAATAATGGGAAAGTTTTAAAACTTGAGTATGAATTAGTAGTATTATTGTTTAAAAGAAACAATTATGTTATAGTAATACAGTTTTACTAAATGTAAAATCAATAAAAGTGATTTGTGAAAAGTAATAAAATAATCTTGAAACTATTTACTAATTTGATTGAACAAAATAAAAGAATTATAATGAAATAAATTAATAAATGAAATTTTATTTAGTTGATTGAACAAGTTTTAAGGATTATTTTCGTTACAAAATACTAATAAGTATTAGATAGTTATTATTTCCTAGTTTGATACTTTTTAGTAATGAATATTAGTAACTTAGTTGGAAACTGAATTTATAATATTCAAGATTATTTTCAAATTTATCGATTTGTAATATTGAAAAATTTTGAATTAGAACATATCAAATGTGAAACGCTTCTTAGCTTTTACTGATTCTTCTACTGTTATCAGTCAATTGTGAGAACCTTCTTTAAAATAGAACTGTCATTGTGAAGTAGTTTACATCGAAGTTTAGTGTCTATTAGTAAAATTTTCAATTATCTATTGAATAATTCATGTCAGTTCATTCTGTCTATTTCAAGGCACATTAATATTATTTGTAAAATGAAGATGTAACTCACTAGTTGTACTAACCAGACTTTACTTACACTTAGAGAAGTAAGATAAAATCATATAAAGAAATGGCCAATCTGATTTTCATCATACTGATACTTATTGATTTCGAATACTATGCATGAGATTTTGTTTCTTTTTTCTGCTCTTATAACTTTGTTTTTATAAAATTCTGTTTAGTGCATCGATATCAAATGGATTAACCGACTTTTGTGTAAACGGCATTACTATTCATAACTTTAGTATATTTGTGAATAATAATAAAGATTGAAATAGAGTGAATTGATTTTATTCTGTGAATCTTACTGGATGAGACTATAATTTATGGATGACAAGAGCTATACTGAAATGGTGTTGAAAGATTTCAATTACTTATTAGTGTTAAAATAGGATTATAAATTAGTATTAAAAATTCGGATTAGTAGTTATAGTATTCATAAAAAACTGACATCACCTATAATGTTAAAATGTTATTCAGTCGATATGAATAAATGAAATTCATGCGAAAATCTAAGTTTCTCTGTCTTAAATCTGTCTGATTCATCCATTCAACTCTTGCTCAATATCAGAAAATAGAGTCATTTATTTTGGGGAAATATTTTAACGTTAGGAACTCTCAATATTCGACACTAAGCTTACTCGCCTTAGGACTAGTTTAAAAAAATGAAGAGAAGTAAACATCTCAATATAAATGAATTGTGATAATATAGGAATTTTATAATCATTTCCAAGTAAACTACATTCATGATTACACACAGTTGTGTTTCTATTTTTTTCTTATAAGTGAAATAAGACTATTCGATATTATACTATCAGAATTTTTTGCATTAATGTACACGAAAGTCTATCATAGAGACAAATATGACACATCAAACTACCAAACGAAAACAGAACTATTACATCCATTAGAAAAATAATGAATAAAATACAACAGAAAAAAGATCGGTTGAGGTTGGATATTAACATTGTTGGATGCCAATACAGTGGTTAGAGGTTAAGCGTTCGTGCGCGAGACTTAAAGCCCCAGGTTCGAATCCCACGGGCAGGATCGTGGATGCGCATTGCTGAGGAGTCCCACAATAGGACGAAACAGCCTTCCAATGCTTTCAGGTTTTCAATGATGGTCTAACATCAATCGGTTCATGATCTCAATCAAAAACTTAATAATCTCCACAAGCCTGTACTGAGACAAAAGAAACAAAATATTCTTATTCATTATTATTTAGTGTGTATAAGAATAGAATTGTAACTTAATAGGTATTTTTTCTTTGAAAATAATGATTATCTTAATTGAACAACTAGTTTTAGTTACCAAAGGAAAATATTTTATAAAAGTTTATTAAGTTATGTATTTACTATTTACGTTGTTTTTATGTAGCGAAAAAAATTCCGTAATATTTATTAATTTTCTTCCACATATTGTTAAAGATTGTTTGCTGTTTCGCATAACTATTGTACGATAAACACATCTACAATCGAATGACGGGATACTCAGACCAGATATTTTATAGACAGGGTCATTGTGTGGATGTTGACTATACAGTATAAAGATTTATTCAAATTCATACATAAATACACACAATCATAAGTACAGAGTCAATCAATTAATCAATTAATCAATCAATTGTGAGCCTACAAATTCTAGATGCACACACAAACACTTTGCTTTAGAGTAACATTATTGTGCTTTCAAAGTGTTTTGTTAATATTTTACTTGAAACACTATTGTAAACATGTCTGAGTACAAGTCTCATTTAAAAATATTATATATCTACACAATTCTAAACATATTTATGTGTGCTCACGTGCCGTTATCACAATAGAAAAAAACCAAGTAAACAAAACTTAGTCTTTTAAATAGCCAGTTAGTGAGCTTGTAACAGATACACCATCGACCTTGACAATAGTGAATGTGTGTTTATCTGACTTAATTATAAAATATGTAATTGTATTTGTTGTGTCACTATTTATCTTGGTTTCAAAGTTTATGTGTGTATATTTGTAATTGTGCATATATGTGTACGTATATAAATGTTTACTTTCTGTGAGCACTCACCTATGAGTATGAAACATATTGAAAATCCTTAAAAACGACTCATACTAAAAAATTATCAAGTGTTGTGGTATATTTCTTGGCAGGAACGAACATTTATTTCTCTACAATTAATATTACAGCGTATAATAGACAAATACACATTTTGTGCATTATATCTTAGTCTATAACATAAACGTATATACATATACTAAATATAATACCATTTAAACATTGATAAACTGGACTATTATTTATTTAATATATTGTAAAATATTTATTATACTATTTAATATTCAACGAAATAATTCAATTTTCAAGAAAATCAGCTCATCATGAATGAATCTTTTGATGATCAAGTGAGTTTCACTTTTCAAAGACTGTTTAACCATATACATTAAAGTTTATTGATTAGATTGAATTTTTTTTATCATAATTGTAAGTAACTGATTATTTTGCAGGTAGTTTCATTTCATAACTCAACTAAACTCAGAAACAGAACCTTTTAGAAACAAGGATTGGTTATAAGCTATTCAATTCATGTTTATGACTGTTCTTTAGTGTTAAATCATAATATCTAGGGTAAATCAATCAAAGTGATTCAATTCATTGTATAACAGCTCTAATTTTAATATCTAAATTTCCGGTTACTTTACCGCTGCACAAATTTTTCCAATTTCCTCAAGATTATGATGATAACATATATTCATCTGTTATTAACATTGTTTGTCTGATGTTTTGTTATAATTGATTTATAAATGAAGTGATATTCTGGTTGCACAGATGAAAATCGATAGACAGGTTTTCCAACCTCTATTGTGACAATGAAATGTTGAGTTAAAATAATCACTTCGATATCATACCTAATAAATAAAACTATGAGATGTTTTTTGAGTGATTCATTAAAAATATTTATAATACGAGGTCGTTCTCAACAGAAGATCCATTTTCACAACTTTGGGGTAAGATAGATATCATCATTTGTACTGAGTGACAGTTTCTCTATATTGGCAACTGATTAGAGTTGGAAGTGTAAGTAATTGAATTATAGCCTGTAGGACTGTAAGTGTTAGATAGATTACGTCCCATGTAGTGTCATGTGTGCTCCTCAGAGTGAATTCGTAAACCTAGACAAAAGATCTGTTCAATCCAAGTAGATCTTTAGTTGATACCAGTTTGTAATAAAAAATAACCATCAAAAATATATTTCATCATTCCTTCATTATATATAAAATTTGATTTCGTGAGCAGTGAATAGCATCAACATATTAAGTGATTGTATGGAGTCAATAAGAAAACAAATGCAATTAGGAATAATTTTTGCGCACTATTATGAGTGAGGATTTTCATATGATGTTAAATAAATATTTGTTTCTTCTAAATCTACAACCAGTTTATTTGAGTTCTAGAGACGTTACATTTAAATTATTCACCTGTTCCCTGAAAGTTTAAATACATAATAATTATAAATAGTGATGTTTAAATAGCACCATGATGAACGCTATTTATCCCAATATGGAAACAACGTTTTATATTACATGAAGCAAAACATGTTTGTAGTACGTAAACGTTGTTCAGTGCCAACCTATTCAATTCCATACACAACACTAAAAGTCATACATTTAATTTGTCAACATTGTTTAACTTTCGAAAGATTTTTGATGTAATTATTATCCAGTATCATTAGCAAGTAACTGCATCACTTACAGTTCTAATGAACACCAAGCTTAGTCAAGAGTTAACAGAATTTTTCAAATAAGAACGATGCTCATTGTAAAACGAAAAGTTTTAGGATTTAATGTTGTTTGGTTTCGTCGGGTCGACACTAATGAACACTCCTAAACTAGAGTACACTAACTGTTCATTCCTTCATGGTTTTCAATGAAATTTTATCGGTTTCAATAAACTCGTGTTGAAAATTACCTTTAAAATATTCATAAACTCTATGAAATTATTTAATTTATTTAATATCGGATTTACAGGGATATGAAACCCATTTTATCTGTTCATAATTTACCATGACATGGGATAGTGAATGTATAATGTTTAATCATAAAACTGGTTTATTTGTTTAAAACTATTCCAGTGTATTGAAATGGGACTAGAATTACGAGTCAGTTAATAAGTAACTCAGCCTTTATGTTTTCTCTAACAAATTTTGACTAGAGAGAATCACTGTGTAAATACAACTTTAAACAATCAAGCAATAAGATGGTATTAATATCATTTTGATAAGTTAGTTTTTAGTCATATAAAACTGAATCCATTTGCAACGTAAGGATACATATTCAGTTAAAAGACTTGAAATGGTTTAAATACTGTCATGTAACCGGATAGATTATGTAAACTAACAGAATTATGAGTCTTTTTCAATTTTTTTAAAACTGCATGCACATTTATTTATTTATGGCTTTATTCAATATTATATTTTGGTACAATATAGAATTCTCAGCACAAAAATATTTCAACAAGTTTCTTTTACAGAAAAAAAGGTTGATAATAAAAAAAATCTGAAAAAACTGTACAAACTTTCAATTAGAGTCATGTTAAGAATGCAGATTAGTGACTAGGTTAATTCTAACAACTTGTTCGTCACAGAGTATATTTTCTAGGTAAGGTATTATAGAACGTTTATACTTTTGCTTGCGTGCTTGGATTTTAATGTAATTTCGTCTCGTTCTACCAGAAGATATACAAGGAGAAAGATATGAGTGAAGGGGATGATAAAATAACACCTGCCAGGAGTTTGCATGACTTTAGATGTCTATCCACAACCATATTAATTATGGTCTCGAAAGATTCACCACATACCTTGCTAAATGTCTTCAGCACTCTCCGCAGTACAGAAAAGTCTTTTCTCAAAAGCCCGGGAAAGAGTAATGGAGAACAGTAAAGAATAATAGGTAATATGCAATAATTGACAAATTGTAAGAGTAAATGACGAGTGATCCCAAGAGCATGCAATCTCTTAATGTAGTAAGTCAGACGGAAAACCTTCTTCGATAACAATGAAACGTGAGAAGACCAAGAGAGATCAGAGGAAAAGGTAACACCAAGATAATTGACCGTCGACACTGTGTTTATCAAAGAGTCGCCAATGGCACAAGCATTATGAGATCTTAAAAAGGTGTTTAAATGCCGATCATGTCTCATGCTAAAGTTAACAGCTTGACATTTAGACGGACTAAGTATGAGACCATTAACAACAGACCAACAATCAATACGAAACAAAAACTCATTCATTTCTACAGGATGTAAAGAGGAAGAGATAGGCATACATACAGTGATATCATCTGCATATTTCAAAAAAGTGTTTACTGTGGAAGATGGCAGATCATGCGGAAAAAAGAGAAAAAAATAGGTGAAAGAATAGCTCCTTATGGTACACCTTCATAAGACAGTAGAGACTCTGAACACTCTGTACTGTTCCCTTCCAGAGAAGTAGGAACAGCCAGTTGGTTACTCAGCTGTCAGTGTTGACGCTGATTAACTTGTTTAGTAATCGTTGTCTTGATATAGAATCAAAAGCAGAAGTATAGTTCAGGAAAGCGCATCGAACATACTTCTTACCCTTTTCTAGGTTGAACACTATATTATGATTCAGAACAGCAACAGCATCTAAGGTGCTTCTTTTGCATTTGTAAGCAAACTGATACTGGTCAATGTGCTCTTTTATCGCAGGCTGAAGTGAAAGTGTCAATAATTTTTCCATTGTTTTGAGGAAGGATGAAGTTATTGAAATGGGTCTGAATTTCACATTCTTATCACCAGATGCTTTCTTAGGTATGGGGATTATCTTCATCTTTCTCCACATTTTCGGTATGAAATTAGAAGAGAAGGATCTATTAAAGATAGTAGTGAATGGATAGCATAGGACGTCAGCACACTTTTTAAAAAGGAGGTTAGGGATACCATCAGGTCTCAAACATTTTCGGACATCAGTTTCGGTGAAACTAGGAACACAGCTATTTTTTTAAACCGGGAGCATCACATCAGATGACTGACGTACAAAAGACTTATTTAAGTCACAAACATCCAGTTGGTTATCGGTCCTAATCTGTTTTTCACCTGTAAGTTCAGTAAAGAGTTTCCACATACTTGAAGAGTTTTTACAAGACAAGAGTTTTTGAGCAAACATAGTGTTGAGACGACTAATCTCGAGGTTTATCAGACCATTTAGCTTACGAACTTCACTAGAGTTTTTCTCCTTGTATATTCTTTCTTTCACCCTCCGTAGTTGTTTTAGTTGTGAAGATTTAAATCGATCAAAACTTACAAAAATAGTTTCAATGGAACAACAAATATCAAAACAGAATTTAAGGTAACAAGTGATAACATCAGAAGTGAGTTCCAGTGAGTCATCTGTAAATAATTCCCAGTTAGTTGTATGAAACATGTTTTGCAGATTTCGGATATTTTCTTCTGAGTAATTCCTATATTTGACTTTCTTAGTTTGATTTAAGAGTGTACTCTTCCCATGCTTTCCATATACTTTAGGTAAAACACGAATTATACAGTGATCTGAGCTAGACAATGGGGCACGTTTACGAGTCACATTTATACGTACATCATTAATGAAAACAAAGTCTAAATGAGCATCCAACCGAGTAAGAAAATTTACTACATTTTGGTGACCTAGCGATGTAAGGAAGCTACAGTCACATGAATTGAAATCACCACATACAACTGAAAGTGAATCATTGAAGGCAGTAACGGCGAATTCATCAGCGAATACAGATAGCGCAGATGATGTGCAGTCTGGGGTCACATAGATATTGGTAACATAAACATATTTGTATTTATTCAGATGTTTTGGACGGCATCTTAGAGTTAGACAGTCGATAAAGTCATTTGAAAACTTGAAACACTCAAACGTAGATCGACACCAGTTCACATTTACAAAAGTAGCTACACCGCCGCCACACCTCTTTTATCGTTTGATCGATCCAGACAATAAATTTTGAAATCACGTAGAGATACTAGGAAGTCGTCCTGTAAATCGTTTAACCAAGATTCTTGAATTGTGATGACACCACAATTGCGATACATATTTTGACTTAGTAGGAATTGAAGATAGTCTATCTTGTTAATTAATGATCGGCAGTTAGAATTTAGCAACTCGGGAATCGACATACGATTAATGTTCATTTTCTTCAACGCATATCGGCAACCACCACGATGTCTTCTATTGTAGTTTTTTGTAACTTGTGCAGCGAAAGATCGTAGGCTTTTCATAAACGCGCCTGTATATGTTATGCGATTAATGGACATAATGAGACGTTAAAACAAAATGAAAAACAGATAACTTGTTGAAATAACTAGATGGCAGAAACAGGTAGCCCAGATATTCAAGCAGGCCGCCGTATATATAAATCTATTGCCTTATAAAATAAAATATTGTAATATGTTTGTAATGAGGTGTATTTACTCATAATGATAAACTGTGAAGCTTAAAAAGTAAGAAGTAAATAGTACTGAAGTTTGATATTTATACTGACTATGTATTGATGGTGTTTTAGTAGTAACTCTGGCATTGATTGTAGGCAATAGTATTAATTATTCTTTTTTCTACGAAGACATCAGCAATAATGCTATATAATGAAGACTGTTTTAAAATGGGAATAAAATTAGTGATTCTCATAGCGTTTTTAGTTATCACACTTTCATTACTTCGCATTCAGGACATGAATTTTGTAGCTTAATCAATGAATTTGAATAAGGTTACTATATTATACTTTCTCTTCATTCTTATGAATTAAAAAAGTTGTAAAAATACCAAAAATACCTTTGTTTAATATCAGAAGAACGATTTCGTATACAATTTACAACTCAAAATTATCATCACAATTTCACCTTTCCATTCAATCCCATTTATATGATTTGGCATCCTTTAATTAGCTTAACAAAACAATAGCAGAAATGTCATAAAAATAAACCAAACTTTTTAAGTATCACACCAAAACAATGCAATTTAACTAAATAACTTAATTATACAATTATTAACAACTATTTTTACATAGCTATATACAGTTTTCAATTGATAAACCCCATCATTACAAAACGATTGATAAATACGAAAAAACCCACTTAACATAATAGATAATATATGGGGTTTATAAACGTTTTGTGTGTTATTAGATATATGTTATTCAGACTACGTTGTGAGTGGAGATAAATTTAAGTCACCCCCAAACATCGCACATCAAAATATAGTGCATGCAAAAACACATCATTTGGACCAGTTACCACATTAAAACCCAATAATAATATTTGATCAAGCTTAATGACTAGATAGAAATGTCACTGGTAAATACTTTGTGATCTTATTGGTAAATACTTTAGTCCTACAGAATATCAGCTGCTAACCTGATGATATTGTTCCATCAATGACGTTGGTTCGAACCACTTATAGGTGAATAAGCTCCCCCCAGGAGTGGAGATATACCGTGATGCGAAGTACCAACTTGTACTTAGTTTCAGCCAGATGATTTTTACGAAAAATCTCAAACCAACTAATATTCGGGATGCTGTCTAGCATTGGTAACCAGAACCCTCATTTCGTATTATTCTTTCTCTATAGCTATTTACTTGAAGTAAAGCAACATTAAGTCAGTTGTTTCTTTTAAATTCTCAAAATCATTCTTCTGTTTAGTCATGCTTAGTTTGAACACTGATTAATGTTTCAATTTTACTGAATGACAAATTTGGACATTTTTTTATTATCATGATTTATTGTACGGATATGTTATCGATCTAGTTGATTTTAAGCTTAATGATTTATAGACTTAGTTTTAACTTGTCAGTTATGTAATCCAAGGTAACTTTTACTGGTTGAAAATTTTGTAATAAGGATATTTCTTACATTATAAGGTTGCATAGTATTTAGCAAGTAGAAGGTTTTTCTCAAAATTCATTTAAAAGTCTTTACCAGTTTAATCAATAATGCCATATGTTCGTATGGTTATTCATACATCACTTCGTATTCTGATCGCTCTGATAGAACTTGGAAACGTGGACTTTTAGATGCTAGCGCATTAGCTGGACTGCAGTACATTAACTGCAAGATATGTAATATTCTATTCTGCCTTCTGTAAATGTGTGACTGAGCACTGGTAAAACGTTGTATTAATCACCTAACTTAGTGAGTTTGAAATGTCAATCAACCGAGTATAAATTAAATTGGCGTGCAAACTTCTGCTACCATTCAACTATTCTTTCTGAATTTCCAAGCTTTGTCAATAATCTAATCTTTACATTAAATTAATATTAACAATACTTTCCAACGAAATTCACTTAAACTAGTCGCATATGTTCACAAATGATTTCTGAATAAAAATTTATGGTTCGATTAATCGAAGGGCTACCAGTCTATAAAAGAAATGATTTTCCCCTATCATACATTATATGATCAGATTGATTTAAACAAGTTACTAATTAACATCGTATTTAATATAATATCATTATAAAATTAAGAATATGACTTTTGATTGCAAATGAGACAACTACACTTGAATACATTTTCGTCATTTTTTTAAATCTTCGATAACGATTCTTGAAATTTTAAGCTCAGCAGAGAGACATAAGGGAAAGAATACTACTAAACATCTGAACGAACTTAAGCTTTAAACATATAATTAAAAAAATCTCGTATTGATATTGAATTACATGAATAGCATTACTTTGTGACTAAACATCTTTACTCAAATTATATGTTAAGTAACTACAGTTTGCAGTATTAAAACATATATTGTTTTACTCCTTAATTCGTTGTTAATAATTCATGGGGTTGATTTGGATTAAATTATGCTTTCAATAGCCTGACGCTATAGTATATCGTCATCTTGTGTAATAGAAAGTTAACAAACAATGTAAAGTAGTGTTGGGTTTTACTTCATTAATAGAGTAATGGTGATGTATCTGTTCCAAGATTTATTTAATATTCTCTTTGGTATTCTTTTATGAAGTAGATTCAATAGTAGGCCGTCTAAATTATTGTAATTAATGCAATGAACCATGATTTCAATCCATTTAGCAGTTCTTTTGTTTGAAAACTCCCAAATATCAGTTAAACACTGTGAAGAGTTACGCTATTCGCAATCAAAAAGCTATAAGCCAAAACATTTACGAGCATATAAATTATAAACATACTGAAATGAGATTTCACATATCATCCAATAAATTTAAAGTTTGTTTACCAATCTTTCATGAACATTGATTAATCAAAGATGTTCTAATACATTTTTTTGGATTTATTCAGGATACAGAATTCACGTATGAAATACCGGATTGTTTAATGGATGGAGACTATATTGAAATTCATGGAGTTTGTCATGGTAAACGGTAAGTTATACATAAATTATTATTTACAGCCTGACAACATAATATTTTGTTAATATAAAAAAAGTATTTAACTGATCCCCACAGAAAGTTCAAACTAATAATAATGATAAATAATGATCTACTTAAATTACTTGATTTTCAGAATAATTTTATATTAGAGTGATGGTGATTTAATTTGTTAGTAAAAAAACTTGATTGAGGAGTACAGCCTTGAGGATTCGTGTTGCTGATTACTACAACTTACTATTTTCTATGTATTTAAAATATGTTTGCCAAAAATTTGAAAATGCATTAATATTGCATGATTTTCATTATATATTATAAGACAGTAGCTAAATACCAGGAAACCAAATCTAGTTCACATTTATATGCGATGAATTTAGAAATAATAGAATAATAAGCCCAAAATTTTTAAAATGAAGTCAAGTACTTTAAATTATAGTTTTCTGACTATGAGTAATTTGATCTTCTTGATGCCGCATGCTCTAACCTAGGCAGATTCAGTGTCGATTTCGATGACATTATCAGAGTCCATGTTAAGTCAATCGGGCCTATGCTCCATTGGGAGTAACAGGCGTAATTAAGTAAGTAACGTTAAGTAAATTACCAAACGAAAGATTCATAATTAAATCATTTAGCTGTTAAAATAATATTATATCTGTCTTTCATATAAATACACCAATATTGATTCAGTATGATTATCTCAATGAACTATAATTTATTCATGTTGAAATGATTTGGAATAATCAATAAAGAAAGAATTCATTATTCATATGTGTTTGTCTTAAATAACAGTAGAAGGTATCCGGGTAAATATTAATAAGAATCATTTAAAAATTGAAAAGAGATCCCTTTGCTGAACCTAGTGTTTTTAATGTTTTTTTGGAAATTAAATGTTAATCTCTTTCTAATGCGGAAAGTGTGATGATTACATATAGTTAATTGGAGTAAAGTTAACGGAGACACACAAGCCAAGCACATAAAAATCCACATGAATGTAATTAGCAAGGTCACAGATAATATAGGGACAGAAAAATCACATAATACTTGACCAGTTTGAAATAAACCATTAAATGAATAGAGTTGTGAGGACAAAAATAGATTGCATAGAAATATAACAATAACTTCTGCAACCATCAACCACATGACATCTGCTGAACATAGACTCAGTTGAATAGATAAAACCTAAGAAGTAACATATCAAGTAAAGCACGAGCATTTAATGGTACCATTTAAATTACAGAATGTTATCGTTAGTTTTCGATCTTAAATAAACCGTAACGAGTAAACAATTTTTTCCAAGGTATACTTGAAGTCATTTGTTATACAATTAAGTAACTAAAAGAACAAGGAACTAACTAGAAATGGTTGCCAATATTCTGGCTGGCCAGTTGTACATTAGTTTGTGATTTAATTTGAATTTTACATCAATTATATTAATGAGATTAGAAAATTTTATTATATAAAACGTAAAACTATTTACCTTTATTTATAATATTTTAAAAATTAATATTTATTGTTTGAAATTTCTTACAGAATAGTATTTGAATTATTAACAGAAGAGGCATCTACTCAAAATATATTTGATAAATTACCTTTACAAATCATTTTAACAACAGATGGCTTAGTAACCGTAATTAGTCGTAATCCAGAAAAGGTAGCAAAACAAGAACGTTCTGTGGAAAATGGCATACAAATTGATAAAGCTTTCGAATTATGCGTACATGCTTATAAGAAATGTTATATTGTAAGCTAAATAAAAATGAATATTTTATTTTACTAATATTATGCAATATAATATAATATAATATTTTCATTCATTCTAAATACATATTTTTACTAAATGACCTATTATTTTGGATAAATTCAAAATTGCATTTGATATGTATTATGTATGTATAAGGCATAGTGTTTCCATTTCACATACATCCTGCTTCTTAAAGCGTATTCTAAAAAGTGATCCATGGAAATTTCAAATAGAATTATTTCAGCTGTACACAGTTGTAAATATCAAAAATTGTGCTATAAAGATTACATCGATACCATTAAGCTTAAGTCTTGGATTTTATTGATTTTTTTTACTAATACAACATATACACTTATGAATAATATCAAATAATCTATCTAGATATTTATCAGAAAATAAAGGTTATGAATGGTGTTTACTTCCAGCTGGTGACGACTCATTAAGCGGCAAAAACCTTAAGAATTAAAAGCTTCGGTTACGTTTGAAATCCAAGTTAATTTAAAGTGCTTTGTTTCTATGATTACATAGTGTTTAAGCAATGTAAAAACTAAAATAAGAGAAATTTATAGATTTATTTTATATTTTGTCTTTTTAGTTTCATCTAAACCAAGCTTAGGCGTTATTGGAGTACAAAATTAGAAAATTGGCTACTTCTTTCAGAGTTTGACAAACTTATTACTTAAATAATATCACAATGATGAAAACTCCATATCGTTTGTTAACTTATAGTCCATATTTAAAAATTTATATCTTTTGCTGTCAGGCATTGTCATTTAAATATTATTAGGTCACTAAAATGGGTTCGAACATGGAAACCGATACTGAACAATACCACGAATATAATGTTCATGTGTATACGAATAGACCTAAGGATGAAGCGTATGCTGTTAATCTGGAAGATACTTTGTCCCACAATTGGCAGTGGATATTAGCGGGTACTGATGAACTTAGTTACTTACTTACGCCTGTTATCCGTCATGGAGGAGCATAGTCCGCTTACCTACATTCTCCATCCAACTCTTTCCTGGACAATACTTTCCAGTTTCTATTCATTCTTTTCATGTCTGCTTCCCGTTCCCGACGTAGTGTGTTCTTTGAGCTTGTTCTTTTCAGCTTCCCTCATGACTCCAAGTTAGTGCTTGCTTCGTGATGCAGTTTGATTATTTCCTTAATGTGTGTCCTATCTACTTTCAACGTCTCTTCATATTTTCCTCTTCAGCTGGAGGCTGGGTTTTTCTCTCCAACAGTAGACTGTTGTTGATGGCATCTTACGTATTCAATTGTTGGTAAACATTGTGCATCTCAGCTCTATACAGTACAATTGTCTAAACATTCGTACTGGAGATTATCACTTCGATAGTAATTGACAGTTGTTTTAAGTCCCATATGTTCTTCAACTTTAGGAATGCGGCCGTCACTTTGCCAATCTTCGCCTTTACGTTTGAATCGGATCCTCATTGTTCGTCGATGATGCTTCTCAGGTACGTGAAATACTCCACATCTTCCAAAGCTTCTCTACCAAGTGTGATTATATTGGTGTTCTCCGTGTTGTACTTGGGAATCTTGCTTTTACCCCTGTGTATGTTGAGGCCTTCTGATGCAGAGGCTGCCGCTACACTAGTTATCTTCATCTGCATTTGTTGATGTGTATGGTATAGATGTGCTAGGTTACTTTTGAAGTCCAAGCTGTCCATTGTATTCTGTACTTCTCATGAGTAGTGGAGGTCTTCATAATACAGTCGACCACTAGAAGGAAAAGATAGGGGGAGAGTAGGTAGCCTTTTGTGACTCCAGTTTTTACTTGGAATGCATCTGTCAGTTGTCCTTTATGCACCACTTTGCAGTGTAGTCCATCCTAAGAATCGCGTACGCAGTTAACGATCTTTTCAGATGTATCATAGTGTCAAAGGTTTCATAATGTTCTCCTTTCCGCAATGTCAACTGCTTTCTCATAATCAAGGACGTTGATGTTTGGTGATGAGTCCTACTCAACTGATTGTTCAACAATGATCCAGTTGTCCTCCATATTAGTTTCTTCCTCATGGAGTAGATCTTATAAAGTCTGGATCCAGTTACTGAGAACTATCTCGAATTAATCGAGTATGTCAGTGTCTTGAAGAAAAACTGTATTAAACGTACGTAGTACTGCTTGTTCAATTGTCCAGTGTTTCTTTAGCTTGATTTTGTTCTTAACCGCAACCAGGTGGCAATCTGAAGCTATGTCAACTCCTCGACTGGTTCTCACATTTTCCACTGTCTTTCTGAATTTTGTATTAATACAAATATGATCTATCTGGTTCTCCGTGGTGTGATCCAGTGAGACTCATGTAGTTTTATAAATGCGTTTATGTGTGAATATTGTGTTGCCCATAACCGGTTCTTTGAATGCACATAGGTTTGCGAATCTCTCCCCATTTTTGTTTCTCTCTCAAAGTCCATGTCGTTCCATGATATCTTCATATCCGGTGTTGTCCATTCCGTCTTTGGCGTTTAGGTTTCCCATCAGGATTTTTCAGGTTTTTTCCTAGGCGCTTTGCTATGATCGATCTCAGCCTCTCGTAGCATTGATCATTATGGTTTTCATTTCTATTATTGGTGGGTACATAACACTAGATAACATACATTGTAACTCTCTCTCTCCTTGTTTTAGAGAATGCTTTGATGATCCTAGATTCAGGAGATGCATTTTTTGCACCTCTGAACAGTATCAGACAAACTCCTCGAGTGTGTGAAGCATTTCCTCTTCATGACCCGAATAGAGCAGCATCTCTCCCGTATCTAGCCTTTTTTGTCCATCTTGGGTCCAATGAGTTTCGCTGATTCAGGGTACTACTAAGTTGTATCTCCTTTTTCTGTTGCTATTCGACTGGTCCTCTCAATCTTCCACATTGTCTGAACGTTCCATATATCTTTATTAATTGTTGATCTGGTTGTTAGAAGGGCCATCAGCCTCGTAACTTCCGAAGAATCTCAGCTTTCATCATGAGGCGTCATAATTCTTCCTTCAACTCCCGGGGAAGAGTTAAATTGTTTATTCTGGTTAACGTTTTTTTAGCAAGGTCGTTTTCTACCGGATGGAGTTGCCGACCCCATGCCCAACCCTTCTTTACCTGGGCATGGGATCAGCATTAGCCTTAGAAGAGCAGAATGTGAAGTTAAAATAATGGAACGCTTCACGATTTCGCGTGTTATTCTTGAGCAGGAGCTATGCTGATCTTCTGTATCATTCCAATTTTAGTATATGTACCGCCAAAGCGAGTACTGCTGAAGTTGTGAACTAAATCTAAACAGCTGTCTAATTCTGCCTGTACATGGGGATTTCTTTGATGATGTTATTTTTTACCACAAGCAACAATCACCTAAACTAAAATAATCTGTGTTTATAAACAATATATTTTGTATTTTTTACGGGAACTGTCAGAAATACTAATTATAGAACAAATCTTTTTTGTTTCCTAAGATGTGTTGCCTCCAGTATATATAAATCGTAGAGATACAATTTTCACTACAGTTCTTTAAACGGAGAAACATGTCAACTTTATCAATTATCTAATAAATAATATCTTTTACCTATATAGATCAAGGGCGTACATACGTTCTCACATATCATTGTAGCCTTGGTAACATAGTGCTTGTTTACTAAAAAAGAATTCATGTATGAAATGATTTTCTTCAGACAGCTTTACTGTCCATTTATCTAATCACCTTACAACCTGCCATTTTATTTTTGTTTTATCTAAACATATTATTTATCCATTCCACTAATCTTATGTCATTAATCGATGAATTGATATATTTTTCCATGACTGACGGATATCAATTGGGATAAGCTAACATTTTTGCTTTCATATTTTGCACAAACTTGATAACACGTTGTTATAAGATCATAACTAGTGCTAAATAACTTTTTTGTACCTCATGGTGATCATTTATCTTTGAATTGTGTCAGCCAACAACAAAATAAAAAAAGAAACATAACTAACTAAATACAAACTATTTTCAATGATTATTTCACAATTCATAATCAAATATAAGTATCATTTTTCTTCTGATCATCATATAACTATTCGGTTATGGAGTCAAATCATTTTCCTTTGTCCATTTTAAAAATACATTTCGCCATACACAAATGTCCGAGATTTATTTGCTTTATTATTGTAATTGTTAACTACAGTGTACAAAAGTTTTTTTTTTTGAAAATGTGAAACGATATATATATATATATATATATATATATATATATATATATATATTAAACTATTGCGGATACTATGGTTGTGATATCCTTATATCTTAAGTAAAATAAGAAAGTTTCATGTGAATTTATTGTATGATAACTTTCATAATCATATTCATTTTAATGGTTTAACAGTCAGCAATACAAATGTTGAGTAAGAACTAAGGCTGAATTTCCATTAATAATTAATCTGACAATTGATCCAAATCGATTGTTGTAATGTTTCAGGATGTAACTTTAAAATCGTGATCGCTTAAAAACAATAAAAAGATGTGTTTAACATTCAGTTTTCTAGCAAGAAGTAATATGTAATACTTGTTCTATAACTAGTTATCAACTATATTCTATGGCTAAATTTTAAAATCTAGACTTTAATCCCTGATCCAGATTCCCAGTTATCAAATCCTTTAAATTGGGCAATAATTGACATAATTAAGAATATATGCTATGGTTCATGCATCCTTCTGCATTAAAATTGTCTAAATTTTCAAACGAACTTTATGGTATATGTCGTAAACTCATCAATCCTTTACTGTGTAGTGAAGATAATAGTCAATATCTACAGTTTTAAAATTTATAAAGAACATATAGAATTAATTATATCACCCCGGAAAAAAGGAAATATGATAACTGAACTTGAAAGATATATCTATATATTTCAACTGAAATTTCACTATTAATTTTCAAATCATTCAACTTTTCTTGTCCTGTTCTTATTCTTTCTCTCGTTCTATAGGTTAAATTAAACGGGGAGGACGTTTGTGGTCAAGATCATCTTGTACCATTGAATGAAGCGTTTGCTTTATCAATGCAAGGAAAAGTTGATATATTATCCCTTGAATTTAAAGACATGTATTATGATGAAGAGGAAATGAATAATAATACAAACATGTCTTCTGCTAACAATAACAGTAATAGCATTAGAATGGATGATGCTCAAGCAGGCTTTGTACGTGTCAATGAGTTAAGACAAAGTTCCATACGCAGGAATGATCCGCCAGTAATGGTACCAACAAGAACAGGTTCCAAATTGGAGAAACAATCAATAAAAAGTAAAGATAGTAATCTAGAAGTTACTGCTTGGAAAACGTCAAATGATTTATCTAAAGCATATTTAGACGTTGATTACAAAGTATCTACATTAGATCGAAATTCTGCAGCCCATTCATATCGTAATAGTATTGATTTTAGTCACAATTCAGACTCAAGAATCTCTGGAACATTACCACCTCTAGGCAAGTCAGCTAATGACAGAGTATCAGATTACGTAATGGGAAGTCGAGGTAACCTTAATACGAATGATACGTCACATATAAAATCGAAAACATCTATTTTTGGTTCTCGAAAATCTGCTACCTTAAGTAATAGTAAAATTGAACAACGTTTTAACGAAGGCAGAAGTCAGACAGATGCAGGCGATTTACACCATGGAAGCTATTCTGTATTGGATGACGAAGATCACATAGGATCTCAACTTTCTGCTACAACATCAACACCTAACTTGCAAGACAAACATAAGAAAAAACGATTCAGTTTACTTGGAAAGAACAGAAAATCAACAGGCTCTGAGTCAGATGTACGTAATGACTCTAAGAAATCCAAAGGATCTACTCCAGACATAAGGTCGAAAGATGGCGAAGGCGAGAAAAAGAAGAAGGGTTTACATTTAAAAAATCCTTTTAAACGTTCGAAAACTAAAGGTACAGTCAGTATGACCATAGCTAGATTAGTCAAATAAAGTTACTGTGGATGAAGGGAATTTCACAGTGTTAATACGTACTATCGACTATTATCTCAGCTTTATCGCTCAATCCTTCTTCTCTAACTAACTTATAATATATACCAATTAAATAAGTACATTCCACATTTGATAAAGCAATAAAAAACATGTAAAAGTCATTAGAATGACAATTAGCATAAAATTGTCTTGTCAATTTGCCAAACACTGACAATAAATTTGGCTTACTTCAGATGAAAACTAGACGAATAAAGAGTAAATTATGATTATAACTAACTGAGAGCATTGCTAAACTATCTGATGGGAGCAACATTTAGAAGCTAATGTGTGTAACTAGAGTTTTCTGAATATTTCCAACGTCGAAACATTTCCCGAATAAGGTTTTTTCTCTGTTCATGAAGCGTATAGCAGCTGATATAAGATCCCATTTCAACTGGTTTTTAATAAAATGTGCATACGTTTGTTGTGAAAAGACCCGAGTACTATTTGTCTTCAATGGAGTCACAGTTTTGTTTTCTTGATCTCTCTAAAGTGTTTGAAAGTTCGAAAAAGGGGTTATTAGCTAACATATCCGTTCACAGAACAGTGTAGTTGAAAACATCAGTTTTAATTCGATTCTTCACCATACAATCATTTATAGGTTATACGGTTTAGTCGATCTCATGATTTTTAATATTATTCGTTCATCGAGATTTAAATTTAATCATTTCAGTAGTTTGATATGCTATAAAAATCCGATCCCTTTTTGTAATAAACACCATGATTTTTGTACAAACCATTCTTAGTGGTACAAACATCTTTATTTAGAAAATCCAGTTATTATCCATAGTAGTTTCTAGCCAATTAATTTTCAGGGGCAACTGTTAATTAAACAGATAACCTGATTCATCACAGTGGCAAATCTGGAATTCTGTATGTTTTTTAATGTAAATGTACTAAGTATAAGGTTTATAAATACATGTTTCCAGCACGAAACCATTATTCTTAGCTTTCTCCACTCAGTTTATTCTAGGTCAGATAAATGAAACGGATTTAAGGTTTTAAAATTTTGTACCTTTGAATTATAATACTAAATTTTCTGAAATCTACTAGCTTGATAATAATAATATCCCTAATGTTGTCTAACCCCTAGGAGGATTACTAAAGTCCTTATGAGAAGCTGTGATTAATAGGGTTTAACTATAGGGATGGAAAGACAATATGAAGATATCATCAACCATGTAGTGATTTACGTTGAAAATGTAGACCACTAAATTGTGACATGGTAGCATGAATATGACATATTATAAAATCAGTAGATCTTGGCTTTAATCTTGTTTCAGGTCATGTGTGAGAAATTTTGAGGAGTCCTAAACTATACCACACTCATTTTCGAATGATACTGATATGGGTTCACTAAAAAAATCGAAATTAAATTATTCAGTCTAACAGAAGAAATATAACTACCAATGTAGGTATCATTACCAAGGTTTGAATTGATGATTTCAAATAGATTGAGCATTGTGTAGATTGTTATAAGTAAAAATAATGTATTTGTAATATGCCAACGAGTAGAAAAATTGTATTTCTGACGTTTCGTGACTTAATGTAAGCCAGTTCTTCAGAGTAAATAAATAACCGACATTAAATTAACACAAGTTTAATGTCGGTTATTTATTTACTCTGAAGAACTGGCTTACATTAAGTCACGAAACGTCAGAAATACAATTTTTCTACTCGTTGTCATATTACAAATACATTATTTTTACTTATAACAATCTACACAATGTTCAATCTATTTGAAATTATCAAATCCAACCTTGGTATAGATATCTATGTTTGAAACAATCTTGAATTAACTAGTATAAGCTGTTAACCATTAACTAAACAAATAGAGGACAATTCCTATCAAATATATTTAATTGTTCATTCAGAACACTTCTTTGTAAGAATCAGATTATTTTTTATGGTAATTTTGTATAAGTTTTTTTAGGACCTAAACAATCATTGGAGAATAAATAAAACGTTGGGTAAAAATACTGTAGGTTCCTTTCCTTGAACATTTTAATTTTAAACCAATATTAAATCTGTAAAAACGTAAATTATTTAAGTCTACTTTTGAGAAATAAAGTATGATGGCTATTGAAATTTTGTTCTGAAAATTTTGTTCAGTACAATTCATTGTTGTCAACTGACCATTTTTCATGTTTTGACGATTTCAGATCTAACACCTTCATCAGATCTTGCTTTTACTAGGAGCACTATTAATCCGGCAATTAATGTAGCTGTCACTGAACGATTACCGAAAGAAATGTCTAAAAAACCAGCACCTGAAATTGCGGCTTATCTTCATAAGTCCAATCCATCGGCTGAATTTGATACACTCAATTTAACTGGTCGTGAAACACTGTGTGAAGATACTCATTTTGCACCTTTTGATAGGAAACATTATGATGGATATGAAAATGTTGGTGGTACTTATGATCCATTCAAACACAAGACGTTGGGTGACCCAAGAAAATCCATTGAGATTTCATCTCTAAGTGATTTGCACTCACAAGGTAAACTTAAAGGACCAGCTCCAGAATTAGCAGCTTTAATTCACTCGAGGCATCCTACTTCAAATCTAGAAGATATAACGATTGCTCAAGGTTCAGGCTCACATATAAGACCATTCACACCAACAGACCAATCACCGAAGCCACCAAGACATCATAATGAATCTCTCTCTGATATTGCAAATTTAAAATTAAAAGGTACAGCTCCTGAAATAGCGGCGATAATACACTCAAGAACTAAAAGTCCTAACCATGAAGATATAACTCTTACTCAGAGCTGTGGTCAAAACTTCGTTCCGTATCCTACGGTAGATACGTCAGGAAAAAAACCTTTTAAGCCGAGTGGAAGTGCATCAGAGATAGCTGCCGATATACACAAAAATAATTTAGCAGACCATCTACCTTATGCAGATTATACCTTAACTGGTACTAATAACAATGAAATACAAGGAATAAAATATGGACTAAAAGAAAAAGTGCAATCTTCACGTAAAGCTCTTTCTTTGAGTGAACATATATCAGATGGTGAGGAAACAGAGAGTGGAGGCAGTGAAGTGTATACTGACAATGAATGTTACTTAGAAGTAGGTAAAAGTGAATATTATTTTGATCGTAAACGTTCCCTGAGAAATTATCGTTCTAAACGATCGACGAAATTGGAACGTGAAGCTAGACGTAATATGGGGTTAAATAGAAATGACAGTCAAGAATCAGTTAGTAGCAGTATCTCATCGCTTAAACCAACTGATCGAAAATTGACCCCAAAATATAGAAAACGTCCAGGTACTAAAAAGGAAGAAGTTTCATCTTGGTTGAACAGCTCTAATTCACGTAAGGAGATTTTTTCCACTTCCTATTTACCCTTAAGTTCATGTAACACTAATCTTTGTGAAATATTTTCAATAATAAAAACTATCATTTAGACTTCTGAATAAGTTATAAGCTGCGAAACTCTGAGGGTTATTTATATTGAAACGTAATATCCAAGGTACCAATAACCTATATGTAGAATAATTAATAAATAAATGTACCTGTATCCGATGATTTTTGCTGCTTTTTCTAAGGATCAAACCATACCTTTTAAGCTATTCAGTATCTAACTACTGCCACAGGTTCACTGACTGTAAGGGTTGGAATTTTCACTATTTTAAATGAAAATTGCATATTGAAATAATAACTGTAGAAGTTGTAGATTTATACATAAACTAATTAAAATCTAGTAAAAAAGAGGTACTTTTATCCAGTTTCTGCTTCGTTAGAGAAATTATGGCTTCTATGAAGCAGTCAAAAACCGATTATTTTAAGAGTAATTATCCTTTCCGATTATACGGTTTAGTTATCCGAATGATCTGTTTGAATGTACATGTGAAGATACGAGCAAAATAATACCAAGTGAATTTAATTTCAACCCATTGTACAAGCGAACGACTGTCATGACTCAGTAGCTAAGTGGATAATGCGATAGTGTTTGGAGCGAATAGAACTGAGTTCGAGTCCCAGAGTGAACATCAACTCTGCGATGCAAGTACATCTAGCTGACAAGTCCCAAATAGGAAGAAACGCACATCTTGGATTCTACTGATACCAGTATCCATCTTCGCTTGTACATGCTTTAGTTTCAAAAATCACAGATATTGGAAACTAAAGTACGAGGTGTTTTACCTACCGCTTTTTATCTTCCATAGAAAAGGTTTATAAATCGACCAATGTCGTACGTTAGTAATAGTCATATAGTACATGTTGAATGTACTAAATACTTATGCGGTTAATATTTCATCATTTTAACTTCACAGTTATATTAGGACTAAGCTGTGTCAATGTTTTTGAAGCAGTTAAATACAAATATTTGTAAACCTACATCTTTTGTAACAGAGCTACATTGGAGATAATAATTGTCACGTTTCTTGCCTTCAATAACCAAGTTGTCTAACACATTGTTCATCACTAAGTACTTTGAAAGGCTTCTTTAAAGTGGTATATAGATATATTACAGAAAAAGTATGTACTTTATGTACGTAAAAATATCAAAAGACAATGACAACCGATTTATATATTATTGATGTTTATCATTTGTACAACAAGTAATCTTCACAATTAAATTAAATTAAATTTTACCAATCTTAGTAAGACTACACAGGTATATACAACACTAATTTTCTTTACATTTCTTGTAGCCTATAATCCAATCCGTATAGATGGGAATGTATATCCGAGTTATACATCAAATGTTTACGCTTCAGCTCCTATCATTCATAAACCTTTAATTCAAAACTATTTATTAAAAGATATTATTCAGGTTAGTCTACTAAAATAATTTAACATTAATTATAAACATGAGTCAATTAAAGCTACACCACCGTGGAAAACCTGCAAGCACTGGATGGCCATTTCGTCATATTGTGAGACTTCTGGGACTCCCGCCTCGCGAGTTTTGAACCCAGAACATATCAGTCTCGCGCGTGAGAGCTTAACCACTAGACCACCGAGCCGGCATCCAACAGTGTTAATGTCTAACTTCAACCAATCCAGTGGTCTAGTGGTTAAGCGCTTGCGCATAAAACTGATAGGCCCTGGGTTCGAAACTCGTTAGGCGGGATCGTGGATGAGCACCACAGTGGAGTCTCACAATAGGACGAAACGGCCGCCCAGTGCTTCCATGTTTTCCATGGTGGTCTAGCTTCACTTGGCTCATAATCTCAACCATTGGAGTTACTATAATATCCACAAAAAACCCTTCTGATAATAATTATAATCATTTAAAATGATCGAGTATAGTGACATGAATAGTTTATTTTAAAAAATATTTCTAAGAAAATTCATCAAAGAATGTATTACAACAATAATCTTAATAAAGTTATCTAACATGTATAGTAATTAATGAATTAAGCATTATAAATAAAATACCGTTGTTGTTTTATCTTAATTAGTCTACATAGTGTCCTAATGTGTTACAGTTTCTCATCTCAGATCTTTATTAACCCAGATTATATTCTTCTATGATAATGTTTTTCTTATTATTATTTGGCGTGTTGGTCATAATTTTTAGAAAAATTAAATTACATTTAATTTGAGATTTTTATTTGATATAGATAGAATTACCGTTTTTGTATATGAACTACATTGTGGGTCAATTTGAACTTCATATCTTACTTCATATATATATATATATATATATATATATATATATATATCAAACCTTCATTTTGCTAAATCATTATATATGTACATTATTGTTTATTAAGTAATTTTGTATTATATTGAAGGATTAGCATTAACAGTTCAGCTAAAATGAATTTAAAAGCATATCAGTTTTCAGACACAAATCTAGTCGAAAAATGTTCCAATATAATAATGTTTGTTATATTAGATAGAATTATATCGTACCGCTTATAATTGTTTTTCGTACTTACAAAAATTTATTATATAACTCATTTTGGTTGATTACATAATACAAATGGTAGTGAGTCAATGGGTTTTTTTTTCATAAATACAACATAATTCAATTCATTTATGATGTTAATTCATATAATATTGATTTTTAAATACTTTTGGCAAAGAAATAGTTTACTATGAATCTATCAACGTTTTATGATAACCAATGCAACACTATAGTAGTTTCATCAGGAAAGTAATACACATATACATTTTTGAAATGTTTTACTTTAATGTATGATAAAAAGGTTTATTTTTTCATCTTTGTGATTAGAATCATGCTTTTATTTTAACTCATTGTTTTATTCAAGTCAATAAAATGTGACATCAGTATGGATTTACCACATCCTCTAACAATTGGACGAAGTGCATTAATTTATGGTCATTTCAAGTACAATTCAGCTGTACGCCAATCCTGTTTAATAAAACTTGAGTTTAACACCTGTGAAGAAGCTAATGAATGTGAAACACTTTATCTTCGATTATGGTCTGATGGTGGTCTAGATATTTTGAATAGCCAATCTATTAATAGCAAAGTTCCATACAATTCTTCAAATGATATTCAATATTTAACACTAAAAGATAATAAAGTTTGCAATAATGATAAGCAACAAGTAAATTTCACCCTGAAATTCATATCTCAAAGCTTCTATACTGCTGTAAGTTTTAGTTTAATCATATTCTTTATCATTTTTGCATTTCTGATAAACTAATTGACTTGTGACATTCCGTTTTTTCAATAACTATAAAAGAAAACATCTACTGATAAATTATTGAATATCAAATTCTAATTCACCTAGTTCAGTTACGCAAGCGGAATGAAATCTAGTTAGTTATGTCATTTTTTTATTACAACTGCAGTAAATGAGCCGAATTACAATTACAAATGATAAAGATTTGTGATTTCTTTGAAAATACCTTGTAGTATAAAGTGGTACGCCAAAAATACAAGTATATGAATTTACAAAAAGAATAATGGATTCAATTAGTTGATATATAATATGAAACAATTAAGATGTTATAAAATATGGTTTCTTGCATATTATGAGTGTTTGTATGACCAAATAGGTCCAAGATAAATCCTCAGTTTTATATAGGAGAATCATTATCTCCACATATGTATGAGCAGGTTTATATGGACCTGATGAGTTAAAAACAGTAAAAAGAGTGAGCACCAAATGTTGTGAGTAGCTTTTGTATTATATTTAATGATTATCAATGTGACAAATATATTTACAAGTAGAAGCTAATTTGACAATTCAAACAACATTTTACAATAAACAAGGAGAACCGTACAAATTCAATGGAATTTTGAAGGATGTGAATAATAACAAAGATTATTTACAAATTGGGTCCGAATTAACCATCTCCGCACAGCTTCCCTTCAGAGTGTCCAAAGGGACCACTGATATAAATTAAGTGAAGAACATGCATATATGATATATAATGCAGTCTAACGTTGTTTTAAGTAAAAACAATAGGCTATATATATCTAGACACGTTGGATTGATTTATATTTTTAATATTATGTGAGATGTTTATTCAAACTGAATGTCAATAGATGTTCGACAACTGATGTATGAGTGTACATCTAGCTAGAAAAAGCTTGACATTTTTGTAAAATTAGGACTAGTTAGGGAAATAAGTATAAATTCCATATTTATTGTTATCCTGAATCAGGTTATATGAGTAGGAGTTGAAGGAGCATTACTATTGACTCCTGGCTGTGAAGATACAAAGGATGAAACTTGCATATTCATACTAACATCATTATCCTCCTGTCGATTGTCAAAGATATCAGGTTTCAGTTTATACATGTAGACGATTTAATTGTTACCGCTTTTATAAATATGGAGGGATTTTACCTTACGTTCTATTACTCGGTGAGGATGTTCATACAGCTATTTTAGCGCCTGGTAAAAATAGATTTGCATGTACTTAGGTGTCAGATAATTTGTTTGCTACGAGTATATGTGCATGGGGAACTGGCTTCAATTATTTCCTTATTTGTAGTGACAGTTAGGAAAATCCTGTTGAGTCGCCATTCAGTTTATCATTCTCGTTAAGTAGTTGTCTGGGTCAAATTAGAGTTGTGCTATACATCAATTCAGCTGTCGAACACTATATATTTTTGTTAATACTAAATCAGATTCTCAAAGGAGCAAGCCGCAGTACATCACTGCATTTTATTGTATTCACCTGTGGCACAAACGAGTTTTTTAATTGGTGATTTAATCTTTTCACTAAACTGTTCATGTTAGTCTGTTTTAGTGGTATAATGTACTCCAAGAAGTCAACTTTAATCACGGAATAAAGCTACGAACTTTAGTTCATAGTTATCTTAGATAGAACACTGAATTCAGAAATTAAACAGTCACAAAATACATAAGCGTTTGTCTCTGCCAAGATACCGTTAGTGAGGAGTACTACTGCCTATATATTGAATCACTTCATTGCTATACATATATCTTTAGACGACTATCTTATAATGATAAATTTATAAAACACTGAGAGCGGCTGAAAATTATGTGACTTACTTTAATTATTAAATAAACAGATCATGAAAATCATTTTCTTTTAGCTTGAAAGTAATGGAATTACCATGTATTTAGTGATTTTACTTAACTTATGAATCCGTAATCATTTTCCAAACCTTACATATTTATCACAATGTGTAACAACGTAAATTACGTTTCCTTATAAATTTTATACCACGTAATCTCTAAATATAAGCATCAACTACAAAGTTATAATAAAGGTTGACAACTACTATCTTTACAAATGTGCATAATAAATCAAAAGTTCATATATAAATACTGATTAGTTGAGCAGTATCATATTAGTTATGTGACATATATTGTTACTTAGACAGTTAATACAGCATAATTATGTAGGCAAGTGAATCAATTACAGAATTCAGTTGATTTAGTGGCACAGATACATTTAACCTTCAAGTATTCTCTAACAAAAAAAAATACAGATCAACCATAATAAATCATTTGGTAGGAACATTTTTTTAAAATTTTCTCATTATTTTTTTTCAGACCTATAGATGACGTCAAAATATGTTTTTATCAATTCAATAGTTTAATTCAATCTTTTATTAAAATCATAATATTTAATAGTTGATCAACTACAAAACATAAATGGCTAATATCATATTGATATGCATGAGATGTAATTCTGTAAAAAAAATAACACTCTGGTTGCCAACTATGTGACCTAGAGAAAAATGTAATCATGTATACATAATTTTAAAAAATACTATAGATTTTACTCAACTGATTGAATAGATTTTGTAATTTTGTTGAAGACAAAAGAAACATTGACTCAGTTTACACAGTTTCTTTTTTATCTTCAATTGGTAATTTGTTGTGGAATAACTATTATCATCGTTTACACTTCATATTCCTTATGTTGTAAATTTTAAGAGAACATATAGTTAGTCATTCTTAATTATTTCTTAATAGATTGGTAAAATGTTGTAAGATTGTGATTTACTTGTAACACATTATATTTGTATTTATTTAATGTACTGTTTAGATTACTTCAAATGATCTGTTTACATTAATTTTGAAAAATCAATTCCTGAAATCTAATAATTATCACTTGACATCATTTAAACTTGAAGATTCAACAAATGCCAAGTTGGATAAATTTTTTATGCCAAGGAATTTAGTAAGTTTTTTTTTCTTTTTAATAAAAATATTATACTGTACAACTTGTTACCTTAGTTGATTATTCAATTGTATTAAGTTAGTAATCAAAAATGAGTTGAGTTTTATAGAAGTGTGGATATATTGTTCAAAACTAAAACTCTCAGTTTTATGGATATTTAACAAAATGTTTCATTTTCATACAAATCAGTATTTCTTGATTTGTATCTACGCGTAGAATTTAAATAAGGCATCACTTGTCATTTGACAACCATTTCAAATAAATGTCCTTTATTCATTTGTTTAATTAGCAAATTCAGTCTTTATTTAAGCCAAATAGATCAAAGAACAGGCTTTGATATGTACATTTTAGATAATGTACAACAAATCTTAAGAAGATAAAATCTTTCCTATTAATATATAAGTTTTTAGTTGAATAAATATCGTGCATTATGGTTTTACTAAACTATTACCCAACTATCGACATAAATCAATAAGGGCACGTACATTTTTCCAATATTTCTAAAACTAATATTTTTATGATTAAACATCAGTATATTCGAACTTGCAATGGTTAATACTGATCAGAGATAAATTCTGAATAGGAAAGCATTACCTTTCTGGAATACAGTTGTATCGTGGCTCCGATTTAATAATATTCACTTTATAACTACTTAATTTACAATGTAATGTACAAATATAAAGTACTCTAGCAAGCTACTTGTTTTAATGACATAATGTCATAATTTATTATCACAAAAAGGAAGTTTTTAATTACTGTTGTTCTAATAATGCAATTGGCGCTACTAATAGCTTAAATGAGCTATGAACTCAGATTATCGTCTTGCCAATCATGGGAAGAAACTGAATCAGCAAATGAGTAAGACTGACAAAACTACTTGAGCATTATCACTAAGATTGTATAGTCTGAAACTCCCACTATCAAACTATTATTATACATGAATTCAAAAATTAGAAAAATACTTTGTTGTACATAAGTAACATATTATGACACAAAATAAAAATAGTTGTGCTAAACGCATATTTTTTGAAACATAAATGGAATTAATCTTTTGTAATGAAGAATATTGTATGAAGTGAGATATGTTCACTCATTTGATACCACTGGTACAACTATTTAATTTTCTTTAAGGTGTAGCGTGAAAATCAACTCTGAAAGACAGGTACATTCGCCTAGCGGGTCCCAAAATAGGACGAAACGAGAGTCGTTAATTAACACACTTACCACAATCAAATTATCCTAAAACTTGCAAGACAAGCCTATTGGGAGGCAATTCGATTAGAATGTACTTGTTCAAGGGAAGATTGAGAGAATGTCTGGCCTGAAGGTCAACGACAAGATAAATCAAACCTTTACAATAAACATATCGTAGGTAATTATTGTCAGAGTTTAAATCATAGGCTGATATTAGCTAAACCACCACTTGTAGACTCAGAGTAGTGTACTGCCGTTTTGCCATAACGCGATATCCCTCAGAAGTGGATATCTATGATCCTGCATGTGCGAGTCGAGCTCAGCAACTTTGGTTTCGCGTGTGGACGCATTACCTCTAGATCACTGAGACGACATTCAGTATTGGATATCTACGATATTTTGTGACTATCATCGATTGCCTGTGGTGATTAACTGTCTCAAACTCAATGTTCACCTATAGTTGTAAGGATATATCGAAACAAATTTCTAGATATAACTAAGCGTTTATAGTCTCATTTAATAAGAAATCCTCACCAGGTGAGTATAATTTATTCAGTTCAACTTGTTAAACGTGTATATGACTAGAACAAGTATGGCTGTAACATGAGTTTTATGAGGGCTTTTATCATTGAAAATAGTGGTAATATAACGGTTATTGTAAAAACAATCAGTGGGTTTCTAAGAAATCACAGTAGTACGCTTGAATCCACTCTGTGATATTGTATCAGATATCTGAGTTTGTAACAAGTTCAGACTTACAGAATAATAAATTATGTAATGTTCGTTATAAATCATAATATTAAATACTAAAAATGCTTAAACATTCATCAAATAGTGATTTTTATGGTTACCTTAAGTATATTACCTTAAACAAGTTACCTGAACCGGAATTAATTAATTCTTATTGTTTTAATGTGAATAAAAGCATGCCACCTATGTAAAATTTATATGTGTACTTTAGTCTTTCACTTTTTAAATTTACATTATTGCCTATAAAATTGATCATAAGACAGTTGTGATAATTCATATAATGAATACTAGCTTTGTGACATTTTCCACTTAAAGTGATCATGTGATACAGAAAAAAATGGTTCTCAGTAGTTGTACATAAGTTAATGCATACTCTGTTAACTATTCATATCAACTGATATCATTACCAGGTTATGGTTGGTGATTTGAACCTGAAAGATTTTGTGAATTTTCTGAGGAATATATCTATCTATACAAAGAGGTAAAAACAAAATTGAAATGAATAAAAGTTAGTCAAATGAGTTAATTATAATGTATTGTTAAAAGATAGCAACTGAACAATCATTATTATGTAATTCTATGTTGGTCATTTTTAGGATTTCTATAAAACATATGAGACACAATCTATCATGGATCACAGTGTAAAGTGATTGGTAGATTGTCCCAAACAGAAAATAAGTCGAAATTAAAGAAATAAATGACTAATTTAAAGTTTACCGATTTTCGAACAGAATTGCAGAAGTGCCTTTGAATTCTTTTGATTTCAACTTAAAATTAATGACATTTTCGTCTTCAGTTTACGCAGTATTATTAACATGCTCGGAAACTATTGAGTTTCCGATTGCAATATGTCAATAATATCGGATTCATCTGCTTAGAATTAGATAAAAAAGTACTGTTTTTTGTATGTAGTTATTTTATTAACCAAATTCAGTTAAAGGAGCTTGTGTGTAAAACTTTGTATTTGATAACAATGCACAGTTTCATTTTATAAATTATTTCGACATTGATATTGGCAGGTCTTGAAAATGTGGATCATTAAATTGAGACTCAATGGTTTAAAGATATCCTATTATATACCATATGTAAGATAATTTACTCGTCATACTGAACTAGGTAGAGATTTATACTCAGACTTACTTAATTTTCAATAATCTACTGGCCATCGCTCATATATGATAAAGACTTTCAGATATCCTATCTCAACACTTATCTGTTTTCATCGCACTTATGGCTTTTTGTACCACTTAATTTATACCTTTGTTGTCATAGTACAACTTTGAGATAATTTATTGGAGTTTATATCAAATTAAGTTTTATACAATCCTACTATAAAATAGATATCCTAAAGCCTGAAACTAAACCAATAGTAAATAACTGAATGATTGAGCTACAGTCGAGAATTCACTTTAAAAGTTAACACGATACTACCATACTTTTTGTATAAGACGTATTAGAGGGAATACGACTGTGAATAAATTAATATGGACGAGGAAACTATAAAAAATGGTTGATACTTAAAAACGACAAAACTCTAACTAAAATTTATTTTCACATTAGTTAACTGTTAGCTGACACATCTATTCTTATTCATGATCTAGTTATAACAAAAATTTGATTTGTATCAAACATAGTGACTTTTCCCATTTTTATGTTATTAATATGAGCATGATAGGTATGGAAACTTGACTGATAACTTTTATGTAATGAAAAAATAATCTTGTTCAATCAGCAGATGGATAAAAATAGAGGGAATATATGCATTTGGAAATTTATGTGGGATTTTAAATGATCTGCTTATTCAAAAGTCAGGAGGCGTTTATTACAATGTTCTATTCTATCCTAATAATATAATCATGTTAATATCCTTAGTCAAGTATTATTTAGTAGAGATTAAACAAACGTTAAACTTTGATAATAATTCGAATTCATAGTCTAGAAGTAATGCATTGGTTTAAATGAATATGAAGTAATTTCGTAAAACAATAGGGGAATTACGTAATAATATATTCCTGTTATTTCGAAAAGGATAATGAACTGGAGAAAAAAATACTAAATATAGGAAGACAAGAATTTTACGTTGAAATAAGTTATGTAACAAATCAATAAGAACAAAATTTTGTATATAATCTTCCATCAGTATTTAGGAACATCACAAAATGGTTTTGATGGAGTTTTGTTCTCTGACTTGGATGGTTTGGTCATGGAGCTTTCATCGTTCTTCTGAACGACATCATCAACACAAAATTCAGACAGAAGTGAAGCGTTCGAATTTCTCCATAGTGTTTCACAGCTTGTCCCGTACACCTCGATGTTGATTGGTTGTTGTTGACCTTAAATTTGTCATTGTTTACTTCTTTGTTTTGGTTGTGTCTCCCATTGGTTTGGTTTTTCTTCCTATGTTTGAGCATAATTTTCCTGATTGGTTGATAAATTGGATCGATTTAAATGTTTACTGATTGCTAATTGACCTGAGTGGCAGGCTTCTAAAAATTCTTTGATGTTTTTTGGAATTTCCTCTACCAAAGATTTCCACATTTTTCCAGTCAAATGAGTGTCCGCAGTTGTCCACGTTTATTGATATAAGTGAGGAAATGTCATGGCATTTGATTGCTAATTGATGTTCATGCAGGCAAAGGTGAAGAGGGCGTCCGCTTTGTCCGATGTAGTGTTTTTCACAGTTGGCACAATTTATTTTGTAGAGGATGTTTGATTCGTCTTTTTTGTCATTTCTTCCTTTGATCTCCATAGGATTGATTGTAGTGATTTTGTCGGTTTGTGTGCCACACCTCTTCCGAAGTTTTTCAGCAGTCTCGTTGCGGTTTCTGATATGCCTTTTATGTATGGTAGGACGATCCTTTTGTTGATTCCTGTGCTTGAAATGGATTCTGTAGATGCGTGCGGCTGATATTTTTTGATGAAGTTGATTGGGTAGTCGTATTTTGAAATACGTCCTTTGGGTATTTCTCTTCATTTTTCCGTGCTGCCAAGGTGCTGCATTTTGTCCTCGCCCTCTTGATCAAAGTGTGTACGCAGTTGATTTTGTGAGCTCCTGGGTTGTTGCTATTGTATATAAGAATTTGATCTGCTATATTATTACTACTTTAAAAAGTTATCTTCATTTTAGATTCAGTATTGTATGCTGAGAGTAGGGTAATTCAACAAGATCAAAGTAATTTGATTTCAGTAAGATTATTTGCCTATAGTAACGTCGCTGACATTTAAGAGAATATGCTCAATGAACCTAGTCAGAGTTTATTTGGATAAACGGAAAAAATATATGTAAGATCATTCAAGAACAAATCACTTTATCATTAAATCCTCATGATAAATATTTACAAAGTTTATATTTGATAAATTTCATCAATTCTAATAACCAGAAGGGATTGTGTGGAGATTTTAGAAATTTCACTGGTTGAAATCATGAGTCAATTGAAGCTAGACTACCACGGAAAACATGGAAGCACTGGACGGCCGTTTCGTCCTAGTATGGGACTCCTCAGCAGTGCTCATCCACGATCCAGCTCCAGCGCTTCCAGGTTTTCCATGGTGGTCTAGCTTCAATCGACTCATGATTTCAACCAGTGAAAATTCTAATAACCCTAGAAATAGCTCTACTACTTTATTTTCAAGGTCGATGTTATCCAATTTACATAAAAATCATAATGTGTTTTTAATTTTATGTGCACTCATTTAATACACCTTTCTAATTCATTGTTCATCATTAAATATGAATGCATAAATTAACTAGAATTAATTCATTTAATCACATAGTAGTCTTTATTTAAGCGTTAAACTATTGATATCTATTACTATTAAAGAAATAAAAGCATATCGATGTCTCTTTAAAGATATCTAATTAAGAAGAAAACACCTACTATTGAATGAATTTAAGTGGATTTTCACTATTCAGCTATTATGTGTAGTTAGAGTATTGACAACAAATGTCATAAATGTTAAAGAATGGTAAAATTGTTTAATATATAGGATAGAATATATCTGAATTTAAATGTCGTTTGGAATATTTATAATTTAACAATATGAGTTCATTATATTCTTTGAATTTAATGTTTTTAAACTGTTCAAGTAGTAAGAATATTGATGAAAAAAGTCAAATACTTTGAATTAAGTTTATTTATATCATGAAGTCGTTAATGCGTTATATGTAGATACATCATTTATACATAATAAACTTGAGTTGATCTCTTGTAACAAGGTTAAACTTGTCCATTGTAAAGCACGATTGTAAGTTAAGTTTTATGTCAGCTACTGACATGTTAATTGACTGTAATTACGATTACCATAGCAACATTATAAAACGTTCTAGATCACGTTTCAATCTACTAGCAAAGCAATGTTTAAATAAAGTCATGCTAAACTTTCATTCCTAGTAGGAATGAAAACTTTTTAGAGTAAAAAATGAAATACGGTTATCATTCACTCCCTACAAGTCACAAACGCATTTTAAGTTCAGTGAAAGGAACTTTTTATTAAGACATTTTTTATCAATATTTTTTTTGTTTATTCCCATATAGTGTTTACCACTTATTCTTCATATGAAAGATGAGTCCAGTCAAACAAACACATTAAATCTTTTGACAAAACTAACTGCTGATACCAAAAGGTAAGTCTTTTAGATATTTTAAGGTGTTTATAATTATAGTTACATATTAGTTTCTAATTCTAAGAAAATGTTAAGTTATGTATATCTGCATGTACACTAATGGCGTCCACATTATCAAGTGCATTGTTAATAACTTAACGTAGTACAGAAAGATTAAAAAAGAGTGACAATACATGAACCCGGTTTTAATCACAATGAATAATTCAGTGCTGTAATTGAAGTAGTGGAAAAATGAAGATATTAACTAGCAGTTGATATTTTATTATAAGCGATAGTATACTTTCTGTTAATTATCAATAAAGTTGATTAGATTATTTATTTATAGTATTTGGTTTCAATCACAGCATAACAGAATTAGTTATGAATTCACTTCACATTGTTTACTTGAATCTTCCCATTGATGTTTAGGACTGCAATCGATCAGTATCTTGTAGACATATGTGCTTACTCTACGTATTGTCTCGATATTGCCTTCATTCACAAGCATGATAAGCAAAGATGAATAGTGGTAACAGTGGGATCTACGACGCGTGTTTCGTTCTATTTGGGACTCGTCACCTGGATGTACCTGCATCGCAGAGTTGATTTTCATTCTGTAAATTAAGGCAATATCAAGGCAATACGCACAGTAAGCGCATATGTCTATAAGGGACTGATCAATTGCAGTCCTAAACATCAATGGGAAGATTCAAGTGAACAATACGAAGTGAATTTAAACTTCACCTCATTGCACAAGCAAGTGGCTATCAGGCTCAGTAGCGAAGTGGACAATGCGATGGCATTTGAAGTGAATGGTATTGATTTCGAGTCTTGGAATGAACATCAACTCTGCAATGTACGTACATCCATCTGACGAGTCCCAGATAGGACGAAACGCGCATTCTAGATTCCCCTGCTGTTCACTATCCACCTTTGCTTACAAATAGTTATGGTTATGAATCACCAGTATGGGCATTAAATGTACTTGTTTAAATTCTAAAATAAGTTTATATAAGGTGTTTATGGTATAAACATTTTACTTGGCCTATTATTAATAGATATCTGTAATACATGACGTTTCAACGATTGAAAGTTTCCATTTTTAGTTGTTTTTTTATTTATGTTATACGATATGAAAAAATGTGCATAACTTCTGTTTGAATGTTATTTTAGAAAAACAAACTAGGGTCTGAATAAATTCATTATATTCAGATATATCTATTGTATACATGGTTAGATATATAGTAATTTTATGTATAAAATGATTTGTAATGATTCAAAAGGATAAAACTAGGATTATTAATACACTAAATGAGTGAGTTATATTTAATTTATTGTTTAGAAATTTTGCTTATAAAATAGTTTAATATATTGGCGAACTTTAATTCTCATCGAGTAAATTCAAACGACATATGTAAGAGAAGAATATTAATTTTTTAATTAAATCATCACTATTCATTTTCTAGTCAATCAATGGATAGTGCCCAACTAATTAACATATTTATGATCAGATTAGCGAGTATCTTCTTGCACGATTTGAACATTGTCATAGAAAATTCTTATTTAACTTGGATCTATTAAACTTCGTCGATAGTGTTCGTGCACTGTAAATATTTATAAGGTTCAAAACGGCGCATCTTATTTTTTCTAGTTCTACCAACTGAATTAGATCTCGTTTTTGCATATAACTGCAGGTATGGGAATTAGAACTAAAACCCTTGTTTTTGTGTCCATAAGACGTTCAAAATATCAGTGTTCATACATGTAATAGTCAACGCTATTACAATAAGTGTATTAGATACATTCGTGCTCTTTAATTTTATAAAGTAAACAAAGCTATCTTCTTTTAACTGCTTTACTAAATAGTGTATAAGCCCCAGTTTTGCCGACGAAGCCTTTTAATATTCACCCAGTGTTATTTACTTATAAAAACAATGTCGTTTTTATATCAAAAACGAAGTCTGAAAAACTGTATACCGGAATTCAATGTATGTCAAAAGTGAGATTATTTTTAAATAAATGGTTAACCAAAAAAATAGAATACACGGAAAACTAAATGAAAACAACTAATGTGAGAAATCACAAAAAAAACCGTGACATGACCACGGTAATGTAATTAGTGAAATGCTACTCCTTTGAAGTTGACAGTTTTTATTTATCTGAAAGTAGACTCCACATTGGACGATGAGAACTACGTCATTGTTTGATCTCAGGGTAGGAGAAACAAGAGTATACGAAAATTCAATTTCACACTTGGAAGAATTAAATTTTTGGGGACAGACCGTAACTTAATAACAAATGGTTAAACTGAGTATTTGCCATAGACGTAATAATATAGTAAAATTGTACTAAAATTTCTCGAATAATGTTAACGCTGAATAATTTAATGTTATATAATTACAACCTAATGAATATCGATTTGATTCTCGTAAGTTTTAATTTGAGATCGCATATCCTAAACAGTATTTTGATCTTCTTTCCATGATTAATGATAAATCTGTTACATTATATTTATTACTCATCAAAAGTTATGGAATGTATTTCATCATTTTCTCTAACTTGGAATTCCCTTGATTAGCGTAATATTTTTTATCCATGAATATAATTGTCATTGTATATTAGAGTAGTAGATTTGATAAAAAATCTCAGTGACAACAATGTTGTTGTCCTATGAGCACTATTCTAATTTGCCACTTAATTTCTTGTAATCTAAGCTTCTCTTAAAAAATCCCGGTTGATGTTCAGCAAACAGTTTTATATAGTTTACGTTTTCGAAATTATTACATTTGATAGCGTGTTGCTGCTCAGCTTCACATCCTTAAGACTATATTTTAGAGAAACAAGAGTAGCTTTCATATTAATGCGTCATGAGTTATTTTATCTCAACTGTCATTAATTCAAAGTACCACTAAATTAATAAACTTTTAGGAAAGAAAAGAGTGCTAAATGAAAGATTATATTTCGTTTTGTAATATATATATATATATATATATATATATATATATATATATATATATATATATACGTTAACATGGCAACATTAGGAGTTTTGTTTACTGCTTGCAAAAAAATAATCAGCTTTAACATCATCATCCGATCTAAGATTCAGTTTTGTTCATCTGATGTTTATTGATGCTAACTAGTGAATTAGTCTGTCAGTCAGCTACAACGTATGACCAGGCACATATTTGCATCGATCTAAGTTGCCATACCTTATTGACACAACAAGATGAACACCGGATTCATAGAAGTAGTTAATTCAGTGGTGGTAATATATAGAAGAAAGATTGTGTATAAGGAGATAGTACAGGAAGAAAGAATTACTTCCTAGAAAGAATGATTTGAAGTGATTTTAATCTCTTAGTTTAAAGGAAGACGGAGAGTGTATACACCAACGCCATTGTGATCGATTCTGAGACATGTCATCAAGAGTCTTCAACCATTGGTTACGATGGTCACGCGGACCCCAACCAGGCAGTCTGAATCTCCCAACATGGCTCAGACCAGAAGTTAGTGACTTCAAGCACTGATGCCACGTTTTGGTTTGGCCACCCCTGACTTTCTTCCAGCCATCCCTAACACTACTCAGCATTGCGCGTCGTGGTAATCGGTGTTCAGGAATACCTCTAACAGCACTCTAAGTAGTGAATAAAATTATTTGCAATTGATTCCATTTATATCTTAATCAATAAATCTACGTAACTCAGTGATTACTTAGTCTGTCATTTCATTTAACTATTGTTAATTGGTGATGCTTAGCTTGTTTTCATTTATTTATGCTAAATGGAATAACTTTTTACGATGTAAGCATATTTTTGTGTATATCTGTTTTCGCATGTGATGGAAGTAGCATTTGTTTAACTGTTCATTTGTGCATGTATCTGTAGTAAAGTGATAATATTTATGCCAATATCAGTGCACTGAAACACAATCGCTATTACACAAGTGACACATTACAGAAATTTATCACTCTAGTTTACGCACATACGAATAACTTAAATAATATTAATTTGATCATATTTATTCTGATTACAAATATTCTTTTATTTACTGTGTAAATAGAAAAACAGAATGGTTTAAGTAAAATCATATATGGTTTATGAAAAAGAACTAATTACCTTCATTAGTAAACATTTTAAAATGAGCTTTAGTGAATCTATAAAATGAGCTTGTTTCGTGTGTATGTCAAACTGCATAAACATATTCAGATCATTCTATTGTTCAAAGTTGTTAAATACTAAATTTAGAATCAAAATGCAAAACGTTCCTATACTGATTAGTGAGGGAGTGATGTTGATTTATTATCATTGACATGCATGCTTGTTTGAGAAAATGATCAAAGTTGAGGCTTAGGCATCAAAGTTCCGAATCCAGCTGTGTAAAGTCAACATGTAAATTGAATCTCATTAGAGAAAATAAGATAATGATGTGCACAAAAGGCCATATAACTACTGGGTTTTTCTCTATTTCAGACAGAATGTATATAATTTGATCAATCATACCTAATTACTGTCATTATTACCACCCTTATTTTTCACCTTTCTTATAATTAATAAGTAGATTACTATCTTTCACACGTTCAGTTTCATTTTATTTTATTTTTCTAACTTTTCAATTGATATGCAACCTACTTCTGACATTTGAAACTGTATAATCTTCACTTTTGACGCTTAATATGTTCAACTCTAACATGGTAGGTCTCTGACAGATGCAGAAAATAATACAAGTGCATTTTTCACTTCAAAACCATAACTTTTATTTACAGTACTAAAAACGCGTGAATTTCTTAAAACTTATAACATAAACATCAGCTTTACCTTGCTTTCCAGTGGACTTCACGATCAAAGGTGCACAACCTGACTTCTGTATACAGAACTTATTTTTACATTAAAAGTATCAGGATAAAGAGAGTTATCTATCAGATGTTTACTGTATTAGAACTAGAATTTTCAGTTATTTAACCATTTATGCGTATGTAATCGACATTATCAAACTTTGACTTTATATTTTCAAACCAACTGAGCATTGGGTAGACTGTTATTAATACAAATAATATATTTGTAATATCTCAATCAGTAGAAAAATTACAATTTGTGGTGTTTCATGACTCAATGTCAAAACTTGTTCGGAAAATAAACCCAAGTTTAAATAGTACAAAGGAACAAAACGGAAATATGTAGTTATCAATATAGGGTTGTTGAGATTGTTTAGTTTTTATTGAGATCACAAGCGGATCAATGTTAGACCGCCTGGAAGCACTGGACGGCCGTTTCGTCTCAGTGTAGGACTCCTCAGCAGTGCGCATCCATTTAGTACACTCAATCGAAAAGCAGATCTGATCAAGTCAATGTGGTCAAAGTGTGTGTTATTAAGTGAAAAGTGTGATATTTTTAATATGAAATAATAGACTATGAATTTCTGTAGAACCAAATTTTAATAATGTACTAACTTATATAATCAAATGGTGGCATATCAAGTAAGTAATGTGAATAGACTACTTATTCCAGGATCTGAAGATAATAAACGAAAATAGTAAATGTCAGCATTCTTTCTGTTGTAATGTTATTAATACACATTATATTACAATTTAGAATGTTTTCTACAGTTGAGTTATAAAGTATACGACAAACTCACTTTGACATTAAGTGTTGTATGTGTGGCAACATTTTGCCGGTAATCTCTATAATTGACAATAATAGTAAATTTAGATGACATAAGCAAAATTTTATGTTCCTAATAAAACTCGAGTAATCAGAGTCCTTTATGTCTTACGTTAGATTAGTAAAGACAATCAAAGGGAAGCCACAAACCTGGGCTTCTCGTAAGACATCTTTTAATAAAGTTTACCTACAATCTTATCATCACCTGTTCATTCGGAGCTGTCGACATTTGAGTTATTTAAAAAACCACTGTCCTTTAGCAAAATTGAGATTTCTACAGACTAATTATTAGTTTATCCATAATTAATGTCATACTCTATAGATCTTACTGATGTTTATTTTTATAGAGTCATCATCGAATATGTTTATAAACCTATCAGTAGCTCTAATTTCATCTCTATGCAAATCCTATTGAATTTTGAAACAAGTTACCTAATATTGCAAGAGATCGCAAAAGAAACACATAATATTCAATATGCTGAAAAAGAGATAACATATATTCCTGAACAGATATGTAAAATGAAATTCAGTTGGTACAATAACACACTAAAGGTAAGTGACTTAGCCAATTTCAATTTCCGTTTAATTGATCGTTTTAGGTGATCACCTTTGTAATTAAAAATAAATATAACAACAATGGTTGAGATATAAGTTATAACTTCTAACGTTCAAAGTGTTTCATCAAATTATTCAAACTTTTTCTATTAAAGTTAACTTCATGTTTATGAGCTCAGTAATTGATGAGTTTGTGATACCTACATTTTCAAAAATTATCAACTGAGAATCCCTATTTTTCTTCAGAAATAGACTTTAGAATCGAAATCTCACATGTAGTACTTAGATTTCAAACACTAGTATATGCAAATCTAATTAATTGATATTTGTAGCACAAAATGTCTAAAATTACTCTTTTGTTAGTACAGTATGTGTTTTTATCTCTACTCGAAAAGATTGTCAAAGAAGAATCTTGTTCTAGTTTTAGTATATCATCGTTTTTAGGACATGTATTTATGAACAAATTATGCGAATTGAATTATGAATTACTGTAGTTAGGCTTTCCGCATTTCGAAAGAAATGTACCTCGATTGAATCATACTGTCATCATTATTAATTTAGGTTGCATATTATTACTATTAATAATGTGAACAAATACTTAGGTGGGGACAACCAATTCGTTTGTGGACATAAGTAGCATACACCACACTTTTAGTAATATTGTACGGTTATTATCTTGAATAAATTTCATTTCTACCATTTATGGAAATCAAATGTTTTACTTTGATAACAGATCTTTCTGAGGAAATTAATTATTTTCATTATGATACATACCTTTTCAGTGATGACCTGAGAGATATTTAGAGCTTTACTGAAGTTTTTCATGTGTATTGATAAGAAATTAGACTGTTATTTAGTCCTACTTTTCGTCCATAGAAATTTCTACATGTTCCATAAGCTAAAACAGTCAAGAGATGTCTTATTGAAAAATGAGTCAATCTCCTATTTTGAGTTGTACTGATAATGAATCTGGTTTGACATTATTGATTCTATTAACTTGACTTAATTTTTTAAAATCAACACTGTAGACTTTTTTTCTATTATTATCTTTACTGTTAGGTACTTCTTAATAGTGATGAATCAATGATGTACAATTTTGGAAAGTATTATTCTCTTCAATTCTTATCACATATTCGAATCAATGGAGATTTTATGCTTTTAAATGCAGAACTTCAATCGGATGAATAATATAATTTATCTAGCCATGGTATTTACAATACATGTATGTCTCCTAGCATAAATGAATGCAAATGCGATATATATATATACATAAATAATGGATGATTCGTGACGTTTTAACCATGACTGATACAACTAACATCGTAAAAAAATAAAGTGTATTTTCCTTACCAATTAATTACTCTATTCTACTTTCTTTTCTTTTAGAATATTTCAAAATAAAATTTGTTAAACATTATTTTATAGTTGAAGTATTCTCTTATTGATGTGTGTTAATTGATATACAAATGTGTCTTATTTATTATTCTTCATTATTATTATTACTTTTAATGACAACACACTCAAATCCTTAATTTCTAGAAGGTTCCTGTTTTCCTTTTTCATACAAATTGATATAATTTTTCATTAATAATTTATTCAGTAAATTTATTGATTATAAATTTATATCTTGAATATTTATTGATTTATCATATTATTCAATCTATACTGTGATTGATTTAAAAGAAATATTGTAAAAGATCTGCTCATTATTCTATCGTATTAATAGTTGACCGGTATTACCTATACATTTTAATATTTGTATTCATTCGATAAATAAAGTAAACAAAAGTATTTAGATCATAATAATAATAATGAGCTTTATTTAGTATAGTTTAAATGTTTTCGTTTATTTTATTATTATAGTTGTAGGTAAATTTTTTAAAAAAACAACGTGTTGTTTTCCTTTGATTTACTTCACTTTCTAGTGTTAATGATTTAAATTTCCTTTTATTTATTGTTATCCACTTTAAATTTCAACTTATGGTTGTTTTCATTTCTACCATTTGTGAAATGAGTAAATTACATTTTACACATTTAAAAATACAATAATAGAATGTGAAGAGCAAACACAGTAGTTGTTATGCAAAAACGAAAATAAATTTTTAAAAGAAATGATAATAATGAGTGCTTAGATATAATTTGGAAAGAATGCTTTTGGGACAGTTAGCAAACATGATAAGATAATATTTCTAAATATTCTCTTTTAACTACTAATATTAAAGGCTGGTAATATTTAATTTGATATATACAAGATTATATTGAACAGTTAATATGTCTGTATGGATAATTAATATCGGTATGAAATTGGTTTGTGTTGAATTACTATTTCTGTGTTGATTAATTCATGTTGATGTATTATACTCAGTTAGTAATTATATTGTAGCACTTCTTTTTCTATTGTATTTTATTCGAAAATAAAAACAATTCATAAAATATACTTATAGATAGAATCATTAATGTATTTCTTTTCATTTTTAATCATTAAAAGAAAAGATTTACACATTAAGTGAAATATCTTGATGAGAAATGATGATTATAAATTTATTAGTTGATCTATGAAAATATTCAATGTTGGAAGTGATCTAGAATATACAAATTACTTTATGTAATTATTAATTCACAAATTGATATGACGATAGATCATTAGATTCTTCATTTCTTGATGTTGTTTGATATTAATGCTATCCAAACAGAAATAATATTTAATCGGACCAAGTGAAGTTATAAAAAATAACATGCTACGAATGATCATGAATATATTATGTTAAAGTACTTGATGATCATTATAAAAATGATTTTATTGACAAATATCATAGGGATAGAAATAAGAACTTCGAGTGAAATTATTTATTTACATGAATTTAAATTATATTTTGGTAAACAAATAAACCATTTGTTGAAATTGTATTTGACAGGAATATCTTTTTGTAGAATGTTTCATAAAATACAGAAATTATAAGTTGTATGGATGAGTGGTATGGAATTGTACATATATTTTTCTCCACAATTTCACTTTGTTCTGACAAAGATTCTACTTGTAGTCTCTCTATTTTTGAAGTAACTCAGTAATAAAGTTTTAATTCCTGTCCTGTTTTAAAGTCTAAAATATGTAAATCGGTGCAAGATATGTCTAACTGAAGGTGAGATTTATTAGTAAATTTTGGATGTCATGGTATATCTGCGTGGCAATTCTTGCCTAATAATATAATGGTTCTTTGAGTCATCTTATCTAAGAAATGTTGTAACTGATTATTTATTAGAATTTGTTTGATAAAGTGAATGTTTTATGATTGTCATAAAACTAATCTATGTCTTTGCAAACAGTTATTCAACATCCCATATTTTGATTTAAAATGCATTAAAACTTTAATGGAGTTGTGTTAATTTCTGAAACTGTTCTAATAAATAAAAAAAATTTTTATTCACAAACTAAACATTTCCTGACATGAATCAGATCGGCAGGAAGTATTTCTATGATAAACAAATGATAAAAACTAATAATGACAAATAAAAATTTCTAATAAGATATAATTCTGAAACACATTGTATTCAAGTACAAACGGAAGTAAATTACAGTAAATAGCTTACATGTAAACAAGCATTAAATACTTATGTGTATCGAATACATTATTTAATTTTCATGTATCTGACATATATCCCTATAAGAAATAGCACCTACATTGTGGTGAGCATGATCAAACAAATCATTCTACATTAATGAATCTACAAAGCCATACCTCGTTTATTCAGCATTATCAATCAAGTATCATTTCAATTTCAAATTGACTTCGGAGGTTACCTATATTTCAATTAAAACTGTAAGAAACCTATTTCGACATAAGCCATTATTAGGACAAACTTATAAGTCATTGAAATATTTGTGATTTTACAATTACTTTTGATAAAACGAGCAACAATTCTATTGGTACCCTTACTGCATAAATAAAAAAGTATATTAAATATTAATGTATAAATTTCGTAATCCTATGTCAACAAATATGAAGTGAATACGCTTTCGAAATATACATTTTAGGTTAAAGAGAAGATCAAAAGTAGAAGCGTATTCAATTTTAAAATAAAAAGTAAATTATCGTAACATTTTGATCGTGCTTTACAAATAACACTATGCTTTCCTTCATACTGTTAAAGAAAACAGTAATTTAACAAATTACTTTCTGTAATATAAGATTATTTAAATAACAAACAATAAATAGTATTGAAACTATTCAATTGTGTTTTATTTAGAATTCACTGAAACAATGAAATAGTTAACGATTCTAATTCGAATCTCGCGGGGGGCGCAATCGTCGATGCACACTGCTGAGGAATCCCATCATAGGACGAAACGGCCGTTCAGTGCCTCCAGGTTTTCCATGGTGGTCTAGATTCAATTGACTCATGATCTCAACAATTGAAATTACTATAATGTCCACAAAACCCTTCTGATATGAATCAACATATAGTCACTAATGACTGGTTACAAGAGGTATTTCCTGGAGCTCTAGTGAGAAGCAGTGACCAGTGAAATTCAACCAGGTCTGTTATGAAATAGTAACTCATTAAAGACAATGGTGATTGTGTCGCTCGATTTCGTGTGTTGTTTGAAGTTAGACATGAACATCGTTGAATACCGACCGGCTCAGTGGTCTAGTAGTTAAGTGTTCGCGCTCAAGACTGATGGGTCCTGAGTTCGAATCTCGCGGGGAGGGCGAGGTCGTGGATGCGCATTGGTGAGTAGTTCCATAATAGGACGAAACGGCTGTTTAGTGCTTTCAGGTTTTCTATGGTGGTCTAGCTTCAATTGACTCATGACCTCAACCATTGAAATTCTAATAGACTTTACAACTTCATAAATCAATATCTTGAATAAAATCAACTAATTAATTATTTTATTTATTAATTTTCATTATATTACTGCCAAATGAATAAGATGTAGACAAATATGCCTTTTGTTTTATGTATATATTTAAATATATAGGCGCCATATATTGGTTAATATTGTGTACAATCTGAACTAATTCATTTATCTTTATTTTGTCAGTTTTCATTGTGTTGTTTTCATTTTTGTTTTGTATATATAAAATATAAAAGTGTAACTATGCACTTTTGTATAAAAAAGGTGTTATAACACTATAAATCATAAAAGTACATTATTATATGATTGTAGAGAAAAAGTATTAAAAGAAAGAAAGGAAAAACTGCCAATCATCAAATAAGTTTGATTACACTTAATTGTGTGAATATTCTAAGAATATTTCTAATCAAAATGGGGGATATAAATAATTGTGGAACAAAAACGAAAAATGTAAATATTTCTTGTTGTTGTGGTAAATAGAAATTTTAAATTAGATATCGTTTATAACAACTCAGTTATTATAATATATCAAGAGAAATAATTAAAGAATTACAAATATCAATCATTTTTACAGACTTTATTTAATTTCCTTTAAGAGAACTCATTTACGTTTTTGATTTGATACTTTTAAATCTTTTCATTTTATGTATTCGAATTAACAACAAGAAAGACAATCATGATGATAATTACTTATTACTGATTACCAGGATTATATAGCATGATTTATATAAGTGAAATAATACCTTTGTAATATCTCAATCAGTAGGAAAATTAGATTTTCTGACGTTTCGTGACTCAATGTAAGACAGTTCTTCAGTAAACAAACCAAGTGACTTACACTTAGTCACGAAACGTCAGAAAATCTAATTTTTCTATTCAGTGGGATATTACATTTTTCCCCATGTCATTAATCTTCATACTGATGTAAACATATCATATCAAAATGTTAAACAAATATTACTTCAAATTTATCAAATCATGCTCCCTAGTATTTTCTTAATTTTATTGAATTTCTTGATACTGTTTGTTGAATCAGATAAGAAATTCTTTGAATTAATGAATTATATGCAAATGCATATCTTTCTTGACCGTCTAACAGAGTGTAAACCTAGGAATAGATAACGAACATATAGTAATATGATGTAGTAAGTGGTTAAGCTTAAGGCACAAATCTGTTCTGATTTTTTGGATCATAGTTTTTATATCAATGAATTTAGAGGAGTCTCACAATAAGACAAAACGGCCGTCCAGTGCTTTCAGGTTTTCCATGGTAGTCTAGCTTCAGTTGACTCATGATCTCAACCATTAAAATTAAGATTTCTTAGGTAGTTTGTAAGTTAGTCGTTATATGAATACATAGAAACATTCGAAACTGCAACTAATATTAATAGCAAAAAACGTTGATTTTTTAAAAAAACAAGAGCCATGGAATCGACATTTTAACTTCAGCAATTAGTCTATTAAATATAATTATTTATTATCACATATACAAATAAGGATTAATGGTAAAATTATTATTTATAGACCTTATTAAAACACAACTCAGAAGTTCAATCTTGAACATAAGCATATCATCGTTCGTTGATGGCTATACTGATTATCTTAATATCGTCGAAGATAACATACTAATTCTTTCAAGTTAAGTTTATTTAGATGAAAAGAACTGCTACACCATATTTCAACTTGATGAAATATTATATTATTTTGAATCGTTCCGAAGCCATATCTTCGATAGGACTTAAATAGGAATATGTGATCTACATTCACTACAGTTTTTGAAATTAGTTTATGAATAGTAAAATATATATTGAAATTCTATTTATCCCTCCAAACCATACATATTTACTTGATATTCTTATGAGCTGTTGAAAAGCTCAATCATCATGGAAAAATTTAAACATTATTATCAAATTTTAATTATTATTCATCTCAATCTGATTCAAAAACACCAGATCCAATGGAAGATAAAGAACAAAATTTCATATTTCTAAGTAAGAAACAAGTTATAACACATTATCTACGTACATCAAGCAATATTGTAGTTGATATGTAAGAGAAACTATCCACATAAGAAAGAAAACAATCGTGGCTAGGATAGTACAATAGGATTTTCTTTGAAACCCATTTCAAGCGAGAGATTTTACTGGATTAATAATTCTAAACAGTACATTACGATATAGATATTTTATTGTTGCATCAATACATATTTCACTAAATGAAATTTTTAAGGATTATTTCGTCAAACTATTTACTTTAAATCAGCTTAAATTTTACTTAACTGTTGATAATTCCACCTGTTTAGCTCTGTGATCACATTTTCATTATTTACATCATACTTCTATTTTCAATACTAGTGTAATCCTAGGTGTTTGTTATTTGCGGTCGTAATAAATAACTATTTTGAGATGATGGAGAACAACTATAGATCAAAATAATGATTCTGTAGGTGTTAGGTTTTCTGATCTGGATGCTTAAACTGTGAAGCTTCCATCGTTCTTCTGGATAACATCGTCAACATATACTGCAAAGATAGGTAAGTTATAAAAATTTCTTCACAATTAACTAACAACTTGTACTATTGACCTTGGATCCAGTAGCTTGATATTCATAACTGTGTGGTTGTTGTTTCTTTGTTTTCTTTTGGAAATCAACAGGCAAGTCATTGTAATGACAAACAGATTTTGTTTAGTGTTTTGTCACAGACAACTTAAAGTACGTGTTTATTTCAAAGTGTAATGAAGAAACCTTGTTTTATTAATGCTAAACTTACTAACTTTTTCACTTAGTTGTATGATATGTAGCATATAAATTTTTACTCTGAAATTATTAAGTAAAGAACTGGTTTGTATAGCACTGGAAATAAAGAAATACTAAGAGATATCAACTTAACTCCCCAACACTCCTACATTATTATTGGGTTAATATTTTAAACGCAACAACAAATCCATCAATTTATATATACATAAATCACATATCAAATATGTTTACAAGTGGAACAAAAAGTACAGTTACTCTTAAAATGTCACAGGTATGAACTAATTTGAATAGGATTTGTTTTAATTTTTTATTTCAATAAACCTTGAAAGGAAATTCCATGAATCGTATTTATGTGCTTTCAGAAATGTATTCCAGATTTCACATCATCTTATAAGGACACATTGAATAAAGTTGTAAACGGAAACTGTTTTGTTCCTAAGCATTTCACTATGTATTGACTTATACTATTTTATACAGGAATACGTGTACTATAATTTAACCTTAAATTTTACAAGTGAAGTATTGTACTCAAGCCTATCTTTTCAAAACTATTCCTACAGTAAAATTTATAGATAAAGTATGGAGATCTTATATTGTCCTTAGACTAAATAACATTTATGTGTTTACGTTATTCCATTTCACTGAACAGCTTGTCAATGTTTCTAAACACATTTTCATCAAAATCCCAAACTTAGTTATCCCCATATTGTGAATATGAAAACGGTTTACTATGAAACAACTTGAAAAGTTTGATTATAAACACTTCCTCTCAGTTTAATTAATAAAGATCACAAATCACATAAGTAATAAACAAATGAATTTGAGCAAGCTGTTTCACAGTAAGTAATAATTTCCTATATTCAAATGTAAAGGGTAAAGAACATTTCTTTCTAATCACTCAATCCATAAAGTATGTACTTTCAAAACGCTCAATCTATGATTTATGTATAAATAAAGATATTCTAATTCAAAATCAAATTTAAACAAGAACTACATTCTCTGAAGGCAAATTTCATGTAACTATTAAATTACTGTCTGGTTGAATTACTCAGTGAATTAGTAACTGATGATTTTATTATAATATATACATATTTATGATCACTTTTTGTGGAGACGTATACCAACTACTGTTGACACTAGTGTCGGATAAACTTTTACATTAAATTAGCTCAAAATTAAAAAAAAATAATTGCAATTACAGCACTTGACATACAAAGTGTTCAAATGATGCTTTGTAAAATTTCTTTGTACTGCTTCATCATCGAATATGTGAACCTGTCTTCGTTTCATATGGGTATTTTGCTTGAATTTAGGCACACTTAATTGGTAATTCTCTGATTTATGCATATATTGAAGTTTAAAATCCTAAAAATGTTCTGAGTATATCAGTTAGGATGATGCTGGAAAATTATAGAGGTGAATTAAAATCATTATCTAATGATCTACGTAAAGAAAGGTTGGTGGACATTAAAAATACAACAAAGTTAACTCATATAAACAGTATTACCGGTTATAAGCAGCCGATGAGAACCCGAAAAAAAGAAAATTATTATTTGTTATTCAGCTGGAATCGTTATTTTTTTCTCGATACATTAGTTGTTTATGTCATACAGTCATACTGATAGTTTATTGAGCAGTTAGAACGCCATGTTTATCTAGTAGATAGTTCTGGTTGATTTTAATTGCATAACACCAATATCACTTGATATCATACAACTCGATGTAAACATCCAAACAGGTTAATGTAATGTCGTGGAACTTGTATTAGTTGTCATATTGCAAATAATCTACAGAGTTCCATTTGTACAGGACACCAGAAAATGTAACACCGGTTACTAATCAGTCATCAATTAGGATAAGAAATATATTTTCTATATTGACTGACGTTATTTTGTTCACGATATAAATACAAAAATTCAACATTCCAATGCTTAAATGTCCATGAAACTCCACTAGTATATGTACTGAGTAGTGTCATATACGTGTGAAAATTAAATTACGAGTAACTTCTGAAAACTATTAATGAACTAATATTATATATATATATATATATATATATATATATATATATATATATATAACTGTTCAGTAACTAGATTATATGTACCTATATTCCTCTTATTATAAGCTTGATTTTACTGTTCGATTACTGCTCGATTTACTGTTCTTAAGTTATGTTCAGTTTATTGATTACAGTCTCCCATGTTAACGAAAACATTTTGGCTTGGTTCTGTAGAAATATTATTTCTTATTTCATGATGTGATGTGGTCTATTTGGCTAGTACATAAACCAAGTATGTTTGAAATAGATCATTCTGGACTCAACTAGCAGGGCTAGGATGAGAAAGAATCAATAAGAACGCTATGTTGCGCATACCGATCGAACTTCATTGGTTTAGCACAATACTAAGATTGAATAAATCGTATTTCGATTGGCGAACAAATCACGTGATAATAAGCCTACCTTTAAAGTCACAACAAAATGACTATCTACATTTTAGTTAACTCATTATTATTTGAAACATAAATTAGTTATTCTGATATGTATTAGTGATAATTAAAATCTTGTGGGAAAATCAAAAATATTTTAAAAAAAGAATTTGAATTTTGAATTTTTTTTCGTTTACCTAAAAAAGCTCCAGTTTTGAGTTTCATAGGAAAATAACTAAAATTTGATCTACCTACTAAACCTTTTTTTAATTTTATTACAGTTTCAAATTATCCGGTTCTTTTTTGTTTATTTCAATATATTTATAACTAAATAACTTAAGGTAATAGAAGGAATTGATTGAATTTAGTAAATCAATAAAAATGATCACATATTAATTGATACGTTTGCATAGAAAATATTGAAATAATGTGCCATTTTTTAAAAAAAATGTATCTAAATTACATGTATTGATCAAGTTGTAAGTTTAATTATGCATAATGCTGATTTACAAACTGAAAATATATAAGTAAATATGTATGAATAATTGTACGAGAGTTGTTGAACTTAAGTCAAAGAAATTTGAGGTCATTTAAGTTAGTGTGATTTGATAGATTTCAGTTCATTAGAAAGACGTACTCATTGATCTACGTTATAAACTATTATATGATGGTTTTAAAGAGAGAAATGGAGATAACTAAACAGAATGACAGTGGTTTATAGATTTTATTATTTTAACATAAGCATAAATAAAACATGGAACATTTTACTATTGGGATTAAAGCAGCAAAACAGTTTAGTAGTTATTTTGTGGTGGTCGGTATTCAATATAATCCTTAAACTTGGTATACTGTTCGTTCTGATAATCATCACTAGATAACGTCCTCAACGGTGTATTAATCAGAAGGTGAATACGAAGTGTTGATCACGCACAGATAGCCAAAATTACAGGAACGTTAAGCAAGCATGAAAGAGTAGAGCTGAAATGCTAACGGGTAAACGAGTAAACGTGAGAGTCGAACGAGCGAGTCGGCGAGTCAGTAAACAAGATTAAAATGTACACACATGTACATAGTGAAATGAATGAATCATCGAATCAATTAAGTGACTAACAGTAAGGTTAGCAGAACGAACATGTGCGTAGGCAGTAAGCAATGCTCAAGCACACATATTCATACAAGTGTAACAATAACAAAGGTACAATTATTTAAGTTGTTATTGTATGGATGACTTTATCTGTTAAATAAGTTAACTAAATTTGAACAAACTCAATTGCACGTGAGCTGCTATAATTTCTTGGATTTAGCAAATAATAAAACTTTACATATTTGCATATTACATCATGAGAGTAATAAATAATAATTTTTAACTTCTCTCGTGTAGAGATGATTAAGTAAAACATTCATGATCGTAATCATTTTTCACTCATATTGGTTAGATAGTTAAATTAGCCGAATAGAAACCAATATATGAGCTTTAATCCTACGAGTTATCATGTATTACATGCATTGGATAATGGCAAGAAGTGCTTGTTAGCTAATAATGCAATTTCGACATTTTACTTTGTAGAATATTAATTTCTCTCATTTTGTATTCATTATGGATGTGAAGTGAATCGTTCCATCCCAGAGTAAATTAATAAAAACCACAAACCTTAGAACTAATTCAGATTAGAGAATAAAACGAAATATTTACTTGGAAATAAGCTTTCAATAGCATCTTGTAATTTAAATCCTTTTCGTATTGATGGAATCTGTTTTGGGATTGAACATATTAATGCAAACAAACGTAGTTTAAACATACTGTGAATTCTAGTTCTAAATGGAGTAGAAAAATAAATAGTTTTAGAATGGTTCTCAAAAGTAGTTCAAAAAACATTTCAACTGGTATATTTGCATCTTCTGTCAATATGTTAATTCGCCGCCACTGATTTTCTAATTATACGAAACTTAAAACTTTTGAATATTTACCTATTTGTTTACAGATGTTGTTTTTTTTGATGTTTCAGATTCGAAGGGCGACAAACATTGAAACATACTACCAAATATACATTTAATAATGAACATGTTTGTTTTTATATCAAGGACTGACAGATGCCTTTCGTCCCATTTGGAACTTGTTGGCCGGATGTACCTGAGTAACTCGATGGCGCTTGGAGCAAACAGTATTGGTTTCGAGTCCCAGAATAAACATCAACTCTGGGATTCAAGTACGTCCAGTTGTTGAGTATTAAATATGACAAAATTAGCGTCCTGGATCCCATTGCTAGTCACATCTCATCCGTTCTGTACCAAAAACATTCTCTTTGATTGAATTCTCATTAGGTTTAACAGTCATGAATACAAATTAATTAAAAGGACTGCTAGATATATGAAAAATATGTTTTATGAGCAGATTGTAAATGTAGAGTTATGATAAAGTTAAAGTTTATTTAGCCTATGTCGATGTTCGTAATGACGTGGATTATATTTCAAATCTAATATAAATCCCAGATTTTTGTTAGGAAAATATATCTTTCAGTAACACCCAATGTTTTATGAAAGTCCTATAAGAAATAATGAATTTAGAGAAAATATTAAATTCTTCTGTATTTTATCAGGACATTAGCCTTTTGATTTTAACCATTTTGTGGACATAAAAGCTAATCACCCAGTAATATTTTACCTGAAAATTTGGTTTGGTCAAATCCGATAAACCACGCCCTTCTGAAGTCATATGTTTAAATGATTTGAGATCATGGTGCAGATTTTTTGACGTACCGTACTAAGATTGAATGTTCCGCATGAAGGACCATTAAGAACAAGGTAAGATTAGTCAATTAAGGTAGCTGGAGCTGTTATACCTATTTTCTATTCAATACAAAATTCAAACTAATTAATTTTAATGGCTAATTTAACTGTATTTGAAGGTTTTCAGTCCTTAACTAATATCTGTAGATTATTTTCAAATTAGTAAAATATTGAAAATGATAGGATAACCCATTAAGATCTACTCAAATTATGTTGACCATCATCGAAGTATTCACATTTTTAACCTCTGTTCTACCTAATCACATCAGATATTCATGTTCTAATGTTTCTTTCTGTTTAGTAGTTTCATGTATTATTATATACTTCGTAATTTCAAGCAATCAGACCTTTTTATAAGTTCTGTAATCTATGACAGAACACCTGTTGTAATTCTTTATTTTATTACTATTTCTTTTGACCTTAGATTTCCTATCTTTACATTGATTATATATCTAGCATTCTTCCATAGTAACTTGATTTCATTCATCTATTTACATACTTGGATATAATGAAACTTGTTTTTTAACTCATTAAAATTTCAATGAGAATAATTTAATTAAAATCCCAATCCCAACTAGAGATTCACTTGTATATTGTTTCTTGAACAAATAAAGGTTTGACTTCTCACAACTTTTCATAATAAAAAATCAAAACAAACAAACATCAAAACCGAAAGCAAATTAATTATTCAAAGAAAAAAACAATTCAAAATAGATTTACATTTTAATTAAAATTTTAATATAAAATTAACTTGATAATAGCCAATATCATTATAACCTTAGTTATTGATCAACGCATAGTTGATATTTTTATTAAAGGTTATGTTTACTTCACTTTTACAATTCATGTACTCTTAATAATAGGTAAAATTAACAATTTACTATATTTTTATATCCAAGTATAAAGTTTAAAGTTCTTAAATCCTATTATAATAAAAAGTGCTCACAGACTATTGAATCAATCCTGAATTCCTGAAATGATTATGTATCCATATCAAAGGAACTAATAGGGATAAGTTTTGTTCGTTATGTATTATCTGGAGTAAAATGAGATCAAGTATTTCAATTTTGAGCATATTTCATTGAATCGAGGCGAACCTATAAAGAAGTACTAGAAAATACTTATTTGTGCTTTTTTCTGTTAAAGTGATTATCTACTGAACATTTATCAAACAATCTCTAAGAAATAATTAAAAATGTTTTCTTTATTTATGAAGTGATTACTTTACAAACCTTACAAACATTGGTTCGTAAAATATCTGTCTTCATATAATACTCATGTAGTGAACAGAACACGGGTTGGAACAATCGAATGTATTCAACACAAAATTACAGGACTTGTTAATGAAATCTAACAATCATGTAGTAAATGATTAATTTGCAAAATGTCCATCAGTTGTCTCAAAATGACTCAGACTTCATTGTTCCTGCATTTTCATACAAATTGTATTCTGTTTCCATTCTTTACTGTCCGATCCTCTTGTCTCTCTGCTGCTAGACATTCTGTTCACGACTAACGTCATATACTACTTATGTCGATAGTGACACACACCACACTCATAATAAGAAATATGTTTTGCAGTAATTTCTAGCTAATAAAGCATTGAATAAGCAAAAGCATTGTCTTTAGTAGTAAACAGTTTAGTTACGATTTATGTGTTTTCAAAAAGTATACATCACAATTACATTAAATTGCGACGTAATAAGATTTACACAAATGATAAGTGGGACGACTTCGAGTGAAAAGTAAGCAATCAGTTATATGTAGCAAATAAGATACATACAAATGTTATCTCCAGGCAAAAGATAAACGTTACTTACGGTAACTTGTACTTTATAAGTGTCAGTACCCAGCATGAGTATCTGGACCCAGTAGGCTAGACAAAAAGACTAATATTTTAAGGTGACATCAATTTTTACAACCACAATCACTATTATCATCAAATACATTCTGCATGACTGAAGAAATAGTTATGCTATGATGCATATTAATTTAACAAATTGACGAAGAACAATGATATTCCAGAATTGTGGTTTTAAACATTTTTACACAAAGAAAGCGAGTTTTCACAAGAATAAATGCCTTTGAACTGGAATATATACTCAATATTTAGCGACCAAACTTATACGAAAGCGACTAAAAATGAGACATAGAGTAACATGGACAAATCCTTCTAACAGTTACAGATATGTATTATGAATGAGTATCGACTATGGCGTAGCCTAGATTCAAAGCCTCCTGTCTATTTTACTCAACCACCTAACATCAAACGAAGGCAATCGCCATTTCAAGGCATTTAAACAGGCGTAACCGCAACTTGATGCAGAGAAATTGATTAACAGTAGGGAAATGGTCTTAGTACAGACCCAGGATTTGATTACGATTAATACTATAATTCGGAAGAATTGTTTCATCGTTTAAAAGGTCCATCATTTGTATGTATATGAATCCATGTGTTGATATTCTACATTAAACTAGTACACTGTTTTCAGGTGTATTATTGTAGTGTATCTAGTGGTCTGTCTATTTAATCAAGATCATTTTGATAAATTAACTGCAGATATTCACTAAACTAACATTTGAACATGAAATGTAGTCGATTTTTTATAATATAAGCTTTATTAATAAAACTCTAGCAATAAATTGTAGGAAAATTGAAGTGCATTTAAACCATTATTAGTTAATGATGGTATCCTAAGTTATTATATTGGAAATATTTTTGCTAATTACCTTTTGTTCGATTTGGCCGTCAAATAATTTGCTCAACCTAGTCTGCCATGAATGCTTATTGTACTAGTGGTAGGTAAAGTGGTGATGAATGGTTAAAAAAATATTAAGTAATTAGGTCAACATTTAAGTAATTTAACATACATATTCAGCCATGGGGAAATTATTTAATTTTCGGAAATTATTCGATTAAAAATATACATTTATTGTTTGGAATGGTTGTATTCCATCAATTAGAAATCAATCAACCATGATGTGAATTGTTTATTAATCATTCTGAATACTAGGATTCCTTTTACTGGTGACTATTACCAGAATAAAGTGAATTAAATCGTGATAAGTGACCTAATATTTTTAAGAAATACGATATACTATAATTATTAGAGATGGTAATTTAAGTTTTATATGTAAAACTAAATTGTACACATAGAAGAATTAACATTTCATGATTTCGAATTTCAAAATATATATGATTAGTAGAACAATTGTTTTTTTGTCAATTATTGATGTCGATAAAAGAAATGTTGAGGACTGATGTGTACTGTATGCATTGATCTTTTTATTTCGAAACGTTTTAGCAACATTCATCCACAAGTCCATCAATAATTCTGTGTGTGCTACTTATATCGATATATGTAGTAGTAGTAGTGGTGGTGGTAGTAGTAGTCAGGTTTAAAATGTCTGGCAGCAGAAAGTTGAGCAGATCGAAGAGGAAAGAACGTAAGCAGAAAGTAATCTGTATATTCGTACTCATATTAAAACCTACTATTCAATCTACTCTTCCTTTGATTATCTTGATTTACACATTTAATCCTCTGAATTAGTAAGATTGGAATAAATCAACTTCTGGATGTTAGTGAGAGATATTTTTAATTTGAAAAAATACACAACAAATATTATCAGGTTAAACAGATGGAGTATACCTATTGGATAACCGAAATATTGTAATCCCTAACATTCCGACTCATTAAATTGATAACGAAGTGTTTATGTTGTAAATCACTGACTGAATGCATGCATGCTCATATAGTAAAAATCTCAACATATTACATTCAATTAATTCTAATACATTTGAATAAATATTTTCATTATTCAGGGTTATTTTGCATATTTTTACTTACTAAAACTGCAACAATCTATGTACTAAATATGGATGTTATAAACAGGGATTCCAAATATAGTGTTCTTTACTTTTATGGATAGCATACCATCCTCAGTTTTGTAAATATATTAATTTATTAATAAAACAAAATGAGAAAAATAATGATCTGCAATACCACAAACCGACTGATATTAGTAATGTAAACAATTAAATCTTAAATCAATGACCTGAATGTGCTGTATTCCATTTGATCGAATACCAGAAAGATGGTCATCCAGTTGGCAAGCTGAATTAAACTTATCTTTTTGTATGATTTCTCTTTTCCTAATCATATTGAAATTGAGTCAGACTGACGATTCATTCATGACCAGGATAACTTTATTGAGTTGAAAAAAGACTTTTCCTCCATAACCAACAGGTTTCATTTGTTTAATTCACTTGAACTTAGCTATTATTAGTCTGAGGCACTAACTAGTTTTTTTATTTTGATCTAAACTTAAAATACGGCTATGATTGGGAGTACTCGGTGGTTGTTTTTTCTAAATATATTTTACATCCAAGACTAAATACCCATCAAAAGCCAAAGACTACTGAAGCTGAAAAATTAGAACATCAGATTTCCATTGAGTAATGTATTCTAAACCCAAAATCATGGGTTTCATCCCTGAAGTTTCGGTAGGTTTTCATTGCATAAGAAACGATGGTCCTCCCATTTTAATAGGTGTCTAGCCTGAATCAAACCATGATCCAACTCACTGAGTTCATTTTCTTTTTGATTCTAAAGAAGAGACAAAATGTAGTATAGTTCATTTGGATTGGCTGTTTGAATAATTAAATTAAGTTCCACCCTATTGCACAAGATAGTGACCACCTGAACTCAGTAGCTAGATGGATGAAGCACTGGAGCTTAAATCAAACGGTATTGAGTTTGGATCCCGGAGTGGAAATCAACTCTGGGCTGCAGGTACATTCAGCTGGCGAGTCCCTAAAACAGGACGAAAGTTGCGTCCTGAATTCCACTGCTAGTCACTACCCATTTCTGGTTATAATTATATAGGATAATCTCAAAACAAATTAGGGTGTGCCTGCTTATATAAGCATAAAACAAATAAGAATGAAATATTCTCGTTTATATAAGACAATAGTTGAAGGGATCCATTTCCATTAATATAAGCAGCTTGCACAGTTTTTCCGCTTGAAAGTTAGCTGTATCGATGTCATACTACTTTTTTATTTATTAGTAGAACATGACACTGGTAACAGATTTTATTCCCTTATAAATATACATATTGCAAACTATATTTTTAAGGGCAAATTTATTGAAATTGGATTTAGAAGCAATTTATCTGGGCAAAGATAAGTTGATGCACACAGATGAAATCCAGAAAGGATGTTTCGTCTTATTTGGGATACTTCAGCTAGATTAATCTGAATATATTTGCTAACCACCATCCATCTTTATATGAATACTCATAACTTTATGCTAATATTCAGGCCAAGTTCTCTGGATGCACGTATATCTATAAAAGTGATTGAAATGTAATCTTTAACATGAACAACATGAAGTATTATACACTTGCAAACAAAAAAATTATTTAACTATTTACAGTCATAAAGTGCATAATTTCATTCTCCAAACGACATAAAAAATAATAAAATGACACTTAGATTACTAGATAACATAGTAATAAATAATGGTTGGGTGTTTGGAGACTGTTAGGAATAAATCATTTCTATCTTTTTAAACTTAAAATCAATATTTCATTCGTTAATAACTATACTAACTGGATTCTTGTCTGTCTACTTGTACTTATCTTTGAAATTGTATTACTTTTATCAGCTTTTATCTGTTTAAGTCTAATTTTATGATTCGTTATTCAAAGTTCAATTTGAAAAGTAATCTATTTCTCAAAATGCACCGTATAAATCAATAATGGTTGCATTTGAAATATTGATCATGATAGGTAATGAATTTAGTTCATTTGTTTACTTTTGTTTAACTACTTATTCAAATTTTATAAAACCTTGTCGGTTTGATTACCAATGTTTCGTTGAAATCCTGGGAACCGTAAGCAAATTACAACACATCAAATTATTTATCAAATTTCGTATTCTATTTCTTAATCGTATGTAGTACTGAATGTGTTTAATTTATTCCATAACATAAAGTGATTGATTACAATCCAACTTCAATCAATAGTTATGGGAATAATTATGTTCTTTTTCAGAATTATAATATAAAGAATTAGCCGATTCATTAGTTTTCGTATTAGATATGAGTAGTAGAAAATCATTAATTCTAATGTAAATACGATTTATGTAGTAACAATATTAGTCAAATAAGTCAGTTGGCAAGAGCTAATGAAAGTTATTGATGCTTGATGGGTATTTTAAGTTATATTTTATAAATAATCATTTATATTTCTAATTTGCCGATAAGTTAACATGGTACCAATCAAAGAAGAAATATATCGTGAATCTATTTGCACAATCATCATCAAAGTAAATAAAAACGTTGAAATATTTTGTATTGTACAATATTACTTTTGTTTGTGTGTACAATATACCGTTTCTAAGTAATCTAAGTTTATCCTTTTATTACTCACCCTTTATAAAATTATCTGTCAAGACGTAAAATTGATGGCTTCAAGCTTCAATAATTTAACTAACTTATCATTCAGTAAATAAATAAAATATATTTACAAAAAACTGTAGTTTAAACTGATCTTTTAAAATTTTATTTCATTTAATTGTACTTTACTAAAAGCTCGAAGAAATATATTTACTGCTTTGCAAACTGTTTCATATTATGAGCTTAGCAACAATTTATTGATTGAATTTCACTATATATAATGCTTATTATCTTGATCAGATGTGTTCAATTTACCCATAACATATGTTTGCTTGTACTACTAAATAGAAAGCATAAACAATCAGTAAGAAATTATACAACACAAATTCATGATTGACTAAACAATAACTTTCGAAAAAATTGTCTTATATATAGTCCTCTATAATTAATAAATAATTCATAGTGACGTCATAATCAGAAGGTATATTGTCAACTGTTGTTTACTCGTTAATGTTGTAAATGACGTAGATAGCTTCATATATATATATATATATATATATATATATATATATATATATATATATATATATATATATATATATAGAGAGAGAGAGAGAGAGAGAGAGAGAGAGAGATAGAGAGAGAGTACGGAATACAAAAAGAACCAAGAAACAAGTGGTGTATTGACAAACGATCATAAAATATTTAAACAACCTGAAATACTATTTTTTAATATAAAAACTAATATGATGATTAGCATAAATTTTATTTTCAGTAGGGGTTTTGTGGAGATTTTAGAAATTTTAATAGTTTAAATCATGAGTCAATTGAAGCTAGAACACCATGGAAATCCTGGAAGCATTGGACGGCCGTTTCGTCCTAGTATGGGACCCTTCAGCAGTGCGCATACAATATCTCACCCTCACCCCGCGAGATTCGAACCCAGGACCTATCAGTCGTAGATGCGCACTGCTGAGGAGTCTCATACTAGGACGAATCGGCCGTTTAGTGCTTTCAGGTTTTCCATGGTGGTCTAGCTTCAATTGAATCATGATTTCAACTATTGAAATTTTATTTTTTTAAATATGTTACATAAGTTTCCAAATAACTTGAATAACATGAACAAGCTTTTGTACAAGATTTATTAGATTATTATTTGATAAACAATCTTAAGAACATGTTTTTTGAAATTTGGAACTAATAACAAAAAATATTCATTTTTGTTTTAGTTGTTTGAATATTCCTATTGATGTTTAGGACCGTAATTGGTCAGTTTCTTATTGGGATTACACAAGCTGGTGTTTATCTGGACTCAGTAGCTGAGTTGATAACATAGTGATGTTTAAAAAGAAAGGTACCGGGTTAGAGTGTTGTGGTGAACATTAACTCTGGGATTCAGGTACCTCCGCCTGACGAGTCTCAAACAGGACGAAACGCGAGTCCTGGATTTCACTACTAGACACCATTGATTTGATTAATTTGAGTTTCTAGTTTTACAAAGTTCTTTGAGTTATTGAATTCCATTGATAATCTGAATATTCTAACTTGAATAAAGTCATACAACTCAGTGAAGTTTTACACTCGCAAGACTAAATGCCTTAAAATCCTTTTAATATGTCATAGCATTAAATAATTGAAACATGTTTAATAACTCTATCACTAGATGATAATCAACATTTCTGCTATTTATTTTATTGCAAATGACTAAATAGTTGTAAGGTTAAGGATAAATTATTACATGAAACTATTTGCATTATTAGATATTATCAAACATCTTTATGAGAAACTTTAAATATAATCACAAATGTATTTAGGAAAAAATGTGAATAAGTCTATGATGTTATTGGAACTGATATTATAAATGCTAAATACATGAATTCTCATTTGGTTCTGATTTCAAGCAAAAGTCAATCGGAACTAATTCCTTTTTCTATTGTTCTGAGTGAAACATCAGACAAATGAAGTTATAAGTGATGAAATGTATGACAGGTACTTCGTTGAATATATCTTAACCCTTTAAAAGTGCTGTTTTTATTTACGATATTTTACTTAGACAAGAAAATCTTCTTGACCTAACCTATAATCCACTGGCATAACACATAATGTTTCCATACTTACTACTAGTGTCACTCAGAGTTGGATGTAATGGTTTGACCGGTGACTTCACGTCTACAATACTTGATAATTGTAAACTAAAGCAAGAAACTTGTCCGTGTTTCCTTTTGTTTATTACAAAATGATTTTAAAAATTATTTCCAGAAGACAGTGACTCAACTCCCGCTTATTTCTAATAGGCTAATCAACTTTAATATATCAATTCTGTTAGTAAATTAGAATATCAAAATTTCAAAAACGTGAAAAATAAACTTTATTTAGTCAATGGATGAAAATAAGAGCATGAATTAACTAACAAATAACTAATCAATGAAATTATGTCAACTATAAATATCCATATATGGTTCGACGTAGGAAAATCTTATATTTATTCTATATTTTTGCTTGAACTGATATGATATGTATCTAAATGACAATAAGTTACAATAGCAAACCTAATAATGCATTGCCTCAAATGAACAAATAATATAGAAATAATTAGTGGAGTAATTTGTTCCTGCCAAAATAACTCACTTATTTACAAAATATTCAACGTTAAAATTTGCAATTTAATAGTTAAATTTATGAGTCAATTGAAGTTAGACCACCATAAAAAACCTGGAGGCACTGGAGAGACGTTTCGTCCTTTTGTGGGACTCCTCAGCATTGTGCATCCGCGATCCCGCCCTGTGAGATTCGGACACAGGATTATCAGTTTCGTGTGCAAGCGCTTAACTTCTATACCACTGAGCTGGTCGGCGTCCAACGGTGTAAACGCCTAACTTCAACTAAACCACGAAAATTTGCCTTTTGTGTGAAATCCTGATGAACTGAAAGAAAATTAACATTTGGATTTAAAAAGGGATTCACAGTAAATATTCTATTTGCATTTTATGTAGACTGAGTAAATTAATATTATGTTTTCTTTTACGATTTCATTATTCAATATCGAATTTCTATGGAGATTCAATTAGTCTTCCATCCTATCGATTGAAACCCAGTAAAACCATTTTATTTCTGGACAAAAATTGAAATCATGACTTAACGATATTATTGAAATTTATTTATAAATTTCATTGTTGATAATAAATGGTAGTGTAGTGGCTGTGCTTCGTTGACCAATCACCCTCGTAACCGTAATCGTATAAACCCCAACGGTAGTTGAAATCAGAAGGTAAAGAGAAGCAGCTACTACAGTTTTATTAGCAGGCAACTCAAACCACAGAGCAGAGAGGCGAATGAGTCAGCAAACCGTGATTGTGTGAGAATGTGTGGAAAAAATGTGTAGTGTTAAATATACATGTATATATATAGAAAAGTGAATGGACTATCGAATCGATTAAGCGAATAATAATAAGGTTAGTGGGATGAATATATGCGTGGGCAGTCAACAGTGTTCAAGCATGCTTATTCATACAAGCATAACAAATATAAAGATAGAATAAGTTGTTAAAGTACAGATAACCTTGTCCGTTTACTAGGTTAACAAAAGGGCTTAAACGAATTAGATGAGGGCAAACTCAATCGAACGTGAGTTGCTATAATAGCTCCCCCCTGCAAACAAAGATATATAGAAAAAAATGTCTGTGTTTGCACAAAAAATAGTAAACTGAATCGAGTAGTTACAATTGTTTGGAGAAAGTGCTTATACAAAATTAAGATGAAGCTAAATGTGTTGTGTATGTGGTTTGTGCTTGTCCGTGAGGCTATATAAAATAATAGTAGGGAATAGAAGGAAAGTGTTATCGTTTTTTTTTTTTTTTACATATAAGTGTAGGGTACATAATATATGCCTAGTTTTATAGTGTATAATATAGGCTTAATAATGTATATGTATACAATGAAGTGGAAGAGTTATAATTAATATTCAAAATAATAGTAAATTATCAATAAAAAATTGTAGCGATGTAGCGTTGAGGCCATCTTACTCTGCGGCCAGATCTCGTTGTTACTGGAGTCTCGCCTTTTTGCTGCGTTAGCGTCGTTGATTCTTGAGACTCGTGTTTCGTTGGTGTGACAATCTTCGAGGATTTTGTACTTGTTGACTGAATATCGCTATCGATGAAAGCTGGTTTCACTCTATCGATACTGATCACATCTGTTTTCCCAGCTTTTTCTATGGTAATCGTTTTATCTGTCCTCGCTGTCACTTTAAACGGACCGTCGTAATTCGGTTGCAGGGGTGGTTGTACTTTATCTCTTCTAATGAATACATGAGTGCTTTTGTGTAGCTCCTGAGGTATGAATACCTGTCGTTGTTGAGGTCTGGGTGGTGTTGTTTTTAAATCGCTCATGTGCTTTTTCAAGCGTTGTACGTAGTTGGCTACATCAGTCGGAACACATTTATTCGAAGTGAAAAATTCTCCGGGTAACCGTAGAGTAGTTCCGTATACCAACTCGGCTGGACAACATCCCATATCTTGTTTAATTGTTGCTCTTAAACCTAACATTACTAAAGGAAGCTTATTGGCCCAATCATTGTTTACAATGACGGATGTAAGAGATGCTTTTAATTGCCTATGTAGACGTTCGACCATTCCGTTTGCCATTGGATGGTAAGATGTCGTTCGAATTCGTTTAATACCGAGGAGTTCTGTAAGCTGTTGAAAGAGTCGACTTTCGAACTGAGCTCCTCTATCAGTTGTGATGATCGCTGGTACGCCGTAGTAAGAAATCCAATTTTCAACTAATGCTTTGGCTACCGATTCGGCTGAGGTATCTTTTATCGGTACTGCCACCGGCCATCGAGTAAATCTGTCAATGCATGTAAATATATAATTGTATCCATTCGAAACCGGCAGTGGTCCTACAATGTCGATGTGTATATGCTCAAATCTAGTATCTGGGTGTGAAAATGGACCCACTGCGGAGCTAGTGTGACGATGTACTTTGACTTTTTGACACTTTATGCATGCCTGTGTCCAATTACGTACATCGTGATTCATGTTTGTCCATACAAATCGTTCACTGATTAGTTTTATCGTGGCTTTTATTCCGGGATGCGACATATTGTGCATACTTTCAAAAATCTTCTGTCGCAATGATGTCGGGATAAATGGTCGCGGTCGGCCTGTCGATGTATCACATGTTACTTTCGTGTTACCGAACCGCACGTCTTCGAGCACTAGTGATGTCGTACCCTCGGATCTGAGCTTCTTTAATTCGGTGTCTCTCTCTTGCAACTTTGCTAGACCATTGTAATCGATTCCACTTGCCATAAGTGCGTTTATCATTGCTCTGGACAGAGCTTCAGCTACGTCGTTTTCCTGTCCTTTAATATATCGTATGTCGGAAGTGAACTGTGAAATGAATTCTAACTGCCGGATCTCTCTCGGGGCATAATTGTCTTGCTTTGCGCTTAATGCTTTAGTAAGTGGTTTGTGGTCTGTGAAGACGGTAAAACTTATACCTTCTACCATGTGACGAAAATGTTTTATGGCTAAGTAAATTGCTAGTAGTTCTCTTCCAAAAGTACTGTACCTTGTTTGTGTAGGGTTCAGTCTTTTCGAAAAAAATGAGAGGGGTTCCCAAGTGCCGTTTACTAACTGCTGTAAAACGGCTCCTACCGCCACATCCGATGCGTCAGTCATGATAGCTAGTGGTGTTTCACTCTTTCGTCTAGTTAATGTCGTTTCTTTGTTTAATGCTTTTTTGGCTTGCTCGAATGCCTGTATCGCCTCTGGTGATAATTGGAATTTCCGGGCGTGTCCTCTTAACGAGTCAGTTAATGGTTGCAATATCGCCGCACAATTCGGGATAAATCGTCTGTAGTAATTTACTAACCCGAGGAATCGTCGTAACTTCTTCCATGAGTCGGGTAGCGGATAATTTTTGATAGCGTCGACTTCTGTTGAGACAGGTGTAATGCCTTGAGAAGTTACAACGTGACCTAGGAATTGCAAGGATTCCTTTCCAAATTCAGACTTCTCAATGTTTATGGAAACGCCATGTTCTCGCAGTCGCATGAATAATTGTCGTAACTGTTGTATGTGTTCATCCTTGGTGGCGCTGGCTACTAGTAAGTCATCGATATATGCGTAAACTCCAGGTAAACCTCTGATGACCTGGTCGATAAACCGTTGAAAGGTTTGCGCTGCGTTCGTCAGTCCGAAAGGCATGCGCAGAAATTCGTACAGTCCAAACGGGGTCGTTACCGCTGTCTTTGGTATGTCGTGTGGAGCGACAGGAATGTGATAGTAGGCTCTAACTAAGTCGATCTTTGAGAAGATAGTAGCGCCTTCAATACTGTAAGTAAAATCGTGGATATGTGGTATAGGATATCTATCGGCTACTGTTTGTTTGTTAAGTGCTCTGTAGTCTCCACATGGCCTAACTTCGCCATTCTTTTTCGGGGCCATATGTAATGGGGATGCCCACGGGCTGTTCGAAGGCCTTATAATGCCCAGCTTCATCAACTTGTCGAATTCCTGTTTTGCTATTGCTAGTCTTTTTGGGTCTAATCTTCTTGGCCTTGCATTAATTGGTGGTCCATTCGTTATGATATGGTGCTGAATGGAGTGTTTGAGATCTGCCTTATTGTACGTTACTTTCACGAGTTCAGGAAATTCCTTTAACAACAATTTATATGGATCACCGTGGCTTTTATCTATCACTAGATTCATGGAAACGGCTTCTGTAAGTGTTCCTCTTATCGAAGTGGTGTGACTACCATTTATAAGTCTGTGACGTCGCGAGTCTACTAGCAGATCAAAGTTACATAGGAAATCGATGCCAATTATGGGCACTGATACATCTGCTATGACAAAGTCCCAGCGGTATGAAGCGCCTCGTCCGAAATCTAGGGACAACTTTCGTTTGCCGTATGTCTTAATGTCTGATTTGTTTGCTGCTCTTAACACTAGTGACGCATTAACATTTCTTCTCTCCTCGCTTACGGGAGGTACTACGCTGATTTCCGCTCCAGTATCAACTAAGAATTGAGCACCTGTCGTTCGATCCTGTATATAAAACAGGCGGCTATTTGCAGGCATTATGTTCTTTGATGCCGTTGCCATTGACAATCGTGGGTATCGTTTACCTGTTATGTTAAATCTACAAGGTTGTAAACATTTTCTAGCTCTATAGCCATACATTTGATGATACCAGCATATCAAAGGAGCTGTGCGTCTTCTAGAAGGTGATCGGTTTCTGTCGCGCGAGCGATCTCGTGATGATCTTCGTGGTCCTATTTCGCTCTGTGTTAATTCTGTGAGCTTGCGGCACAAAATACTTACCTCTTTCTGTAAAGTACTAAGTCTATCATCTACCGTCACGTTGTGTAATGGAGGGCTTGTTTGTTTGGTTCTTTCGTATATTCTATCGGCTATTTTTGCTATGTTGTCTATATCGGCGTCCGTATCTCCGACGGCTAGGATCTGCTGTACACTTGACGGAAGTCGCCTAAGCCACAGTTGATAAAACAGGTTATTGTCTATTTGCCTATCGCCCAACAGGCTTTTCATATACGTTTTTAGCTGTGATGGGGTTCTATCTCCCATTTGTACTTGGTTAAGAAGTTGTTCGACAGTTTGCTGATCACTTAGAGAGAGAGTTTTAATTACTGCTTGCTTTAGTACATCGTACGGCTTCTCGATGTCTGGTTTCGCTAACGCCTCTCGTACGCTATTTGCTACTTCGTCTGGAAGGAGTGTGCTTGTGAGACCGAATTTATCTCTTTGTAAGTGAATGCGGTTAGCCAAAAAATAATTTTCAAGTCTAATGAACCAAAGTTTTGGGTCGGTGACATTAAAAGAGGGGGCAGGAAGATTAAGAGACCTCACGGACTGGGTTTGCTGTAAACTTGATACAGTGTTTTCGGAAGACATGTTTATAAAAAATATTAAGTAGCACACGAATATAATGTAACTGTCATAAAGAAAAATGGACGGACCAAAAACAATGATAATAACAAATGGTACAATTTATAACATAGAACAGACTTACTAAATTGCACCAATATATCAATTGTTTGTCAATAATCGTTATTTAATATGATTATTATCGTTAATTCAATGTTTGTGAAATAATGTACGTGTAATTAAAATAGTAATATAATAAATCCACAGTTAAAATTATAGTCCATATGATAATCCAAGTTGAGACGAAGTGCGTTGAATTTTGGGAATTTGATTATATCGTCGAAAGTTGTTTCGTGTTCGCTCGTCGGGATCGCCAATTCTGTAGTGGCTGTGCTTCGTTGACCAATCACCCTCGTAACCGTAATCGTATAAACCCCAACGGTAGTTGAAATCAGAAGGTAAAGAGAAGCAGCTACTACAGTTTTATTAGCAGGCAACTCAAACCACAGAGCAGAGAGGCGAATGAGTCAGCAAACCGTGATTGTGTGAGAATGTGTGGAAAATGTGTAGTGTTAAATATACATGTATATATATAGAAAAGTGAATGGACTATCGAATCGATTAAGCGAATAATAATAAGGTTAGTGGGATGAATATATGCGTGGGCAGTCAACAGTGTTCAAGCATGCTTATTCATACAAGCATAACAATAATAAAGATAGAATAAGTTGTTAAAGTACAGATAACCTTGTCCGTTTATTAGGTTAACAAAAGGGCTTAAACGAATTAGATGAGGGCAAACTCAATTGAACGTGAGTTGCTATAGTAGTTTTACTCGTGCTCAATTAATTTATTTGAACTATTTCCCAATTAGAACGAATAGTTTAATAATAATTAAGGCCTGATTCTATAGAAATATTAATGAATACCGAAATCGATTAACTCAAAATGTTAAATAATATCGATCTATTTCTCCTGAATGTAAACCATTAAGTTCAATAAGTTGAGATCAAATTGGATTATAATCCACCTTTTAATAGTTGAAATTTCCCAACACTTGTAACACAGTCTTTTTCGTAGTTGACATTGATTTGTCATATTTTATTGGGGTTTTCCTAACTTCACTATACTAAGCTGATACATTCTAGCACTGACTTTTGATTTATTTCTATTTTTACAGACATATTATACTCCATTTGTAATTAGTGATACTAAAATGTCGCATATTGGAATTAACTGATGAGAAACTAATAAAGTAAAATAAAATTATGTTATTCTAGTCAAATTTTTGCCCTCACCCCTTATATATTTCAAGATAATCATAAATCACATACATAGAAGACATTATTAATCCCAACAGGAAATATGTCACATATTACAATCAAATGTAATATAGATGTTTTATTCCACAAAACACTGACTTCATCTAATTTTAATAGCTAAGCTTCTCATTAGTATAATTTTATGTCTTTAAATATGCTTGTTATTATATCAGAGAAAAACTAACTCATTTTAGAAGTATCATTTATATTCTTATACTTCAAATGAAAGGTTTTATGTGAAGTACCACTGACAATAATCATGGCATACTATTGTGATGTGTGCTACTGATGTCGACAGATGTAAAAAGTATGCATCATCAATTGAAAGGGAATTACCTGAAGGCATAAAGTTAAAAAGATCGAAGAAAAGAGAGTGAGAACAGAGAATTATTTGTGTGGAAATGAAAGAACAATCGAGTCTGAGACAGTTGATTGACATTTTGCAAATGAATTATTTACGGTATAGTTCTCAGATTTTACTAAGACATTTTGTAATTTCGTGTTCAAATAAATTTGATTGTCCCTTATTTCTCTTCTCGTTCACTACACTATTATTAGCTCGATGAATTAGACCTAAACAATTGTAATGTAAATAAAAAATGTTTCTCCACTCTCCCACCGCCACGAATGTGTAAAAAATAAAGATAGAAATTTTTTATGATTTTCTGAAATTAATTCCGAACGATTCGTCTATCAATGTACATTTTGTAATAAATATGATTAGAGATATTAATGAATGAATATTAAAAGTGTGTGTGTGTATATATATATATTAAGTGTTTCAATTAATTAAAATGATTATACATTCCCACATTTTTTTGTTTTTTTTATTAGACATATTTAATGGAAATTTGTTCAAATTATTATTTTTCCATGAAATTTTATACTTTTAATATAATCGATTAGTTGATTCTTATGTTTTCATTATAACAAATATTAATTTAGAATAACTGAATTTATATGATAATAATGATAATAATAATAATAATAATAATAATAATAATAATAATAATAATAATAATAATGGTAATGATAATAATAAAATATTGTTGTCGTTTGTTTTAATAGTAAAGATTTATTTTTGTCAATTTGCATGAAAAATAAGAAGAATATTTATAAACATAAATTTGGTTTAGTTTATAATATAAATTATTAAAAAGCTGTTTTATAACTATTATTATTATTAAATTCATTTGATGTTTTTTTTACTTGTATCTTCCCATTGTTATTTAGGAGTGCAATTGATTAGTCTCATGTTGGCAATATGTGCATCCTGTGCGGATTGCCTTGATATAGTCTTAAGTCACAAGATTTTTAAGCAAAAATGGATTGTGGCTAGCAGTGGGATCCACGACGCGCATTTCGTCCTAGGTGAGACTCGTCAGCTGGATGTACCTGTATCGCAGAGTTGATGTTTGCTCCATTGTACAAGCAGGTGGTTATCAGGAATCAGTAGCTTAGTGGATAACGTGATGGCGTTTGAAGTGAACGGTACTGGGTTCGAGTCTCAGAGTGAACATCAACTCTGAGATGTAGGTACATCCAGCTGACGGGTTTCAAATAGGACGAAACGCGCGTCGTGGGTCCCACTGCTAGCCACTATCTACCACTATTATTGTCATCACTGAGTACAGAAAATATTGTTTTAATTTGTCTATTACTACTGCATATCTTAACAGATTTAATAAAATAATCAACTGTCCATAGGTGAATAAATTATGTTTACCGATAAAATGTATTATACATGTACCTATATGGATTTAGAAAGTAAATCAAAGTTGAATTTTCGCATTGAATTATGTAATCATGTACTTTATGAATCAGAATACTAAAATGTGTTGATAATCATTTGTCTAGCATTCTGTTTTCTTAAGAAAACATTTCAGAAAACAATAACGGTAATAATAGTCCCTTAATTTTAATATCAAATATTTAGTTACACCAAATAATACTCAGTATAAAATATACACTATGACATATAATTTTAAATATTTTCCCTCTGTTTATTTGTAAATATATAAGATCTTTTAACAGTAGCTATCCTCTTTTAGTCTACATGTGTAAACTTTAACGGTCAGTTTTTAATCCTATAGTATATTTTATTCATAGATTGCAATCTTACGACCTCTTGTTTTTTTTTAAATAAGGATGTAAACTTGCCAAACACTTTAGTTACTCTTTCAAAATGTACAGTATTCAACTTAGTAATAAGTTGTGACCTTACTATGATAACGCCCAAATATCTGGTTTCATTGGTAATGTGTAAATATATAGCTTAAAATAGATCAAAAGCACAAAACTTTATTTCATTGAATACATAGTTGGATCATTTGGTTGTGTAAAACAAATGTAACAATAGACTTGAGGTTATTTATTATCAGTAGTACTGGAGCCCATGTGCACCATTGGTTTTGAACCAGGGTTTTTCAACTCACCGTGTCCACCGGCCCTGTTAATGCACCAGATATTCGCTTTTCGTCCTCTTAATTTCGTAAACAACACCCCCGCCACGAGAAGACAGTGAGTAGGACTTCTTTAATTATAGTTTACACGGATCAATGACACTCACAACATTCAGAACATTAGAAAAAATTTGGGTGTTAGATGGTGATTTGAAAAAATTTTAAAAAGCGACTAATAAAAACATGGAATATTTAAATAAAAATGCCTAACCATAATAAAGGTTTAATTGTTTTTACATGAACAACAATGAAAACACTTGACTAACAACGACAGACAAATATGTTGTAATAACTTTGTTACATTTTCATGAACTTATTAACTCACCCTGTGTTGATATTCTGATGATCAGTTTATGCAATTTTGTTTGGTCGTTCAATTCATACCTTGAAAGTAATACTGTTCACATAATGAATCAACCTTCTATCAGATTATAGTATTGGATTATTAGGTACGTGTTTCATTTTATTCGCTATAAATGACAGTCTAGATCATTATGTTGTTGTGTTTGAAGCGATAGATAGTGATTTTACATCACAGTGAAAATATTAAAATATCAAACTAATCTCATATAGGATAAAATATAAAATCCATATTTTATTACTAAACTATATCCAAATTATTAAAAAACTTTAATTTTAGAATAATTTCCAACTTTCTGTTCAGATCATTATTTAGATTATCTTCCTATTTGAATAAAGCAAGGAATATAATTATTTGCATGACAATAGATTGATATATTTTTATCTGAGTATCTTAAAAAAAATTATCATATGAAACAGACAATTTCAAAGGCGTTTTGTTTTTTGTTGATGTTTTAATAAGCTATCTAATCTTTCTATAAGTAAACATGAAAAAAGAAATGTTTCAAACAGATAAATGCCTAAAAATAGAATAAAGATATGATCTTAAATGCCTACATTTCTTTATATTATTTGACATAAGTTTTAACAAATTAGATTGATTTGTTACAGTTAAATTCATTATTTATCCAATTCTGTTTAATCACTAGAGCTATACAATCGTATGGTTAATAAAATGCTCAAGTATTTATTAAATGATAACTTGATCTTAAATGAAAATTTGTTAAATCTAATGTTTTTTATGCTGCGGAAAATTTGTGATTTCATAAAATGTACTCAATATGAACAAAATGAACAAGGAATAGGCTAGAATGTAGTCGAAACTATCTTTGTGTTAAATGTCCTGTATGACAAAACTGACATAAAGAAAACGATTTCTTATTCTTGATAAGTGGTTTACCTTGTTTGTTACTGTATACTCAGTGGGATAATTAACTGTTCTGATGAATGACTAATAACATTCACTTTCTCATTTTATTGTTAAAGGAGTTTTCTAAGCTATGTAGTTGAACATTTGGCAATAAAAATGATTTTATGACTTACAATGTTTGAATATATATTTTGATTTAGTCAACAAAGTAATGAATAATTAAAATACTTGGAGTTCTGCTGAACTTGATTGTGAATAATTTCATTTTTAAATAAAGAAAGAACAAATATTGATGCAGAATAGTATGAATTCATAATATTTCGAGGTTTCTCGTCAGCTGCTTACAACCAAATATGTGATAAGCTTTTTACATTGAGATAGTGTAAAACAATTGGCATAAATGAATGTACATGATTAGAATGACAAAGATTTACAATAATAACTATATATATATATATCTATATATATATATATATATATATATATATATATATATATATATATATATATATATATATATATATATATATATATGCTAGAACAGGTCAGAGGTTAATTGGTGTTAGAATTAAGGAGACAATTAAAGATGGGAGATGTAATAGTTGAATGGAGTTTATAAATTGTGTGATAATTATTTTAGAGGTATTAGAACAGTGATAAGATAGGTTACGTAATGATTGAATAAAATTTGAACAGTTAAGATAATCTAACAGTATCAGTGAGGCGGAAATATGTGGATAAAAATTGGTTTAAGAATTAAGTTATGAGGGGGGGTGTGGAGGATAACACAAAATAATTTTTTTTTAAATAAATAAGTGAATCAAATAACACACACACACACAAATGGATTACCAGGGTAATAATAAGTTAATTAGTGTCTCTTTTTGAATGCATAAATCCGGTTTAAGTTTTTTTATTGCAATCGCTTCCGCAAAGCGGAGAGTAGTAGTACTTCTTTGTCTGTTGATAATTTTAAAAGCGTGCGAAATATCGATGGTATGCCCGGTGTCAAGTAAATGCCGAGCTATTGCACTGTTAAGAGCCTTAGTCCCTCGCAGCCTCAAGTTCTTTGGAATATGCTCTGAAATGCGAACATGAACTCTTCTCTCAGTTCTTCCAATGTATGTGCTTTGGCACGTACATGTGAATTGGTAAATGCAGTTGGAGCAACTAAGAAAAGAGGACTTGTCGATTATAGTTTGTTTAAGTGAGCAATTCGTTTTCCATACTGTTGTTAGTTTTGCTGCTGGGTAGGCAACTTTCAACGCTGAATTTAGTCTGTGATTAATTAAGCCAGCAATTTCATCTCCTTTGAAACGTAGATATAAGAAGCAAGGTTTCTTTTCAACTCTATCGTACTTTATTTGAGGGTTGGTTTTTGCATGTTTGTGAATAAATTTCAACGGGTATGCATTCTCTCGTAGAACATTAGTGATGAGAGTAATTTCATCATCCAGGCATTCCTTTGAACAAATTTTGCGAGCGCGGTCAAAAAGGGTTCGTATCAAACCCTTTTTGTAACTCATTGGACAAAAACTGCAGTAATTGAGATATAGTCCACAACAAGTATTTTTATGATCAATGTGTCTGTTTAATGTGCCATCAGATGTTCGTCTGATCCCAATATCAAGGAAATGGAATTTACCTTCAACTTCCTTTTCCATAGTAAATTCTATATTGTTATGTGCTTTATTGAACAGATCAAGTAGTCTAATGGCGTGCTTATGATTGTTACAGACGAGAAATGTGTCATCGATGTATCTACAGTAGAATGTAGTATCGTCAATTGCGTGCTTAAGCTTATTTAGTTCCAGGTATCCCATAAATATATCAGCAAGAATTGGGCCCAACGGGCTACCCATAGCAACTACATCAATTTGGCGGTAAAAGACATTATTATATTGAAATTGTATGTTTTTGGTACATAAAAAAGGAGCTGTTTAAAATCCTGGGCTGGTAGAGGTAGAAGTTCAGGATATTTACATATGATTTCAACCGTTTCTTCCAAGGGGATGTTTGTGAAGAGTGATGAGACGTCAAATAAAACCATAAATTTATCAGAAACATTTAGGTTGTCGAGTTTTTGTGCGAATTCAAAAGTGTCTTTTAGACTGTAGGGTGCTACTTTCTTTCGGATTGGTTCTAGGCATTTTGTCAGCCAGCGAGCGAGTTTGTGGAAGGGTGAGTTGGTCATGCATAATATTGGTCTTATCGGGATTTCGGGCTTATGAGTTTTGGGTAGGCCATATAAGTATGGTAATTGTGATCCTTTAGGTTTAAGTTCATTGTATGTATGATTATCTATCAGATTTTTCTTTAGAAGTTCTCTCAATTTTTTTAGGAGACGTTTCTCGGTCGTTTCTGTTAAGTCTTTCTGGGTATTATCGATAATAAATCTAATGGAATCGTTTAAAGTAGACATTAATTTGTTAATGTATTCATCTCTGTTAAGAACGACTACCCCGGAACCCTTGTCTGGACGAAGTAGCAGTATTGTTTCGTCTTTCACAAGTTTTTTTAATGCTAGTTGATGATCTTTAGTTAACACCTTCGAAATTGGGGTTGGTGTCGTTATGTACTGGTTTGTAATATCAACTAATTTCGATTTTAACCAACTATGTTTTTCAAAAATTAAGAATATTTGAGCGAACAATTGTTTTCAATAACTTCATCATCAGGCTCTACAGTTATAAGTCCATAATCTTCTCGACTAAACCAGTACTCACACAACTAATCAAGGATAGGTTACCGAAGATGGGCTCCTCCATGTGTGTATACCAATTCAACTGCTCCTGTGGAGCTAGTTACATAGGCCGTACTCAGAGGGCTTTATCCTTGCGTGTTCGTGAACATGTGCCGGCATGGTTGGGCAAAGGAGTTACTAAATCTATTAACAGTGCTATTCTTTCACACTTGGTAGATAATGAACATCATATCAAAATAGAGGAAGCTTTCTCTGTTTTATATCAAGTTCCAAAATATCTACCTCAAGGAGCTAGATTACGTCTACTTTACATAGCCGAAGCCATCTGGATCAACTCTAGAAGACCTAATTTATGTATCCAGAAAAAATATATCCAGCCTCTATGTTTACCTTGGCCTAGGACTGGATCACCGAATACCTAGTCTGAATATTTTAAACCTCTTACCCCCTTCCCCTAATTTTATTTATTTTCCTTATTATCATTAATTTTGATTATCCCTATCTTAATCTTCACATCTATCATTCCCAATTCGTTGATCGTAGTTACCTTGATAACACCCCCTACCCCCTTATTACATATTATATTCACACCACAATCTTATTATTATTATTATCCCAATTGACAAGATGAAATTCTCTTACTATGCATTCTATTCACACAATTTTGTTTTTCGATTTTGCTATAATACTATTCTACTTATTTCGATTGAACACTACTCCAAATCAGCTTGACCTTTATTGAATGACCTTTCTCATTTGCAAATAATACCATTTTGAAGTATATATATATATATCGTAACAGATGCAAAAGTGCACCAATTTTTTAACACATAACATTGTCAAATTTCATTAATACATGCCTTATTTTTGGCCTTTGTAAAATATCACAATAATTATGGACTTATAACTGTAGAGCCTGATGATGAAGTTATTGAAAACAATTGTTCGCTCAAATATTCTTAATTTTTGGATATTCTATGGGGATTTTTAAACTAGGTTTTTCTTCGTTCATAGGTTTGAGTTCTGACAATTGTTGATATAAATACTCAAACTGGGTTTCTGTGTCAATTCTGTTACATTTTTTCGGAATATGAAATTTAAATCCGAGAGAGAGTGCCTCAGTTTCAATTCGAGTTAGTTTTTTACTAGAAAGATTATGTACGTATTTTCCTGGATTCGTAGGGATGGTGTTATGTTTTTGTTTTTTTACAAGTGTTTTGGTTAATGTCTTTAAAAATTTATGACTGGTTTTGGATTGAACATCGTGAATGAAATTCATGAGTTTGATTCTACATACAATGTTTAAATCCATAACAATTTTGTCATATCGAAGGGATTCTGTTTTGAGTTTGGAAATAAGTTCTTTAGTACATTAAATTTGGGATTTAGTGACGCGTCGAAGATTTTTTAAGGAAGGAGGTATTTTACAAGCACGGACAGCTTTAATAATATGACGAGGAAAATGTCCATCATTTAAGCAACGTAACAGAAAGTTTAATCTTGTTGTTTCTCTCGATATCCTGCAACGAACTGTCACCAACTGGTTAAGTGACTTGAAAATGAGAGCAGGGAGATGGCTTTTCAAAAATTTCATGCAGTTAGTTCCTTTTATGAATTTAAATAAAGCAAGAACAAATATTGATGCAGAATAGTATGAATTCATAATATTTCGAGATTTCTCGTCAGCTGCTTACAACCAAATATGTGATAAGCTTTTTACATTGAGATAGTGTAAAACAATTGGCATAAATGAATGTACATGATTAGAATGACAAAGATTTACAATAATAACTATATATATATATATATCTATATATCTATATATATATATATATATATATATATATATATATATATATATATATATATATATATGCTAGAACAGGTCAGAGGTTAATTGGTGTTAGAATTAAGGAGACAATTAAAGATGGGAGATGTAATAGTTGAATGGAGTTTATAAATTGTGTGATAATTATTTTAGAGGTATTAGAACAGTGATAAGATAGGTTACGTAATGATTGAATAAAATTTGAACAGTTAAGATAATCTAACAGTATCAGTGAGGCGGAAATATGTGGATAAAAATTGGTTTAAGAATTAAGTTATGAGGGGGGGTGTGGAGGATAACACAAAATAATTTTTTTTTAAATAAATAAGTGAATCAAATAACACACACACACACAAATGGATTACCAGGGTAATAATAAGTTAATTAGTGTCTCTTTTTGAATGCATAAATCCGGTTTAAGTTTTTTTATTGCAATCGCTTCCGCAAAGCGGAGAGTAGTAGTACTTCTTTGTCTGTTGATAATTTTAAAAGCGTGCGAAATATCGATGGTATGCCCGGTGTCAAGTAAATGCCGAGCTATTGCACTGTTAAGAGCCTTAGTCCCTCGCAGCCTCAAGTTCTTTGGAATATGCTCTGAAATGCGAACATGAACTCTTCTCTCAGTTCTTCCAATGTATGTGCTTTGGCACGTACATGTGAATTGGTAAATGCAGTTGGAGCAACTAAGAAAAGAGGACTTGTCGATTATAGTTTGTTTAAGTGAGCAATTCGTTTTCCATACTGTTGTTAGTTTTGCTGCTGGGTAGGCAACTTTCAACGCTGAATTTAGTCTGTGATTAATTAAGCCAGCAATTTCATCTCCTTTGAAACGTAGATATAAGAAGCAAGGTTTCTTTTCAACTCTATCGTACTTTATTTGAGGGTTGGTTTTTGCATGTTTGTGAATAAATTTCAACGGGTATGCATTCTCTCGTAGAACATTAGTGATGAGAGTAATTTCATCATCCAGGCATTCCTTTGAACAAATTTTGCGAGCGCGGTCAAAAAGGGTTCGTATCAAACCCTTTTTGTAACTCATTGGACAAAAACTGCAGTAATTGAGATATAGTCCACAACAAGTATTTTTATGATCAATGTGTCTGTTTAATGTGCCATCAGATGTTCGTCTGATCCCAATATCAAGGAAATGGAATTTACCTTCAACTTCCTTTTCCATAGTAAATTCTATATTGTTATGTGCTTTATTGAACAGATCAAGTAGTCTAATGGCGTGCTTATGATTGTTACAGACGAGAAATGTGTCATCGATGTATCTACAGTAGAATGTAGTATCGTCAATTGCGTGCTTAAGCTTATTTAGTTCCAGGTATCCCATAAATATATCAGCAAGAATTGGACCCAACGGGATACCCATAGCAACTACATCAATTTGGCGGTAAAAGACATTATTATATTGAAATTGTATGTTTTTGGTACATAAAAAAAGGAGCTGTTTAAAATCCTGGGCTGGTAGAGGTAGAAGTTCAGGATATTTACATATGATTTCAACCGTTTCTTCCAAGGGGATGTTTGTGAAGAGTGATGAGACGTCAAATAAAACCATAAATTTATCAGAAACATTTAGGTTGTCGAGTTTTTGTGCGAATTCAAAAGTGTCTTTTAGACTGTAGGGTGCTACTTTCTTTCGGATTGGTTCTAGGCATTTTGTCAGCCAGCGAGCGAGTTTGTGGAAGGGTGAGTTGGTCATGCATAATATTGGTCTTATCGGGATTTCGGGCTTACCATCGATATTTCGCACGCTTTTAAAATTATCAACAGACAAAGAAGTACTACTACTCTCCGCTTTGCGGAAGCGATTGCAATAAAAAAACTTAAACCGGATTTATGCATTCAAAAAGAGACACTAATTAACTTATTATTACCCTGGTAATCCATTTGTGTGTGTGTGTGTTATTTGATTCACTTATTTATTTAAAAAAAAATTATTTTGTGTTATCCTCCACACCCCCCCTCATAACTTAATTCTTAAACCAATTTTTATCCACATATTTCCGCCTCACTGATACTGTTAGATTATCTTAACTGTTCAAATTTTATTCAATCATTACGTAACCTATCTTATCACTGTTCTAATACCTCTAAAATAATTATCACACAATTTATAAACTCCATTCAACTATTACATCTCCCATCTTTAATTGTCTCCTTAATTCTAACACCAATTAACCTCTGACCTGTTCTAGCATATATATATATATATATATATATATATATATATATATATATATTATTGTAGATTTCACTGGTTGAAATCATGAATCCATTGATGCTAGACCACCATGTAAAACCTGGAAGCACTGGACGGCCGTTTCGTCCTAGTATGGTACTCCTCAGCAGTGCGCATCCACGATCCTTCTCCTCGCGAGATTTTTACCCGGGACCTATCAGTCTCGCGCCAGGCGCTTAACCAACTTGACCACTGATCCAGCATTCAATGGTGTTAATGTCTAACTTCAACCAATCCACGAAGTTGCGCCACCGTACAACATTTTCTTCAGTGAGCTGATATCTCACAACAGACCTGGTTGAACTCCACTGGTGTACGGTGGCGCAACTTCGTGGATTGGTGGAAGTAAGAAATTAACAACGTTGGATGCCGGCTCAGTGGTCTAGTTGGCTTTCCATGGTGGTCTAGCTTCAATGGATTCATGATTTCAACCAGTGAAATTTCCAAAAACTCCACACAATCCCTTCTGATAATATTATTGTAAATCTTTGTCATTCTAATCATGTACATTCATTTATGCCAATTGTTTTACACTATCTCAATGTAAAAAGCTTATCACATATTTGGTTGTAAGCAGCTGACGAGAAATCTCGAAATATTATGAATTCATACTATTCTGCATCAATATTTGTTCTTGATTTATTTAAATTCATAAAGGGAACTAACTGCATGAAATTTCATTTTTGTTCATATACGTATAGTTTTGATAATTTTTTTTAGCTCAAACTGACTGAATGTCAATAACGACTACAAAGATAATCAAGGTAGATTTTGAGTAAACACTGTTAATGTTGTCACAAATCTGCTTGTTTTTACAAGCTGATTGTCTTTTTGTTAATGGCTAAGAAAAATATATGAATAGAAAGAAACTACCAGCCACCATCGTTGTTTATGTATATCATACAATTGAACATAGTGATTACCCTTTGAACTCAGTAAATGACATTAAAATGGATAAGTAATGAATTTTAGACTATATATAAACAATAACATTAAGAAACAGATATTTTCAGCCGAAGAGATTCGAACACAACAAAATATAAGTCTTGGATTACATTGTTAACATTTATCCAAAATTATAGCCGAGTTTGGTCAAATGAATTTTTAAATATAACCAACAAAAAATGATACTAACTCCTGCATAAATTATAAGTTTCAATTGTGTTTGTTGTAATAAACAAACAGCTTGAAGCTAGAGAATCAACACTTTCTAAGACTATATGAAGTTCAAAGCAATTTTTATTCATTCCTTTGACCTTTGAATAAGAAATATTCTATTCTTCTATAACACCTTAGTGGTTATTTTTGTTTCAGCAAAAAGTTAAAAAACAAGTCTGCATTATCTACTTAGTAGTTAGCTAAACGTAGTTATGAAGAAAATGTTTGAAATATAGCTCTATGTGACATTTATCTAAAGGATTATCCCGGATTTGTGTTAAGGTTGAAATTGAAATGAAACTAAATATTACCACTAAGTGATTGACAAATTTACATTTTTCTTGTATTTTCTATTGGATAATACGACATAAATGTTAGTAGGCAAGAGTTTGAGATAACATTTCAAAATAACTTCATAGTTTATTCTATAAAACAAACAATCATTTATCAGTCTTATTTATATTCTGTTGATGCATAGGATTGATTCGCTTCCTGGTGAAAACCCAGATTGTATGTAAATTTTATTTTTTGGCAACAGGTGAGGCGTACGGAGTAAACTGAGTTGAAATTGAGGTAGTAGCTCAATGACATTGGTGAATGAGAAGCATAATGTATAGCGAACTGACAAAAGTTGAAAATACAAACAATTTGACTTTGAACAAATAACTATTTTGTAACCATTAGGATAATTAAAGTGATACGTATTCAGTGTTTTGTAACAGTTTATTTTGATATTTCAATAGAAATATGAGTTGAAATCACCATTTACATATTTTATTGAATACAAAAATAAACAAACAAATTTAACACAAATGTGTTCAATATATAAAAGGAACTAATGTTTATTATTTTTACTCATGGATACAGTGCATTATGATAAACGAAACTTTTACTCCGAATTAATTAGGTTGAAGTAATTGACGCAAGTAAAGAATTCTTCATATTATTCTCACTTGTATGAAAATTATTTGCAGCATGAATTTATTACATTTTATTAAAACATCAATTTCACTACTTACAAATCATTTATATCTTAATATATTCATTCTTCTAGTTCAACTTGGTTGAGCATAGTGTTAGAGAAAATTAACTCGCTAAAAAACGATAATAAAAATATACTTATTAATAGTAGACAGTGAAAATTTTGAAAAGAGATTTATGTATACATTGAAAATCTCTTACCTATTCTTTTAAAAAAAAAACAAATCAAATCACAGAAACGTTTAAAATCAAATTTATCAGTTGTTCAATTCTTAATTAAATAATAAGTTAGGATTAAAATATATTTACGTAGTTAAGTGTTTTGTTTATTTAAGATATTATTATTGTAAATTATCTGCATAAATCGATTTGCCATTAGAAAGAATACTTGCAATTGTTTTTCTTTGTCTTCTTATGTATACAACAATAAAAGTTAATTACAAACATTATTTGCAAAGATGGATAGTGGCTAGCAGTGGAATCCAGGACTCGCGTTTCGTCCTATTTGGGACTCGTCAGCTGGATGTACCTGCATCTCAGAGTTGATGTTCACTCTGGGACTTGAACCCAGTACCGTCCGCTTCAAACGCCATCGCGTTATCCACTTAGCTACTGATTCCTGATAGCCACTTGTTTGTGCTTGTGGAATAAGGCAATATCGAGGCAATACGCACAGTATGCACATATGCCAATAAGAGACTGATCAATTGCAGTCCTAAACATCAATGGGAAGATTCAAGTAAAGAATAAAAATTGAACGAAAATATTATTTATTTTCAAAAGTCTATAGAATAAATTTTTACAAATATTTTTCGTTTTCATAATTCGATAAGAATAAAAAATTTAAATTTAAGCTGCTTCTGTCTTTTTCATCACTCTACATCAACTTTACCGATTACGAGAAAGCGTTTGACAGCGTGGACAGGACAAAACTATGGAAGATTCTTCGATACTACGGCAGGCCTAAGAAGTTAGTCAATATCATACGGAATGCTTATGATGGATTAAACTGCAGAATCGTGCATGGAGGACAGTTGAAATACTCGTTTGAGGTAAAGACCGGTGTCAGGCTAGGTTGCTTACTCTCATCCTTCCTCTTTCTCATGGTGATCAACTGGATCATAAAAACGTCAACATCTGAGGGGAAGTTCGGGATACAGTGGACATCTAAAATGCATTTGGACGATCTAGACTTCGCAGATGATCTGGCTCCTCTATCGCACACACAACAACAAATACAGGAGAAGACGACCAGTGTAGCAGCAGCCTCAGCAGCAATAGGTCTCAATATACACAAAGGGAAAAGCAAGATTCTCCGATACAACACAGCATGCAACAATCCAATCAAAATTGACAGAGAATATTTGGAAGATGTAAAATCCTTTACATATCTGGGCAGCATCATTGATGAACACGGTGGATCTGATGCAGATGTGAAGGCGCTGATCGGAAAAGCAAGAGTAGCATATTTACAACTGAAGAACATCCGGAACCCAAAACTATTGTCAACCAACACCAAGGTCAGAATTTTCAATACAAATGTTGAGACAGTTCTACTGTATGGGGCCGAAACCTGAAGATCTACGAAAGCCATCATCCAGAAGATACAGGTGTATATTAACGGTTGTCTATGCAAAATACCTCGAATCCGTTGACCGGACATTATTTGCAACAACCTACTGTGGGAGAGAACAAACCAGATTCCAGCGGAGGAAGAAATCAGGAAGAAGCGCTGGAAGTGGATAGGACACACATTGAGAAAAGCACCCAACTGCGTCACAAGGTATGCCCTCACATGGAATCCTCAAGGCCAAAAGAAAAGATTAAGACCAAAGAATACATTGCGTCGAGAAATGGAGACAGACATGCGAAGAATGAACAACAATAGCATAGAACTAGAAAGTAAGGCCTAGGACAGAGTGGGTTGGAAAATGCTGGTCGGCAGCCCATGCTCCATTGGGAGTAACAAGAGTAATTTAGTTGTCTTTCTCATGTATGTTAAGTATGCGTGGTTGTGTTTTTTCTTCATTTACTCTATTCTATTATCAAAATAGCTAAGTTATGATTTCAAGTAGCCATACTTTACACAAAATATTGTATTTTTCTTTAAAATTTAAACATTAAACAGTTTATCTAACGTTCATATTATATCATAAACTGATTAAAAATACAAAATCTGGATTGATAAATTCTGTAAGCAAATATATATGATTTCGTAGGATATCAAACAGGATCGAATTGTCTACATTGTACTTCTTGCTCTCTAACAGTTTATTAGGTGGCTTTGATTTCTTATCAGAATTATCGTTATTCTGAAGAAATTCGTATAAATCACAAGACTAAATTATTTATATGGATTAAGTTAATTTGTTAGGTATTTATCAATTAAAGTTAGTCGATTTGCATTTTGACTAAATTAAGCTTCACCGCTGTCAATGAAAATAGTATTTTTTTTTACGTGCATAGTTGTGTATTTACATTAAAGAAGTTAAAATCCCTATTGTTACCGCATAATGAATAATAATAGTTTATCTCTGTTTAAAAAGCATTCTTCTCACTTTGAATAAATATACCTAAAGATGAATACTCAATAGAGAATGCATTGAAATAAAATGACAAGTAATCTCACATTGATCTAATTGAAATTGATATACGAAATCATTCCAAGATACTCCAACAAATTCGATAGTTTCTTATAGCAAAGAACTAAAATGAAGTGTATTATAATCGAACCGTACTATATATTATTATTTACTACTTATTTTTATTGTAATTTTAGGTACAGTTCTTTTCTAGATTGAAATAAACTTTTCCAAAAACTATCTATGAATAGTAGTATATTTATAATATAAGTCAAAATATGCTAAAGTGATTGTTACACAGTGAGATTATTTTAATTACTTGACTCTACTATTAATCATGCTAACTATATTGAACTATAACACTGTTTGGTTTAATTAACCAAAAAATTTTCCGTTTAACAAATTAACAATCTAAATTGTTAAAATATTGTATTTCTAAGATAATTTGCATGTATATACAACGTTCCCTAAAGGGGCAATGTTTACGAGAACGTGTTATTCAAGTCACATAATGACCAATTTTATGATACTAATAAAGTATAAATGAATTATTCTGAACATATTGTTACAATAACAACGCAAGTTATTGATCTTCCTATAAAAAACAGTAAAACTTATATTTTTTTCAATATGTTTAAGAACACTTTTGCTTGATATACCTTGATCATACAATCAACTCAACAAATTTGTATTTCCATTAAATTAAAATGATTTGTAAGCCTGTACTAATTTTTGCTAAGTTTTTAGCAATAGTATCATATAGATTTGAAGCTTAACAAAAAGAGGAGGTTATTGATTTTCTTTCTTAAAGTGCCTCACTACATGTTGTCGAGTAAAACGATAAAACTGTTTAAGTTCACATGTTGTACATTTTGAAAAATGAAATTAATCGACAACGTTTACTTACGAATTTTTTATTGATAATCATAGACTACTAGACAGCTATCTCCGTCTTAGTTTAGAATTATTTAAACGTAAGAATTTAAGACTCTATATGAGATTGAAATCAAGTCCAAAGTTTTATGTATCATGTGTAACAACATTTGGTCACTGGGTAAGATACCAGCAGTCACAAATTCATCTCAATGTGATGTGTTTGCACCAAAACCTGATGCTTCACCGTTTAAGCTAATGTGTGTGAAGGTAACGTATACATACTTTTGAAGAGTTACAAGTTGGACCGGTCTCTAGGACCTACTTAGCTAAAGAACAATCCACTAATTATTTTATCAAAGTTTAACCCATCACCTAAATTATCTTGATGGTTTCTGACTCGGTTAATTACAATTTACACATTTTTCTACAAACTCAATAATCTATAAATCCAAAGTGGTTAATAGTTTTAGCACACTTATACTTCTCCATGACATCAAGATTGGATGAAATTTAAAATTTTCAGAATAAAACTACCTTTAAAAGAGTACCTTTGAGTTAGTTTCTTAATCGTTTTACAGAAACGTGTGAAACTACAAGTACAATATTTGCTTATCTACAATTTATGCAGCCTAAGTTCAAGATAGTTTGAAGTATCCTATGAAACTTGCTTATCTCCCTCAAAGACAGAAAGAAATTCCCTCAATTTCAACTCCCATAGTTATTATATTTTAGTAAATGTTAGTCGAATACTTTCCATTTAGAAGTAGCACTATAGTCACGATAAATGTAGGTGTCAGCTCTAGCAATCTAGATTTCTTTTGAAAAAATCGGGAGTTAAGTGTTTATTTTAGTTGTTTGGGTGATCAATCATTCTAACCGTTCTTACTTCTTTCAAATCAATAAAAAAACCATTCATCAATCACCCTGCGATTTATTAACTGTAAAGAAGATATAACTGAATAACTTATTTATAACAATTAGTCCCTTTGATAAATTTCGATAATGCAATGAGAAGACGAAGTTTATCAGAATTATGTTGTGATATGTTTGCGCAATACATTTCGAACAATCTGGTCACACATATACATATTAAGAACATGTATATAAGCAAAATTAAAAAATCGACTAGACAAGTTAAAGGTAAGCCGTAACAAAAAAATGAAGTACACAAAAACAATGCGATAACCACTCTAGATAATAAATCAGTATTACCAGGGTAGGTTAAATGTAAGGAAGAATTGTTTTTGAACGCATAAAGGGGGTTTCAATTTCCGTATAGTCAAGGCTTCAATAAACCTTAGTATAAGTCCTCGAAAACCTTTGTATAACACTACAAATGCTAACTTGATGTCAACCTTATGACCAGTCTCAATCAAATGTTTCGTAATGGAGGATGATGTCTGTCTATCCTGTAATCTTATTTCACCATAACTTATACATGCTAATATCAGAAACTTGGTCAATTCACAGAATCAATAATAACACATTATATTTAACATTATTTTTAGTTAAAATTACATTAAAATTAATTCAGTATTAAAGTAATATTTTAATGTCTTAGATCAGAGATTTATTATAAATATTATGGAAACTTCAAAAGGTTTTTAAACGACCATAACTGAGAAAAATATGAAAAACTGACTATTTGATCTATTTCGATAATTCAATGAGAATACGAAGTCTATCAGAATTATGTTTTGATAAATTTGCGCAATACATTTCGAACAATCTGATCACTTACATACTTGTTAAGACATTTTTATATCAGAAGGGGTTTTGTGGAAATTTTAATAGTTTCAATAGGTGAAATCATGAGTCAATTGAAACCAGACCATTATGGAAAACCTGGAAGCACTAGACGGTCGTTTCATCTTAGTATGGGACTCCTTAGCAGTTGAAGTTAGATATTAACATCGTTTGATGCCGGCCGGATCAGTGGTCTAATGGTTAAGCGCTCGCGCGCGAGGCTGATAGGTCCTGAATTCGAATCTCGCGGGGGCGAGATCGTGGATGCGCACTTCTAGGGAGTCCCATACTAAGACGAAACGGCCTTCCAGTGTTTCCAGGTTTTCCATGGTGCTCTACTTTCAGTTGACTCATGATTTTAAATATTAACCCTTTTATATGAAAATTAAAAAATCAACTAGACAAGTTAAAGGTAAGCCGTAACAAAAAAAAGTAATGAAGTACACAAAAACAATGTGATAACCACTCTGGATAATAAATCAGTATTACCAGGGTATCTTTAAATCTTTTTTAAATATTGTTTCCAACATTATGGTTTTATTTTAACTATGTATGGATCTAAAATGAATAGTAAAGTCCCAATAGCAATTCTGTTGACAAAGTGAAACTTTCATGACCATCAATAACACAATGGACATTTAAGTATAATGAGCTATAAATAAAGGGAAAGTTGATCAAATAATTTTGAGAAAAAATAACTATTTTGACATAAGAATGTTGAAATGAGCGTAAACATAAACGTTTTTGCTAGTTAAACAATGGAAAATGATTTAAAATTATGATTAGTTCATTCAACCCTTTACATTGAATATATACTGTGTTAATGTAATTGCGTTAATGTAATTGATAATTTACATATAATTACATTTCTATTGTGGTGTGTGCTACTTATGTAGACATAAGTAGTATATGATGTTAGTCGTGAACAGAATGTCTGGCAACAGAGAGACAAGAGGATCGAACAGTAAAGAATAGAAACAGAATGCAATTTGTGTGAAAATGCAAGAACAAAGGAAGTCTGAGTAATTTTGAGACAATTGATGGACATTTTGCAAATTGAGCATTTAATATATGGTTGTTAGATTTTACCAACTTGTTCTGTAATTTGTTGTTAAATACATCCAATGGTCCCCATTGGCGTTCTTGTTCACAACACTATTATTATGGTTTACACTTCTAACAACAACTACTGGGTATTTTAAAATTGACCTGTTGATAACATAATTTAGATTAAAATAGTTCGATCCATCGATTTTTAAAATCAGATCCATCAATGATGTTGAGCTTTGTTCCAATAAAAGCTATTGGGACAACCATTCTTTGTTAAGATAACATAAAATAATATCTTCAAAAGTATGTTGACAATGTTAATTGGTTAGTTATTTCATTGAATAGCATCTTTCACTACTTAAAGACACTACGAAGTGACAGATTATAATTTAAAACGTAAACTGCAACTAATATGAAAGTGAAACATAGAATATTCATGTAAATCACTATTTGGTCATGAAATAAGATCTTTGCAATAAATTTAAATACACATAAAACAGTATTGTCATTATCAAATGTTTAGTAACTTGATACTTGAATGTGTTTATGAAAACAAACACATTGTAAACGTATGAAAAATATATGATTTTGAAATATATTTCATACAGTCGCAATCGATCTTAAGATAATTAACTGCAACCTTGCAATATAATCAGAAGTTTCTCGGGTAAATAGTATTTCTTGTTATGAAATGAATCTTTTAGTTCACCATCACGTTGATGACCAGCTATCATTATCTAAAAGTTTTCATTTAAAAATTGTTTTCATAAATATAATTTACGACTATGATTAGTCTCAATGAATATCAAACTCTAAATGACGTTACTTTTATATGGATAGATCTTCCTATATTGCCTAGTAAAAGTGGTTAAATATAATACGAAACAGTTTATCACAGAAAGTTTGGGAGTCAAAAAATAACATGCCTCATAGTATGCACTAAATTTCCGTTTTTTAATGCCTTATAAAGAATAAATATATATTTTGAACGTAAACTCACCCGTTGCTTTGAATTTCATTCAAATTGCATTACTGATTTACTAGGGATTGATTGAACCCAATGGGCAAGAAATCATGCGACGGGCTGTATGCTATTTGGCACGAGTTATCAAACTGATAACTGAACTTTGATTACAAACAGTAAAACAAACAGATCTAAAACAGTATGATCAGTTTCATTTTTACGTGAATCAGACAATATAAAATGATTTCTGCATTTAAATGCGGACAGTAGGATGATGAAATATATTCCCCGTCATGTATCGGACAATGTTATTATGGCTGGACATAACCTAATTTGTTTGGAGGCAAAAAGAAAAAGGCACAGAGAACTACTTGAAGATTTATTTGACAATGGAAATAGGCCAAAAACAATATCTAAATACACTGATTATTATGTTTAATTCACAATAATTGACAGTCTGATTTCTAATCAATTAATTGAAGTGACATTTGACTTCAAACAATCAGTAATGTTCTGTGTATATATAATTTAAATATTACGATATTAAATTTCTATGACGAACAATTTCATTTGAGATCATGAACCGATCAACTTTAGACGACCATTGAAAACCTGGAATTATTGGACGGCCATCTCGTTCTAGTATGGAGCTCCTCAACAGTGTGCATCCACGATCCCATATGCAGGAGTCGCACCCAGGGCCTTCTCGGAGTTCTAGTGAGAAGCTGTGGTTAGTAAAGTTCAACCGTGTGAAGTGTGAAGCAGTTACTCACCGAAGACGGAGGGGGATGGTCGCGCAATATCGTGAACTGGTTGAAGTTAGGCATTAACAACGTTGGATACTGGCTGACTCAGTCGTCTCGAGGTTACGCGTTTGCGTTCTTGGGTTCTAATCTCGCGAGGCGGGATCGTGGATGTGCACTGTTGAGGAGTTTCATACTAAGGCTAAACGAGCCAAGTACTTCCATGTTTTCAATGATTATCTAAAGTTGATCAATTCATGATCTCAATCACAACTCATGCGTCTAGACAACCCTATACTGATAACTAATAATTTAACTGATTAGTTCTTATACAATTACTTCTTCTTAACACTCTAGACATTTTTGTCAAGGCCAATCAACAAAACATGTTTTTGACCTATGCCCCCTCCAATGATCTAGGGTTAAATGACGTCTGCAGAAATTCATTTAATCAATGAAAGATAATAGATTATTTATTATCAGTTAACTGACTAGTACATTGTTTAATTAGCAACCCGAATATCTCATTCACGCAAACTCAATCAAACCTCTCATGTAATAATTTACTCGGGATCAAAGATACACTATATTTATTAACTGACTTCAACAAATCTCATAATTGCTAACAACAGCCATTGTTATTGAGGGAGTTTATATATTCCGAAATGGACATGGGAATAAATTATATATATATATATATATATATATATATATATATATATATATGCATAGCTTGACCACAAGTTGCTTGAGAACAGACCCATCATACTTATAATTTATAATGTAATGATAAGAACTGTTAGATTAATTGTTACAAAGTCATTCACACAATCAATCTCATGAATATGCTGATGTTATCTTTATTTTTACGATAAAACCATTTCTTAAACAAAACAACATACATTGCTCTCTATGTGTTATCACCTCATGGTGAAAAATATTTGAGAACTAATTTCACAAATTATCTATTTTTACATTCGAATATATTGAACATAGTTGTGGTCAATCATAATCAATTTAATTCCTGAAACAAATTTGGATTGGTTCAAGATGTTATGCTACGAGGTGGATACTAAAGGATATGAAAATAATGCATTAAGAATCACAATGAAAAAGATTATGCGTTGAGAATATGGTTCTGAAAGACATAATGAAGCAGTATGTATGAAGGAGTTCAAAGACTCAAGACATAAAGCAAGACAAAAAATAGACGAATATATTTTAGCCATTTTAACTCATTTTGAGCCGAACTATCCACATTCTCTAACCTCTGATCATAGCTCCCGCGAAAACTTTGTCTAATCTACTAACATACCACAAAACAGTTGTCACTGACATCATAGTTTGGTACTATGTCATAGTTTGTCCATCACTAAGTTACTTCTAAATCACTCCTACACTAATTAACGTCACATGTCAAAATAAACTGACACTATTGATAATGTCGAAGAATACTTCATTTATTCTATTGAATTTCAATTATGTACAACTGTAAATATCAATAGCTTAGAAACAAAAAACCTATTGTAATTTCAATAGTTGAAATCATGAGTCAATTGAAGCTAGACCACCCTGAAAAACCTAGAAACACTGGAAGGCCGTTTTGTCCTAGTAAGGGACTCCTCAGCAGTACGAACTTACGACCCCCCCCGCGAGATTCGAACCCAGGACTTATCAGTCTCGCGCGCGAGCGCTTAACCATTAGTCCACTGAGCCGGCCGGCATCAAACAGTGTTAATGTCTAACTTCAACCGATCCACGAAATTGCGCCATCATACACCAATATCTTCAGTGAGCTGATATTTCACCTATTGTATTACACTACATTTATGCTAGTTTAAATTTCTAAACCAAACATTTGTTTATTTTTCTATTTTTCATCATTTTATATTATATTTTTTAATATTTCATTATTATCTATCATTCATCCTGTTAATTTTAAAGAAACATTCAAATTTCAATGTTTTTAGATCTTTTTTAAAAAAAGTATCTTTTTCCTCTTACAATCTAATTTCAATTGTCATAATTATCAATAACAAATAATTAAATTGACAAAAAAAAGAAAATAAAAAAGAAATTAATTTATTAGATTCAGAACACTTTTTCTCTTTTATATCGAAGTATAAACAAAAATATAAAAAAATCTCTATAAAACAAATGATTTTATTTAATACAATAAATAATGATAATAACGAAGGAAAATCTCAAATTGATTGATTCAATATATAAATATGGGAATGATATTATATTTTTTAAAGAAAAAACATTTGTTTGTTTTCAAAGGATTATTCATCCCATATATTATTATTTGTGATTTAAAATAAAATCTTTTTAACAAAAAAATTATATCAAAAGTGTTTTGTGAATATTATAGTAATTTCAATGATTGAGGTCATAAATCAATTGATGTTAGGTCACCATAGAAAACCTGGAAACACTGTACTGCCTTTTCGACCTAGTATGGGACTCCTCAGCATTGCGCATCCATGAACTCGCCTCACGAGTTTTCCATGGTGGTCTAGCTTCAATTGACTCATGATCTCAACAATTGAAATTACTATAATGTCCACAAAACCCTTCTGATATGAATCGACATATACTCACTAGTGACTGGTTTCAAGAGGTATATCCTGGAGTTCTAGTGAGAGGCAGTAACTAGTGAAGTTCAACCAGGTCTATTGTGAGATAGTAACTCACTGATGACAATGGTGGTTTTGTCGCTCGATTTCGTGAGTTGGTTGGAGTTAGACATTAACATCGTTGGATGCCGACCGGCTCAGTGGTCTAGTAGTTAAGCGTTCACGAGAAAGACTGATAGGTCCTGGGTTGTAATCTCGCGCGGGGGGGAGAGTCCCAAAATAGAACGAAACGGCCGTAAAGTGTTTCCAGGTTTTCTATGGTGGTCTAGCTTCAATTGACTTATGATCTCAACCATTGAAAAAAACTAACAATAGTGTTAAAGATAATCTAGAATAAGGGAATAAACAATGATTTTAAGGTTATTATCGATTTACTCTGATATTTTAAATATTCATGCCAAAAACAAATAAAAATCAATGAAGATGTCGGAAAATATTTTTTAGTCATTTATTATATACAAATATATGTATATATAACTTTCTGGCATCATGTTAAAAGAAAAGCAAAATATGTTAGTGAAATATATTATGATGTGTGTTACTGATATTGACAGATATAAGTAGTATGTATCATCAATCGAAAGTGAAATGTCAGACAACAAAAAGTTAAAACGATCGACGAAAAGTGAACGTGAACAGCGAATGATTGATGTGGCAATGAAAGAACAATGAAGTCTGTGACAAGTGATTAACATTTTGCAAACGAATTATTTACTGTATGATTCAAACATTATACAGAACTGGAAACAAAAGCCCAGGACGGGGTTGGAAAATGCTGGTCGGCGGTCTATTTTCCATTGGGAGTAACAGGCGTAAGTAAGTAAGTAAGACTGTTCTCATACAGAAGCATTCTATATAAATTATCTATCTATATAAGATTTACTTTTCACCAGTGTTCCAAATGTTTTCAAATTCATGACTGATGAAATTCAACCATATAGACAGTGATAAAATATCACTGTTGACATTCAGTATTATTAATTCAGCTTATGAGTTCTAAGTCAATGGTCAACCATGACAGCTGAACTTCTTGGATTCAATCTCTGAGAACAACTGAAGTGTCTTAAACCAGTAATAAACAACTGCCAAGCGCTCTTTGGTTTTTAGTGATTTTGTGGCTGTTACATTATCTATGATAAAAACGGACTAGTAAAAATTCTTTGTTAATAAGGAAACTGAATGACAAATCCATTTATAATTATGATAAGTATTTATTCTTACTCATTTGTAAATAAATTGCTTCATTCTTTGACTAAAAGTATAATGTAATTGATATCTAAAAACTAAGATGGTGTACATCGGCTTAGGTTTATAATGAATATTTGACTTTCCTTTTTTACCGTGGTATCCAATATTTTGAGAAATATTTGTTTGAATCAAATCAATGACCTTCGGACTTTATGACGAGGCTAAGAAATTTAAATCATATTTTAAACTTTAATCATTTTAAAACTTATATTATTTCATTCAGATAACATCACAACAACTTCAGTTCAGATTCTTCATTAGATCGGATATTTACACACAAATAATAGAAACACCCTCATTGCATTCGTCACTTAGAGGTACATTTGAATAAACTTCAAAAGACTCATAAACACTATCCATATTTATCATTTTTTAACAATATCGGAACACATGATTTTATTCCTTACATATCTATATTTATTTATACTTTCCTTATACAGTACGGTCGATGATAAACTCCTTTAAGACGAGAGGCTTCAAAACTTCCTGGATCCAATATAGATCACCTAATTTTTCATGATATATAATAGAACAATTATCTCCAATCAATAATATGTTTAATAGTTGAATTGATGAGTCAATTAAAGAGACATCACGATAAAAAACCTGGAAGCACTGGACGGCCATTCCGTCCCAGTACGAGACTTCTCAACAGTGCACATCCACGATCCCGCCCATGAGACCTCAACCCAAGACCTATCGGTATTGCGTGCAAACGAATAACCTCTAGACCACTAAGCCAGCCGGTATCCAACGCTGTTAATGTCTAACTTCAACCAATCCATAAAATTGCGCCACCGTCCATAAAATGTTTTTAAATTATTAAAAATAATAAAACTTTTCGTCCGTTATTAATTGCTAACTGGAAATAAGTATCACTCTGAATTGATGATTATTTATTTTTACAATATAATCAATAAAAACAACTGATCAACTGACCTATATTTCATAATCCTTTAGAACTAACTTAATGAAAACAGTCAAAAATGACTAAGTTCAAATGACCTAAATTGTTTCTTTTGTGAGATTATGTTGCTTTACAGTATTTATCGGAACGATACATGTATATCTATGATATATCTTAAGTCAAAATATTGAGGATTTGCATAACGTTTTTCAAAATTTCCACTTTAAACAAAAAAATTTTTTCATTCTCTTATATTTAAGTTGGTTTTTTCCAGGATATTTAAATGACCCATACAAGATTAAATATCAAAATATAGAATAACTAAACAATAATCAATAATAAAAGATTTAGATAAGGTATCATTCTCATAACTATAAAAATACTTTTCAGATGATATGTTAATCTAATGTGAAAGTAATTTCCACCTCATAGGAAATCAAGTTATATCATTGTATGGCGTTTAATATTCGATATGCTTATTTAAGATCAGAAATATTGGTAACAGCTTTACTACTGCATCTTTTGTTAAATTTAGTGTTTCAAAGCTTTAGGCGTTTATTAAAAAGGTTATAAATTCACTAACATAGTGAGTGACCCATACTGGTGAACTATATCACTCTAAAATAAAGCAATTTTATCTTATTAAGAGTCATGGGAAATATCCAACTCCCTGTATATTCGTGCCTTGATTAAATCACTAACGATTTCATTAACTCACATCTAAAATCAATTTTTTTATCCCATACAGAACATTAACTAGAGAACTATTAAAAACCTCAAAGCATTAAACAAACATTTCGTTCTCATATATGACTCTTAAATAAACAATATCCATTACACCTTTCGAGATATGAACTCAAAATCTCTTTATCTTCAATAATCAACCATCTCTTAATGGATACTCGAGTAAGTATTTAAAAATAAAAATAAAAATAGAAACTATTTTAGTTCACAACTGATCATTTTCTATCAGAGTGATTGAAGCATAAATATAATTGATGTATTATATAATATCTAAATTAAATAATAACCATTATCATAATGAATAATTAGTTATTTATTAAATGAACGATGGAAACAAACGAATTTTTTTTAATTTCGTTTTTTTAGGAAAATGTTATATAAACCTTTTTTTGTTTTTTATTATTTTGTTGCTATTTACCATATGACTATGATTTATTAAATATAACAATAATAATGTAAAAATTCAATAGTGAATCACTCGAAAATTTATAGAACCGTAACACTTTATTGTTCATGGTTCAAAACACTTTAAATCTAATTACTTTGTTTGTTTGTTTTTTTTTAATATAAATCTGTTAACTTAACTCATTTACGCTAATTAGTTATTTATACAATTTATGAATTAAATTTTTTTTCTCATTTAAATTAAACTAATATTTATTTATTCATTCGACTGATTATATAATTTATGTCAACTTTTAGGTAGTAACATATTTAGTTTAATAAAATAATCCTACCATAACATGTGTATATAACATAAATGTTATCAATATATATATGCTGTTGGGATATGACGGTAAATACTATCAGTATTTAGTAGAGTTGTTAGTTAATGCTGAACAAAATAAATTGATCATAACCTAACAGACTATAGTTGAGTTGTGGTGTGCTCTACTTATATATACATAAGTAGTATGTGACGTTAGTCGTGGACAGAATGTTTGGCAACAGAGAGACAAAAGGATCGAACAGTAAAGAATGGAAACAGAATATAATTTGTATGAAAATGCAGGAACAATGAAGTCTGAGTAATTTTGAGACAATTGATGGACATTTTGCAAATTAATCATTTAATATATGGTCGTTTTTCACTACAGTATATGATGATAGTCAGGGATAGAACGTATTTCAGTAGAACATCAAGAAGGGAAAGAATGGGAATGGAAAGCAATCGGTATGAAGATGTAGGAACAGTGAAGTCTGAAACGATGTATTTATATTTGCAAAAGTAACAGTTAAGCTTGTGACAATGGATTGATGTTTCGCAAATTAAGTATTTACTGTATTGTTCTCAGATTTTAATAAGATGTTCTGTAATTTAGTGTTCAGATACATTCGTTTGTCCCCATTTGTGTTCTTGTTCGCTACAAAATAGCTATCGTTGATGAATTTTCATTTCAACAACGGTCAGTAAGCGATAAGTATTTGAGGTCCTTACAAACCTACGAAAGGTATCATTTCTACTTGAACATATAATGAGTAGTGTATTTTGTTATAATAGTCAACAGATAAGGGACAAAGTAGTGAACCTTTTTTGGATCTAATTGAAAGCAATAAATTACTCAGTCATCGCAGTGGATTTTTTTTAGCAATGAATATTATCCTACCTTGTCAAAATAGTTAATATATCACTACAGTTTTGGGATTAACTGTTTGGTTTAGATAGTTTTGAGATATATGATTCTAAAGATGATCGTTAGGACTAAATGACAAAATATTGACTACTAAAATTTTCCAATCTTAATGGAGTGATAAAGCTACAAGACATCAGTGTTAACCTCAATCTCCATGGGATATATCTAAAACGTTTTTAGATATATTGTTCATGTACAGATTTTGTGGAAAACTGAAATGTTAAAAACAATTACTCCTTTCGAATAAACTGTATTTTATTTTGTTGCAGAAAAGAAGGATTTCGAAATTTTAGTTGAGTGTTTAGTAATTTACAGTAAAACTATGACGATAATCAATTATAGGATGTTAACAATAAGCAGATCATAAACCAACATTCTCAATCACAATATGACGTGTACTATGCTTTGCTAATATTAACCGCAATCCACCTCAATTCCATTTTTGTCAAGAATAATCAATAAGGTTTTCTTTGTAAACACTGAAATGTCTTCTCTATTTGTTGATCACTTTTACTGTAAAGAGAAAATGTTATATATCACAATAATTGTCATTAAAGCAATTAGTCCCTTTTATAAATTCCGATAATGTAATAAGAAGACGGAGATTATCAGAACTATGTGATATATTAGCGCAATACATTTCGAACAATCTGATCACACATATACTTGTTAAGAGCATTTATATATAAAAATAAAAGGTCAACCTCATTTCCAGTCTAGTTGACCTTTTATTTTTATATATAAATGCTCTTAACAAGTATATGTGTGATCAGATTGTTCGAAATGTATTGCGCTAATATATCACATAGTTCTGATAATCTCCGTCTTCTTATTACATTATCGAAATTGTCATTAAACTTCATAATAATGCAAATAACGATTAAATTTTAAAAAATGAGATTTCCATATATTTATTTCTCATTCTGTATTTATATAAGTGAATATATAATGTGTGCTACTGATGTCGACAGGCATAAGTAGTAAGTATCATCAGTCGAAAGTGAAAGGCATGGAGGCACAAAGTTAAGAAAACGTAGGGCAAAGTAGGATATAATAGATAATTAGTAAACTACGATTTAGTAAAAGATTTATGTTGGACGAGTAATCCTTAATCATCTTATATAAAATATTCATGCAAATATTTAGAATGACTCATAATTTGGATACCGGATCATTGTAGAACAATCAATTGAATGGAATTCATCAATCTATATCAACTTCATCGACTACGAAAAAGCATTTGATAGCGTGGACAGAACAACCCTATGGAAGCTTCTTCGACACTACGGCGTGCCCCAGAAGATAGTCAATATCATACAGAATTCCTATGATGGATTAAACTGCAAAATCGTGCATGGAGGACAGTTGACAAAGTCGTTCGAAGTAAAGACCGGTGTCAGGCAAGGTTGTTTACTGTCACCCTTTCTCTTTCTCCTGGTGATCGACTGGATCATGAAGACATCAAGATCTGAAGGGAAGCACGGGATACAGTGGATAGCTAGGATGCAATTGGATGATCTAGACTTTGCAGATGATCTGGCTCTTCTATCGCATACACAACAACAAATGCAGGAGAAGACGACCAGTGTAGCAGCAGCTTCAGCAGCAGTAGGTCTCAATATACACAAAGGGAAAAGCAAGATTCTTCGATACAACACAACATGTACCAATCCAATCACAATTGACGGAGAATATTTGGAAGACGTAAAATCCTTTACATATCTGGGCAGCATCATTGATGAACACGGTGGATCTGATGCAGATGTGAAGGCGCTGATCGGAAAAGCAAGAGTAGCATATTTACAACTGAAGAACATCCGGAACCCAAAACTATTGTCAACCAACACCAAGGTCAGAATTTTCAATACAAATGTTGAGACAGTTCTACTGTATGGGGCCGAAACCTGAAGATCTACGAAAGCCATCATCCAGAAGATACAGGTGTATATTAACGGTTGTCTATGCAAAATACCTCGAATCCGTTGACCGGACATTATTTGCAACAACCTACTGTGGGAGAGAACAAACCAGATTCCAGCGGAGGAAGAAATCAGGAAGAAGCGCTGGAAGTGGATAGGACACACATTGAGGAAAACACCCAACTGCGTCACAAGACAAGCCCTCATATGGAATCCTCAAGGTCGAAGGAGGAGAGGAAGACCAAAGAATACATTACGCCGGGAAATGGAGATAGATATAAGAAAAATGAACAAGAATTGGATGGGACTAGAAAAGAAGGCCCAGGACAGAGTGAGTTGGAGAATGCTGGTCGGCGGCCTATGCTCCATTGGGAGTAACAGGCGTAAGTAAGTAAGTAAGTAATAATTTGGATACGAATTAGTTTCCATTAGTTCACATTATTGCTTTAGTTTTGATACATTGTGAACCTTTTGCCAAAGCATCGCATAATATAATACCTATCACTAAAGGTGGTATCGAAGACTGCTCACGAGATACGTATACGTTAACAGAGCCTGACCAAAAATCTATTATATATATATTAATAACGTAAGAACACAAACCTTTCATAATAAAAATTATAGTTTTGATGAAATATAATACACTGATAACATTACAAACCAATCGATGAGAATAATCTGTTGTTTTTCATTTGGGAGGGATTCAATTTATGATAACATTGTTTATAATTTGACCTACTATTTATCAAATGACACTTTTATCTAATCCATATATAAACTACTTAATAAAAAATATGAATTGTAATAAAACTGATGAAATTTTTCAAGATCATTTTTCATCGTGTAGATTCAAAAGATCTGTGTTGTTTATATCAAGATTTTCATTTCATAAGAATTCATCAATTCATAGAAGGCGTTAAAAACACATCATTATCATAGCATTACGAGTATTAACTAATAGAGTCACTTTGCCATGATAAAATTAGATTACGTACATGTACTACTAATTAAAACTAAAAAAGTATGATTTTTATGCTGTTTTTTTATATAAATTGACTCAATGTATGACTATATTACGTGTGTATCATCCCCCTGCATAAATGATTTACCTCACAAATACCATGACTGAAATCCACTTACCACTACTCTTTGTCATTTCTGGTGTACTCTTGCCTTATTCTTTACCAGTTTAACCACATTCTTTTTATTTCAAAAAGTGTAGTCCACTAGGACCATTATTAGCAGATGTGTTTATAGCACATATTGAAAATCTGGCTGATGAGTCTAATAGAAAATATGTCACTTTATAAGGGATATGTGAACAATATATTAGTTATATGTTGAAAAGTGTTTTTAATCACTATACCTATCTATTAGCTGTTATCATTGTAGTAATATTAAAATAAGAATTTCCATATCTTATTGATTACATGAAAAGAAGTATAATAATCCAATTGCTAAGTTTATTATTTGTCTTTAAACAAATGATACATTTTATTTGATTTTTTTTCATTGTCTTTCAACTGGTATTAACCAATCATCAAACAAGGAATCCATATCATTTTAATCATTCTTATCATGAATAAGTTGATTTCAATCCATTTTCCTTTATTTTTATCATTAAAAAAATGCTAATAATTCATCTATTGGAATGTATTTAAATATTATTATAATATCATACAAACATAGAAATAATTACAGAATATCGAATGACTGAATTACATGCAGAAACTGCTAAATAGCTAGTTAGAATTAAATACTTACTATAGATAGGGTAGAGGCTAAGTTGTTTTTTTTCATGTTTACCAACTCAACTAATGAAAATCAATAGTCATTTACCGAACAATTATCCAAATAAATCAAAAAAATGTATTCTATAAATATCAGACATGTTTTTTCGATGATTTCAGCTTATAGCTTAGAAAGAGTTAAAAATACAATTGTCAGAAAGACATCTATTTATTATTACCTAGATAGAAACAAACCAATGACAATATTAATGGACTCTGTTTATTTATATATTTAAAACGAGTAGTATAGTGGATGGAAGTAAAATCAAGTGACTGAAGTCATTATAAATGAGACATAGATCATGAATTTATCTTAAAAGAAACTACTGAATCATGGGACATTTCTAAGTTATATGTGTAACAGTATTGACTTCATGATCATATCTGTGATTGAAATTAAATTAAATCTGATGCTCATTATTTCTTAATGACTTTTAAATAATTGCCGTAATCTATTAAGTACTGAATTCTTCTTAACTCTACTTAAAAAGATCAATAATGTTTTATATTGTGTGAATTCTGTTGCGGTGCATATTAATGATATTAAGAAATAGATTTTCCCAAGTCAGTTTCAACTTTGATCTGTGATAAAATAAGTCTCATTCAATTTAAACTTATTTATATGTGTTTTACCACGTTTAATAAAGAACTTTATTTAGAAATAAATCGGTATCAGATTTGAAATGATTCCTGTGTAAAGTATTAAAAGACAATAGTTTATAAAATAAATCTAATTCCACCATTACTCATAGGGGTGATCATAAAAATGACAAGTTATATAATTTTTTCCAGTTACCTAAAATTCTAGTGTCATGCTAACCAGAAGTTAAACTAGACGTTGCTATCTGAAAAGAGAATTATGTGTGAAGCTAAACAGAGTAACTCCTTTATACTTAAAAATTTGAATGTTTTTAAAAGACGAAATAGAAATTTGTATGTTTTTAAATGAATTATCATACTTATCAAAGCTTTTTTATTGATTTGGAATGTTTACTCTCAGTTTATTTGTACAATTTATCTGAAGCATTACTCTTGAAATTTTAATCATGATTACTAGTATTCGCATGTCATTATCTATAGGTCAAGAACCAAAAGTTTCGATCTGAAAAAGTAACATTTATTTCTGAATCCAGTAATTTTCACTTAAAGATGGTATTTTTATTTTATTTTATTTTAACACATAGATATCGGTACAAGAAGGCACCAAATACATATGCGCCACACAGATCTCATTTGATATGTGTGAGGTCTGTGATACTGCCCGGGTGCCCGAACCGAAGCAGGTGGTTTTCTTAGGTGGCCACACCCCGAGCCTTTGACCTGAAGATCTGATCTACAAGGCAGTGGAGCATCGTGAGGAGATGCAGTCCCATGGTAGCCGGTGACCAACGATTGGTTTATACGCCATTTGTTCCCGCAGGATACTGGAGCCCATGTGCACCATTGGTTTGGGATCCGGTTATAGCGCCGGACTTTCACTTTTCGTCCTCTCATTTTCGTAAACAACACCCGTGGTGCGAGAAGGCAGTGGGTAGGACTTCCCTGGCAGGGGCTGTATACGCGTGGCCATGTGAGAGCATTTCGAGAGGGGGAGCGGACTCTCCCCACTCTCGGCCATACCAGGGCATTTGGGGGCTGACTTAACTGATGTCTAAAACTAAAATAAAATTTGAATAAATACTGAATTTTACCTAGCTCCATCAAGGTTAAAGACTCAATTATTTTCTGAATTGGCTACGAACCACAATCACTGTTTTATTTATAATCTCACAGTTTTTAGGATATCCAATTTAAAACTTATTCATGCAACGCAACATCAAAGTTTAACTTTGACTTTGAGGCGTCATAATTTTAACGGAGTTCCAAAAAAATGTTTTAAATTAAACACAAAGGTTATATTAATACAAATACATTATTTAAAAAACCAAGGATATTACAAATAATCTTAATGTTAGTTTTATGAAAGCAATCAAAACTTGTTTGTACAACAAAATTCACACCAACTTTCGTTTAATTTCTGTTATTTCTAGTCTCAAACTATTTTTTTCGACTTAGCTAATTATGATAGATAAGTGTTCCCAGCTTGATGATATCCACATTCAAGTTATGCAAATTAGTTTTACTGAACTTTCATTTCATATCTCAGCTGTATTTATAGTCCATCTGCTTGCTTATTAACGATGTAGTTTAACAGTCAAAGTGTTTCATTAAGCAAAATTAGTTTACCATCAAGATTACCTATCTGTCACCTCTTTCTCTCAATTTCTCTCTTAAATGATCTGTTTGACATTTATATATAATATATTATGTTCACACTTTTTATTTTTGTGGTTTGATTTGCATAAAGATATTCAAACCAGCTGAATGTCTATATCTTTGTCCTGCATATAACTGACTAAACCCTACCTTTATTTATTGGTAGTAGTCATAAATTTGTAAAGAAACCAATACATCGTCACATGTTTTCGCATAGCCATAGTAACACAATGTAGTTAGATACAACCAACATATATATTTACATTTCAGGTTTCTTTTCCATTTACTTTGATTTATTTACTTTCCATATATACACTGAATAAAGTGATAATGCTTCTTGATAAAACCCTTTGAAAATAAATAAATTAAAGTCATATGCTTTATTTATTTTATTTATAAACAATTATAGGTGAGAGTCAACGTTTAGGCTGATGTTTATCAAGTAGTTGATGGATATTCTTTACCTTATCTTACTACTTTTCTGATGTATATGAGTAACGTATAAGTAAATGTGACGAAGTTTAAACTAGCTGATAAATCTTAGATAATACTATTCATTACTTCAGGGAAGAAAATTATAGCCAAGTTATCCTAAACACTAACTATGAACATCTGATTGTTTACATAAATTGATAATTTTTTTTTTAATAAGACAACATAAATCAGTTTTCATTGTTGTCCAATATTTGTTCATGTCAGTATGTTATCCTCATGATTACCTTTATTAAATACATCTGTATGGTATTACTAAATCAAATTCTATTTTAGTTATATAAATCTAATTATATACGTAACTCAAATATATTACACATTGAACGTATAAGTGAACGTATAAACGATAATTGTCTATTTAACTAGATATCAATCAAGTAAATAATACAATCTAAATGGAAATAAATATAACCGATTTTGTCGATAACAAAACAAAATAACTTTCAAAATTTATGAAAGTGCTTTTTATTTAAAATTTTATTCCCTTAAATCTCTATCCACATTTGTCATTTTCGTTTAACTATCTACTTTAATGAATAACTGAACATTGATTATTATGATATTATTGATTGATTTCAATTTGCTAAGCCGGATTACTGATGATATATTGCTTGTATTAATATTTGTAGTTTCTTGTTTATAGTTCAATTGAATAATTTGAACTCCGCCTAGAGCCTCTCTGGGGCTACTGCCACTCCCAAGCCTAGATAAAGGAGGAGGGTTGAGCATGGGGGTAGCGACCCCATCCTGTGAAAAACTAATATGTTAAAAAAACGCTAACCATAAAAATTAATTCAAACTACGCTGTTAAGCTTTCTTTGGCTAACTATTGAAATGTTAATTGATAACTCTTAGAAATTACTTTTGATTATGTACCATCAAACTCAGTAGAGCTAGGTTTTCGTTTTACTATATGTAACTATGAACAGATTTCACAAATGAAGATAAAACATTAAAATATTTTCGCTTTTTAGTGACTACCTAATGTAATATTTCAAAGTAATCTTTGAGTACTCTTATTACGAAATGTGTTATGTCCCCATAAGCATAATGAATGGTAACTTTTGGGATTTAATTATGGACTAATACTATGCGTATACTTTTATCATATAATTGTTAAATAATTAAACTGCTCATATTCATGTCCCTCTCATTATGAGCCTTATCTTGAACTATTAACTACTATTATACGACTTACCATTCTTGAATTATGCCCTGTCTATTAATTACCACATCTCACATTCACAACCACATTTGGCTAAATATTGTAAAAATGTTGTTTCCTATTTTATTAGTACGATGTGGTCTGTCTGGTTGGTATATAAACCGAGTATGTTTGAAATAAATGATTCATATTGCAGGGGCTGAGACTGGTGTTCTGGACTTAACTGGTTGGGCTAAGCAGGAAGCAGGAGCGATAAGTACTCTAGACTGCTCGTACGGGATTTATGCGTCATTGGTCCGATCGATAATTCACTGCTCTCTAATTGGCGATATCGGTACGTTATACATTAACAGGGCACACAGATTACAAGATATAACAAAATGTGACAACCTAAAACACTTTTAATCATCCAGTTTAATGATCATATTGATATTTACTCGAGAGAATTCAGTCAGCACTTTGGATTAAATAATATGATACCGATCACTACCTAGTGATCAATTAATATGAATTCCTTTACGAACAAATGAAAAATGCTTCGAAATCAAAAATGTTGCTTCAGGATTGGATTGCATCGACACCCGAACTAGTGATAGGGAGTGAAGTAGTTGAGCGTGTCGACCGCTTCACTTATCTTGGAAGTCTCATCAGCCCTTGTGGTCTGGTGTGACGAAATCTCAGCACGGATACAGAAGGCTCGACTAGCTTTTGCCAACTTGCGTCATTTGTGGCGTATGCGAAATATCCATCTATCAACCAAAGGACGTGTTTACTGCGCAGTAGTTCGTTCCGTCCTACTTTATGGCAGTGAAACATGGCCAGTAAGAGTAGAGGATATTCGTAGGTTACTGATATTTGACCATACGTGTCTTCGAAACATTGCTCGTATATCCTGGGACCACCGAGTAAGTAATGCAGTTGTTAGGAAACGGGTACTAGGTAAGGATGACAAATCAATTGATGAAGTAGTGAAACTTAATCAGTTGAGATGGCTGGGACATGTGTTACGTATCCCCAACCACCGACTGCCCCGACGTGCAATGTTTTATGGTGTAGGAATAGGTTGGAAGAAAGCTAGGTCCGGCCAGACAAAAAGGTGGCACAAATCCATGAAGTCACTGACAAGTGGACTGAGCCATATTGGTAGGTGTAGACTACCTGGTTGGGGACCGCGAGATGATAACAACCGATGGTTAGAGACCTTGAATGACATGGCTCAAAATCGTTTGCAATGGTGTAGATCCATCCACTCTTTGTGTTCTATCAAACTCTAATCTTCTGTATTCTTCATGTCCTTTATTTTCTTTCCAAATCTATTCCACTGGACTATACTCCTTAAATAACATTATCAAACCCAAATGTTCCCTATCACTACCTCTTCCACTACGGGATTTGAATCGATAACTGAATCTCTGTGCTAATGTGGTATGGCAACTCGAACTGATGTACGTACGTACGAAGTTCCACGTCGTCACTGACTGACTGCTTTTATTTCAACCAGTTAAATTTCGAATGTGTGAACCAACAGAAAATGGGATTAGATTACTTTACTTTTCAAAAATCAAATACATGAACAATCTAGTCATTTTATTCTATTTTAATAGTTGAATTCTTGAGTCAATTGAAACTAGATCACTATGGAAAACCTGGAAGCACTGGATGGCTGTTTCATCCTAGGTATTTCCTGGAGTTCTAGCGTGAAGCCGTAACCAGTGGAGTTCAACCGGGTCTGTCGTCAGATAGTAACTCACTGAAGAGAATGGTGGACGGTGGCGCAACTTCGTGGATTGGTTGAAGTTAGACATTAACACCGTTGGATGCCGGCCGGCTGAGTGGTCTAGAGGTTAGGCGTTCGCGAGCGAGACCGTTAGGCCCTGGGTTAAAATCTCGCAAGAAGGGATCACATATCCATTAAACTCCTCTCAGATTATTCTATTTTATTTTAATTTCAATAAATTGTATATCGTGGTTTAATATTGCGTTAGATGTCAGTGTTACATTCACTTCTGTTCTGGTAACTAAAATGCAACTAATTAGACCTAGTGATTATTTATCTCTTATTGTTCTGTATTCAAATACACTTTTATTTTGAAAGAAATTAATGATAACTTAAAGAACAAAGATTACTTCGTAACAATATCATTTATCTTAGTTATACAATCTCGTTGATTTTGATATAACACAATAATTTACAATGAAGTTTTACGTAGTTAACCATGTTTTTTTTTAAATCTTAAGTATCTAAACGAAGTAGTATAATAGTATAAATGGTTAATGCTTTATAAAAGGCATAAAACAAAATTGAATAATAGGTATGAACCATAAGGATTATTTCTCAACTTGAAGTTTAAGAAGCTTGAAATGGAAGTTAAACTAACCGTAGAACCTTGTGTTGGGTATATTTCACTCTTAAAAAACAATACTCAAGTGGAAACTAAAGAATTACTTAATCCCTTCATTGTGCATGAACTCCTGATTCACATTCTGCTTCAAAGCTAACTCATTTGATCCAAATTGATTTTATTTGTTAAGAATTTCATTGCGTTATTTAGTTAGATTTTTTTATAGCTAGTCAGTGAAATACTGGGCGAATGAAAATGATTAGTCTGCCTTACAAGAACAAGCAAATTTCACTGTGATTCTTGTCTATAAATTACTTCCGAATGTTTCAGATATTAACGATTACCTTGTATCATTTAGCTTGTTCATGAATACATATTCGTATGTATATGACAAATTCAAACGCACAAGACTGGTACTCAGTTTTCTCTACATGAAAACGAGAACATTTTCACAGATATTATCTATAAAAGTTAACCTGAGAGTTTCGTACAGTGGAAATCTACAAGTCAGACAATAAAACTGTAATAAACTGAACAACTAGTAGATTTCTTTTCTGAGTAATACAATACCGTTATCTAGTTTTTATGTCACTGAAATTCTGTACTGTTAACTAAATTACTAATAAACCTTTCGTTGGCAACTACGCTAAGCGATTTATCATTGTAAACTGTTTTTTATGGTATAGTATCGGGCTGATCTAAAACATTATGCATCTGAATTTATGACAATTTCTATAACTCTTAAACTACCTGCTGGATTGATGCAATTTAAATACTGGATATTGAAGTTAGCAACTAGCTACTGATCAAAAACCCTCCTCTTTAATAATCTAACTTCTCAGTTCATTTATTAACGAACACTGTCCGAATGTCTTTCCTATTATAGGAGGTTCCTAAGTACAGCTGGAAGAAGTCTTACACAGTGAAAGATTAAAAGACATTATAAACACTTTCGGTGAAATAAAATACATATGATTTTGAAGATTATGTTAGAAACTGACCTTTGACAGTAAAAAAATCTCTAAATCTTGATTCGTATATGAGTGACTTGGTTAAGTTGGATTCATGTAACATTCTATTCACAGAAGAAAAACACTTTTCATCTAAATAGGATATATGAAGATGTTAAATTCAATTGTTTTATTCAAGTTTCTAAAAACTGACTAACCACCTGTTTACTAGTCAACGGAATACGCATTTACAAGAATCAATATGATATTAAGCTAATAATTTCTCTTTCTTCCCTTTGTTTTAATTTTCCAAAATAGTTAATTTCTATTTACTTCATTAATTCAATTTAGCATTTTACTCACGCGACTGTTGAATGTTGATAAAATGTAAGTATTTTTTTAATTTTATTTAAGATGAACAGAATTATGTGATAAAACTCAGTAAAATCCGTCTAGTAAACAGGTTAGGGAATTGTTCTGCTAGTAGCTTATAACAAATCAAGCTATCGGCATATCTTTCTATTGTCTATTTATATATTTGTGTGCTAATATACTCATATTATGCTAAAAACGCAACTGATATTTCTATCTGTAAAGGTTACATTATATCAGTATACTGTATTAAGGACATTAGAAAACTGGTTCTCTGAAATTACTACTTGTTTTATAGCTTTGTCAGATGTTTCTTTCCATATTTTCGTCCTCTCTTATTTCTTATGACTGACCTAACCCCTGGAGGATATAAATATATAACATCGACGTATATATGTTTCAACTAATCACCTAAACATAGCTTTCGTCAAACAATTTCACCCTAATTAATGTTATGTATCCTTGTCAGGTAACGCTATTCAGCAAGATGTTTTAACCAAACAAATTAATTTAGTACATTTTTTCCTATCTTCTTTACCGTCACATTATGAGGGGTTGGTTTTAAAAAGGAAAAGATAAAAAAATAGATATTCGTGTGATCCGTAATGCATTTATATATGATTTAGTTTTATTAGTGGGAGGTAGATCTGATCATGAATTAAAGCTGGTCAGTGAATCACTGAAAACTAGTAATTATTGTGATATATACAAGTTGTTATCATCAGTTTATGTATGTCTATTAAAGTAGTAGAATAGAAAAATGGGTAACCTTGGATTATTCTTTAAAAAATACTGTTTTATAGAACTTGAGTGTTTAGTATAGTGGTTACCCAAAAGTTGATTTACATGAAATATCTAATTCTTTCTTCCTTTACTATCTCCTTATACACAATCTTTCTTCTATATATTACCACCACTGAATTAACTACTCCTATGAATCCGGTGTTGATCTTGTTGTGCTAATGCGGTATGGCAACTTGGACCGATGCATATACGTGCCTGGTCCTACGTTGCAGCTGACTGACTAGTACCCTAAAAACGAATAAGTTAGTTATTCAATTAATAATATTAAAACTTTTCATTTTTGAGTAATTTTGTAGCTAATAAAAACCTAAAATTTAAAAAATGTAAGAATCAGGGTAATTACTGATCATTTTATTCCATTAACTTGACTTTTTTCCTTGTTTGTTTACTAAAATCACCTTATACTTAATTTTTTTTCTTTCAACTAGGTAAGCTAAACTCATTACACTTTGTAGATTTCATTTCATTATACTCACCAAGTTATATTTTTACTGATTATGTGAACAGTTAAATCAAGTCATAAAATAGTTTGTTACCATCCCTGTCGCAGTTAGAGTATCCACATCCAAGTTGAGAATGAAGAAGTATACACCTTTTCAGCTATATTGACAACTCCCAATCAATTTCGCACGACATTCTTATAAATAACACTTATGTTTTACATTTTCGTGAAGTTTTACACCTTTTATTATCTTGTATCTTATGCATGATCAAATTAACTGGTCAGTGACTTTGTTTCAGTAAACCATAGCATACTAGATTTTATTTGTTATTGTGATGTATGTATTTTTAATATCATCACTAAATTTTGAAATGTATTCTATGCATTTTCTAAACTCTTATTAAACTATTTTCAATACAAGTTGTCCAGTCCATAATAGTTGGGAATGACATTAAACTTAGAGATATGTTTGATAGGTTCATGAGTTAATGTCGCACATGAAGCCCTATTAACCTACTAAGATTTTTCTTTCATTAAATTTTTTCCTTCGGTTACGCAATCAACATTAAACTTTCTGGAAACAATCAGAAAGTTTATCAAATGAATTCTTTTACTTTTATTTGAGAAATAATCATGGATTTAATGCTGATTCATCAAGTCTTATTAAATAGATAAATGAATTATTAATCTGTTGCCCCACGGTACTGAATTAAGCTCTCAGAATAAATGAATTATTTAACAGTACAAAAATTTTAAAGACAAGTGTGAGTTTAAAATCAAGTTAAATTCATACATTGAAACCATTTTAATGAATAAAAATGAATAATATATTTTTAATATCCCAATGAGTAGAAAAATTAGATTTTCTGACATTTCGTGACTTAGTGTAAGTCACTTCTTCAGAGAATAAATAACCAAATTAAAACTAATCCAAGTTTAAATAGTACAAAAGAACAACAAGAATAATATGTGATCAATCAAAAACAGGTCTGAACAAGTTAATGTCATGTCATTTCGGTCAAGGTGATTCATGAGTGATATGTATGTGTGTCAATTTGTGTGTATGTACGTGTGTACTGTTTAAGGATGAAAAATTGTTGTGTGACATTTATGGTGAGAAAGGGTAGAGTTTAATTTGTAAGATGATAGTGTAAATTGTAAGTGAGAACAGACTGACTGGCTAGGATAGATAGTCCAAGTAGGATGTATGGTAAGGCCTTCTTTTCTATTGGGAGAAGTAGGATTAAGCATTATATGGAACGCTTCAGCTAATCTCCTTTCCATGTAATTGGAGAAGCCTTTTTGCAATATTTTGATATTTTTGAAATCAATTTGGTGGCCGTTGAAAATGGCTTGAACTGCTATTGCTGATTTAATTTGAAGTTTATCCAATTCTACAGGGTTGTTGGGAGGTTTCTTTGTGTACCTAATATGTTCTTTGGTTTGAGTCAAGATTTCACGAGATGACTCTCGAATATAGAAGGTATCACAATTGATACAACCCAATTTGTAGACGCAGTTCTGTGTGGACATGAAAGGGATTTTGTCTTTTAAGCGAACTAAAGTATTACGAAGTGTGTTCGTTGTTTTGTAATATACTTTAATTCTGTGTTGTTTCAAGATCCTTTGGAGTTCTTCTGTTGTGCCATAACGGTATGATAAGACTCATTTACAATTTACACTATCATCTTACAAATTAAACTCTACCCTTTCTCACCATAAATGTCACACAACAATTTTTCATCCTTAAACAGTACACACGTACATACACACAAATTGACACACATACATATCACTCATGAATCACCTTGACCGAAATGACATGACATTAACTTGTTCAGACCTGTTTTTGATTGATCACATATTATTCTTGTTGTTCTTTTGTACTATTTAAACTTGGATTAGTTTTAATTTGGTTATTTATTCTCTGAAGAAGTGACTTACACTAAGTCACGAAATGTCAGAAAATCTAATTTTTCTACTCATTGGGATATTAAAAATATATTATTCATTTTTACAACAATCTACCCAATGCTCAATTTATTCGAAATTATCAGATCAAATCTTGGTAATGATACCTACATTTTAATGAATATCATAATCACAAGGGGTTTTGTGAAGATTTTAGTAATTTCAGTAGTTCAAATCCATCACTGAGCCGGCATCCAACGGTGGTAATGTCTAAGCCGTGACCAGTGGAGTACAACCAGGTCTGTTGTGAGATATCAGCTCACTGAAAACAATGGTGTATGGCGGTGCGATTGCGTGGATTAGTTGAAGTTAGACATTAACGACGTTGGATGCCGGCCGGCTCAGTTGTTTATTGGTTAGGCGGCGCTTGAGAGAGAGACTGACAGGCCCTGGGTTCGAATCTCACGGGGAGTGGGAACGTGGACGCGCATCGCTGAGGAGTCCCTTGCTAGGACGAAACGGCCGTCCGGTGCTTTCAGGTTTCCTATGGTGATCTAGCTTTAATTAACTTATGATTTCTAACTATTGAATATCATAATCGTTTAAAACACCTAACTGTCCGTACTGATTGTCAACTTATTCTTACTTTCATATATTCAAGTATATTAATTATTCTATGCATTTAGTATGTTAAATATGTTTGAAAAAACCACACAATTTGTTTAATTTATGAGGGCAGTGTAATTCATTATCCATTTTCACTGTTGAACATTTCATAATCAAGAAACTTCAGATTTTTACTGATGCGTTTGCTTCAAATAACCAAAGAAGCCCATCTCAAAACTGATTAGGAATGAGAATAATTCAGCTTAATGAAAACTCCTTTTAGATAATGTCTATTGCAAGAACTATACAATTATATTTATACGTAACTAGCACATATCAGTCTATGGTAAAATAGTAAGATATTGCTTCGTTTGGAAAGTGATTGTGTAAAGATTGAAGATTTGAGCACGTAAACCAACTTACTGTACTACACAAAATCACACATTGTATTTTCAAACCCTGAAAATAACAAATTAAATACACTATTTCCCCATCTTCTTTGAGTTGTCCTATACAAACTCCATTGTTCTTTCATTACGTTTGTTATTTTGATTGATTTCTGTTTCCTTTTTTTCCTCTTCATTTTCCGATTTAGTCCGTAAGAATTCAACTTTAATCCCCAAAACATACTACTTATCTGTCAGTACACTACAATCGTAAGTGTCCTCAAATTAAATTCAATTACGTAGTAGTCCCAAGGGCAATATCAAACAATAAAGTAAGAGTGAATTGCATAGAGGGAGGGTAATTGTTCACCTGAACATGATTACGGAAAGATAAATAACAAAATGATAAAAAAGCGATAGTTTCTAAAATTAGAAAGGATTTATTTTTATTATTGAGATCCAAATCAAATGGTGGTTTGTAGAATTTTTTTCTAAATTACATACCAGACGATAGATTGTGAATTGCAAATGTTTTTACTGATTTGTAATCTTTTGACCCGAATTATTTAACCTTATATTCAACTATTTTCATGTAGCCTCTCATGAAGTAGCATTTAAAACTAATAATCTCAAAGATTCTTCGCTGAGTCATTTAAATATTTAAAGTAATCTAGAGGTTTTAATAAGATCATTTGGAAATTTGATTAGTTTATAGTTGTATTACGGAAATATTAGAACCTTTCTACTTTAAATCTCTTATAGATACTCATAGAATATACACCCAATCTTCTTGTTTCCCATAACCAAAACACCACATTTTCATTTCTATTTTATGAAAGAAACTTTCCTAACTCTGTAACCTTAATTCAACGTAATCTTTTGTTTGAGTACTTCTCTATACTTTAGCTGGTTTCTTTACTATTTCACAGTTTATTGACTTCCTACATAATGCATGTTTATCAAACACAGAGACTTCCTGAAGTATTTCACCTATTTTTAAGCTTATTCTAAAAAAGCTATGGTAATAGTTCAGCCAAAAAAAACATAAACCGCAGTTCTAATAAACTTATAGTTCCACTGAACGACGCAAGTGACATAATGCTGGTAGTCAAATGTCAACTTTACTTTACTTATAATATCCATTGGACCAAGTAGAAAAATGTTACACAAGACACTATTCTACGGCATCAGATACGCAAACGCAAAAACAGCTATTGTTATTTTTACTGCATATCATAAATTACGGAAAATGTATGCTAATGTCTTGTTTTAAATAACCAGTTAAACTGTGTTTCAATACAATCATAACAAATAAACATTGAGAAAAGTTACCAAATTAATACAAGTGATTATTTTTATAAACAATGTATAGAAACACTGTTAAAAGATATCATCCAGACAAAAGAAAAATGTAAAGAAATTAAGTAACTATGGAAATTTGAAAAAATTATGATATTCCTATGTTATACCGTAATAAACAATTATCTGACTACTGAACAAATGAAAAGTTACACATACTAAGCAAATATTTATTAATTACATTTATAAGTTTCTGTTGGGGATGTTAGGTCCCTAGAAATCATTTGGTAGACATCAAAGTTTTGTAATTTTATTCTGGAAATTTTAATTTCTTGTTTTCACTCTAAAAGAGCCAATTTTTACCTTCAAGTTGTATTTCCCACTTGGAAGGACTCAATGTTATTGGTCGGTTGCCTTTTTTAATATGCTATTTTGTGACGTTTGTCAAGGATCTTTTTATATTGTATATATACTCTTGAGTTGTGTACTTGGTTCGTTAGTGATTTTGGCTGCTTGTAGAACACACTTATCCCTCTAGTTATCAGGACTGAGACGCATTGGAATAGTTTGGCTTGTCTTGTCGTTGTGTTGCTGATCCTTCGTTCCGTTTACCGATTTTAGGTGATTATGTAATCTCTCCAAAGATAGCAATTTCTAAACTATATTGACTAGTATAATGTAAATAAAATTAAGCCATTTTTACTTATAAGCAAATTAATCCTTTTACCAGTTAATCTTATTAAAAAACTAACCAGTTAGTTTTCGTTATCAATAAGACATTAAATAAAGAACTGTAAACTCATCACACAGTAGTTTGAAGAAGCATAACTGAAAAGTTTCATCAAAAAGTTAATATATTCAATTTGAAATTAATGAATTAAATTTCCCTAATATTATTATCAGAAAGGGGTTTTGTGGAGATTTTAGTAATTTAATAGTTGAATTCATGAGTCAATCTAAGCTAGAGCACTATTCATGATGCTTTCGACTGATTCTTTTATAAACCAATAAAAAAGAGTACTTTGCGCTTTTATCCAACTACCTTATTATGAGTTTTCAAGTACTCTACATAATTTCCTTTTTACCTATTTTCGTTGCAAATGAGGTTACCTATTTAAAACTTTATGGTGACATTAACCTTCATACAAACTGTAGCAAAACGATCATTTTTAGTACTCAAAAAGATCACATATGTTTCGTTTATTCAATAGGAACGCAAAATATTCAACGAAGAAACTCAAACTAAGATAAATTCAAGTTTTATTTTTCAACATTATTTGATTAAACCAATTATCAAACCGATGAGACTTTGGGGAGTGGCTCCCTAAAAAACCATCTGTTTTGGTCTGGAAGCCCGGGCAGTATCACATAACTCAAATGATTTGTGTGGTGCATATCTATTTGGTGTCTCCTTGTACCAATGTTCATGTGATTAAATAAATAAATATATATTATCTAGGAATTTACTACATTGATGAAATATTTTCATTAATCATTCATTTACCTAACAGAAAATCTTTTGATCATTAATAGAATGATTCATTTCTTCTTTCATCGAATTGTTTTATTGCGAAACGTATGCAAGAAATTTGAAATTAATGGATATCTCCCTGTCTTTATCCAGTTAATAGACATTCCATTTGTGATGAACAACCAAATGGATTAATACAGTTATCAAAAAAAAAAAACAGGAACATAACATTAGACTAATTCTTTGTAAATTATTACTTTTCCCGTTCTTCTGATCATTTCACTTTTCTACACCATCAACAATAATAGGTTTAACTAAATGTACTGCTTCGTTGAATGCCTTTATAACTAGTTAATTGATAGATGAATCGAATGTATAAAAAACAACACCGGTGTATTGATAAAATTTGAATAATTTTTCATATTACCTCTGATCTTAGATTTGTTCTGTTTTTATCAAGTCACACCTCAATAGTTAAAAATTATTTTACAGAATAAAACCAACCGACTGGATATTGTAATTGAGGACAAGATCAATAAGGATCAAACAATAGCAAATTGATTGATCGTATTTCTAATTTATAAAACTCGTAATTCAAAAGATGACAATAATAGAACTTTTCTATCGATATTGTTTATGTTTCCTATCGATGAAAAAAAAGTTTCAAATGTGATTCATTGTATAGGATTTCTATGAATATAACTAAATTGATCGATAACATTTCAGCATGAATAATATCGACCAAATCAAATGGATTCCATGATTGACAACAAAAATGATTAAACATGTTGTTTATCGTTAATTTTTCTTTTGACATTATTAACTAAATACTTTACTTAAAATTTATAGCAGCTTAGGTGCAATTGAGTTTGTTCACATTTAATTTGGTTATGCCCTTTTGTTAACTTATTTAACGGACAGAGTGATTCATACAATAACAACTTAAATCATTGTACCCTTATTAGTGTTGCACTTGTATGAATTGTATGCTTAAGCATTGTTTGTTGACTACGTATATATCTTCATTCTACTAACCTTACTGTTAGTCGCTTAATTGATTCGATGATTCATTCATTTTACTATGTACATGTGTGTACACTTTAATCTTGTTTATTGACTCGCCGACTCGCTCATCCGACTCACACGCTCACTCTTACGCGCTAGCATTTCAGCTCTACTCTTTCATGCTTGCTTAACGTTCCTGTAATTTTGGCTATCTGTGCGTGATCAACACTTCGTATTCACCTTCTGATTAATACACCGTTGAGGACGTTATCAGGACAAACAGTATACGAAGTTTAAGGATTATACTTGATACCGACCATCATACATTCATAAATTTCACTAAAGAATATTAGAAACCAGTCTAGTTTTAGTTCAGAAATTTTGAATAAATAAATTGACTGAACCCAATTTAATTTTAACTACTTTGAAAGTATTGATTTATTTTCTAGAAACTAGGTGTGTTTCTAATAGCCTAGTGAATAGTAACATTAAAAAATTTATTATCAAATCTTATTTCTCAGCATTATTTTTATCAAATGAAAGTGACTACAATTTATTTATTTCTGATATTAATTTAATCAATATAAGTCTGTCCTTAAATTATTATTATTTTATAGCAATATGTTTATAATAATCCATCAAGTCATAGATCATTATTGTTATTATTATTTGTTGTTATTTGTCAACCTATTTTAGGGTCAAAGAAAGAAAAAAATTCTTGTATTTTATAGGTCTAAACAAGTAAATAAACATGGAAATACGAGAAATGTTTTGCAATAACAAGGAAAAGTAGAAATAATTGGTGGATGGTTGATAAATAGAAATAACCGTAGGCTAATTAGCTCCTTTCTTGTTGTTTGTTTGTTTGATTTTTGCACTTCTACTATAGTCTTCTTTTTTTGTATTAGGTTTATTATCCAAAATAATTTGTAAGAAAAAACTGTTGATGAAGTTTTTTTTAGGTTTTGCAAATATTTGAGGCCAAGTTTTAGAATATTTCTTATTAGTATTAGTTTGCAGTAGAAATATCACGTAGTTACAATAAATAGTTTATGAAACAGGAAGTATTTAAGGCGTTATTAAACTGTTTTCAAACTAATGACTCATCAGGTCAAAACATATGGTCTCATACTTTATGAATTTGTCAATATTTCAGCCGATTTCCTCATTTTAACTATTTAATTATGTACGCTAACTATATAATAAACTCGTGATTATTTTGTGAACACCTTTCAATCTATCATATTCTCAATATTGGAAATGAAGCATTGATTATATTGATACTTATGCATCAGGACATATATTCATTAAACACTTGGAGAGGAATTGGTTTTAATATTTCGTATTTCTGGCTACGAATCTTTTACTATTTGTAAAAACGTTTATTTCCAATTATATATATTACTGACTTACATACGCCTGTTACTCCTCTTGAAGGAGCATAGGCCGCTCACCAGCATTGTCTACCCAACCCAGTCCTGGGCAATCCTTTCCAGTTCTTATTCATCCCTTTCATATCCGCTTCTATTTTCCGACGTAATGTGTTCTTTGGCCTTCCTCTTTCCTTCAGGATTCCAAGTTAGCGCTTGTCTCGTGATGCAGTTTGATGATTTGCGTAATGTATGTCCTGTCCATTTTCATCATCTTTTCCTAATTTCCTCTTCAACAGGAAGTGGGTTTGTTCTCTCCCCCAGTAGGTTGTTATTGATGTTATCCGGCCAATGGGTGTTGAGTATCTTGCGAAGACAGCTATTTATAAATACTTGTACCTTCTTGATGTTGGTTGTTGTAGTTCTCCAAGTTTCAGCTCCGTACAGTAGAACTGCCTTGACGTTCGTATTGAAGATTCTGACTTTGATGTTGGTTGAAAGTTGTTTTGAGTTCTATATGTTCTTTAATTGAAAGAATGTTGTCCTTGCTTTGCCAATCCTCGCCTTGACGTCTGCATCTGAACCTCCTCGTTTATCGACGATGCTTCCCAGGTATGTGAAGGATTCCACATCTTCCAGAGTTTCGCCATCAAGAGTGATTGGATTGCTGTTTTCAGTGTTGTATTTGAGGACTTTGGTTTTTCCCTTGTGTATGTTGAGGCCTACTGATGCAGAGACTGCTGCTATGCTGGCTGTCTTTATCTGCATTTGTTCGTGTGTATGCAATAAGAGGGTTAGGTCATCTGTAAAGTCTAAATCGTCTAACTGGTTCTGAGTTGTCCATTGTATGCCGTGTTTTGCCTCAGATGTCGAGGTCTTCATAATCCAGTCGACCACCAGAAGAAAGAGGAAGGGAGAGAGTAGACAGCCTTGTCTTACTCCGGTTCTTACTTGGAATGCATCTGTCAGCTGTCCTCCATGCACTACTTTGCAGTGTAGTCCGTCGTATGAGTTTCGGATGATGTTGACAATCTTCTCAGGAACTCCGTAGTGCCGAAGAAGTTTCCGTAACGTTCTCCTATCTACACTGTCAAATGTCTTCTCATAATCAATGAAGTTGATGCACAGTGACGAGTTCCACTCAGTTGATTGTTCGACGATGATCCGTAGTGTCGCAATTTGGTCTGTGCACGAACGATCCTTGCGGAATCCAGCTTGTTGATCTCGAAGTTGGGCATCTACTGCATCTTTCGTCCGATTCAGCAACACTCTGTTAAAGACTTTTCCTGATACAGACAGTAGTGTGATGCCTCTGTAATTTTCACACTTGCTCAGATCTCCTTTCTTTGGAATCTTGGCACTTGTTCCTCCTCCCAAATCTTCATGAATAGAAGATGAAGCATGCTTGTAGTTACTTTGATGTCTGACTTCAGTGCTTTAGCTGGTATATTGTCGGGTCCTGTTGCTTTCCCGCTCTTGATTTGTCTGATGGTCATTCTGACTTCTCCCGTCGTTGGTGGATTGGCATCTATAGGAAGATCTGTGTATGCTGCTTCGATGTCCGGTGGATTCGTTGGAGCCGGCTTATTCGGGAGTTCCTCGAAGTACTCTGCCCATCTGCCCCGCTGTTGTTGAATTTCAATGATTGGCCTGCCTTCTTTGTGTTTGACCGGTCTCTTTGGTTCAATATATTTCCCTGCTAGTTTCTTCATTGTATCGTAAAGCTGTTTCATATTTCCTTCTCTTGCAGCTTTCTTCCACGTATTTCTGCTTGTCGGCTCTAATGCTCTTCTTCACTTGCTTGTTTGCTTTTATGTACTCAGTTTGTGCTTGGACTTTCTCTGTTCGTGTTCGGCTGTTGTTAATCGCTGTCTTCTTGTTCTTCCTTTCTTTGATCCTGTCCAGTGTTTCTATAGAGATCCATTCCATATGATGATGCTTCTTAAAGCCCAGAACCTCTTGGCACGTTGAAGTTATTGTCTCTTTGATACCTTTCCAGTTGTCTTCCATATATATATCAGATGAAGTTAAAGAATAAGAAGCATGAAATGATATTCACACATAAAATCTAGCAGAAGGTAAGGTAAGAACATACCTGCATTCATAAAACTAATTTTAAGCAACATCATCCGAAATCTCTAATCACTGATTACAATTACAATACGAGTGCTATATACATACAATTCATATTGAGACGTGACTCATACAAACGGTTAGTAACATAAATGTCTTTTTTGGACGATGATACAAGTTAGTCGGTCAACCAGTAATGAATTGCCATTTTAAACAACAATTGAATGACCCCAAAAAAGGTATTGAATCTAATTACACTATATGGTAAGAGGTAAATACTTGTATAACATTTATAGTAAGTAAAGACAAATAATAATATCCAGTTTAGTAATCCGACTTTAACTCAAGTTTAATCATAGATCACGTTGTCGTAGATTTACTTTTATTAATGATTGTTTTATAGATGAAATTCTGTAGAATTTATTGCAACATATATCTTTTATTAATAGAATGGAGGTTTGTGGTGATTCAATCGTTAAATTTGAGTCGATCTAAGCTAGATCCTCATGGAAAACCTGGAAGAACTAGACGACCGTTTCATTCTAGTATGGGACTACTCAGCAGTGCGCATCCACGATCCCCCATTTCGATAATCATCATGTGCTCAGTATATCCTTACTACTTCTATGAATTAGGTGTTCATGTTGTTATGCTAATGAGGTGTGGAAACGTGGATTGATACATATATATGCTTAGTCCTATAGTGTAGCTGACTGCTCACCAGTGACTGGCTCTAAGATGTATTTCCTGCAGTCTCAGTGAGAAGCCGTAACCAGTGGAGTTCAACTGTGTCTGTTGTGAGGCAGTTACTTACTGAAGACAATCGAGGATAGCATAATGTGTGCAACATAGCAACTTCTTGATTTAACAATTACTTTGAATATTAATAATCATCTTTCATCCAAACTACTCGATGTTAATTTAAATGTCATTATGTAATTATTACGTAACGTATCCACTCTATGAGTATTATATCATTATTGTAAATCATATATATATTAGTGTAGAGCGATGATGAAAAACTAATTGAAAAGAAATTTCTTCACTCAATTCGTTCCTTCTGTATTTATCAAATGTCCAAATGGGAATTTTCCCAAAAGAATGATTAATAAAAAGATATAATTTCTAATTTATGGGATATTATTATACAAAAATCACCTTGTTGTAATGTAATTATCGAATCAGTAAGCAAATATACAGATGAAAAACGTTATATGATCTTATGTAATCATCGCTCAGTTATGTTGAGTAAACTTAGTTAGAAGGTATGTTTTGGTTATGTGAAGATTTCTCACTAATCAAATGTTTATTAAATTGTATGTTTAGTTGTCTTTGGAATCTGAAACATGTCTTTTTTAGACGCTATTACAATAGATCTATTCAGAGCATTTGGTCAACTGTTCAACTGACAGACTGTTGCGTAAATATTTACATAAACTATGCATATTTATATGGATGATGGTTCCTGATAATTTACTTAAATATTTAATAGTTAGACATAAATGTACATATTTACTATGGTCCATATTTATAGTGGAGAAGCACTGGATATGATTCTAGCGGTATTGTAATATCCACGCTACTATTGCATATACTTGAAAACGGGAAACATAACAATTTCCAAGAAGTGAAGTAAAAGTATAAAGATTCGTGCAAATGAAGATTTATTGACTTTGGAAAAACACAACATTAAACCAAATGCACTCATTCACATATTGATTTTACACACAAATAATGATTAGTTGATAAACACCATATAAATGGGGAAATAAGTTTACTGTAAAACAAATACAAAGTTTACACTGAATAATATCAAGAACATGATCGTTACATTGGAAGGAAGTTCGCACCTGTAATACTGAACATAATATACGCTTAATTAGTGAGAAACATATTGACTTGAAATAATGTTACACTGGAAAATATAAACTCAATACGGTAATGAATAAAATGTTACACAGAGAATGAAACTAATGATAAAATAGTTTTATACTAAATAAAGTGCTACGTTGAGAATAAAGCAATATCAAAATGTCACACTGAGAATAAAAATTAATTTCACGAAATGATATATTGGGTTAGAGAAAAATGCGAACTTCCCTACTAAGCTTAGCTTCTCAAGTATGTTGATCAATATCCATGGATATTAATTGAGACCGATTTTCGGCTGTTATCAAAAATTAATATCAAGCTCTAGAAATGAAGGGACACTCGGAGAGGGAACTGGGTACTAAAACATCTCATTTTCAGATGTAGATATGTACAAAATACTCAATTAATTGAATCACACTCATGGGGGTACAGGAGAAAACAGTCAGTGGAACTTAAAAGTTTCTATATTGGCCAGACCAGAATACTCAAATATAAATTAAAACTAGTGAGTTAGTACCGTAAAACCACCAGTCGCGCTAATTTCCAGTTTCAACCTTTATCAGCGCTTTTTCAGTAAATACCTGGTTCCAATTTTTTATATTACTCTACATCATAATGAAAGGAATTCTCATATTTATATGCAACCAACAGCCTGAAGCGTTCTGTATCGTGTGGCCGAGTTACGTTTACAAGAACGAAAGTATCATCGCAAAACTTCGCGAACTAATATCAAGACAGAAAAACTGGTCAGTTAGCGAACTGATATACTACCCATTTCTATAATAGCTGACCACCTCTTTCACCTCAGTTGAAACCATCAACAGTAGATGCGTTTCAATAGGGATATTTAGAGAAATAGTGACAAGTAAAGACAGTTCTGAAAATTTTATAAGTCATTTATAAGTATCCCTCTAAGGCATTTGATGGTTTAATCACTGAATGATATTCAACACCTGTCAAGGTTTCTGATAAAAGCTCGCTAGCAACTTTGACTCGATCAGTAGTGTCCGGGTAGAGCGTATTTACAATGTTTTATAATTTGTTTTTCAGTGACAGTTATAAGACCCTTGACCAACGGAGTTCAATCCGCCTTAAAGTCAAGAAATACTACGACTGTACTATGTCAGTAGTTATGTTTATGTTTAAGAACCTGATAAAGGGTGAACATATAATCAGTAAATACAAGTTCAAATCTGAAACCAGCTTAGTTTTTCCCAGTTTGTTGAACGTTGGATAATTACTGACGTTAACATTCTACATATAATTATTTAAACAGGTCACTAATTAGTCAAAAACAATAAATCATGGCAACAAAGCATTACATTTATACAAACAAACAATATTGGAGCAAATAATTATTTTCAGTAAATTCGTCATCAGCCTCTACTATTATAGGTCTATAATTATTTTATTAAAGTGACCAAGATTAAGGGTGCTAGTAAACTAGACAACGTTGTGTTTAAAAAAAGTGGTGAGGTTCCTCATCTGTTGCGGCTCAAGCATTTCGAAAATGCATCAATTTTAGATTGGTAAGATCACTTAAATCGGTAGGAAAGTTTGTTGTCAGATATCGAGTTGCAATCAATGCAACTCATTTGAGTTAATACATGGTAGAAATTTCGTTTAGGTAATTGAGATCATAATGATGATAACAACAATACGATGTGTGATAATAGCGGTAGATTGATTGGGATTTGATATATGACCGAGGGAGATTTATAATATCTTATTCGCTATATGCTAAGTAGGGAAGGTTGACTCTGCTAATAGATTGCGTCCTCCAGTTCCTTTCGTTACTTGTCTATTTTACCCCATTATTAATTTACACTTCTGAATTTCTTGTCATAATTACTCCAGAAACACTTGTTATCACACATCATATTGTTGTTATCATCATTATGATCTCAATTACCTAAACGAAATTTCTACCATGTATTAACTCAAATGAGTTGCATTGATTGCAACTCGATATCTGACAACAAACTTTCCTACCGATTTAAGTGATCTTACCAATCTAAAATTGATGCATTTTCGAAATGCTTGAGCCGCAACAGATGAGGAACCTCACCACTTTTTTTAAACACAACGTTGTCTAGTTTACTAGCACCCTTAATCTTGGTCACTTTAATAAAATAATTATAGACCTATGATAATTGTTTATTCCAATGTTCATTATTCGAATATTCTATGCGAATTTTACGGTTTCAACCAAAAATACTTGACGCATTATAAATGACCTTTCTAGAAGCGTAAAATAAACCAAGATCCAATCAGACACATTCTTAAAAGAATTACAGAATCCCCAAGAATTTAGCTGAGGAAGAGACGAGACTTTCCAACAAATAATGCGCGACTAATTAATGAGAATAACGCAATTGGATTTACATGATTTATAAATCAACTTTGTATTATATCTCATATTGATAATCAGTTGTTCGGAAACAAAATGACATCTCGTAAAAGTATGTTAGAAAAGAAAAGCACAAATCAAAGGAAAAGTGAACTTGTTTTAGGATGGCGAGAATAGTAATAAAATCACGGTTAGTTTTTTTCATTTCACTTTGTATTATTAGTACAATAATTTGATAAATCATCAGTAGTAGATGGTAATCATGAATGTTAGTAAATATGAGAGCATAGCTGACAAGAGGATAAGCCTCAATGTGTGGATAGATAACAACTCTTTGAATGAACTTTAAAGAGTGGATAGTGAAATGTGTAGTTTTGAAGATGAAATAGATGTATTGAGTGCCAACTTTGAGAGGAACCAAAATAAAATGAGGAAAACAATAGTGAATAATAACATTGACAAGGATAACTCAGAATAAGGCTGTTCACCAAAAAAGAGGAAACTAATGACTTTACAGAACGAAACAAATCGAAAACATAAACACGTATATGAGAATGACAAAAATTTCATGTCCATAAGAGGCATCAACAAAAATTTTAGCTCCACATTTCACAAACTTCCCTTGAATTGATTTGTGATAAATATATAAACAAAATAGATGAATATAAAGGGCTTGGTGAAGCACTATCACAAAAAAGCTCCACGTATGCACACGGAAGTGGCTGTGAAAAGTCTGTATTAGAAATAATTTACCAAGAATTGAAGGATTTCTCCAGCAGTCAATATTCTGATGAAAACTCAACGAATCCATGTAACTTATTTTAACAATTTACTGGCTTGTTCATTAGCCTTTTTAATTCGTTCAGCATTTGACTTAGCCTAAAATAAAACACATCACAGTAAATTTTAGACAAATAAAAAACAAACTTAATATCTGTGGACAAAATGAGTGGACCAAGTATCCGGTCTTAAAATTACTCGAAAAAAGTATGAAACTGGCAGTCGTGGTTAGGAAAGAATGCACGCCATGTTGTGACGATAGATGGACAGTCACATACACCCTTTATTTAAAAAATGGAAATGACTTTTTTATTATTTGACAGATTTACAGAAAGTGAGACAAGATTTCGGAATGTATCAATTTTATGAGACATGACAAAAATAAAAGTGAACTAATGGAAATAAATTATTCACCTTTAAAGATTAGTTTTGAATACTACACTTCTTAACACAAAGATCAGAAAATACTTCACAGCCCAATGAGTGAAAACTTCATATGCCTTTAGTATCCAGATAAGTCCAGATAGTGTGTAATAATAGTCACTGATTCGATAAAGAACTTAGCTTTTAAATACTGCCCTTAATTACATTTAGCATAAACTAATAGTAGAGGGAAGATCAACCACGTGAAAAATTGTACTCGACAAACACGACACAATTTACGTGCTATCCTAAAGTGAGTGACACTGCCTAGCTCCACAAACATATACAGCTAGTTTTCCACTCTTACAACTGCTGGTATTTTGGAAACAGCTGGAAAAAGTGTGATAACTGAGGTTTTCTGCTGAAGAAAAGGTATTTTTACAACATTCTACCTGAATTACACCATTAGATCTACTTTTACAAGTAACTTTCAACCTTTTGTGATAGACTGCTAGTAATAGTCAAGATGGACGTTTGTTCAGATAGTTATGACCCGTCAGTCAGTCAGCTGCAACGTAGGACCAGGCACGTATATGCATCGGTCCAAGTTGCCATACCGCATTAGCACAACAAGATGAACACCGGATTCATAGAAGTAGTTAATTCAGTGGTGGTAATATATAGAAGAAAGATTGTGTATAAGGAGATAGTACAGGAAGAAAGAATTACTTCCTAGAAAGAATGATTTGAAGTGATTTTAATCTCTTAGTTTAAAGGAAGACGGAGAGTGTATACACCAACGCCATTGTGATCGATTCTGAGACATGTCATCAAGAGTCTCCAACCATTGGTTACGATAGTCACGCGGACCCCAACCAGGCAGTCTGAATCTCCCAACATGGCTCAGACCAGAAGTTAGTGACTTCAAGCACTGATGCCACGTTTTGGTTTGGCCGCCCCTAACTTTCTTCCAGTCATCCCTAACACCGGTTAGCATTGCGCGTCGTGGTAATCTGTGTTCAGGCATACGCAACACGTGGCCCAACCATCTCAGTCGATGAAGGTTCATAACCTCATCAACTGATTTACCATCATTCCCTAATACCCTGCGTCTAACCTCACTATTACTTACCCGGTGATCCCAGCAGATACCCGCAATATTTCTAAGGCATCTGTGGTCAAATACTAGTAACTTACGAATATCTTCTACTCTTAAAGGCCAAGTTTCGCAGCCGTATAGTAGAACGGAATGAACTGCCGCGCAGTATACTCGTCCCTTAATTGATAGACGGATATCTCGCCTTCGCCATAGATGACGTAAGTTGGCAAAGGCCAAGCGAGCTTTTCGAATCCGTGCTGAGATTTCGTCAGACACTAACCCATTAGGGCTGATCAGACTTCCAAGATAAGTGAAGTTGTCAACGCGTTCGACTACTTCACTCCCTATCCTTAGTTCAGGTGTTGACGCAGACCAGTCCTGAAGCAACAACTTGCATTTGGAGGGAGAGAAGTGCATCCCAAACATTCTGGCATTGTTGCTCAGTGCTACCAAAAGATTCTGCATTTCATCAGCGTCTTCACCAAACAGGACTATGTCATCTGCGTATTCTAAGTCGATAAGTGGACCTCCTGGTAGGAGATCAATATCTGAGAATTCACTCGATGAGAGCGTTATTTCCATCAGTAGATCTATGATGAAGTTAAATAAAAATGGAGAAAGTGGACAGCCTTGACGGACGCCACTTGAGGTTGCAAAAGCAGATGACAGTTCGCCATACGCTCTGACTCGACTAGTAGTGTTCGAGTAAAGAGCTTTCACAAGGTTTATGTACTTCTGAGGTATGCCTTTCAATGACAGACACTGCCACAGAACCTCTCGGTCAACAGAGTCAAACGCTGCATTTAAGTCAAGGAAGACCACTATTGTCGGACGCCGATAAGTATGCCTGTGTTCTAGAACCTGACGAATGGTGAATATGTGGTCGATGCAGCCACGACCAGGTCTGAAGCCAGCCTGATTTTCACGTGTTTGCAGCTAACGAGTCTTAGTTAGGCGTCCGAAAATTATCGAAGCTAGTATTTTAGATATTATATTAGTTAAACTAATCCCTCTGTGGTTGTCACAGGATGATTTTGACACTTTCTTAAATATTGGGATGATAAGTGATTGTGACCAGTTAGATGGGATAACGTCTAACTCCCAGATTTTAGCTAAAATATTAGTCAACCTAATCACTAGTAGATGTCACTGCTGTTTCCACAGCTGCTTGTATGTCTTTCCAATCAACATCGGGGTCAGCTTCGTTTTCAGAACTACCTAAGTGTGACCTCAGTTGTTCCTGGAACCTACTTTTGGTTTTCTCATTACTCAATTCGGTTCTAATGAGTCTTTCTTGTGTGGCTCTTTTGCGTCCAGTGAGGCGCAAGCAGATGCGTGCTCGTACTAGGGCATGGTCAGAGTCCAAGCAGGTACTCCAGAATGAGCGACAATCTTCTATCGACCCTCTCCAACGATGACTGATAGCAATATGGTTTATTTGAGTCCATCGTTGGTTTGGTGCAGGGGGTCGCCATGTTAGACGATGTCTCGCCTTATGCTCAAAATTTGTGTTTGCTAATAATAAACGATTGTCTGAGCAAAGTTGCAGCAGACGATCACCATTATCTGTTCTCTGTGCCGGAATACTAAAATACCCACCTATATGTCTTTCTGTTTCGTTTAAGCTACCTACCTGGGCATTAAAGTCGCCTCCTACGAGTACTATGTCTGAACGTTTAGCTTTCTGAAGAAGTTCAGACAGCTTTCTGTAAAATTCATCTTTCACTTCATCCGAACTGCAGTCAGTGGGAGCGTAGGCAGAAACGACAAAAACGCAACGACGTGTGTCCCTATCCTTTCGAGTTCTTACGGAGCCGTCTAGCCGAACAGCGCATAGACGACTATTAACGGGGATCCACTCTAATAGCGCTTGTTCCGCCCTCATTCTTAGTGCTATGCCTACACCTGCAAGTCCACGAGAACTAGCCATCGGGTCGCCAGATACACGGAGGGTGTATCTCGTCGGCACTCCGTTTTGCCGAGGTGAGGTCAAGTGAATGACCACACTAGGATCCTGTATGCGTGTTTCGGAGACACAGCATACATCAATGGTACGAGATTCTAAGGTTTTAGCCAAGGAAGCCTGCTGACCGATTTGGCATAGTGTGCGTACGTTGAAGGCTCCAATGTGTAGTTTGGAGCGAGGTTTCAGTAGACCTGGCACAGTGTTTTGCGCACTAGAATCGTTTAGATTTGAAAGTCGATGTAAGAGGAATAATAGGAATTGAAGAGGTAGGTTGATTATGAATACAGTGGTCTTGAGTGCTGTTAGAAGTATGAGGGCGGTTATCACTTCCCGGTTCCTCACACCGTGGAAGGGTTCTGCTGGAGGTACCTGAAAAGGAAACTGGGTTAAAGGTGGTCTTAGTGACCTGAGAGCGTGACCGCAGTGCCCAAGGGACAGCTGCTTGAGGTCGGTCACACACGACCTTTTTATGAGTAATTTTTGTGTTAGCTCCGTACTTGTTGAGACCTTACCGCCGGAGACGGATATCCATGGGATAAGGCGAGGTGTGCATTTTTAGGGCCGACCTTTTCTAACCCCTCCCCTCCTTTTGGAAAGGCAGCATCGCTGTTATGCTGGTTGTCTGAAGGAAACACCTTACTGCTGTCACACCTCTGTACAGTCAGCAGTACGACTTCGCCTTCGGACCTTGGTTTTGTTGCTTTGAGTCTTACCGCTCTTCAACCGACCTGTCTGGCATGGTAGGACCTTGAGGAACGGTTGTTCCAGCCAGTAAGGCTCAGTTGCTTCATCACGATAGGCAAGCCCGACCACCACGTCAAGGTAGCAACAACGGTCAGTTATGACCCGATAGTCAAGTGGCAAAAAATATCAATCTACATACACTAATACCGAAAGTGATTTATACCCCACTATCATCCTTGATCCCATTGCAAAGTTAATCTTATAAGAACCTACCACGTGTAAAACCTAGCCACTCTCTGAATTGGGAATTTTGTCACTGTCTCTGAAAGACTGATTAATTACAGTGGCAGTAGTGTGAATAATGTCAGCATAATACGCCTAAGAAATTACAATCCATTAAAAATAAATATTTTGATATGATAGCTTTAGCGACTTCATGTTTCTACGCTTTTAGTCACAAACACTCCTGTACGACACTTTGATTCATGAGCTCAGGTAAAATAACCAAGTGAACCGTTTATCTTATGGTGATGTGGAGTGAATGATAGTAACGTTAGATTAGTATTGAACAATTTGTTATGACTGGTGAAAAGACTGGAGGTAACCTTTTAGAAATGACATTTTCATCATCTAAATTTCTAGGAGTTGAACTTCTACCGGGAGATCCACATGTTGACTTAGAATATGCCGATGACATAGTTCTATTTGGTGAAGACACTGACAGAATGCAGAGTCTGCTGACCACTCTAAGCAACAATGAAGGCGTGTTCGGCATGCGATTTTCTCCCTCGAAATCAAAAATGTTGCTTCAGGATTGGATTGCATCGACACCCGAACTAGTGATAGGGAGTGAAGTAGTTGAGCGTGTCGACCGCTTCACTTATCTTGGAAGTCTCATCAGCCCTTGTGGTCTGGTGTGACGAAATCTCAGCACGGATACAGAAGGCTCGACTAGCTTTTTCCAACTTGCGTCATTTGTGGCGTATGCGAAATATCCATCTATCAACCAAAGGACGTGTTTACTGCGCAGTAGTTCGTTCCGTCCTACTTTATGGCAGTGAAACATGGCCAGTAAGAGTAGAGGATATTCGTAGGTTACTGATATTTGACCATACGTGTCTTCGAAACATTGCTCGTATATCCTGGGACCACCGAGTAAGTAATGCAGTTGTTAGGAAACGGGTACTAGGTAAGGATGACAAATCAATTGATGAAGTAGTGAAACTTAATCAGTTGAGATGGCTGGGACATGTGTTACGTATCCCCAACCACCGACTGCCCCGACGTGCAATGTTTTATGGTGTAGGAATAGGTTGGAAGAAAGCTAGGTCCGGCCAGACAAAAAGGTGGCACAAATCCATGAAGTCACTGACAAGTGGACTGAGCCATATTGGTAGGTGTAGACTACCTGGTTGGGGACCGCGAGATGATAACAACCGATGGTTAGAGACCTTGAATGACATGGCTCAAAATCGTTTGCAATGGTGTAGATCCATCCACTCTTTGTGTTCTATCAAACTCTAATCTTCTGTATTCTTCATGTCCTTTATTTTCTTTCCAAATCTATTCCACTGGACTATACTCCTTAAATAACATTATCAAACCCAAATGTTCCCTATCACTACCTCTTCCACTACGGGATTTGAATCGATAACTGAATCTCTGTGCTAATGTGGTATGGCAACTCGAACTGATGTACGTACGTACGAAGTTCCACGTCGTCACTGACTGACTGATTTGAGACATTCAGAATGAAAGATAATAATACTTAAGGTTTTTCAAAAAATGAGTAACACCTAATAAATACTCTCCAACTATCTAGAATATTCATAAACAACAAATGAATAAGACTCAGTTTTGTTCTTACTCTAACTGTATCCTTAATCGTTTACGTTTCTCGTAATCACCTATTCCCTCATTACATTGCCATTTATGTTTTGCGTGGCGCACTTCCTTAAAGACATTCTACTAAGCATTTGAGCTGTAAATATGTACTTTAAGGTTAGAATTCACAATTCAGTCTTCAAAAGTCGGGTGCTACATCTCTTTAACAACTTGAATCTTGACGTTATGGATCACAGAAGCAACTTCAAAAGGGAAACCAATCTCGTACACAGACCCATAAAATAGTTGAAAAAATCTTTTCGATGAGAAAATAACAAGAAAACTACGTACCTTGATCTGTATTCGCTCAACCTGAACATTTTGCTGATTAATTTCACTACCCATATCAATAGCCATGTTACGAAGATTTCCGATCATACCAGAAACCTCCTGTAAATTTTGATCCATTTCATCCTCTCGTGCATCATTTGTAATTCTGAAATGAGCAAAAACAAATTTTAGGAGACCCGGAGTGATATAAAAAACTTTAACAATATTGACACCAAAACATCAGATTAACACAAAGTATATAGCCTCTGCCAGGGAAGTCCTACTCACTGCCTTCTCGTGGCGGGGGTGTTGTTTACAGAAATGAGAGGACGAAGAGCGAATGTCCGGCGCTTTAACCGGACCCCAAACCAATGTTGCACATGGGCTCCAGTATCCTGCGGGAACAAATGGCGTATGAACCAATCGTTGGTCACCGGCTACCATGGGACTGCATCTCCTCACGATGCTCCACTGCCTTGTGGGTCAGACGTTCAGGTCGAAGGCTCGGGGTGTGGCCCCCTTAGAAAACCACCTGCTTCGGTTTGGGCACACTGGCAGTATCACAGCCCTCACACAAATCAATTGATATTCGTGTGGCGCATATGTACTTGGTGCATCCCTGTACCTATACTTATGTGTTAAAATGAAATGAATGAAAACACAAAGTAAATGCCAATTTTATAACGTATTTTATTGGATTGACAGAGCATCTTACGTAAATCCATGCATGCTTAAAAGGCTCGATGTATTGTTAATCACTTAAATCAAACATATAATTTATAAACTTGACCACTGAAAGTCTTAGTCGATAGCACCAGTAAGCCCCCGTGGTCAAGGGTACGTATGCAACTTTGTATAACTCATGTAAAAATTGGACAATCGCAACATAATATAAGAGCTTACTGGATACAAAATGTTGCCCAACGAAGCTATGGGACATTGGCTAGTGAAAAAACTGGTAACCATACATAGTAATCATTCTTTTCATTAGTTTCACTGACTGGTGTCCATTTCAATCTGATTACTTCAATTTTTTTCAATTACGATCAAATCACCTTGTTGACTGGGAAAACAGAAAAGCATCCATAATGACTTAAGTTTTTATCAAGTACGGCTACGGGAATTATCAACGACCTAACTAGTGACACTACTAAATATTACTCATCTTAATTATCAACCTTTACAAATAATTCAGCTTCAACTCAAATACATCTAAAAGAACGCAAACTGATTCTATGATTCGGGATAGATATTTTAACTTCAATGATATTAATATTCACAAAAAATACAATTGTGCAACACAAACCTTTTATACAACATACCGTGTAATATAACCACCAGTTGGACCCATGCCGTTTTGATCCACAATTATTCGAGGTCCGTCCCCACCCCGCATATCCTCATCCTTTAGTTGTTTGGTATAATCATCTTTCTTTTTAACTCTAAAGGATATTATAATAAGTAAATTATAGCTTACTTATAGTCATTAAAACTGGATGTACGTGGCTACTAATACAGAATAAAATCTTGCTCTTAATTTTTATACGCAAGTATGAGACATTGAATTTTCGCAATTGCTTTGAGCGTTTAAAGTATCTTCTGGAAGATTATTTGACTTAACTCAATAAAGTTAGAAAATATTATGCTTACACTTGTTCAATTATTATTTTTTACCAAATTTGTTGATGAACAGAATTAAATAGTTTTAATAAAACTGTTAATCTGGATTTTGTCCTATACATAGTGGATGATGCTAACCCATAATGTAAATGAGTCGTACAAAACTTGAAGGAATGAAATAACTATGATTGATTACGTTGAGATATAACAATTTTCACACACAAATGGTACAGAATAATGGCTATGTACATAGTTAAGAATTGTCTGTCTCAGAAATAGACAGAAATTAACTAGATCATATAATTCTACAAAGTAATGTCACAAGAGCAAGTGAATAACTGAACCATAACATCTACTATTTCGTATTATTCGATTCGATTACAACTTAATACCAGTCTTGTGAGGAACGTCACGTAGAACTCTGACTGTACCTATCTTATTTACAATAGCACATCCAATGGATTCCTACCGCATTACAGTCAATAATGCTCATGATGCAATCTTATTTCTTCCAGCGAAAAGCAATTTGATTAACTGGTTCTTCACTTACATAATTTAGCTCAATTCGGTAGTCAATGTTTGCCTTTGTCAAGCTAAGATGTCATCAAACCTACGACGCCCTGAAACACGGGTATTTATGAATTAATTTGTGTAATTAGTTCCATGATCATCATTTATAGCCTTAATTGCATTTTCCAACCAATGAATAAACTGCTCATCGACAACTGAGCTTAAGCGAGGGGAGAAATTGTCAATTAGTCTGCTACATATTGCCATTGAACCTTCGGAATGTGTACAGCAGAAATGATAAGTCGCATAACATTTGGTAAGTAATCATGATAGGATACTGACAGACTTACTTATTCCAAGGCAATACGCAAAGTCCGCAGCATTTGTTTAGATCATCCAGATTTTTCTCAGCGTCTTTCATGTCTTGATTAATCTGATCCATACCCTCATTTATGCGATCCAATTGTTCTGAAAATTCCAAAAAATCTTTCTATGAGTTTATGGTATATTTGTAAGCAAAACACAAGGCAGTTGGGTATCAACACTTAAATACAGGTACAAAGAAAATTTGTAAATCAAAAAAATAATACAGAGATACCGAAAACAATGAATCTCAGTCTAAAGATATAATTGCAGTCTATCATATGTATGGTGTCGTTTACAATCTTTTTATTAATAATACACACCAGGTTCTCCTGGACAAGACACAACACTTTGTCTAAACCACCTATCCATTAAAATACATCCACGATATAGTTAACATCCAGTTTAGACAACAGCTTTACAACATGAAATTTACAAACTGCCACAACATATATGTATAGCCTTACCGCCTTGATCATCTAACATGACCAGTGTAGAAATCCCTGCCTCTTTGGCCTAAATATTATATAAACATTTAGCATATCATTTTCTCAACTTTGATCAATTATTATCATAGATGTAAAAAGACTCACCTCCTCACATAAAGCCATCATCCGTCGAGAGGCTTCCAGTGACTAAAATGTGCAAAAAAATAAGATTAAGACGAATAACAAGAGTTGGGAAGAGACCCAACAAACCAACTAAACAACATAAAAATGTGAACAATAGCATAATAATTACACCATATTACAATTTTTTTCTCTCAAAAATGCTTGTACGAACATTTGAAGGGAATATCTAACTACATGAAATTAGTGTTTGGTCATAAGAGAACCACGCAAAATTTAATTCTACAACTACATCATAAAAGAACCACGTAAAATTTAATCCTACAACTACATCACTTGTGACGACTTATAAATAAGATTAACAACGGACCTGTATAAACTGAAGAACACTTGATGAAAACTATTTTGTTAGGTTCCTTGTACATATTTTTCGGCAACAATGGGGTAACAAGCAAACATACTGGCTTACAATAAATTTCAACAGTGAAAAAGAATGGGATACCTACATCCGAGGTTGTTTCATCAATTTTCCTTTGAAGAAGTTCTACTTCTGTCATAGGTCTAATAGTTCCATCATCTAACTGCACCTCATCATATCCACAAACAGGATGGCGAGATTTTTGCGGCATTTCTCAGTTAGTACAACCAAGTTGAGTAAGGAAAAACGCTAGTTTGATATGAATAGTTACATAATTTGGGGTGAAAATATTAGGCGTTAATTGTAATACAGAAATATAAAGTATCGAGAAATTCCACAATCCATTAAGGACAGGGCGCAATTATTCCCAAATCAACCATTATTCTCATTAAATATTAAGAAACTAAACTATGGAAGACTTATAAAACTTTAAATGTGTTTGGCCACAAGCAAACTTAGTCGTGATTGGATTAGTAAATAATCTACGAATAACAGACATATGGGAAGACAGACAACCACATTTTTAGCTTAAAAATTTATACTACTACCAAAAGCAAAAGTATGATATTTAAAGGTCGCTAAATTTTTCTGTAGTCACTAAATTTCGATTGGAAATCAGGCTATAAACGCCGACACAAACTAAATAACTCTTCAAAAGCATAAAACCTTAAGTGATAACAATATCGGTGACAATTTTGTAGAAGTAGTCAGTACCTCCATGGTATCAGAAACCTTGTTCAGGAACTAACATGGAGAAATAATCTTCATACCTGGATCGAGATTAGTTAGTAGGCCACAAGAAAGCAGAAACTACATAACTCGCTAGAAAACATTCAGAACCCAAATGGCAAGAACTACAACACGCTAAAAGACGGATGTGATGTTTGGTGCTATAGTGCTTGCAAGCAATAGCAGGCCAAACGATGGGCAGTTAAATGGAAGTTGTTATTTGTAATCAAATAAAACGATGAAACTATTTAACGGCTGATAGAATCAATGAGCGCAGCAAGCAGTCATGATTTTGAGGACGGTTTTAGTTTGGAAACCCCGATAGCTGGAAGGTTACAAAACCTCTGCAAGATAATGATACATTGGATAGCAAAACCCAGTAAGAAGAAATGAACTTAATTGTCTGACGCAAGTACTAGAAGTCTCGAAATGCCAACAGTACTCACTCCGTTCAGTCAGCATATTCGTTTATTTGGAGTTGTCCATATGCTGACAGCAGTGTAATCGACGAGATCAACTATTTATAGGTGGCCGAAATGCTGTAAGTTAATATGGATTACTTTTAAAGTCGTCAAGACATCAGCCTGCCACAATCACATGGGAATACCTCTCCTAGCTGAAGATACTAGATGGTTGATGACCGATTATATCTGGCACGAAAACTGTGTTCCAGGGGTTCAACGTAAATCCGGTCATAGTGGCTAGCATAACGACTCATTTCGACAATAACTGCACACCAGAGAAAGCAGTTTTGCACTACATTTCTAAATCACCAATTGAACAACCCTCCATATTTGGTAGTACATCTAGCGTTAGTGAAGACTTACCAGTTTGCTACGTAGCGTTTCGAAGGTATCGTCTCACTAGTCTGTCTTGAACTAGTAAGACGCTGAGATCGCGTTCTCCACTTCACATTAAACTCAAAAGCAATATAATGATAAGAACTACAGAGGGGTACAAATGTTTGCGATCAAGTTCTGTCTTAATCTTTGTTTCACGAACTACACTATGCACTTACTTGAAGTAGGGCAAGAAAGGCGTATATACATCCTTGTGTTTACTGTATATCGTCAGATCGTGAACAAAATATCTGGAACATGCCCTGGTACGACCGAGAGTTGGGAGAGTCCGCTCTCCCTCTCAAAATGCTCTCACATGGCCATGCGTATATAGCCTTTGCCAGGGAAGTCCTACTCACTGCCTTCTCGTGGCGGGGGTGTTGTTTACAGAAATGAGAGGACGAATAGCGAAAGTCTAACGCTTTAACCGGATCCCAAACCAATGTTGCACATGGGCTCCAGTATCCTGCGGGAACAAATGGCGTATGAACTAATCGTTGGTCACCGGCTACCATGGGACTGCATCTCCTCACGATGCTCCACTGCCTTGTGGGTCAGACGTTCAGGTCGAAGGCTCGGGGTGTGGCCCCCTTAGAAAACCACCTGCTTCGGTTTGGGCACCCTGGCAGTATCACAGCCCTCACACAAAGCAATTGAGATTCGTGTGGCGCATATGTATTTGGTGCCTCCTTGTACCAATACCTATGTATTAAAATAAAATCAAAAATAACCAAGATTAAATGCAAAGGAGGGGATTAACAATTGTCCTTCAGGATTGGAATTTTGACATGCTGGTTTAGTTAAAAGCCTGGGCTGGTAACTAGACCACCCATGTTCGAAGTAATTATGACTTAACACTACTTGAAAGCCTAAAGAACAAGTGGATAGTTCATTACACTAAAGCTGGAGATAAATTTCCGGGAATGTCATTACAGCTTGCATGTAAACTAGATATTTAAAGTAACCCAGCTAACTTAAGCGAAAAACTAGAGGTCTTGTTTTCCATAAACGTACAAGTCCACGGAAAACAAAGACTGATTAGACATAATTTACATTTCAATTCTGTATCACCTCATTTATAATACCTTGATTGAGCATCCAGTCCGTCTCAATTTTTGACTGCACATATCAAAAAATTATAAGCTAAGACTATTGAAGATCAGTGCAGAACATGTCCTCATACAAGCAAACTGTTTTTGGTTTTTTCTAAAACTTATCTACCGAGCTGTTACCAAATTCGGAATATACGACCGGATAATCACAAAATTTGTTGTCGTGGTTAGCAGGTGCGAAACCCTACGCTAACAAGTAGTACTGCTTTTATTTATTAGACATTCCAAAGAAAATGTGGAGCTTGCTAGCGAAAACTGGGAAGACAGTCTAAGACCAAAGAAACCAATATTAAGAAACGAACAAAGCGGCTGAGTAGCTACTGAAAGTACACTGCTGGAGAACATGAAGAAACTGGTGAAGGGTTATAATAACAGACCGGTTAATACGTGGGAAACTTAATCACAAAATAAACAAAAAAGGACAAAGAGCGAAGTCTTCGACTCCTTAGTAGTTATGTGATCAAAATGCTCTGTGAAAGAACAGACCTCGTCAGTCGTTTGATTCATCTTAAATTTAATCTGCTCATACTCCGTCATAGGAACCTGGGACTCGTCCATCATCGAACTCATCAGTATCTCCCCAAGGAATCGCGCCAATCAGCTTGAATCGATGAGTGTAAACAACCAAAAATTCAAAGATAAGTGTAAACCGGTTGATTTATCTATTGAACATTTATTATGACGAGTTTATTAGCATCTTTAGTAAGACGTGAACCAGCTGCTCTTTCCACGATTTAATTCTAGTCTTCAGTCTTCAGTCTTCATTAATAAGGATAGGAAATCGGTCGACCTAAATTAATCCATGTAGTTTGTAACACAATGTCGTTTTGAATATAACATATTTTGATACTACGTGTTCCTGTAAGTAATTCCATTAGTTCACTAGTTGGTGTAAAAAACGGAACTCTAGAAGTAGACGGTTTTATCTCGGTTTCTGAACTTTCTTCGGATGTTCTCTCGAATGATCAATCTTAGACTTAAGGAAAAGATAGGACATATTAATACCAAAGTCATCGTTCAGTGTACGATATGTCGTGTTATATGGCAAAAGAACGGAAATAATTTGAGGCGTCTCAGTCTGTCTTCATAAGATAGGCCAAAGAGATCTTTTACCATTTTAGTCCCACGTTGTTGAACTCGTTCCAGAATATCCTCAACATACTTGAAACAAGGATTCGCTGCTTGAATCCTATATTCCGAATGCAATCTCACAAAAGTCAAGCATAATAATCTAAAAATTTCTTCATCCAAGTAATGAAAAGACTTACGTATAACCCACAATACCCTACAGTCTTTTGCAGCAGCAGTCTTAAAGCTACTCGTAGTTGTGAGATAGTTGTTTATTATGACTCCTAATTATTTATAGCCCATTACTTTTGGTAACACGAATCAACGTATTGTGTGGTAACACAAATAACCATAGTTATTTAATTGCATCACCACCAAGGAGTTGAAAACATCCTGTAATACCATTCTGTTTGACGTACTGTGTATGGGTCTTCAAATGTTTGTCATCGGCGAAGACCAGAACGGATGACTTTGCTACAGTTGGTAATTCATTTACATGAAGTAAGAGCAGGAGAGAACCGGGGATCGTACAATGGGGAACCCTACGTTTTACGGGTCCTCACGATGAGAGAGCTTCATCTACCCTTACCCTTTGTTTCCTGTCATGGTGAAAGTCACTTATCCGGTCTATGACTGTATAATGGATTACAAGTCTTTCCAGTTTTAATTTAGGACCAGAATGGGAGACCCCATCAAAGGCTTAACTTAGATCAGTGAAAACCACATCTACAGGAATATTTGAATCCTCTGCTTCAGACCAATCACTTGAAATGAGCAGATTTGTCAAACATGATAGGTCTTTCCGAAAACCATGTTGTTCAACGGGTAAAACACTATACCCTTCCACACAGTTTGTAACGACCATTGGAATAATCATTTCCATTAGTTTCGCTAACGGGTCGATAGTTACTAACTACATCTGTACTGGCATTGGGCCCTACCACGAGACAATATGGGAAATAGACATTCTACATTTAACGCGGAGAAATACAGAAGAATGGAGAAAGGCGGGAACAATGAATAGGAATTAATCCGAGTTGATCGGATGGCATGGCTCGGCCATGCAGACGTGGTTCCTGCTGAGTGTTACGTTATATCTTTTGTTCATATTAAATATATTGTTCTAGCTCTAGCCTAAGGTTGTTCTATATCATATATTGGTAATTGTTACGATGCAGTGAGTTGGTGTAGACGATGATGTTATTTTTACGTGAGATCTTGTAGATTAAGCTGTTACATCATAACAAATCGACAACTTTGGGATTAGGTCTATTATTAGAGCAGCACTAACATCATAGTAGACCATAATTCTACACATCTCTACCTCCCGCCATATACACAGAACTAATTATTGGGTCTTTCCAGTCTCTTGACAGTCCGAACTGCCGCAGAGATATATCAAACAGTATGGTTATAAGCTCTGCTATTACATCTGACAGGGATTTCATAATCCTAAGTTGAATATCCTCAGGATCACCAGACTTGTCAGATTTAAAATGCTGACGTGGTTTTAAGGCAGTACCTTTCTCAATAAATACAGGGTCCACCAACGAGCCGCCATAACCACAATTAATCATTGGCCGTTCGTCATTGCTGATAGAAAACACTTTACTGAAATATTCCGATAAAGCTACAGCGTTTTCGGCATCATCTCTTGCCAATATTAACGGATTTTCTTGTACCAAAAGTGACGGAATCCCATCACTTTTCCGGCTCTTTTATCGAATCATGGGGAGCAGTGTGGTAGCTTACATGTTGACCATGGGATGGACGTAATGTTACAGATTCCTTTATAGCTTTAACGTTATTTCATTTGCCTTCGAACACTCCATTAACATCGCCAATTTTTCTGTTGGGACACCACAATCTCTGTTTGACGGGACATTAGTATGTTAGATAACGATACACGACGAGCAGATACACATTAGACATTGTGTCAGATACTAAAATACATTACGTGATCACTGTTAGCTAGCGGGAGTAGATACTAATTTTCAGTGACATCACAGTGTTGTGTAAAGACATGGTATAATCATAATTGTTCACGTTTTACGGTTGATACACTGTTGTCAGGACTTCTGTATGATCTTTTTGCTAAACCTTGTGTATGCAAATTTATCTACGTACATATTATTGCGATTCATTTTTTATTCCGCCAGATGCATATTTCATTGATCTTTTGGTTTCATTTGAGATGGCACCATTTGTAATTGATCGTAGTTCTTGCTTTCTCTTATGCTTTCACTGAATTTCCATGTTCTTCACGAACTACATTTATGTCGTTTGATTTTTGGTAATTTGGCGATAGTGACTACCATATTGATCCACTCCCGTTTATGGTTGTGCTGATTGAACCAGCCGTAAATATGCACTGATGATTGTTAATTGAAGCGTGCCTTAAGATCTGGAAACATTCATTTTTTTAACAAAATTATTTTTATCTTTCGGACAGCCTGTGCGTAATCTATCGAGTTAGAATGGAACGACATTCTTCTGTTGATTGGAACATTTATTTGTCTTACTCGGTATTTCTCTCATATCCCCCACAATTCTGTGACTACAATTATATAGGCATTTAATTCTTTAATAATCAGACTTAAGTCGGACGTTGTATTCCTAAGATTACGAGAGCATTCTCCCACTTAGATCGATTTGCAAGTGGAAATTTAGGTTGGATACAAATATCGGAATTACGAGTTATGTATGCATTAATTCGTATAACGTGCCTTCTTGAACACCAGCTTCAAGATTTTCTTCGGTCGGTCTCATCTCTAACCCACTTGCAAAGTCTTATTGTTTTAGTAATATGTGCTTCTAAAGCGCCTTCTGGCGGTACATTGCTGATGAGAAGTTATACCAAGTTTATTTATTTTGACTCCTTCCAAATATTCTAACCAGGAACGGATTACGCATCTTTAAAAGTACTGTTCTTGGCTTTTGTTTGTGTGGTCATTTATTTCCTACTTACTAATAAAATCCTTTCTTAAGTTGTCCTCTCGGTTTTAAATGTCGGACGAATCTATTTGTATAAACTATCCAGTTTTTCTCATAATAATAAATATTGTTAATCTAGTTGGATGTGTAGTGCACAAGAACACAGGTGGGGACAATCAGATGTATTTAACAGCAAATTACAGAACATCTCAATCAAATCTGAGAACCATATATTAAATCATTAATTTGCAAATTGTTCATCAATTGTCTCAAATGACTCAGAATCCCTTTGTTCTTGAATTTTCATACAAATTGCATTCTTTCTTCACTATTTGTTGCTCGATCTTCTCGTCTCTCTGCTGCCAGACATTCTGTTCATGACTCACGTCATAAACCACTTATGTCTACATAAGTAGCACACGCCACGATCGTGTCCCCCTTTAAAAGCAGTCTTTCTTGCGGTGGTTCATGCTCGCCGTGCCAAAGTCTTCCATCTGCAGTCATACACTACTTATGTCTACATAAGTAGCACACGCCACAGATGAAGTGGTGCTAGTGATTTTTTTACGTGATTCTTTGTTAATTTGTTCGAAGACAACTGCTGTGTACCCTACATAGAGGAGAGGTCGATGGAGCACGCAGACGTTACACAATCTTGTAGCGTGGTGTCGAGTTGAGCTGAACTATGAACACCGCTACCAGACTACTTGCCAATAGACCAATAAAATTCCGATAGGCCAAAATATCAGAAGGCAGATGATTGTAGTAGTCGTATATATTTGTTGGCGATCTCGTGATATCGAAAGAATACCGAGATCGTGCCAAAGGAGTACAAGCGTGGTTACTGAGCGTAACCGGATTCGTACAAGTTCGAAGTCAACGGGAGAGTAAGTATAATGGCTGTCATTAGCACAGTTAAACAAACGAGCACAGTAAAACAGTCACTGGTACAATTGGTTATAATAATAATTGTTTTCATCGAACCAATCGCGTTCTGTTGACAAAAGTAGGTCACTACAGGAGCCCTCCGCTAGAAAAGGTTTACACTTTCGATAGTTAGCGGTTTGATTCGTGGGACTGATCGGCAGAATTGCGGTTGTAGGACGGAGGAAATTGGCGGAACAGGAAGTGATCGTTGATCATCGAGTTGCCAACGAAAGTCTTTTGCGCAGAACGGTACCAGGAGAAGTGTGCTGTATTTGTTGGTCGAGTTAGCATACCACAGACTGGTTTGTATCCAGGATCTGATGATTGCGTTCGTATGGATGCGGACCAGATAACGCTGCAGACGTAGGACGAAACCACGTTGAGCCAAGAAACCGGACGCGACCATAACTACCAAGCATATGCCAGGCGAATTCGAGACCAGATAATCGACTGAGTGCGTTGACTAGAGCGTGGGTGGCCAAACCAGCTTTCGCCAAAGTTGACTGAAGTCGACGTTATCAAATGGACGATGGTCGGAGGCGTGGGATCAGGATACAAAAAAAATCAAAAAAGAAAAGTGTAGCATGCGTGTAGTATAGGAATAATCCTACACCGTATGTTATTGACTGTGCGTTTAGTCGCGAAAGCGTACGGGTAATCGTACTCGGCGACCGGAACGTGAGACGGTAGTCTCGTTCGTGCTTCGTGAGCCTGTGATCTCATCCGAGGTCAAGGGCGGCGTGGTCTGCCGATCTGGACGTGAGACGGAAGTCTCGTCCGTAGATGGTGCAGATGACGCGTGCTGTTGACCGGGACGTGAGAACGAGGTCTCTGATGTATCTAGCGTGGGATCCGAGGTAGACGTAGAGATCCCGCTAGAAGGTTTGATAGGTCTAGCATTGAGTCTCAAGTTATCGGGTAGGGCACTGTCATCGACGTGTGCTGGTTTGAGACGATCAATGCTGACGATCTCGACGCGGCCGTGTCGATCAACCTTGAAGGTCTTTTCGTGACGAGAGATCACGTGAAAAGAGCCTTCGTAAGGCTGTTGTAGAGGTTTGCGTACCGAATCTACTCGTATGAAAACATGTGAACAGGTAGATAACTCTCGAGGGAGAGTGACCTGTCGATGTTGTATTCGAGTTGACACCGGAGACAGCGTTCGCATAAATGCAGACAGTCGATGGACGTAGTCTGATTTACCGAAATCATTACTGCTCCGTGGTGTGAAGAATTCCCCAGGCAGACGCAATGTCGTGCCGTATACAAGTTCAGCGGCGGAACATTGGATATCTGCCTTCAAACTCGTTCTGATGCCTAAGAGAACGAGCGGTAAGGTTTCGTACCAATTGTCGTTTTCGTGTGCTCGAAGAGCACTTTTAAGTTGGCGATGAAACCGTTCGACTAAACCATTCGATGCTGGATGGTGGGCGGTGGTGCGTATGCGTTCCGTACCAAGCAGCCAGGTCAGTGAGGAGAATAATGCGGACTCAAATTGTTGTCCTCGGTCAGTCGTGACAGTCGAAGGACAACCGTACAATGCTATCCATCGTTCTACGAAGCGGTGAGCAACTGTCTCCGCCGTGATAGACGTGATGGGAATAGCTTCGGGCCATCTTGTAAAACGGTCAATGCACGTGAGTATGTGATCATACCCATGCGATGGTGGCAATGGTCCTACAATGTCTATATGAACGTGATCAAAGCGAGCATCAGGCGTAGCGAACGTGCCAATGGGGGCAGCTACGTGCCTGTGCACTTTTGATCGTTGACACTGTAAGCATTGCTTTACCCACATACGAACATCTTTATTCATGGACGGCCAGACGTATCGTGCAGCGATGAGACGTAATGTGGCTGCGATACCTGGATGAGACAATCCATGAAGGGCATCGAAGACGAGACGGCGATAGGTAGAGGGTACGATGGGTCGAGGTAGACCGGTAGACATATCACATAGGATAGTACCTGAGCTAGTAGCTAGGGGTACTTCCTGACACTGAAGGGACGAAGATTGTGGTGCTTCTGTACAGACAGGATCGTTTGCTTGCGCGGCCGCCATAGCAGGAAGATCGAGCACCGGTAAGGTAACTGCATTCGTCTGGATACGTGAAAGAGCATCGGCAACATAGTTCGACTCGCCTCTAATGTGACGAAGGTCTGTCGTGAACTGTGAGATATAGTCCAAATGTCTGCACTCTCGTGGTGAGTAGCGGTCAGACTTGGTATGCAGGGCATACGTTAAGGGCTTATGGTCGGTGAATAAGATGAATTGACGTCCTTCTACTGCGTGCCGGAAATGTTTGATGGCGCAGTAGGCTGCCAGCAGTTCGCGACCAAAAGCGCTATATCTCGTCTCCATGGGAGTAAGGCGTCGTGAGAAAAATTCAAGGGGTTGCCAACTACCGGAGATATTCTGTTGCATAACGGCTCCTATAGCGAAATCTGATGCATCAACCGCTATACTAAGCGTGGCTGATGGGTCAGGATGAGCGAGGAGTGTAACTTCAGCGAGAGTCGTTTTGATCTCTGAGAATGCAGTACGTGCGGTATCGTTCAGTTCTAATTTGCGTGGATTACCGCGTAGTAAATCGGTCAATGGTCGTAACCGTTCTGCCGCGTGTGTGATAAAACGTCGGTAGAAGTTAACCAAACCGAGAAAAGCCTTCAGTTCCTTGATTGAGGACGGCACGTTGTACTCCTTGATTGCTCGAACTTTGTCCTCGCAAGGCAGAATACCCTCTTGTTTGATGATGTGACCCAGAAATATTATTTCTGATTTACCCAATTCGCATTTCTCTGGGTTGACTACTATTCCATTATCCGAAAGACGTTGGAATAATAGCGTAAGGTGTTGATAATGTTCATCTACGTTTGATGATGCGATCAGCAGGTCATCAATATAGACGTGAACAAAATCCAAGTCTCATATTATGCGATCGATAAACCTTTGAAAAGTTTGAGCAGCATTCCGTAATCCAAATGGCATTCGTAGGAACTCAAACAGACCGAAAGGAGTCGTGATAGCAGTTTTTTCGATGTCTTCAAGAGCGACTGGGATCTGGTGATATGCTCGTACCAGATCGATTTTAGAAAAGATAGTCGTGCCCTTGAGCGATGCCGTGATGTCGTGTATGTGGGGGATGGGGTAGCTATCAAAGCGCGTAACTGCGTTTAATGCTCGGTAGTCGCCGCATGGTCTCCAACTAACCCCATCCTTTTTGCGCACCATGTGTAAAGGAGAGGCCCAAGGACTGTGAGAAGGACGAATAATACCAGCAGATAGTAAATTGTCAAACTCACGTTTAGCGAAAGCTAATTTGTCCGATGCCAGTCGGCGTGGTCTTGCCGTGACTGGTGGTCCACGGGTGACTATGTGGTGTACCACACGATTGGTCACCGATGAAATCTCCTCGAGTGGTTTAGTTAATCTGGGGAATTTCTCGAATAAGGCGTGGAATTTATCGTCACGCGAATAAAAAGTTCCGAGGATTCGGTACGCGTACATCGGAGTCTATTATATTAATACTATTCTTATCGTTATCCGTCATGTCAAATATATATATTAAAAATTAATATGAAAATATATGACAGACGTGGATAGATAAAACAATAGACTCACCGAATTGCCTTCTTTGAAAGATTTGACCGAGGTTGAGGCGTGTTCCAATAGTTGGCTCACCAAATGTAGCGTGGTGTCGAGTTGAGCTGAACTATGAACACCGCTACCAGACTACTTGCCAATAGACCAATAAAATTCCGATAGGCCAAAATATCAGAAGGCAGATGATTGTAGTAGTCGTATATATTTGTTGGCGATCTCGTGATATCGAAAGAATACCGAGATCGTGCCAAAGGAGTACAAGCGTGGTTACTGAGCGTAACCGGATTCGTACAAGTTCGAAGTCAACGGGAGAGTAAGTATAATGGCTGTCATTAGCACAGTTAAACAAACGAGCACAGTAAAACAGTCACTGGTACAATTGGTTATAATAATAATTGTTTTCATCGAACCAATCGCGTTCTGTTGACAAAAGTAGGTCACTACAATCTCATAATGGATCAATGAGTTAAATTAGGTCATAATAACGGTATTATCCGAGTTGGAGGCAGAAAAGGAAAGAAAAGGGCAACACAAATTTCAATCAGTAAACAAACGGAATAAACAGTATATATAATAATCTTATGATCTATATTATTGAATAAAGGTGAAAAGATAAAACTGCACAACTTAGAAAGACAGAAAATGGCAGACGTAATGAGGTCTTGTCCTATACAATCATTCACTTTTCTAGCTAGCTGAGTCAGTTAGTGGATATGCACATAATCTTTTAGCTTACCCTTGAGGCACTTTGATAAACAACAAAATTCATAATTTTGATCGTAACATAATCGCTGTAGCGAAACGGAATTTCATGCAACCCTCCAACTACTCTCAGCATCATTGCTCTAATATCGGTGTTATTGCACTTATTTATGCTGCTAAAACGACAGACCTAGCATAATATTAAGGACTGGACATGTTGTGATGGTTTGCTGAACATAATCTTATGTCGAAGTTACGTAATTGTCTACCCAGATCTGCCCTATCGTCAAAGTTATGCGTGCTCATCTATACAAACTCTCGAATAATAAATATATTACTGATGAAATAACATGTTTTGTGTGGAAATGAAAGAGATACATTTAGGGTTACTGGTCTTGGTGGCCCGAGAAATATCATGGTGATCATATTTTAGCCTCAACTTTTTGACCGTCGCTATTTTTTATCACATCTTCAGTGGCCAATGTTTTCTCATCTCATGTAGAAAAAACTCAGTTCGATGGATGATTTATGTGAAACTTTCAGTATTGTTTCATAGCCAATACAAAATGTTTCACTTTTACTCAGCTGGTAGTTGTTTTTGAGACCAGTGAGACACTAACTCTTGCGATTTGCTTAAACACCAAATACGTCTAGATCCTAATACATTCAGATTGAACAGATCCTTTGTATTACATTATGTCACATCCAAATTTTGCTTGAAGTACGATCGATTGATCCACTTGTAAATGACGACGCCGAATAATAAGAGAACGAAATTCCAATCCAGGTGCTAGAGTTTAGTCGCAAATTACATGCATTCAACCGAAATATCTGATTCTTATAAGAGTCATGACGGAAAGTCTATAATTTATGAACGACTTTTGAGCGTCTATAAGTGACCTTGAGTATTTCCACCAACTTGTAAGAGCCAAATGGGGGTTATAAACCTGAGTGTAAAATAACGATTGCGATTTACATTTGACGGCCATGGTTAGGAATTAGATCTAAAATTTTCATAACAAAGTGACACCAGTTAAAATGCCAAAAGGCTATTTAAATAAATCAGTGAATGAATTTCGCGTCAAAATTCTGTATCTGATTAGTTCGTCCACAAATTATAGTCTTGTCATCTATACACCATCGTTCAGCTAATGCTCACTTTTTTATCAGTATATTTTGCTTGTATCAAGCTTTTTATGATTAGGGACGATGCAAACATCTTGTGATGCTAAGTTCATTCTTCTATGATTGCAAACATCTTAGAAACATATTTTCAAGTTTATGTTACCCTTGTCAAACCATAAATATAACTTATTGATTGTTAATACAAGGTCTTTTGTTTAGACTAAAGTCTTGACATTTTATAGAGACTAATAGACGGACATCCGAACAAATGATAAAGTTATTAGCGTTTAAAAACCTTTACACACATTTGATAACTTTCCGGATTAGTCATATAATCCTTTCGATTTGTAATTCCGCATTCTTTTCACTACGGAAGAATTTGATTTAGCCTGGACCATAAAAAGACACATACCATTTTCAAGATTACAGCTAAAACAAACCACTTTCTTCGTTTTTTTTTTATAACGACCACAAACGTATATTACAGTTCCGTAGTGTCTGTTACTATGTTAAGCTCACATAACTTATTTCGGACAAGCCAATCTCTTCACTATTCTTAAACCACACTTTGACCTTTTCACTTACTGGCTTATTTATTCTGGCGGTTTTACGTGATCGTACATGTGTTCACTGCTTATCCTACTCATCACATGTCTTTAACTTATTTTTTCTGGCTATAAATATTGATTAACGCTTTATTAAATGGAGTTGGCTCGTACGCCGTCTCTATCTCGCATGGTTTTGCTTCGTTTTTTGATTGTTTGTCTCGATCAACAACTGTACTGAATATACATGTTCGAACATCCATTCCCGCACTTGACCTATTTAATTGTGTTATTCACCGCGAGTTAAGTCGATGATTATACACCAGTAACACTTTCGGAAACCTATTCGTGTATGGTTTTGAGTGCTTTTTGTACGCATGTATAGACTTGCGTGTGAGTATCAATTTGTTTACGTTCATCATGACTCTAAAAATGAATGATAATAAGTGTGTATCAGAATTTCAATTTTGAGCACTGTAGTGTTTCTACTAGATTTCGGAGGTTCACATGAGCTTAACCTGCCTCCATTCTTTGCATCGGAGTTTATCCACTCCTTTGCCCGTTTCTTTTCATACTACTGGCTTATTTTCTCTGATTTTCCGAATTATACTTGCATGACCATCACCCCCAAAAAACCATGTTTAGATAATGATACCACAAATATTTTATCCAAATAATTTGATTTCAGCGGCCATAAACGTTGTCTGCTCTTCTGCATCCCCGTTTTCCAAAGAGTTTAGTTTAACAAAATTCCCCAGTTTCAAAGAGCAGACACCAATCTTCTGCATGAGTATTATAGAATCTTTCACAACTCCCCCTTGTTTTGGCTACATTTATCTTGATTTAGTAAGGCTCTTATCAGAATCAGATTGATGTTCTTATGTTTAAACGTATGTAGACCATTTCACATGATGGCTAGAAGTAACAAATATCAAGGGCATTACTGATGAAAGTTGCTCGTGCCCTCATCGAAGGACTGGAGGGGAACTTTGGCTGCCCTTCCGCTATTAACACAAACCATGATCTCCAGGTTGCTCCAGGACTATAACACTGTCCTACTTAATCCTTTGAAGCCTCTGGATTCCTCACGACCGTTTAATACCGAAAATCTGATCAGCTGATAGAACGGTTTCTCCAACAGTTGAAAGCTCACACATCACACTGTAATGGCGATCTTATTGAAGCTGACTCTGGATACGCGACAACCGAACTCATTGACGGCACGATATTTCGACTTGCCCGAACAATATCGATACTTTGCCTACTTCTATTCTCTCGTATGAAACGGTTCGCAAACACGATGGGCCAATTAAAGCCTGACTCAAACTGATCACAGTCGACCTTTGTTTGTGCCGCCTTGTCATTTAGTACGTAAGTATTTGTACACCGCCACGGAAAGTAGCGGTACGGTACAGATTGTTTCATCTTGAACCCTAGAACTATACTATTAGTAAACATGGAGCTGAAAATAACTCCAGCACTGACTAGTTAGAAAAAATCTACTCATCTTTTGACTTTATACTAAACAATCAAACGACACAATTTCCAGCATTATGATTAAACCCATCATAGTCAACGACCAATAGAATACGTTACTGGGATCTGATGACCGGGCTTAAATGATACGCTCTGGAAATGCTGTGAAGTTTCTAGAATACTTAAATGAATACTGTCAGTAACATTTTCGCAACCTATTTATATTTGTCACAGTTAACATGTTCTGCAACTGACGGGCTAGGTTTTTAAATTCCATCACGTCAAAATAAAACCTCATGAACCAATCAACTTTTGAATATGCCGACATACATTTTTGTTACAACGATGATAGTCTTAATATTTTTATTCTCAGTCGGTATATATACAGACTTTTAAGTAAGAAACTAGGAATGCAACGTTTCTATGTGTGACTTTCACTGTCGCATGGTGTATATCCTCATATAACCCAAATTTCTCATATGATTTGCCTGCTTGCATAAACATAAGTTTAGTTGAGAAACGCTTTCCATTTCCTCTCTTTGCCTTCTAAGTTGACTGAAAGAGGTAAAAAATAAAGAGGAATATGGCAAACTAAACATGTCTTCGATGATTCTTCATCATTAATCCCACGAAATCTATAAGCGTAGAAATACGACCATACGCTGTTGAGCGAAATACGTTTTTAGAAAAATGATTATCAGTAATGAGCTTGTTGAGATTTAACTTTTAGCTGATTACATTCTACGGTTTTCACTATTCCATTTGTGTTGTAGTGACCTGTAGCGATAAACAAATCCTCAGAGTAAATAGTTTTCCAAGTCTCTACTCACCAGTAATGACTTGATAATAAATTGGACTGGTGAACAGGATTCTTCCTTAATCACATTTAAAACAGTGAGTGCATGTTGGTCTGACACGAGTGAACTATATAATTGAAAAAATTGTCACAATATCATGTCACTGATAGTCCCAATGAGAACGATCCATAGCTTACCATTCGATATGTTCAGTTTGCACAAGCCGATACAAATAAACTATTACCAAGGTGTCTCGTGAATGCGTACGACTGTCAGACTAAGCATGAAACTGAATGTATCTTCTTACGAAATGCACGACTAGCGTGGAAAGGGGAGAGTACTATGTTGATGAGTCTATACATAAGGCTGACAGCCACTATCTCCCCCCCGGACACAACCCATAACAAAGTACTCTATATGTGATATACCTTTCATAATGCTGGTAAATATATCTAAAATGTGTACGATATATATACATTCAATTCTTCTCTAGTTCACACAGACGTATTAGGACATCCATATCCACAGTATCTGTTACAACGAACTGGAACAGTATACTCAGCCATATTTATGAATCAGAGCTCTCAATTTTCGTAATTGGTGCTGTACGTAGTCAGTGGAAAATAACATCAGAAAGCTTTTATAGACTTCTGCTTGTTCTCGAGCCTGAGAGAGTACTCTCACTAGACTCCGGTTTTCCGAGTAAAACTCTAGAAACTTTCCATTTCTGATTAGTACACAGAGTACATCGAACAGTGTGGGACGAGCTAATAAACAAATCTTTGTGCACTTATCTGCAGCGATTTTGAGCTGCATGTTCTTCACATCAAATACAGTGGTTTCTTTGTGTAATTCTTTCTCAAATACTTCAACTGCCTGATCTAACTTAGAAGATATTATTAGTGTGGGTCTTTAGCTTTCTTTTTTCTCAATTGTCAAACGCATATACTACTAAGCTTTTCGAATGGTTGTGAAACATCTTAAATGACCTCATCGTGTATTCTCCACAACGTAAGTCCAATCGAGATATTGAGCCACTACCATGAAATTTAGACCCGCAATGTTATGTAAGATTTAGGAGCCTTACGGTTTACTGAAAATGCCAATTCCTTGTGGTATTTTTACATCAAGTATAAACATATGGACGAGAAGTGGGGATTTTCTAATCTGTACGAGAAAGAGGGGGGTAAATTCTGCCTGAATTTATTATAATTATGCTCTTATAACTCGTCGAAAAATTTGTCAGACACTTTCGAATACCTCCTGTACCAAAAACTTCTGAGATAGGATTGTCTGTTAGGTCGGTCGAAATACTTTCAGAAGTATTTAACACAGCGTTACTATTGAATAAATGGCGATAAAATTGGGGCGGTCACAAAAGGATGAGATATATATGCTCACCTCCTGTTTGTCATAGGTCGATAAATAAAAAGATCTGAAAGGCAGACAAAAACAATATGATATACATGACTGCATTCCATTCTGAATTTTCTGAAATATATAGATCTTTTAAAGGCACACGTACCGTTAAGTTTAGCCAGCGTAAACAAACACCACTGATCTGAGGCACTTCAAATATGAAACGACCGCCTTTAGGCAAGCTTATCAGGGTCGCTGAAACGAAAGAGGGGGGTAATTTCAATTACAAGCTATCTAATGCTCTTGAAAAGAGCTAGTCCTGGTTCTCCTCTGTTTCCATCGTGCAAACCGCGCACCGTTATTCAAAATATTGGTACGCAAACGTAGTTACGACCTGTTCACGGGTCACTTCTTGACAGAAGACCCGAAAACAGCATCCAAGGAGAACTTAGTTAATTAAGATGGGCATCAAGAACATTTGTAAATTAGCTGGAAAGTCCGGGAAAATGATCGAGCATTATAGTAAATTTACTCCGGTTTCGTTGAGTTTGAAAAACCTCTTATCATTTGGTAATTTGAATTGGACCTATTTTACACTGCGATTTCTTCTCAAGGTGAATCTGCGCCAGCCTCCAAGTCCTTCGATTTTCTGAAATATGAACTCCCAGTTCGACTAGGGAACATTATGCAGGAGATTCATCTCTTGCCCGATATCCTAAGAAAGTCAAGATCTGTTCAACAGATATGTTTATTGTAAGGTCGGCTCTTCTGCTTGTCATTTAAACAGGTATGAGGAGACATTCAATAGCCTTATCAAGTATGAAGAGTGCTCGACAAAATCGCCTTCTACTTTATCCAGATTTACAGATGATATTGACCTTATTTTACAGAAGCATTCGAGTGTAGTTGAAATAATGGCATTAGTAAGTTCATTACATTTGATCTTATGGTACAGGGTATCAAAGAAATCCAAAGTGATGAATCGTGGTCTGAGTCACAAGAGTTGCAGCTGCAGTATTTTCTGGATCGGTTTTACGTGAGTAGAATTGGTATCCGGACTTTACTTAATCAGCATTGTAAGTTGATTTCATTCAACTGGTGGGTAACTTACAAGTGTGTTTCTGTCACCCACCATTTTGAAGTAGTTGGTTTTATGCCTGGAGATGAGTATTGTTTGCTGGGTTTCGCCCACTTGCGTCGATTATGGCGTAGGCGAGACATTTGTTTGTTAGCTGAATGATGAGTTGACTGCTCATCTGTCCTGCTTCCCGTCGGTGGTTATGAAAAAAATGTCCCATTAAAATATTAGTATATTCTTAGGTTATTAATACCCTTCAAACATTGCTCGTGCATTTTTGGACCATTGGTTTAGCGATTCTGAGGTTAGACACAGATTGCTAGGCATGGCAACTTGGTTGACGACTTAGTGAATCTTTATCGACTAAGATGGCTGGGATATGTATCACGTATACCCATCCACTGACTGCTTTGAAGCGCTATGACGGCCGATATTGAAGTAGCTTATAAGAAAGCTAGTGATGGTTAAGCCAAACTGTAGCATCAGTCTCTGAGGACACTGACTGTTGGACTGAGTCATGTAGGTCCAAACTTCCTGGTTCAGGTCAGCGTGATTATCCTAACCGATGTTTAGAGACTTTGAATAACATGACTCAAAATTTCTCTCCATGGCACAAGTGCATTCGCCCTTTTTCTTCCCTCATACCCTAAGTTTATTAACTTAAGTGTTTTCTCTTTACTTCATTAACCTACATTTTGGATGCCTTATCTTTTCCATTACCGTTGTTACTGTTACTGCATCTACTACTCTGGGATTCGTTCTAAAAATCTCATCTCGCTGTGCTAATGATGTGTGACGACTAAGCAGTATAATAATTTGTCAGCTCCTACCTTGCGTTTGACTGACTGAGGGTTTGTTTACATTCTGGGAAACTAGTCAGCATAACTAATACTCGTGTTAACCAAAAATTGTACACATAAATATGTACTCTGAAGTTGACAGCTACACGTATCTTTTCTCATTTTTAAAACCCATATCAATTTGCCAAGTCCTTATTTCTTGTCATAACCGTTCTTGAAGTGTGTTGCTTAAAATGCAATTCAAAATTATAGATGTATTTTTAATGATACGATTAAATCTAGACTGATAGCCAAAATGTTTATGGTTGGGAGGACTATTCATAGGCCAAGTATGGTCCTCGTGCTGGCTTTATAATCCTACATCGAAATCGCAGTTGATATATATATATATATATATATATAGTCCACTGTAAGGATGATCCCAGTTTCCTCACCAACCCAACAAGTGTGTTACCTGTGAATCTGCAGTTCTTATGTGATACTCTATAGTGTTCTGAAATAATTAGATTTCTGCACCGAATTTCAGGACAAGAGTTTGCTATCGTTCTTAAACTTGTCAAATGAAAATCTAAGTGTGAGAAGTTCAAAAAAGCAGTTTTTTACTAGTAAACATTCGTGAATTTTTGTTCATATCGTGTTACAATTGGACGATTAATCTTGGATTATTTTATACTAGTGTAGCCTGAAATACAAACTTGTTGTATGTCAGTGATTCAACATTGGCTTTTAGTGATCTCAACTCAGCAAAAATTTTACTGCCTCTAGCATTTGTAAACTAAAACTTCAATGATTTCTCGTAGAATAGTTGAGTGAAGGATATTATTTTGTATTGTCTTACCTAACCGGTATGTTGAATGTGATTTTGTCAGCGAATGTACTGATGAAAATCATCTCGAGATATTTGTTAGTATCATTATTATAAGAATGTTTCTATGGTCTTGTTTTGCATATGTATGTTTTACGTACCAAACGCTGACCATTACAGTCAAGCTATATGGACCCACATTCTGCAACGTACAATCTCACGTTGGGGGTATCGATCCAGATTGTAGCCCAGTTCAAATCGCAGTAAATGCATACAATTATTCCAGACCACTGTGTATTCAGGCGTATGGTCGTGCACCGGGGTGTGACATTGAAATCCACGATTGTGTAAATAAAGAGCGTGCATCTGGTAGTTTCAACAAAATTGATTTTTGTGTGGATGCAGCTGGTCATGCGTCGACCAAATCTTATCTTCTGGACAACCAAACGAACTGTGCAGATTTGTCTGTGAAGGGGAAAGACATAACATTTTGTTACATACCTGGTCATTTGTTTTATATATTGTATGAATTGTTGAAAAATTCGATGAGAGCTGTTACTGAGAACCATAATAATGATGCGCATTTGCCAAGAATACACATTCTTATATGCAACGGACCTGAAGATATTGTTATTAAGGTGAGAAGTTCAGCTTAATTTTAGTGTAATATTTTTAGCTCATAATGCCACCACGTCATAGCGTTTTTGTGGTTATTTCTAATTAGATTTATTTAACAAAGTATATTCAGAGATTCCAGTCTAGCAGTCTTCAATTTTAAATCACTTCTGATCACTGAACTTGATAAGAACAATTCTCTAAGGTTTCGGCTGATTTAGGATGTTATTCCGAACCATTAAAGTAAGAGTCACCAGAGAATGTTCATAAAACCAGTCTTACATGTCAACCACAAGCATAAATGTGTATCGGCACCAGTTTCCACACCACATCTCAGCATAATGAGAGGAAATTAACACGTTAAGTAGCAAAAGTGTTCAAGGGATAGTAATACAAACCTTAGTAAAATGACGAAATAGATAAAAGGAAAGCGAAATTAATAAACAAAATGTATAAAAGAGTATTGAGAAAATCTAAATATAGGGGAAGTTAACATATTTTCGTCACTACTAATGATTTTGATTTGCCATCTAAGGTTTTTGATCGATATACTTTGTCGCATAGACTCCAACCAGGTAGTCAACATCCCCACATACTGCTCGAATCAAGAGATCATAACTGTATGGACTGATACTACATCTTGATTTGACCTCTGCTAGTTTTCTTTTAACTTGCTCCTGTGTCAGCGATGATTGCGACTCAAATATCGCTATTGCTTGTGAGAAACTAAAAAACAATCAACTGAGTTGCTCGGAAAGTAAACTGCGAAATGTCTTATATTGAATGTTTGAATTAAAACATTTTTTGGATATATTACGAATAGGACAATCATATTCCATGTACTCATTTCTATCATCCCTAATTTTTTTCAGCTTTTTTATATCACTTCATGTACTGTTAGAATTCATTCTCATTATTCCGAAACTGTTAATGTTCTATTTCTAGTATATCGAATGTAATTAGTTTACCAGTGTTTCTCTCATTACGACCCAGCAACTATTGCTTAGTATTTTTGGACATTGCTTCACTCGACAAGTCCCCAAATCAGAACACGGTTGGACAGGAACGTAATTATATTCCAAATAAAAGGTTTGATGGAATCAGGCATCACAATAACAGAAACGTTAGTATGTTTATAGTTTTTACATGAGAGTATCCATTAGCGCTGATTGTATGAAAAATAGTCAATCAGCGTGCCCCCAACATAATCCCGTACAGAATGTGCTTTAATCCAATCTATATCCTGCTAACAATCAGTCACAGATGATCTTGATGATAAGTTACTGTATGCACGTCTCATACGAATGAAGCTCTTGTTTAATAATGTTATGATTATCTTTTAGCAAGAAAAAAATTTAATTCGTTTCTGCGTATACTAAGTTCACCACATCTCAGTAACTTTATGCTATAACTTGTGGCCTGTGCGCCCTGCTAATGTGTAACGTAACGATACCGCCAACTAAAGATCAGTGATTTATTGATCAGAACAGTGACGCATAAACCCGTACGAGTAGTCTAGAGTCCTTATTGCTCCTGCTTCCTGCCTAGCCCAGCCAGTTAAGTCCAGAACACCAGTCTCAGCCCCTGCAATATGAATCATTTATTTCAAACATACTCGGTTTATATACCAACCAAACAGACCACATTGTACCAATAAAATAGGAAACAACATTTTTACAATATTTGGCAAATTGTGGTTGTGTTGTGAGAGGTAGTAATTAATAGACAGGGCATAATTCAAGAATGGTAAGTCGTATAATAATAGTTCATAGGTCAAAATAAAGCTCATAATGAGAGGGACATGAATATGAGCAGTTTAGTTATTTGACAATTATATGATAAAAGTATACGCATAGTATTAGTCCATAATTAAATCCCAAAAGTTACCATTCATTATGCTTATCGGGGCATAACACTTTAGTCCCTTATAGTGTTGTCAACTTGATAGCCCATTTTTCTGTTTTATTTTTGTTACGCGTTTCTGGTTTATCTAATTTGTACACCAATTATATGGTTGTATAAGTTATTGTACCTTCTCATACTTACCCTATGCCAGTATAAATGGTCAGAACTCGAATTACTACATATTTAAGCTTTCTACGTAACCTACTTCACACAGGTAGATATCCTCACCACTAATACACTTGTTGTAAGTAGCGGCTTCGGGCACAAACTTAAAATTGACTGATGAAATGATTTAAGTTTATTACCAGGTACTTTATTGGTCCGTACACTTACGGTGCACCTGTCAAGCGACTCCTAATTCTTGGTTTGTATTACTTGAAAATAATCCGAATTTTTGTACTTAAGCCAACAACAAACAATGATATTAAAAGATTATTTTTATTTGTGAGTATCAAGACCCTTCATTGACTTGAAGAGCCATTAGAAGGTACCAAACTATTTTCAGTTTCTGTTTATGTACATAGTGATAACAGTTTAGATTATACGAAGGATAATCTTCACAAAGGTCTAGAGCTTGCTTTAAACAACAAACCACACTGTTCCCATCATGGGAACCTTCTGTAACCCTTAAAATAAACATAACATAACTTTATAAGCAAAGATGGATAGTGGTTAGCAGTGGAATCCAGGACGCGCGTTTCGTCCTATTTGGGACTCGTCAGCTGAATGTACCTGCATCTCAGAGTTGATGTTCACTCCGGGATTCGAACCCAGTACCGTCCGCTTCAAACGCCATCGCGTTATCCACTTAGCTACTGAGTCCTGATGGCCACTTGCTTGTGAGACTGAACAATTTCAGTCCTAAACATCAATGGGAAGATTCAAACAAATGAAAAACAAAAACAATATCAAGTGAATTCAACTTCACCCCATTGCACAAGCAAGTGGCTATCAGGACTCAGTAGCTAAGTGGATAACGCGATGGCGTTTGGAGCGGACGGTACTGGGTTCGAGTCCCGGAGTGAACATCAACTCTGAGATGCAGGTACATTCAGCTGACGAGTCCCAAATAGGACGAAACTCGCGTCCTGGGTTCCACTGCTAACCACTATCCATCTTTGCTTATAATGCTTATAAATTAAGGCAATATCGAGGCATACGTACAGTATGCACATATGCCAATAAGAGACTGAACAATTTCAGTCCTAAACATCAATGGGAAGATTCAAATAAAACAATATCAAGTGAATATAACATAACTTTACTTCAAAGCATTTTGATTCGTGTTGTCAAACTTCAAAATAATACCCGAAAATAAAATAAAGAATGGAACTGTCTCCATAAGAGGATCATTAAGGAATGCAAAAGAAATGGACATAGGCCAATAAGATAAATGGGTGGAAACGTTTTTGTTTGATAGTATAGTTTAGATGGTTCATTTGAATTACTGATAACGGTTTTATACTAGGTAATGATCTATCATGTCTGACACATTAGTCGATAATACCACATACAGCTTCTGACATTATCGTGTTAAAGGAGTTATATCACTCTTCTGTGATCAAAAAAGGAAGTTCACAGAACTCGAAAATAAATGAAAAAAGTATATGAGCAAGTTTGAAGTTTCCTACTACTTTTTCCACTTGATATAGTATGATAATACAGTAGAATTTACTTGATACTTTGAATAATATGTTTTTTATTCTCTTTAAAACCGAATCTTTCTGACTTGATTGTTTCCACCCATGGGTTTTATAACTGCAGAATCAGTTTACTTACATATGATTACTGCTGATTAAGTGAATGGAATTTCGATAACCGGTTTGCTCTTTTCCGGGAACGGTTAGTATTATGTCCTCATATATTCTTGCACATAATTACAGCGTTGACAGTCTCCTTGTCTTCATTTTCGTATACCATTTTGAAGTTTATCGTTCATAATCTGAATACGTTTCGATAATTGATTATTTAACTGAACTATTTTGGCTAGGTTGTTGTATTTCTTTTATTTATTGACCTAAGTTTCCAAATTTATTTCTTGGGCTTTTAATTGGGCTACCTGTTTTTTCTGATAAAATATTGGGATGGATACAGTTGGCTTGTTTGAGGTTGGCCAAAATGCTACACTACTTCATTGATGAAGTGTGTTTCTATGATTAGGATGTCCTTATTTATGTTAGCTACCAACAATTAACACTTCTGTGCAACGTTCTATATCATTTTATATGCCTTTCCATATCATAGATGGAAATATTAGAATTTCAGATAAATATATTAATGATATCCTACTGTTTCGTATTAGAACTTTAGTGAAATAAATCAGGAAATTATTCTATCTTATGTTGCCATATTAACAATAAATTTGAAGTTGTTTTCCCTTCCCACAGATTACAGATTTTGGTGGAGGAATGGCTTTAAATATGGTCGAGAAAACGTTTCGATACAATTATACAACAGCTGTTCATTCTGCAAATGTACATCCTACTGTACTAAATTTTGAGAATAACTATTCAACAATTCAATCAGCCAATCAAGTTACAGTAAATGATCGAATGACATGTGAAGTTGAACCAGAACGTAATGCCTGTCTATCTATTGCTGGAAGAGGACATGGTTTACCATTAAGTAGACTGTATGCTAGATATTTAGGTGGCAATTTAAAATTGCATTCCATTGAAGGTGTAGGTACATCAGTATTGATTTACTTAAAAAGACGGTCACAAGATGCTTATGAATTGATTCCACTATTTAATCACACATCAAAATCTTTTTATGAAAATAGTATACAACAACGTGATTGGGTTTCTAATTCTCAGAGAACTTTACTTGAACCATCTACAACACCTTAATGATGGATCATCCTTTTCTTTATTATCCTCTTGTTTTTGTTACTTATCTACTTTCTTATTCCTTTTTTGAACAACAGTCTATCTTGTTATTTCCAGAATAATACGAATCAATTAAATTGTGTCTTTCACATATTGTATTTTATTGTTATCATATATATGCCCTTATCTGTGTATGCATTTACTAAAAATTGCTAAACAGAATGGAGAAAATGAAAGGAAACAAAACGATACCAGGGAGTTAACTCTCTTTACTGCCTATATTTTTAATTCGTTCTTTCTGTTTGTGTATATTGTGTATGCTTTGTTTACTTTTTGTCTTTTAATGCTCTGACTGATTTTATTTGGATGGTCAAATAAGAGTAATAATGTATACATAATTTTTCGTATGGTTCATTCGATACAATAGAATTTTTTGTCTTCACCTATGGAACTCGGTTTAATAAACCGTTCCTCATGTTGCAACTGAACTGCGGTTGAAAGGTTTACATTTAGTCACCACCACTACTTTTTGTACATCACCTAAGTCTTTGTTTGATTCGATCATATAATGAACTATACATACTGTTAACAAAAATGAAACCATAAATAAGCGTCATTCTGTTGTACAACTACAAATAATTTCATATCGTAAGCTACCTTTTCATCGCACAAACTGCACTCATTGGCGCACGTGCATCCATTCTTTGCGTTCTCGTACATTCTAATCTTCTGAATTTTTCATGTCCCTTTTTTTCCTCTTTCCAAATTTATTTCACTGGGTTATACTCCTTGAATAACATCTTCAAACCCTAATCTTCTCGATTGCTGCTTATACTCTTACTACTTCTACCACTACGGGATTTGAATCGACAACTGCATCTTTGTGCTAATGTGTTATGGCAACTCGAACTGATGTACGTACGTACAAAGTTCTACGTTGTTATTGACTGACTGATATTTTCCATAAGATTTTGTCCAATGACGTAACGATTGGTAGACATTGATAATGATTGTTTTAGATCATCGTTCTTTACAACGATTCAAAAATAATATTTTGTTGCCTAAGTTTTCCACATTTGTAAAACGAAGTATAAATAACCTGAGAATAAAGAAAACTTTCATTTGTTGACAAGTATCGTTAAAGTGACTGATTGTATAAACTGCAAACTGGCAGTAATTAGTCAAATCGTCTACGTTCTTGATCTTACGTATTTTCATTTTGATCTTTTTAGTCAATTAGGTCATAGCTGAGATCCTGTGGGCTTTTTTAATGTGACTTCATACGTATCTCGAAAGATTCTAGTAGTTGTACCTTTAATTGACGTCTGTCAGTTACCCGACGTGGGTACGATCCGGTTTTAGAGTTATCTCTACGGTAGTAAATCTGTAAAATTCATTGATTCGGAACCACTAGTGCACATAGGTTCCAGGATCCTGGAGAAACAAACGGTTAGTTGCCGACTACCATGGAGCTGCATTTCCTAACGTCACTGCCTTGTGAATTAGACCTCTATGTCAAAGGCCTGGATGCAATCTATGGTGAGTCCTAGCAACAGTTAAGTGATCTCCAGAAAATGCATTCAACAGATATTGTAGTACTACTGGTCGGGGATTTGAATGAGCATGCTGGGTGTCTAGACATAGAGAAGAATCATTTAGATGGCCAATTGGAACTTGTTGGTCGCAAGTCTGATAACGGTGACCGTTGACCGAAACTTGTCGTAGACTGCAACCTGTTTCTGGCTAGCACTAACAATCAGCACAGTCATCGCCGATATGCTGTCTGGTCTCCTCCCTAAGTATTTCATATCTGGATTCAGATTGATCTCATTCCAATCAGCTATCTCTGTCGTAATTTTGTACATAACTGCCGCTCCTTTTGGAGAACTTATCTTGATTTTGACCATGCACTTTTTGGGCTAGCCTTGTCTTAGGTTTCAATGGCTAACAAATTCATCTCCCCAAACGGATCTATGTCAGCAAGTTGGCTGCAACTTCTGTTGTAACTAAATATCATCTCAGCGAGGTTCATGGCCAGCTATCAACCCAACGGAAAGTATAGATAAACATTGGGTGCAACTGCGTGATGCAATAAAACAGCAATTAAAGTCACTAGTGGCTTCGCGAAACATCCCTCTTATAATCACTGGGTTCCTACACACTTTTTACAACTCGTTGAAGCACATAGATCTACTCTGGGTGACCGCAAACGAAGACGGTTACATAATGAAATTGTGCAAAGCTTACGTAAGGACCGAGAAGCTTGGTGATCGGAGCGTGCCAATGAGTTGGAAGCAGCAGCTGTACCTGGTAACTGCCGGAATCTCAACTCATCCAAGTCGCTGTCAGCAAGAATGGCTACCCATAGCAAAACTATCAACTTGTCGAAAATATTCGCCTTCAAACATCAACTGAATATTTGCAATACATAACAAAAGTAACTATTTCAACAATTATGACCGAATATGAAAAAAAGGAAAATTTGTAGGTGTATAGTCACAAAGGAAATCCACAGTCTTAGTTATCGGTTTACATTAAAGGAATGCAAAGTTTTATCTTTAATGTTAATTCAAATATATCTTCAAAGGAAAGTTTACATAGTTTATTACGAATCGGGTTTAACAACTTTACTAACCATTTAGCTGGTTCGTGTGTCAGTGAGCTACGTATAGATAATATTGGTCGTAATGGATTATTAGGTTTATGAATTTTAGGCAATCCATATAAATTCGGGAGAACGGAAGCGGAAGGTTTTAGCAAATCGAATTCCTCTTTGTTTATGACATTCATTTTAAGAAGCTTTTGTAAATTGAACTTTACTACTGATTCCAATTTTATAACATTAATATCTTATAGAACGTCCCTCAGGAACTTATTATGATCACCAAATATAGATAACATTTTTTCTTTATAGTCACATTTATTAATAGTAACTTGAACATTTGTCAGGCCTGAGGATCGCAATATCTGAGTTACTTTGGAGGTTTTGTAAAACGGCAAAATGTTCAGAAGTCAGAATTTTCCTGTATCTAATTTGATAACCGTGAAAGTGGTGGGCACTATCAACCAATTTCACCTTTAACCAATTTTACTTATCTGGAATGGTCGGAACAAGAGGGTTCAACTGATCATAGAGATTTTCGAATTGAGCACCTATCGATAGATTAGAAATCTTGGCATGTGGAACGGAGAATTTAAATCCGAGAGATATGGCTTCTTTCTCAAATACGGAAAGTTTAACAGATGGTAAATTTGTCACATGCTTATCAGCGTTAAATTGAAATGAATTTCCATCATTATCACCAATAAGAGATTTATTCAGCTTTTGTTTAGTAGTGCAATTTGTACTTCAAAAGTTCATAAATTTAACATGACATATTAGAAAAATATTCGATAATACACATGATGCTTGAGTAGAAAGTTCAATTAGTTTACTTATCATACCATTACATTTTTTCCTTGTGAAATCTCGTACACCGCAAAAGATTAGAAACATTTAGTTCCAATATATAAGTTCAGAAGGATTTATAAAGCTGTCTGGGAAACGTGTGTGTGTAGTAATGCAAGTCTTGTAAAACTCAAATTTTAAATTTTCAGATACAACTTGGCCCTTCAGATTACCATGTTCATCTAATCGTTTAATGCAAGACGGAGTCTTTTCAATAATTTGAAGCAATTAATCCATTTTATAAATTTCGATAGAACAATGAGAAGACGGAGTTGATCTGAAAAATGTCATGTGTTTGCGTTGTACATTACGAACAATCTGATCACACATATACTTGTCAGGGCATTTCTTATGATAATCAATAATGATCAATGAAATGAAAGTTCAAGTAAAAAGTAAACTTTAAAAGAACAAAGTAAAAGCAAATAATATCAATTTCTAATATTTTTTGTTTTCTGTGGTATAAACTATTGATTGAAATTTCAACTACACTACTAAAACTATGAATTATTTCGATTAATTATTATCTACTTTGAATAAACAATAATTAGAATAATAGATAACCAACTTACAGTTTCCATAGGATTCATTTTAAAACAGTGTTTAGTTTTCTCTATTCAACTTTTGATATAATGGAAATATTTAAGATTGATGTACCATAGCGTTTCTACGGCTGTATACAACAACATGAAAAGAGATAAATACGTTTCAAGATATATTAAAATGTACATTGATTGCAAAATAATACGTTGATAAGTAAGCGAGAACAATTTCTATTGATTTTTTTTGTATAAACTAAACAATTTAAACAAGGATAGTTATTTCTGAATTTGAAAACATGAATCGATCAGTGGAAGAGATTATAAATAACAACAACAATATACTGGATTATCAGTGGTTAAAATGTAAATCTGAAGGTTTGATAATTTTCACACAGACACGTTATATTCTCACCAAATGAGTTTCTTTTTTCTCAAAACCATATGTTTCTCGATCCTCTTTAATTTTCAAAGTTTTCCACTAGAATATACTTGATATTTGTATTGAGTTTATCTTAATTCTAATTGTTAATCTACGGTATAATTTATGATTACGTCTGTCATATTACATCCATATAAATTGAGAAATCGCATAATGTGAAATATAGTCATAATCTATCACATATCAAGAAACACAATGATCATTCCATCATCTAAAGTTATTATTCGTCAGTGTGCATCATGATTCTACTTAATTAAGTTCACAAACAATGACGTTTAATTAGAACTTCAAAAAAGTGCCCCAGAAAACTGTTAAGAAATGATTTAAAATTCCGTCATAAATTTCTCAAAAGAAACAAGAAGAACCTCAGCTACGTTGATCAGTAGATCTGTTTATTACCAACGAATTTGATATAACATACCAACACATAACAAGTAACTATTTATCTGTGAACATTTTCAGAGAACTCTAAACGTATGTTATGGATTAGGAATTATATTCATTTTGGTAAATTTCTTTTAGTATTTTCTACACATTCACTTCACATTTAAGACTAAGAAATACATTAAAATTGCATTTGCGATTCATTAAAACATGTTATCAGCATAAAATCCTAAAACTTAGATGTTATATCTTATTAAATATTCCCATTACAATTCATAGTTACCAGTCTTGAAAAAACTAAAACATTCCTTCATTTAATTTACATACCTGCAAATATTTGCATCTTAAATTTTTGTTATATGACAAAAATACCAATAAATTAACGCGTTTCATCGTACAGAATGGAAAGATAAAAAGTACTCAGGTTGATTGCTACAAACTTGGAATAAAGTTACATCCATTCATCCATGATTTATAACCAATGTCACATTTGTCTAGTAATTAGTGCATTAAAGGATTCTGTCGACTAAATTTTAATGTGGTCATTAGTCTGAGTGAATCGATAACTCATGTACCATATTTTTATTTTAAGTGGTCGTCAGGAGACACGTTCCTACTGATGAGTTCCAATGAACACATTGTCCAGATTATTATCCGATATTAAAGCATTCACTTCCCAACATTCAAATGAATTAATGTCAACTGTAAACTGCTCAATATATTCAACTACATCTCAATATGGACTACATAGAAGCATTGAAAATTTGATAAATTTGTCGTTTGGACTAACACAATTCCTCCCAACAACATCATCATGTGACACCGGTAACCAACAATTTACATTTCATAATTCATCCAATCGACATATTATTGATGTTCTGTTTCTGCTACTAAATTCATTTCCTGTATGATTGCATTGTGTCAACAACCAACTGACAACGATCATATCAATCAGTCTTTATCTATTCGTGGTAAACAATATTTAATTGAAAACATAAAAAATTATGAAGTATGATATTGTTCATAATTGGATTTTTAAAATATGGCATTATTGTATTTCCTTGTGTTTACCAAATCTGTAACAGTGGTTTCCAGGGTGTTATAATTCATTATTTGAATAATACAAACATCTGTATTTTTTCTTGTTCTTTGATATCAAGAATTGTGAATTCCGTATTTATGTAATTTTATTTCGTGTTTACAGTGATGAACATACTGAAATACATTCATAATGATGTAATGAATTTAGTGAACTTCCTAATTATTTTCTATATTCATCCATAGATATTCGATTTAGAATTAACTAACTCCATGTCAAATCCAAGATAGTTTACCATTATCAGTAGAAATAAATCGATCAGTATATTTGTAACATCCTTATGAGTAGAAAAATTAAATTTTCTGACGTTTCGTGACTTAGTGTAAGTCACTTCTTCAGAGAATAAATAACTAAATCAAAATTAATCCAAGTTTAAGTAGTATAAAGGAACGACGCGTTACTAAACGTCAGAAATACAATTTTTCTACTTATTGAGATTGTTATAACGTTCCGTCGTCGGTTTTTATAACGCTCGGTATTACCTCGTCTGATGTTGTAACGCTTCAACGATTATCTACACTAGATCCCTCCCAGTGTCTATCCTACAGGACTTCAACAAAACTCAGATCAAGAACACGAAATCAGACTGACCGGAACGTAATATATTTCACACCCCAAAACCCGACACAATCCACAACAATGAACAATCAATAATAATGTAAATAAGAATGAGTGAGTCACAATGATAAGGGTAAGAGAATATATAACTTATCTGACACTGTCAGACTGTCTACATGTCTGACTAAGCAGACAACCAATCACGATCGTTCTCGCCCACACAACACCTCCCTCACGAAGTTTGATCGTATGACTTCGCTCTCGGGTCTATTTGAAAAAATCTCGTTTGTTTTCGTTCACGTGATGATTTTCGACTGGCATCTGATTTCAGTTCATTTTTTTCCATTTCAACTTGTGGTGGTGGTGGGATATTAAAAGTATCACATAATACTTCGATTGGTAAAGATTTGACTTTAGGTGACTCATAAACATTTCTTCTGTCTCTCAGTTGATTGATATGTCTGATAATTAGTGTATTTTCCACCATAACCTCATACAATACTGTCCCACGTCTTTTTTTAATACATCCAAATATCCATCTCGGCTTTCCAGGCCGGAAGTCACGTGCATAAACTAAGTCACCTACTTTAAACTCTCGAATCTTCGGATAATTCCCTTCCTTATTTTTTTGTAGTCCATACACTTTGTCTTTCGGATTCAAAACATTCAACAATGTTCTAATTGGTCGGCCAAACATTATTTCGGCTGGTGATTTCCCGTCTTGACAGTTTGAACTCGGTGTGATTCTATAAGAAATTAGAAACTGTTGCAGAGCCTCTTCTACATTATCTTCTCTTCCCATCTTTAAGAGAGCTCGCTTCAAAATATCAACAAACTTTTCTGCTTGTCCGTTTGACTGAGGGTGATACGGTGGAGTTCTAATGTGTTCGATTCCATTTTGTTTACAGAACTCCGCAAACTGTGACGACGTGAACTGCGTCCCGTTATCTGAAACCAAAACATTAGGTGTCCCAAACCTACCAAATAGTTGTCTGAGATGTAACAGTGTTTCAGACGTAGAAGGTCTTCGCACAACATAAATTTCAGGCCATTTTGAGTATGAATCTACCACCACCAAAAAATAGTGTCCATTTATTGGTCCAGCATAATCGACGTGTAGTCGAACCCAAGGCGTTTTCGTTTCTGGCCATGGCTGGGATTCTACTTTCGGTGGATCTTTTGCACCTTCGGCACATCGACGACATCTCAATACGTGTTCTTCCACAGCCTTATCCATGAATGGCCAATAGACATAACTACGCATAATTGCTTTCATTCTGTTCATTCCCGGATGACCAATGTGAAACTGTCTAAGCACAAAAAACTGAAGAGATTTAGGGATAACAACACGATCGCCAAACATTAAACAATTATCATAAATCGATATAGACTCACGTCTCAGAAAAAATTGGTGAAATTCTCGATCAGCCTTATCCTCTTTCCAACCATTTAAAACTGCTCCTTTTATTCTTTTGAGTAGAGGATCACTAGCCGTAGCTTCTTTAACCGCTTCCGCCGTTACTGGTAGGATTCTAATAGCATCACAGAACACTCGTTTTATTTCCGGTTCAATTGATATAGAAGCAACCACGCTATCTTCCTCTAACTTACGGTTATTAGCAATTAACCTTGACAACCCATCTGCATGACCCATACAAGCTGACGGCTTGTACAGTAATTCGAAGTCGTATCCAAGCAACATAGTAGCCCACCTAGTCAGCCGATTTGCAGCGTGGATGGGTATTCCTTTCTTAGAGCCAAATATAGCCAGCAATGGTCTATGATCAGTTTGCAATGTAAATTTCCTACCGTATAACATCTTGTGGAACTTCCTGACCGCAAACACTAGGGCTAAAGCCTCCTTCTCGATTTGACTGTAATTTTTTTCAGCCACAGTAAGAGTGCGTGAAGCATGAAAAATAGCTTTTTGTGACCCATTAGGAAATTTATGAAGAATCACCGCTCCAATGCCATAATCAGATGCGTCTGCCGCTACTACTAACTCAAGTTTTGGGTCATAATGAGTAAGCAATAAATCAGAAGCCAAGATCTGTTTCACTTTTTCGAAGGACACTTGACATTCCTTATTCCAGTTCCATTTGGTATTCTTAGTTAATAGTGCATTCATTGGAGCACGCAGGGTATGCATATTTGGCACAAAATGGCTATAATAGTTAATCATTCCCAAAAATGACTGAAGCATTTTAACATTAGATGGAGCTGGCATATTCACAATGGCATGTACTTTTTCAGGATCAGGTCTACGTCCCTGAGAATCGATAATTGTTCCCAAATATCGAATACTTAACATAAAAAATGAACACTTTTCTACTTTTATACGAAAACCATACTCTCTAATACGAGCGAAGACTTCTAGTAAATGATCATAGTGTTCTTTTTCACTTCTACTAGCAATAATAATATCATCCATATATGCCATGGCAAACGGAATATCGTTTAACATAGTGTCCATGACTTGCTGGAAAATTGCCGGGGCACATTTTATACCAAAAGGCAGTCTATTATATTGGAACAATCCTCGATGTGTGTTTACTGTCAGCAAAAATCTACAGTCGTCTTCGACCTCCACTTGGAGATATGCGTCTGAAAAATCAATCTTCGAAAATATGGAGCACCCATTCAATTTAGTAAACAAATCCTCTGGGATGGGTAAGGGGTATAAATGGTCCTGTAGTGCTTTGTTTAGTCCAGTGGAGAAGTCTCCACATACACGTATTTTACCATCAGATTTCCTTACAACCACTAATGGTGTTGCCCATGCAGAATAATTTACAGGAGAAATAACCCCAGAGTTCTGCAGTCTGTCAAGTTCTGCATCCAAGGCATCAGTAATCGAATAAGGTACCGGTCTCCTTGGAAGGAACACAGGTTTCGCTTCCTGCTGAACATATATACGAGCCTTTACTTTTACACATAGTCCCAATTTATCCTCAAAGATGTCTGAAAACTTATCACGCAATTCTTTTACACATAACCGACTAAAGTCACTTGACAGCGATTTAGGTACTGGTGAATTAATCATATTGCAAACAGTGCTCAACGGCAAATCCCATAAACCAAGTTTATCTATCCAGTCAATACCTAGTAAGTTGGTATGACAATTCCCAGACACATAACATTTCCCGGTCCTAGTCTTGTCACCTAATGTGAGAGGTAGCTGCATTTCACCAAGAAGAGTAATATTTGTTCCTGTTGCACTCTTAGCGTTGTAAAATGTAGGATGATATCGAGGTCGACCAAGATTTATCCACGTCTTTCTAGAAATTAATGTTATGTCTGACCCCGTATCAACTTGCAGCTTAATAGGTTTACCATAGAAAAATAGAGTTACATATTTCCTTTTAGATGAAAAATGAGCGCTTTTTGTGGTCAGAATGACACTCGAATTATGTGGGATTTCTTTCGGTGTCTGCGTCTTATTTCCTTTACGAGCCTTACTCTGATGATCGACAATCTTTTGTCTCCTTTTACAACATACTTGAGCATGACCGTATCTACCACATCGAAAACAAACTCTTTTTTTAAAATAACAAACATTATGAGAATGACGCTTACCACACCGCCAACAACACATTTTGGGTTTCGTTTGCTTTGGACTTTGGTAAGAGTACTGATCCTTGTTTCCGTTAAAAGCTTTCTGCAAGGTTTTAACTTCCACATGTTCCTTGTTCTTTTCTACTAGATTGGTGTCATGCTTCAGATTAACCATTCTTTGGCATTCTTCAGATACGAATTGCAGACTAATATTAGGATCTTGTTCAATTCGCGTTAAAATACGTGTTCTAATATCTGCATCTGCGGCAGATTGTAACCCACATACGAAAATAAGGCATTTGAATTGATCTGATGACATTTCTTGTAAACGGAACCGTTCACATTCCCGGTTCACAATGCTTGCGTATGTCATATAATCGTCCTGAGGTTTTTTTACAAGCTGAAGACACTGGAATCTAGTGTGAAAGACTGAAGATCGTTCACCAAATATGCGTGTCAGGCACTCAACTGTTTCTGTGAAGGTTGTGTCGGTTGGCTTTTTTGTAAGGATAAAATTACAGAACTTTTCGTGTTCCGACACTCCGAGCTTACGTAATAATAATCTCAATTTTGAGCCTTCATCCCACTCTTTGCAATCATTAATAAATAAATCCTCATGGCGTTTAAACCATGCTTCAAAAGTAATTCCACATTCTGGATCAAATCTAAATTCATCTATTGAGTTCGCAATAGAATCCGGAGTCATAGTGGGATTAGATACATTGGTTCTTGAGGATATTGACATATTTTTCACCAATAATTCGATAAGAGAATTTTGCTGTTGCAATAAGATTTTCAGATCATCCATTTTATTATAAAATCCACTTTAACTGAATATGTAGACGTAGATCCGTTTTAAACACCGTGGGCAATTGATATAACTTGTGGTTTGTACTTTAGGTTCTTTGTTTTTTAACCCGTCGCCAATTGTTATAACGTTCCGTCGTCGGTTTTTATAACGCTCGGTATTACCTCGTCTGATGTTGTAACGCTTCAACGATTATCTACACTAGATCCCTCCCAGTGTCTATCCTACAGGACTTCAACAAAACTCAGATCAAGAACACGAAGTCAGCCTGACCAGAACGTAATATATTTCACACCCCAAAACCCGACACAATCCACAACAATGAACAATCAATAATAATGTAAATAAGAATGAGTGAGTCACAATGATAAGGGTAAGAGAATATATAACTTATCTGACACCTGTCAGACTGTCTACATGTCTGACTAAGCAGACAACCAATCACGATCGTTCTCGCCCACACAACAGAGATATTACAAATATCTCTAATTACCATGTGCTTACTAGTGACTAGCTTCATGAGAAAATTCTCGGAGTTTTAGTGAGAAACTGTGACCAGTGGAGCTAATCCGGATAGAGACAGATATCTACCTCAGTACAACGGAAGATGGTCGCGCAACTTCGTGGATTGGTTGGGGTTAGACATTAACACCATGGGATGACGGCTCAGTGGTCCAGTAGGTTAGGCGTTCGCAGGCGAGATTGAAGGCCCTGAGTTTGAATCCCGCGAGTGGGATCATGGATGCGCACTGCTGATGAGTCACACAATAGGATGAAACGGCCGTCCAGTGCTCCCAGGTTTTCGACTCATGATCTTAATCAAAACTTAACAATCTCCACAATCTCTAAACTGATCGTTATAAATATACTATATTTATTTATAACAATCTACCTAATGCTGAATTTGTTTGAAATTATCAAGTCAAACTTTGGTAATGATCCCTATATTACTGTAGAAATTAATTACACATTAATAGAATACAAAAATGATTCTATTATGTTACATTCAGTTAACTTTTAATGGCTAAAACAATTAAGTAATAATCTTATAAATAACCATAAATGAATGAAGTCATTTATAAACAGCATTATCATGTAATAAAAGTTGTCTTTGTGTTACTGACTGACCGGTTAAAATTATTCCCTAACGAACTATTTATTTTCTTTTATTAATTAGTTGAACATTGTCTCTATCTACTTCTTTCATATTACTAATTGTACTAATATTATAGCGTATAAGGCATTAAATCAAATGTATAATATGCAGTTACCTAATGAATTTATGTACATTTTTTGTTGTTGTTGTTGCCATAATATTCAAATCAACTTTAATTCGTGAAATGTTTTTGTCTAACTATTCAATTGTCTATTAGATATGTTTAAAAATATAGTAGTAAACATAATATCAAGTAGCAAATATAAGTGATTTCAAAAGTAAACAAACTTCAAAAATGAATAGAAAATCACGTGTCTATTAACCAATTATTGTGAAATAAATTTATTGACCTTGGGATCTATTATTACTATTATTTATAAATACATAAAAAGTATACCATATGTGTGAACGTTAGTTTCATGTAGACTATATCTGTTCTTTCATTCAAACTAGCAGTACATAGATATTAAACCAAATGATTTACAATAAAGTGATGTTTTTTAAAGATGATCCACGCATTTAGACAGTTTATTGTCGCAATTATCATCATTATTCTTATTATAATTCCGACTTGAAATTCTTGTTTTTGTTAGGCTAAAACATGTGAAAAATATTCAAGAACATATTTCATTAAGTAAATAGTAAACAGACAAAATGACTTAGATATAATGATGTTTGTGTTATTTTGAAGAAAGATTCTAATCAATTTTTATTCATATCTGTAATAAAAGTGGTTCATTAGTCAAAAATTTACTAAGCTCTGTTGTAAGTGTATCGATGTTTATTTATTAGAGTGTGTTTGAAAAGGGGAACCATCAAAATGGTGACTATCAAGAAGGTGCGTATTAATGAGTACGACCATCAAAAGGGAAAATTAAATTATTAAAGGTTTTAAATTTAGTCGGTCTACCATCTGCCCCTTTTCCTCTTTAAAAGTTCGATGAGGTCTCTACTTTTTCGAATTCTGCAAAACTTCGTTGTTCTTATTTACTCAGTTATGTTATCTCATACATTTATTTCCAACAGTGAAGCTGAGTATGTAGGTGACCTTCCTAATAATTAATATGAGGTTTTACAGCAATGAACTTGAGACAATATGTCTTTTCATTCACTATCAAATTTAATTTCGATATGATATTCGCAACCCACATATTTCAAGCAATTGGCCAATATTTATAAATGAATACGAATTGTTCGACGACATAGACTATTCGAATACTAGAATAAATCCCATTTTTCACACAAATGTATCTCTATATGATTTATTAGGAAATGAACCATAGTGATAGATCAATTTGCAAATACTTGTAGAATGTAGTTGATATGTTTTAATAGTCAGTCAAATGCAGGTATGAATTGAATAATATGATGATTACCAGAAAAACTGTTGTCCCAGCTTATAAAGTTACAGAACTTGCACTATTATGGTTCATGCTTGAAATATTCGTGGTATTTTTACTACTCGATGATTCCATTGTACCTGATTACGCGACAAATTTAAATTCAAAACATAAAGCGTTCAGTTGTTCTATCTCATTCTACATGCCTTATATTCGACACATGGCAAAAAGTATCAGCTAGAAACCGTCCTAAAATAGTACTCATAGCCAATTCGTTAATCTTCATGAGTACACACAGTTCTACAGATAATTTTGAAAATATTCATATTCTCATTACATTATCCAAAATCTTCATTATACCAAAATGATATAAGCACAACTAATGTATTTATCTCTTTCAAAGTACATTTACAATAACAAGATCCGATTCTGTTGTGTGTCATGAATTTTGGTCAGACAGAATGCAATCATACAGGAAATGAATTTAGTAGCAGAAACAGAACATCAATAATATGTCGATTGGATGAATTATGAAATGTAAATTGTTGGTTACCGGTGTCACATGATGATGTTGTTAGGTGGAATTGTGTTAGTCCAAACGACAAATTTATCAAATTTTCAATGCTTCTATGCTATCCATACTTAAATCTTTTTGAAAATATTTTACTCTGTACACTTTCGACATCAGTACTGGTGACTGAACCTATCTAGCTTGATCAAGTGTGAATTGTGATTTGAAAGATAAGTGTAGAATTTTTATTTCTGACGCTTTTATTTCAGTGGATATTTTAACAATATACCTACAAGCCCAGATGATTTTCAAGTTTATTGATGAATGATGTATCTTCATACATTCACAAACTTATTTCTCTCCACATTTTATCATGTTCGTGATGACTGTAACAATCAAAACATGCCGGTATCTTTATAGTGCAATATATTTTGTCTTTATTTACTCATAATTTTAGTGTAGTGGATGCTATTCACAAAGATGTTTGTACGTAGTGTGTAGCAGAACAAGATGTCTAAGTCAAAAATGTTGCCAGACAGTGTAAGGAGTCCCAGTACATCAGGAGTACGACGTTGGTAGGACACTTGGAGACCAGTCGAGGAAACCGTTCAGGTCGCAGAACACACTGGAAGATGCAAATGGAAGATTGAGGGCTATGTATATGTATTATGTAAATACGCAACTTTGTAATGAACAGAACATGGGTGGGGACAATCGAAGGTATTTAATCACATAATTACAGAGCATAAATAAAATCTGAGAACCATATATTAAATCGTTAATTTGCAAAATATCAATTCATCATATCAAACTTGACTGTTTCTGTTGCAATCATCAATCCATTGTCTCAGGTTTTATTGTTCAAGCATTTTCATATCAACTGCACTTCGTTCCCATTCTTTCCTCATCGACCTTCTACTGAAATACACTCTAGGCCTGACCACCGTCAAATACTACTTGTGTGGATATAAGTAACCCACACCACAACTTTGATTTTTTTTCGTATGTCTGGCTTAATATTTTTTTATAAACACAAATGTAGTTAATCACTAAAACCTATAATTCTGAACAGTATTTCTTTTTCTCGTGAATGCTTTTTAAATAGTAATGGTTTTCTGATACATTATCAAGTTTACTGATGATAATATTCGACGATAATGTCTTCGCCAGTTGATTCGTTAAAAAAACGAAGTAATTATTGTATCACTAAAACTGATTGTCTCTTGTTCACACAGGTGTGTTCTACTGGACCAAACTAACTAGTCGAACACTAGATTGGTATTTGAATTGATATATATAATAGAAAAATTTTATTTTTTGGCTGTAATTTACTAGGGATTAGTGAGGACTAATTTTATCTCATGTAATGTGATCTTTTCAAACTTTCATACTGATTTAAAGAAATTAGCATATTAATTATTGAATAAAAAAATACATCGAATTACACGTTGTACTTACACTATTTAAGTTCCAAATGAAAATCTGTAGTTTATCACACGAACTGACTGCAACTAAAAAGCCTCTGGAAACCAGGAAGCACTAAGTGGCTATTTTCCCCTTGTATGGAATTCTTCAGCAGTGTGCACCCAAAACCAAGTTGGGTACCTATAAACTAGGATCGCGTAGGGAAATGCGCTTGACCATTCAGTTTACATTTCTTACTTCAGTTAATTTTCGATATTGCCTAAACATCACCCATTGATATTGGTAGGAGACTCCATCACTCTATTGGCCCTGGCTTCCCACTAGAATCCTGAAAACTATCTCTAGTTGTTATACGCTGATAGGTATCTGACTAAACGATGATTAGAATTGAAACTATGGGATACTTACTAACTAGTACGAGGGTTTGGCGCTTGCATCGGATCCTGAATGTTCCGGGTTCAATCCCTTGTGGAGTCATTGATGCGCACTGCTGAGACATATTAGATTATAACGAAACATTTATCTAGTGCTTCCCAGTTTTCAGCGGTTGTTTAACTATAATCAGTTCTTGATGTAAACCAAAAAGTCCGACGGTTTCAACAAACCTCTCGTACTAAACGAAAATTGTTGGATTAAGCAAAAGAAATCACATATCTATTTGTTAAGTACCATAAAACGCCAAATCTCATTTACAACTAAAAATATTTCTATTTAAACAGAACCAATGTACAATTTTATTTTGAAGTATTGTAAGTCGTAAGTAGTTGAAAAGACCCAAATGAAATAAAAATGAATCCATGTTATTCTGCTCATATCTTTGTTCTTGCTCTCTTAGAGATGATAATGGTAACTATGTGTATGGAATATGGCTGTGGCGTGTGCTATTGATGTCGACAGATATAAATAGCATGTATCATCAGTCGAAAGTGAAATGTCAGGCAACAGAAGGTTAAATCGATCGCACAAAAGAGAACGAGAACAAAGAATGATTAGTGCGGAAACGAAAGAACAATGAAGTCTGAGACGATTGATTGACATTTTGCAAATCAATTATTTACTGTATAGTTCTCAGATTTCACTAAGCTGTCCCCACTTGTGTTCTCGTTCACTACATGGCACAGAAGTGATAAATTACTATTTGAATTGACCATATGTTGTAGACAATGAGAAGTTAACTGTACAAAGTCAAATGGTATTAAATGAATTTTTATTTCTTATTTTAGAACTGATCACTTGTTTAAAAAATGGATCTTCAAACGAATAATTTAAAAACGTAATATTATAGCATAAACTGTACGTGTATGCAAACTTCCATTGATTAACAGTTACTTGGTAACCTTGAAGTGATTTATTTACCAAATGATTAATCAGCCTACAAACTCGTGATAGCCATACAACATTCAATCAGTCTACGAGAAATTAATAGTTACTGAACAATAAGTTTATCAACAAAAAAAAACGATAACAAGTCTTAATGTAAAAAGTATTTTGATTGTCCATAGTAGTAAACATCTAACGATCAATCAACCAATCTATGTATCTATCTTTAGAATAAAATATTCTTGAGTTTGAATTACAGAATCAGTGAAACTAGCTGCGATTCAAATAGATTTAATAGGTTGTTTTTGTTTGTCTCTAAGTTTTGCATAAAAATTTTTTTTCCCTCTAGTTAGGTCTTCAACATATGGTCGGAAAAAATATGTTAATCAATCATCCCTATGCATTTAGATTTATTATTCAGTTTCGAGACAATGGTATATTAGTACGCTACAGTTATTGGTAGTAATTGATGTCATTGGATAACAAATAAATTTTGCTGTCATTAAAAAAACGACCACATTGTCAGTAATGATTTTTTCTAGATAAACTCAAATTTATACAGTTTGTTAAAAGATGAACAAACAGACAGTTATCTCAGGTAACATTCTGAAATACTAAGGTGGCTGAACTTAATAAAACCGAGTTATTTAGAAGATTGTGGTACAGCTTATTAGAATCAACATTTGTATGGGGTTGGACAAGCTTTTATTGTAGATTTGACTGTCAAACGTTATATATTCTCTAAAAATTTTGACTATTATCTTAAAGATGTCCAGACAAGATTATTGGAAGAAACGGAACTATTCAACTTAGTCTCTGAGATTATTTCAAATATAATTTTGATAAATGTCTCCCATATACTCGGAGCCCAATTTCCGTCAAATTATTCGTTTATATATTGACGAATATTCATATAAATTATAGTATAAGGTTTCAAAAACAATATACCCAATTATTTCGTTTAAAAAGCAGGTTAGAGTATCGTACAGGTAGTCTTTTCACTTTTATAAGCGATTCGATTAATTTGATAATTAGAAAAAGGCAATCGGAAGATGTGTCATTACAAATAAACATGTCATTAACTCACATAAACACCTGGTTTATGGTGAAATGTGAACGGTTGAAGTATCTTTAACTAAGTTAAGCAGAATATAATAAAGACGTCCGAAATGGATAATTCTCCTGAAATTATTATTAAAATGTAATGATTGATTTCTGCGTAAAATCTCACATTTTGATATTGTACTTTTATCTTACCTAAAAATTAAAAGAGAACGGCCAAAACAAACTTTAAAGCATTACAGAACTAAAGATTTGCTAAAAGTAATGATGACACTCTAAGATATTTCATGAAGAAATAACTTCTGCAAAGTTTCGGAATAACAGAGACCCGATTATTGTCACTGATAAGAGTATTAGGAATATATCATTTTTATTGAAAACAGTTCACACAATATTTAATTTATTTGAAATCTTGGCAATTATTTCTACGACATGAGCTCATTATCCTGCAATACCGTCAACTGGGGAACGATTCCAAACAAAAAGCAGCCACATGGCTGTTTCGTTCTATATTATTTAAATACGTTACATCCAAATAAACGCCAGTTATAACTTGAAAACTGGGTCCATCGAGACTGTGTAACTGGGCAGCTGTTATATCTGGGCAGTCGTCGTTTTTATATATGTATCGACTTTATTGACTCTGTAGTCTTACTTGACAATCGGAAAACATTGAAGTTCCTCGATTCCACTACTTATACTAGGAAACGGAAACACTACAATTCCTACGACGCAAAATGGCAACACGAAAGACCGGTGCGCCGAAGATTTACATCTGCAAAAACATGTCTCCGAACAATTCTCAAAAATCACATCAACCTTAAAACACAATCATTTATAAACTAATCTTTATAGGCAATATTATCACATGGGAGGAACTGAGATCAAATTGGATTGAGGTGATGGACATTTGAATATGATGTTACTGATAGATTGTGTAATTATTTGCATCATTAACAACCTTGGCAATTCATGAGTTTATTGGACAGACCATGTAAATTCATCATCAGTGTGAAATTTTCAATCCTTCCTTATGATTTTCTGTGTACAAGGGTACAACATTCGAGTTAAAATGATTATAAGAAGACTGGGCCCCAGTAAACATTTTGAAATAGTTAGTTTAATGGGTTTCGTTTGAGTACAACAATGGGAAAATTGAAAACGAACACATCAGCTAAAGTGCTTCATGATTTCACTGATCAGTCAATTACTCAATTTGTGATGAAAACTATATTCATCGTAATTAAATGAACTCAAACTCACAAAGTTAGACGAGTGTCCTGATGAATGACTGGTTAATATATACTGTACACTTTTCAGCATCTCAATATCTAAGTGTAAACTCCGCAAAAGGCTTATTAAGACAGATAATTGATTATAAAACTCGAAGTCCAAATAAAAGGAGAAATATTAATTCGTATCTATAAAATAACTTAGTTTACTATGTTTTTATAACCTCGCCTTTTAAAAATAAGAACTACTCATTCTTTTGATTTACAGTGAAATAGGTGGATTATGAGACCAATAAACTAAGTTTAGATTAATATGCCACTGGGAACTAGGGGTACGTTAAGATGATGAATTCTGATCAGCCTGTAGTACTCAATGTCAAAATTTAATTAACAGAGCTTTATATAAATTAAAGTAGTAAGGTTAAGCTCTTTGGGTAACTAAGCAGTTTTAGTCTCGAAGAACGTTCAAAATAAGGCTAGTAGAGGAGTTAGCCAGAAATATATAGTTTGCTTAATGATTCTTTTGTGGTAAATACTAAAAGAACACTGATGATTACGACCTATACCATATTTTATTTAGTTTTATTGGAGATCATTTTCCTGTTCCGCAACCACATTGTTTATTTAAAATCCAAAATATTTCTGTCTTCATCTGATTTTATTTGTTGAATTGATGAATCGATCTAAGCTAGACCACCATTGAAAACCTGAAATCATGGAATGGCCGTTTCATTCCAGTATGAGACCCCTCAGTAGTGCACACTTGGACCTTCAGTTTCACAAGCGGACGCCTAACCCTCAGACCACTAAGCCGAAATCCAACGATATTAGTGCCTAACTTCAATCAAAACATGATCTTGAGCAACCACCCGTCCATTGTCTGAGGTGGATATTTGTCTCTACCCGACACGTATTGGAACCCACTGGTTACGCCTCAGTGGTCTAGAATTTAAGCGTTTGCGCGCGACTGAAGGTCCTGGGTTCGAGTCCCGCATGCGGGATCGTGGATGCACACTGCTGAGAAGTCCCATACTAGGACAAAACGACCATTCAGGTTTCTAATGGTGGTATAACTTAGATGGATTAATGAATTCAATCATTAAAATTACCACAAGCCCCCACTCTGATAACCAAAAAGACACATAACTCTGTTTTCATACCCGTCCAATCACATCGCATAGTGGTTTGATGATCACAAGTAAAGCCTGATAATTAAGTCCGAATTTTGTTGGGAGATGAGATACCAGCGAATTTTATATTCTTTAACTGTCCTGTTGAAATTCTACTTTCGTCCCGTCACGAGTGAGCCTATGGAGCAGTACAGCTATTCCTAATTACAGAACTGATAATTGTAGGAAAAAATATACTTATTCGCAACAACCTAACATTAGCAATGGTTAGTCACTAGTTTATTTTGCGACCATTAGTCAAAAAGGTGCCAGTGAAGAACTTTGTGGCTATCCATAAAATGTATAGTACTCCCACCATCCACCAAAATGCATACTATTAGTCAGCGAGATCCATAATTCATGTATACCTCTCCTACTCAAAATATCTTCTCATTGGACTATCAGATTCATGATCTGTCACCTCAAGGTTTATAGTATTTGGGTTGAGTACGCTTTAGAAACTAAAAGCCATACATAATACGCGGTAGCGTAAAATCTTTGAGTGAAAACCCGAGAACATTATTCAGCGATTATTTCCTACAAAGACGGAATGTCCCATGGGCTTTTGTAGAGCTGTTTCGTAGTGCAACCGAAATATTCGGAGTACCGACAAAAAATGGAAATATTTCTTTCAGTCTGTTTTGTACTATTTCACAGCTTAAAAGCTATTTTTACGAACGAACATAAAGTTACAGATATTCGATAATATATTTTGATTTTGATAACTGACTAACATGAATTGAAACGAAATGATCACATTTATTTTCGAACTACATAAAGAACAAAAACATTGTGCAAAACAATAGATTGATTTGAACGGCGTCTTAGAAGCTAAGGAATTCAACTTTTAAATACTAGGTCGAGAAGTTGAGTTTTACTTCTGTCCGAACAACCGGAAATAATCACTAAAGCTCACAAAAAAAGTGTAACAAGCTGAGTACACGGATCTGCGCTTAGTGAATTGCACAAATAAATAAAAATCACGCAATCAATCAGTATCAAATTATTTTATAAAATACACAAATTAATCTGAATAGGCACATTTCTGTACAATTACAATACTTTTTATTGTTCAGTCCAGATATGGTGACATTTCATACAAGAATACTTGGTTGTACTGGGTTCGTCAGCTGAACGTGTCTGCATTTGGACGAAATACGCTCGCGTAAAACCGCACTTAGGACACTTTTCATCTGTCTGAGCAGAAGAACTATATTCATCTTCAACCGAGAAAACGGCGTCTTCCTCTAAACGTAAACGAACATCCTGTCTTGGCTTATGTTCTAAAACTAGTGGCTGAGTGACAAACCACCTGTAAGAACATATGGGAGCAGAACAGTTCAACGAATAGCAATGAGCCGACTCTTCGATCATCAATAAAGAGTGACAGAGGGGACAAAATAAAACAGGCATTACGCTGGATGCTGAAGCATAAACAATATCTAATTAGCAGATAACCACATACTGTTACATGGAGAGGTTAGAAAATGCCTGAAAAGAAAAATATATGGTAAAAATGAAGCTATTATTTCACAGAAATGAGTGGGTCTTGGATAATCAGTCTTTCTTGGAGGTTAATGGTTAAAGCATTTGGGTCGCAACCACTAGATTGGAGATTTCGATTCTCATCTATTTCAGACTGGAGAGCCAGATAGCTACTGATCCTCATTTAGGTAGTGCAGTCCAAGGCGAAATGTACGAACGAGAACTTAGAAAATGGTCTACATGATCATTTATTTATGGTTTACGGTCCTTACGAGAATAATAGATCAAAAGGAATGTCCGCACAACTATCTACACCTGATATTGGGAACAGCTAATACTGTCTGGACTTGGCAGCGTAGTAAAGAGCGGATAAGTATATCTATATTACTGGTAAACAGAAACGTTTACAATAATTTGCAAGCAGACTTCGGACGCTGTATTCAGGACCAGAGGACGTTGACTTTTCCAAGACGCACAAAAGGTTTTTTAAATACATCTAAAATATAACACTGTGCTACGTAGTAGGTACAAATCTAAACAATAATTTACGGAAAGTGCATAATGACAAATCATTACTTTAAATCGATACATAAAACGTATCAGTTGCTACATCTAAGTGACAAGATGTCAAAAATCTGCCTTATACTGGGCTTTCCAAGAAACACAGGATTCTGCAATGTCTTTTCTATTACGTTTGTTGGTGACCACTGATAATCAATAAAAATTTCGTGTTGATTTGACACCCTGTGTGTAGATACAAACGTTGATCAACATACTTAAATTCTAATAACCGAATAGTATTAGCCTTTTGGTAGTAGCTCAAATTCCATAAGACGAACCTATATTTATTTACTGGGCTTTTATTTATCTTTGCGTGTACCTAGTCTAAAACATTCATACAGCTTGTCCAGAGACAATTACATAAAAGGGTGTAAGAACTTTGGGAACTGTGTTACGAAGCATAAAATTAGTATAAGTCGCAAATATTATCTTAATGGATGGAGATAATTTTACTTTTGAATAGACCTAAGATTGCTCGCCTGTTAGAACTAAATGGAGTCAGATACCACTTTCAGATACAAAGAATACTTGATGTGATGCTTGTGACATACAGCAAGAACAGGACGAACTTTTAATTTACCTAAGAGGCAATACGATGACTTGAAATTCAAGCACTTATCTTAAGATTAGTCACCTATAGAGAATAAAACTGGTTTAGAAATACCGTTGAATTTATTGTAGAAAAAACTGTTTTTTAGGTAATGTGAAGCAAATGGCCGTCTTCTACAAAATAGTCCAGTGAGTAACTAAAGAACTCTATGAGGCCAAGCCAGAATGGATGTCTTTTGTTATTTCATTATTAGTACACTATGGGAATAATATTCAAGCAACAAAAAAGGTTTTGAAAAAGTTAGTTGAATGTCAAAATGCATGCATATAGGTGACAATGCACCAAACTGTTGTCTTTTTCTCCACCTTGGACGGTGACTGGATTTTTTTCTTAGATTTCCTCATTGAGTCAAAATGCCTCGAAATTAACACCTTAAATTTTCTCCAAAACTAAAACTAAGCTACTTCTTCCAAGTAGTGATACTGGTGTCAACAATTTGGTAGTATTTAACACCGATTTGTCTACGCCACAGAATTAACGACGAGCCGTCAACTGTTCCGCAACGAGAAATGCAAGATAAAGCAAGGCAACGCTTCAGGGGTATCATCCACTGATGCATGTTATGAGCACTTGAAGGTCGACCTTCGTAAGATGATTGGTGCGTCACATCGACAATTCGTGAAGTTTAGCAGAAGAGGTCAAATCTTTGAGTATTTGAATTCAGTTCAGTCACACTATATCTGATAACGTTCATCTGTCAAGTAACGAAGACGATGCCGTCGTCATTATGCATTATGTAGGACGAATCTTCAACTATGTTATGTTATCTCGACGATTTACAAAATCGGACAATTTTGAAACCTATTTGAAAGTACATAAGGTAATATGACTTCTGTGGTTAATTATTTTTGTAGTATACGTTGTCAGTATGTAAAAAGAACAATGACCACCCAATTCTAAACTGTTTTTTCGTCAGGCATGTCTGTACATATCACGGCAAACGCAGTTCGTCAGAATCAGATGCTTGTGTTCAGGATGTAGATGATGATAGTTATCATCATCAATCCGAAGAGTATACAACTTCTAACTCACCACCACAAGCTAGACAAAGAAGACTACGTCGGTCATCTACGAATGTCCTATCTCAAAAGAACTTATCTTTCAGATCAAAATATTGCTATTGTTAATCTAGATTTTGGGCCCGTGCAGTAAATGGTGAACTAAAAGACTGTACACTACAATCCTTGCACAGGACATATTTCTGTAGACCCTTCACGAAGAGGGTTGACGGCAAGTGCATGCTTATATTTAAGTACGTTTTTATTGGGTAATACGCCAATTCGTAGTTTACGGCATCTGGTTTCTTGGAAGTTCCATAAATAGCTTACCAAGGACCATTTCAAAGACACCCGCTGTTTCGTCCCAGCGACCTTGAACGGTCTGAGAAGTGGTAGTTATTCCGTATTTCGATTGAGTGAGCTTGTTAGATGTCCGTTTGGTTGCACGAATTTTAAGTTTTCTCACATTTGAATCGTCTTTTGCTGCAGTGGAATCACTAAATCACTGTGGAAAGCATTATTTCAGCTTTCTCTGTTTTGTAGTGTACACATTAGCTTTATTGTTGGTTCGTGATTTGACCTGGGATACCAATCACTCTACTGAACCTCACTGTCCTTGTTTTAGAGTTGGTGAGGCACACGAAGTAGAGTTAACGATACGCGAAGTTTATGTGAATCGCTGTTTAACACAATGATTAGGACGAAATGTCAAGTAACCGGTGAGTCTTTAATATTTGTAGTACTTTTTTCAGTTATTAAAGTCTGACTGCAAAGGATAACTTTCCTAATAATTATTAAGTGTTGTTTGTAGTGCCTCATATTCAAGAGAAATTTCAGTCGACTTGAGCGCGGCGTTTCAACGTATAATACTGATCAGGCGTTTTGGAAGCTGGATTAAATTTGATGGTGTGCCAAAGGAATTCCAAAAAGTATGGAAGAATATTTTTATCTCTTCTCAGACTAATCATAACCATTACAATCACAGAGAAAGTAAACTGATGAAGGACATAAGAGCTAAATGCATGTTTTGTGTTGTTTCATCGCACATTTGGTCATAAGCGTTCACTACAAGGTCCAACAGTGAATTAAAGATCATGAGAACCTTAACTAACATGTAAAGTTTAGAGTCTAACTTTTTGAACTGCCAGTCAAGGTTCCGTGTCAAATTGGAGGGTTAGGAATATGTCATAAAATCATACAGGATGCTTCACAGTCATCCTTGTAGTACTTGATGGATGGTCTGTGATCCATGGTTCAGAAGGTTATCCTCAAAATGAAAAGCAACTTTAAAGCCAGTGATACCGTAATCAACGTCAATAAACGAAATGATAGAATGTATTAGGGATCGAAATGGTAAGCAGGTGACTGCTGCTGATGTGGAGACTATGAAAGCACAACTGTCCACAGGTAAGCGTATAGAAATATATTTCGGGTTGTTATATGCGACTGCAAGTATTTGATATATTGCGGCAAGACGGTGAACTGTTACGTTTTATCGGCCTGCTGATTAAGTTGCACCTTAATTATATATATAATTAGACAATGAAATTACTCTTCTGATTACAGTTTTAAACCTTTATATAAGTTGCTAGAGAATTAGACAAAAGGTAATAAAAACAGTAGCTAATCCAGCACCAGTTCATTTTGAATAAATTATTACTAAATAGCATCGAAAGGAATTTTCCCACTTTGATGTACTTGACTCTTTATCTCAATAACTTTGAGTTTATTTTGTTAAGAGAAGAGCGGAATCAGTATTGAGAATTCCTACAGTATTCAGTACATATCCAAAACTAAGATGAACATCGCTTAACTTCAAAAAAATTGTTCAAAAGTGCTATTACTATCGACTCTGATAAGGAGGTTCACACTTTAATAACTCTAGACTTGGAAACGATTAGATGAACCTTTGTGTGAGCTCGTCCATATTCTTTCTCAGGTTGATGCTTCCTGCAGTTTGGAATAACACCAACGCACATTAGGAGTCTGCAAGGGCAAAGAGGATTAAAAGCGATATTACACATTACTATCACATCACCACTTGTCGTTCTACGCCAACCGGATATCTATATGTGAATACATTCTTTCTTAGGGTGGGTGGACGTAATGTTAAAGTGCCTCCGGGGGTTTAATTTCTCTGAAAACACCGAAAATGGTTTCTAATAGTCCCAAAGTTAAGCTTTCCAGTATTTTGGAAAGGCCTTCCAAGGTTCAAGCATAGTTTGTTGACTACAGATTGTTTGTGGGAAGCGACACCTAGATTATCACGGAGTGTTGTTTATATATACTCTTCTATGCTGCTATGTCATCTGAAGTGTTGGATATCACTGACGTTCAGCACTAGCATTCCTCACTTAAAGCTCATTGGGGGGGTTTGTTCCTATCGGTTCAGTTGTATTTCCAAATTTCAAGAACGTCCTTGTGTAGCATAGTTTGGTAGTCTAGAGTGCTAGGTAAGCGACTAATAACTTATATGGGAGGTGATCCAAGAACTGGGAATTATAACACTCTAGTGTCACTGAAGATCAACCAAGTGATGTCTAATGAACTCTACCAACTTGTGATCTTTCACGCAATTGATTTAATGGACACTTCATCGAACACCCACCGATACCGATAATTTGAGTTTCAAGCAGAAAATTCAAGCAACAGCAACATCAAGAGCCTATAAGAAATCTGTATTGAAAGACTTCAGCTAACCCAGAGGGTCAGTAAGTCTGCATTACATAAGCCACTTGCAAAGAAACCATGTTAAGAGTACGGAGCATCGATTTGTCAGTGAACAGTTTTAAAAGGATTTTCTACGACTGTATGGTATTCACAACTGTCATACAAATCAGTTGTCGTGGAATTAGTTACTGCATATCGGTTAAACTGGATTTATTTATAATGGCTGCATCTCTAATTTAAATCTTGTCCCATACAATCATGTACTGAGATCTCTCAACACTGTTCTTGACTTGGGCTTGGGACATTGCAACAGTGTGAACCTTTCTGAGCATATAAGATCTGTGGCATCCAAAACAGGAAAACTCATTTGATTCGCAATGATAAATTTCAATAATGTTGAAAGTAGATGTATCAAACCCATACTTAATACGGTATTTCATTTTACAGTATTTACAGGTATAATGATTGTATGAAAGTTGGTGTCCAGAGAAGATTCACTGAAGCTGTTTTGGTGTAAGATGATGGTCGGAGGTAGTCAACAGAAAGCCGTGAAACTAGATTTCGTGCTACTTGGCACTATTCAGCAAAGTGTACCTGTAATCTTGAGTGCCAAGTAGCTCAAAACCTAGGTTCAGGGTTTCCTGTTGACTACATCCAACCACTATCTTATCACAACATAGTGCACGCAATGTCGAGACATCTAGACCGGTGGCCACATTGCAACTTGGTTGATGGGATCCGATCTGCACTAAGAAGGACCTGATATACATGACATTGATCACCACCCAGTGGTCAATCAGCTATTTTGAGGCATTCTGACAAGGACTACCACCAAAAATGTCAACATCTCAAGTTAGAACCTCTCAGGATTAAGTGCATTGAATCAAACCTTATTCTTATCTACATGCTTAAAAATGATATTTCTTACTCTCTGACATTCTTCCTTTCGTACTCAATCATGTTATCACACAACCTATGCAATCAACGTTTATTCTGTCGATTTCGAAGACCTGCATTTACTTATGTCAAAATTTCTTTGTAACTGAATCAGATTCCCGGAAAACGTCAGTTGCAGTAAAACTATAATGCGGTTCAATGATCATTTCAGAGGCATTCTTCTCAAAAGTTGTCTGTGTCACCTATAAAATATCAGTATGAGTACCAATAGTTAGTACAAACAAGGCCTGGTGTCTACTTAAATGAGTGGAAAACCGGGTAGAACTTCAGGAATTTCGTTTGTTTTTATGATTTTTTGGCTGCAATTTATGTGTTAATATTCACTAGTATTGTTGTTATTAATACCATGATTAACCATGTGACACACTGGATCTTTTTCTATTTTTTTTGCTGTCTCTTCTTCTTCTACAATAATTTTGTTCTTAACCATCTAGAGTTACTAATTAAGGCACGGTATTTTGTATTACACTTACTCAAATCTATTTTTTAGATTCATTTTATATTCCCTGTGTATGTCTGACCGATACAAAATGATATTTGGTGGTCATTCTTTGCAATTAATTAGGACTTTCGTCGCATCACTGCTAAATATTACTGCATAGACTCTTATTCTGGCATCAAATCTTACCACATTGTTGAGACTTAGGCATAACTGTGCTTCTGAAATAACTCAGAATCGGTTTCTTCATAACGCTTATTTAACAATAAGCTGTTTGTGAATCGAGACAATAATGATAATCGTTTCTGGCATGCAGCTGTCGGTTATCAATTACAAACATCTCCACGCTTCCATCTTGATTTCACTCAACCACAACCTTATTGTCTGTGATTGGGTTTCACTCGACAACAAAAAAACCAAGAGCATTAATATTATAAATCGATTACATAAAGAGGGTTGAGGGAAAAAAATGTCGTTACAAAAGTCCTGAGTGAAATTTAGAATATAAAACCATTCGAAGTGTATCCTCATATTTCTTTCGCATATTGCAAATCCCATTTTCATTATGTTGGTAAGCGCATTTAAACGTTCAAAGATAAAAATTCTCACGCCGAAAACCTTGCAACACATTCGATTCTTGTCTGTCAACATTGAATCCTAGTTCTGCTACGCAGAAGGTGACTTTCACGAACATAAAGTAACTGACCCAGGTACACAGCCACTTACAGTAACGGTTACGTTCACCTTAGAGTGGGTAATTCCGAACATATTTTCGGCTTTTCATTGTTGTGAAAGTATCAGTGCCGATCATTGGCATGGAACTACTACAAGTCCACAACCTACTGGTCAATCAACGCAAACGGAGATCAGTAAGCAGAAATACTAAATTGTCTGCAGATGAAGCATGATTTGCTGGTTGTAGGTTATGCCATGTCACATGGTCAACACGAAGACTACGAAACAGGCGGGAGAACTTTGTATTGTGATGCATCTACGGGTGTGTGACATCTGATCGCGCAGAAGCATCATCGATGCAGCGTTTTTAATGCGTTGCATAAAACTTCTTCAGTGTTCTATGGCCACTGAGAACAAGGGACTTCCATAGGTCGCCGTCATCCCATTATAGGTGTCCTCCAGTCATTAGTCATTTAATTTGGGATCGAAGTGTGCATTAGGGATGGGGTACTAAGCAAGGATTCGCAATAACTGAAGAAGTAGTTAATCGCCATCAATCGAGGTGGTTTGGTCATTTATTGTGTATGCTAAATACATTTTACATTGTTTATCTTTTATTGTGCACCCCATAACTTTTTAGATAAGGACAAGATGGCTAGATGTTGCTGAAAGCTGAGAATTTTCATTGGAGTGTTCGCCAATAATAGACTCGTAATGTTTGAACTTCTGACTGGTCACATCGAAGTTTCCCTACTAACCTACTTCAGGCTTACTTAGTTTTGGAATCATTGTAAAAGAGGAGGTTTAGAAGGACAAAGTTGTTAAGCACCTTATATTCTTGACGTATTCATGGTTTCTCTTACACGTACACAATTACATGGAAAAAATCTTACTATCGCTTCTATGGTTACTAACTGATTTGTCTTTCTTTTCTTGGATGAATGGTAATGAAGACCACACCTTTCTACAAGAAGAACGGTCTTTAGCCACTCACATTGACATTTACGGGAGAAAATAGTTTTCAGGTTCTCTCAAACAAAGTTTTCTTCCATTGAGAAAAGAAACTTAATGTAGTGAGATTCACTCCAGATAGCTAGATCTATAATATATGTCCATGCTTAATCAAGCTTTACTGATCGTATTAACAGACGATCCATCGAAACAGGAATAGATGAGCACTGTCAAAAAGGGAAAAATATCATACTTGGGAGTTCGCTAATTGTAAAGGTTCAGGGTGGAAAGATCCCCAAACCACTCTATACAGTATAGGAAAGTTTTGCAGAATTATACGTATGTTGAAAAAATTCTGGCAGCCTACCAGGTGTAATTGCGGGGCTCGAAAACTTGATGAACACAGCTTCGGAATTGCATGATAGTGAAATGTAATCGCTCTGTTTCCTTCTTTGTACGTCTGATGAATTAATTCGTAGAGGTGGTGGGGTTATCACATACATGGAAACCGCCTTAACCGCAGCAACTCCCGCGATAGCTGTGCACGTTTCAAAACATGTGAATTGTTGCGTTTTTGGATGAAATGGAAGGAGTCAGACATTGAACTGGTGGTTGTGTATCACAGTTCAAAACGTGTGGTTGATGACGTCCTTCTAAATAAATCCTGATCAAACGTGTTCAAAAGCGCCCTATGTAAACTGTGGAGACTTAGAAGAAGCGTCATTAGAAACGTCGCCTGATAACGAGTTGTTAGTAATCGCGATCGCTGTAGCTTTATTCCAGCAAATAAAAGATTTCATCAGATATGACCCACGAAACTCGTCATCCGTCTTAAGCTTTATCTTCACTCACGTTGCTAATACAAGTCTGGTGTGTGGGACTCTTTCAGCAATACGTAGATGATGAAGCCAGTAGGCTAGTAGGGAACGGAGTACATAGAAACATGAAACAACTGCAGGGACGCAATAATTACTCTCGCGGTTCTTGTAAATTGTGGTGCTCTTGGTATTACTTCTTGTTCTTTGATGGATAACCATTTGTGTATGACGTAATAGTGATTGATTATTCACTCACTGGTTGTCAGTTTTTGGTGGCATCCAGGGTATTGGCATTTCTTCAGGTTTCCGTATGTATTTGCTGTCGTGTTTTCAGTTCCTCTGGGTGTTAATATATCTCGAATTCGTATCTCTTGGTTTTGCAGCTGTGTTTGCCGTTACTTGGATTCACTGAGCATATCAAGAGTTGGTGTGCTTTTTGAGTCATCCTGGAGTTTCGAAGATCTTCTATCAGTCTTCTAAAGTTCATCTGAATTTCTCCTGGGGTATCAGGTCCGCTTGCCGTAGACAGCGACCGTTTCTGTAATAAGTATTCATTTCCTTGATTGTGGCAATTAGCCACTGATGGTTGCTTTTGCTGTATTTGTGTGTTACGTCACACTTGTCTGTTTTACGACCACGACTTGATTCCCACTTCCTGATGAAGTCAGTCGTAAAGTTGATCCATAACTTGTGTCATCTGTCACAGCTATCTTTTTTTGTGAGATGGTTTTTTGCCGTAGCTGTTGCTATCTATATGGCTGTATGAAGACCCCCATTAGGTTATTTGGTCTACCATGAGCTGTATTCCAGAGGTTTAGCTTTTTTTCAGTATCGTCAGTGCAAGGTTAAAGGGTGTTATGCCTTTATGAGGTAGGTTATTTGTAAATTGTGTTTTGTTATATGTACCCAGTATTATTCTTCAAGCAGTATATATGACTGCTCCGGATCTAGTCCAGTCCTTTTTTCTTTGGGCTATAAGCTCATGACCATAGGCTAAGATGGGGATTATCGAATAACCCATCAACCTAATTTTTGCTCATAGGCTTATGTTTGCCGAGCGTAATATCGGTTTGACTTTAATTATTGCTGTTTTCGTTTCACCAGTATCTGGTTTGATCGCATCGTCAGGAGTTCCATGATTGATCCAAGGTAGTCGAGCGTTATTACTTCTTATGGTTTGTAATTGACTTCTGTTATTTCGAAGTCACCACTCCGTTTATCGACTAGCATGAATTTGATTTTGTCATGGCAAATTTGCATTCCAAGCCTAGTTAGGTTGTTTTGGAGAGAAGTGAGTGTTTTTGTGGTTTAACCAGATATTGTTGTAGTGGAAAATATGTCATCAACCTGCACCGCGTGCAGCAAAGTCCAGATTGTATTTTTGTTATTAATTAGTTTAAGGCAAGTAGTTATTTGGTCTATTGTGGAACTGAGAGTTTTTTAAACGCGTGGTGCGCCTTATCTGTTTCCTTGTTTTATTCTGTGGATGGTACAGTGTAGACTTGTATCTTCTTGATGACCCTTGGGCTGATTCGGCAATTTAACAGTGATTTAGTTGAAGTTTGAAGTGTGTCTAGAATCAAATTTTTGTAAATTGCCAAAAGCTTTAGTAAGGTCAATGAAGGTAGTTGATTGATGTCCAGGGCACATTATGTTATGTGCCTTACCATCGTGATCTCATGTATAGTAAACAGATTTTTCAAAATTGAGTTTGGGTTGGTTGAAGATTTCCTTGATTGATCGGCTCAGACATCCACAGATCATTCCAAAAAATGTCTTTCCTATCGCATCAAATGCAGTGAACGAGAACACAAGTGAGGAAATCAAATGTATTTAAACACAAAATTACAGAGCATATTAGTAAAATTTGAGAAGGATACAGTAAATAATTAATTTCGGAATTTCAGTAATTTGTCTCAGACTTGATTATTTTTTCGTTTCCACGTTAATCATTCCCTGTCCCCGTCCTCTTTTCTGCGATCGATCTAACCTTCTGTTGCTTGAAGTTTCACTTTCGACTGACGATACATACTACTTACAGCTGTCGACATTGGAGGCAAACGCCACAGAAGGTTTTCCTGATTGATTGTTTCAGACATTCACAGATCACTCCAGTAAGTGTCTTTCTTGTCGCATCAAGTGAGAATATGCTTCGATAGCTGTTGGGATAATTGCGTAACACTTTGTTTCTGCATATTTTGAGGAGGTCTACATCTATCCATTTAGTCGAATTGATTTAGGGTTTTCCTATACGTTGTTCATTAGTTGTACTATCATTGTACTTAGCTTTATTTCAACGAGCTTGATCATTTCTGCAGCTAAGTTATTGTGGCCTGAAGTTTTATGGTTTGGTGTACGAAGTTCTCTAGTTCCACCAAGGCTAGTGGGGGCTTGACTGTTTGATTTGGTTGATTAGCATTTTTGATGATCGTATTGTTCCGCAATTTTTTTCTTTGAGTAGCTTGTGTAGCTCCCAAACTAAATAAGTTAGGAATGAGTAGCAACTGTCTAGGTCAGTTTAGATGCGTGTTATAACCCAGTTGAAACCGAAACGTGGTAACCGAGTAAATGACGGTTCTAAATTTCATTATAAACTAAAATGTACATTATTAGTTTAACAAATATTACCTCCCGGTTATTTAAGCAATGAATTTTCAATTGGTAGTAAAATATGAGTTACATTAAGTAGATAAACCAACATATGATATAAGAGAACTACTGAGTGAAATAAACAAATATTCCTGTCGACACAAAAATGTCACTATAACCTTCCTTGATAGATTACGTACAAATTGTTACAACACTAAGCGTTTATAGATCTGAAGCAGTGCTTCAATTCACAGGCAAAAGTGTACGATTCCGGCAAACTCTAGCAGTGTGATCAAAGGAAAAGTGAAACAATGTGTCAGCTGCCATGACTAAATATAAACTAAAATAACATAAATATAGTTGGGGGAACACATAGGAATTTAATGAAGGCATAAGAAAAGAAAGTGGGGAAAAATATAGAAAGCATCAACTTAAATAGAATCAAAAGATCAACAAGATGTATATCTGGGTGAACCAAGAAGAAGAAATCACAACAGTGTGTACGCGGAGGGGTTTTCATACTCAAAACATTTAGAAAGGACCTTACAGGCCTATAGACGGTAGCCTACTTTTGCTTAGAACATGAATAACTATTGTTTGACCTTGTTTGTGCCTGTTGTTCAGCCTCACAGTGATCTCGGGCTAGCAGTGGGTCAAAATCTTCAGACCATGGCTCATTTCGTGCGATCGCAGATAAGGTGTTCAGAACCCTAAGGTTTTTACAATGGGCATTTACCAAGTTGAATACTAATGAATTCTCTGCAGTACAAGCGACCTTTATGAGACCCAGTCTTCAAGCTCCTAATCAAAAGAAGAATCGGATATCCTAGAAAAATTGCAGAGCGCAGATAATCACTCAATTCTAGCACCCTGGAGTTTACTATACAAAGAGCGACTTGGGAAGCCAGACCCCTCAACTCTGTTCTACCGCAGATTAATAAGTGATCTGATTCTGATTCGCGGGATACGAATAACTGGTTTTGCATGCGATATATTCTCTCGTTTATTTCTACTAGGTCACAAAATATCAGAGGGCATAACAGGCGCGTAGAAAAGCCGTGAACGAACAAAGTACTTTAGCAAACCAGTTTTCACACCTCGTCATCAATTCTTGGAACCTCTCTCTCGAATACGTAGTGCCAGAAAGTATGACTGACTCATCCAACAAAAGATGAGACACCCTCTGAAGCTAGAAAATGACTGAAACAGACCATGGGCCTTATGTCGTCAATACACGTCTGAAAATTTTGAATATGATGGTCAAAAACACACATAATTGAATTCGCATTAGAAAATCAGGCAAAGGTCTTTTTATTCCTTAAAGATTTTTTCAAAACTACTTAAAGTCGTTCTTTTATGCTCTTAGACAAACTAAAGATAGAGGTTACAGTGTATGAATAAGCGCGCACTGTTTAACATTTGCGTAATTTCATTCACAAGTTGTTTGTGTAGCATGTCAAAAAGCCTACTCTACTAACCTGTAGTTTCGTTTGTCAAATCCTTTTAATCTCACCTTCGCGGTACTGGTGATTTTTTTGATTACTCTGACTAATAAACACGTACATAATGTGTACCTACTGAATCGTCCGTTCACGGGTACTTTTTACTTGACCAGATTACGCTACTCTATACAATTTCCCAACATACTTTCAGGCTTCAAACAAGTTCCCAGATACTCAAATCACATTGTAAGATTTACTCAAGGCGATTATAGTCATCTGTTCGCGTTGCATATCATACTTATAATTGTGTCATATCAACATAAATTGATATTGAGTTAAAAATGGCAAGTGGCATGATAACCTTAATAGCGGAAAATCAAAGTTTTCTAGTAAGTTGTCTATCTTCCCAGTTTTCACGAATAAATTTCAGTAACCCCGTAGTATTTAGATATAAATATTTTAGTTTGCATACATGTAGGCTTACAATTAAGATTTATCTAAGCCAGAATCACCATCATTATGAAATAGTCAATGATAGTTTCTGTTAGTGTTTTACGGCTAAAAATTTATTTATTATGACGTTGATATCGTCTTGGATCTATTAACAAAATCATTCTATATCCCATCTGTTTCCTTCTTGTTAATCCTTGACTTTCGCCTAGCTTTTTTGTGCTGTCATAAAATGCCCCGAAAGATCTTTTGCCAATTTCAAAGACTAATCAGTTAATACTTCAACTGATTATAGTTAAACCCACTTTTAAGTAAGCGTTCAATGTCAGTCTTCAGTCTTCAGTCTTCAGTAATAAGGATAGGAGGTCTATCGACCTGTATTAATCCTTGCAGTTTGTAATACTGTGGAGGTCCAATCTCGTCTTGAATATATCAACAGAAGGTGCTGATATTACGTGTTCCGGTAGAGAATTCCAATAATTCACTACTCGATGAGAGAAACGAAACTCCAGACGTAAACGATTTGATCTCGGTTTTTGAATTTTTTTTGAGTGTCCTCTCAAACGATCAGTCCTAGACGGAAGTAAAAGATAAGACATGTTAATACCAAGGTCATCGTTCAGTATACGATAAGCCAATATTAGATCACCCCGAATTCGACGGTAAGATAAAGGAAATAGGTTGAGGTGTCTCAATCTGTCTTCATAAGATAGTCCAGATAGACCTTGTACCATCTTAGTACCTCGTCGTTGGACTCGCTCTAGCATATCTGCTTCGTACTTGAAACAAGGACTTGCTGCTTGAATTCCATATTCTAAATGTGGTCTCACATAAATCGGGTATAGTAGTCTAAACATTTCGTCATCTAAATACTGAAAAGACCTACGAATAGACCATAATATTCTATAGCCTTTTGCAGCAGCAGCCTTACAGTGACTAGTGGTTTTGAGATCACTACTTAATATGACTCCCAAATCTTTGTAGTTTCTTACTTTGGGTAGTACGAATCCACGTATTTTATAGTGATACGATTCATCATTGTCATTTAATTGCATCACCACGCTCTTATTTGGATTAACTTCAAGTGACCACCTATCTAACCATGCCACCAATGAGCTAAGATCATTCTGTAATACTATTCTATCTGACATACTGTGTATGGGTCTCCAAATTTTTATGTCATCAGCGAATAGTAGAATGGATGATTTTGCTACAGTTGGTAATTCATTTACATAAAGTAAAAAGAGAAGAGGACCGAGGATGGTACCTTGGGGAACTCCACTTTTCACAGGCACCCACGAGGAAAGAGTCCCATTTACCCTTACCCTTTGTCTCCTGTCATGGAGAAAGTTACTTATCCAATCTACGACTGTATAATGGATTCCGAAGAGTTCCAGTTTTAGTCTAAGACCAGAGTGAGAGACCTTATCGAAAGCCTTACTAAGGTCTATGAAGATCACATCTACAGGAATACTCTGATCTTTTGCAGCAGCCCAATCTTCTCTTGCGATGAGAAGATTTGTCAAGCACGATAGGCCTCTCCGAAAACCATGTTGTTCTCTGGAGAAAAGATTATGCCTTTCAACATAGTTTATAACAGATATCCGAATGATTTTTTCCATCAGTTTTACAACTGCACTCGTTAAGCTAACGGGTCTATAGTTACTAACTAAGTCCCTACTCCCAGCCTTGTACACCGGACTTATTATAGCGTCTTTCCAGTCTCTGGGCAGTTTGGACTGCTTCAGAGACATGTCAAACAGTATCGCCAATGGTTCAGCAATTACGTCTGATATGGCTTTCATAATCCTAGGATGAATATTATCAGGACCACTAGACTTATCAGGTTTGATATGCTGAAGTAGCCTTAAAACAGTACCTTTCTCAATGACCACAGGATCCATCAGCGAGCCGTTACGGTCATAATGAATCGTTGGTCGTTCCTCATTAGTGATAGAAAACACTTTACTGAAATATTTCGATAAAGCTTCAGCTTTTTCTGTATCATTCTCTGCCAAGATTAACGGATTTTCTTGTATCAAAAGTGATGGAATTCCATCACTTCTCTGAGTTCGTCTTTTTATATACGAGAATAACCGTTTCGAACTATATTTAGAATCCCTAACCAATTGCTTTTCGTATGATCGTCTAGTCTTACTTATTAAAGCTTTACAGGCATTCCTAGTCTTACAATAACTGGATCGGTATTGTTCTAAGCCCGTAGAGATGAACATATTCCAGTGCTTCTTCCTTCTTCTAAGAAGTTTCTTAACTGGTTTGGTTATCCATGGTGGACTATTATTCGGTCTTCGCGGTATCAGGTATGGTATGAACGAGGACGTAACTAAACTAAACTTACCTTTGAATACAGACCATGCTTCTTCAACTGATAAGCTAGTATCTACAAACCAATCTGTCTTAGCAGCGCATTCCTGAATGGCTGATATGTTAGCTTTCCATATATTTGGGCGGGGTGTGACCTGATCGTATAACATGTCCCTAGTTCTAAACGAGAAGGACAAAACAGCGTGATCACTGTTCGCTAACGGTGGGAGAACATTTAGGTCGACAATATCTTCAGTATCATGAGTGATTACCAAGTCCAACAGAGGAGAACCTTGGTTAGCACCAAAACGTGTAGGTTTGGATACATGCTGCACTAATGCATGCTCCATTATTGTTATCAGGAACCTATTTTCAAAGGAGTTTATAGATCCTTCTGTGGTCATTTCAGCCCAACTAATGTTAGGTGCATTAAAGTCTCCTATTATCAAGCACCTGGTATTGGTACTCCAAAGATGAATGTGCTCTAGAATAAAGTCATCGGCTAAACAGATTGGGCTGCGATAGATGACACCGAGCATAAACGTACTACATCCGATATCCAATTTACAGCTAATAACTTCACAAGTACCGCTGTCATGGGATTCGCTAACAAAGGAGCGTATATTTATACTATTGGATATATATAACAGGACACCACCTCCTTTTCTACAACTATGTCTATCACTCCTTAGGTAATGGTATCCCGATAGTTCTGGAGTAATGTCGAAGTTATGGACTAACCAAGTTTCTGTCACTGCTACGATGAGTGGCCTTAATCTGTCCACTAATGCTCCTAGCTCATAGAACTTATTTCTTAGACTACGAGCATTGGCATATAAGACTCCTAGGTAGAACGGCCTATCCATACAGGCCTTGGTAGCATTCGCTTCCAAGACTTGACTATCCGAAAACCCACTAACCGGAGATTTTTCTCACCATTTTGTTGGCGGATTTCTAGTTCAGCTAGTGCTTTCTTTCTTTTTATTCTGTCTTCGAGAGACATATCAGGTCTAACTCGGATATCAGAATTGTCGTGACAACGAGCATTACTTAACAGGAGGTCCCGTTGCGTCTCTGATCCTAGGATTACCTTAAGGAGTCTACATGGACGAGGTTCAGCATTGTTTTCGGTCCTCTTGCCTATTCTTACCAGCTTTTTGACCTGGACTCCTTTAGAGTTATCCGGTAAGATACTACGAATATAATCTCCCAACTTCTCTAAATCATGCGCATGTCTAATTTTGGGGTCAGGGTCGTTTGACTCCAGTAATTTGCTAACAATAATATTCGATGATATCAGATTCTTTTTTTCAGTCACACCTGGGTGGTTTTCCCTCTTTCTATCAGATTTCGGTAGTACGTTTTGTGACTCACAATGGGAGTTCACCAATGACTTGCTAACTACCTGCGCATTTCCCACAGCCTTTTTCTTTTCACTTCGTTTATTCCGTACTGTAGTCCATTTTTCATCCTTCAGTACACCGGGACTATTTGGAACAGTGACGGTCTTATTCAGATCTTCAGTGTCCACTAGAGGCACCTGGTTACTGATGTTAGTTTCAGGTGGTGCTTCTTCCCTCGGTAATATTAAAGGAGATTTCACTTTCCCGTCGATGTATGTTAGCTGGCCATTGATGTAAATGTACCCACTCAATTATATGGCTGTTTGAATAAACCCTGTAAGTCGTTTCTAATTAAAAATCAGACAGTTAATTATGAGTCAACAATCTTCCAGGCATTGAGATGAGTTGGACTGTCTATATAACAATGTTAAATTCGTGATTAAAGGGTTCGAAACACTACAAATATCACCCGAATGAGACAGAGTTAAGTGATTTGCGGAAGAAGTCAGATGGTGGCTGATTAAGAGGTAGTTTAGTCTATTGCTGGTTATCAAATTTCTTTTTTTCTCAAACATGCTGATGATAAATATCTTCCAATTATCATTCGGATAAAATCGAGTTCTTTCGTTGAACATACCAACGTCGTTTTTAATTTTATTGATTGTGGGTAAGAATGTAGCGTGTTTATTTCTAAGCTCTAGTTGAGTTGCACTTGGATATGACTCATACAGTCTGTGAAAAACCAGCTATAACCTAATCATTACTCCGGAACACGGTACTTACTTGCGCTTGTTACTCCCAATGGAGCATAGGACGCCGACCAGCATTCATGCGATAATAAGCATAAGTACATTATCTGTGTAGCTATTGGACTGTTTACCAAGTGTTACAAAAAGTTTCTAATGTCAGAGTCAGAAAGTTTTGTTAGAGTGAAATTTTTGCATAAAATATTACGTGTTTTAAAAATTGTCTATAACTTAATTTAAACGGTGTATTTATCTGTGAAAAGCAGTGTACGTCCTCATAAGTAGAAAACGTCTACTCATATAGCTTTACTTATAAGCAAAATGATGAGTAGCTAGATTTCACCGAACGGATTCCTGATTTACTAACTGTAAACATTAAATCACAGTTTAGTAGTTATTTCTGGGGGTTAGATGATTGAGATTAAGTTTAGTGCCGGTTCAACTAGGAGTTGTCAAATGTTGTACATAGACTATTCTTTTAGGTCAGTTGCACTCTTTAGATCAGTTCCATCATATTGGTCGTTCAATAAATAGTTTTCTGTTCATTTCAGGTACCTCGTGATGTATTAACTAAATCTAGTCTATATTTTTATGCTGCTTTTGAGAGCGGGATGACTGAAAGCAAAACCAGACAGTTCAGTTTTCCTAATTTCACTGCTCACCAACTAGCTATGGTAGTTCAGTTTCTGCGACCTGAATTAACTATTCGGGATGATGCTTTAAACAACCATAGCAGTGGATTAAATAACTCTTGTCCAGAAACGCTGAAAATTTTAGAAGCTTTGGATTTGGCTGATGCAGCAGATTACTTTCAAATGCCCAAACTTATTCAAACTTGTATTCAGAGAATATCCCATATCATGAACGAGTTATTTCAACCGAAATCCATTCAACTTCATGAATCACATAGCTGCGATATATTCTCAATAATATTAAAAGAGTTTGCGAAAGTGTCCCACTGTGAAAATGGTTGTGTTAGCAAACTTTTTTCTGAATACGCCATAAAATACCCTCATTTTATCCTCAGACCATGTCTTTCAGATTCAAACTTACAGCATCTTATTAATTTGGCTATAAGTTATTTGTCGAAAAGTGTCATATGCATACCAGACGAAGATATAATTTTAAATATTGTTCTTAGCTGGTTACAGATATTGAAACCAACTGAGTTTTATACAGAAAACACTGTTCAATGCTTTTTGCAATGCGTTCGTCCTGGCCTTCTTTCGCTAGATGGTCAAGAAAAGTTATTAGATTATTGGCGCAACCAACATCCTGAGTTGAAGTGGTTTGGGAAGCTGACATGTGAAGATATGGAGGTATTTTTTAAAAGTATTCCGAATGGGGGAATCTTCTGCAAGTCTCCGTTAGCTTCTCAACTCCAGCTTTTGCTATTAAAGCCTAGAGCCGAATCTCTGTGTTTACTTGGGTTAGCTCCAAGTCGTTCTAGCAACTCATTAGAATTTTGGCTTTTCAACCTTCACAATGGAGCTTATCATAACTATCCAATACCTGATAATTGTCTACGGGAACTCGATCTGGACTCCTCTGGTGTTGGCGACATAGATCATCGCATTTATTTCTGTCCAGTAACGTACGGATCCGCTTCTTATCAAAGTAATTTGTTTGTTATGTGTTTTGATCCAAACAATGCAACATTAAATGGCTTTGCTTGGTGTTTAGCTTCTTGTCGTGCGAAACTCATCCCTCGTTTGCTTCTTTCTCCCACGAACAACAGAAATGGTAGTATCAATTCCTTCTGCTTCCGATCTAGACGAATAGGTGTAACTACGTTGTCCAGTGGTCTTTACATGTATTATCTTTCTTCTATACAAGAGGTCGCATGGTTGTGTGCATTTCGATTTGATCTAAGCACTTGGAACTGGTATGGGATGGAACCTTATTGTTTATCTAGGAACCAGAATGGGATGATTTTATTTACACCAATCGAACAGTTGAATTCTATCCCACCCGACGACTGGGTATATGCTAATATTGAGACAGTTTCGTCGAATAATTCCAGACACCCACGTCACGGGCTTCATCAAACATCAGCACTTCGGTCACAGTTCTTTCGATTTCGTCCGCGACCTGATGGAGATGCATTATTTGTAGAGAATCTGCCTAATCCACCTTTCCTCATCAGAATGTACCGTTTGCTAGCTATCAGTTGCTCTCTGCAAGGTAACTTTAGTGGTAAGTTCTTTGTTTATTATTAAGTATTATTCCTGTTTATTTGAGATAGTTTATCTAGATTCCCCTCACATATTACCAGTATGTTTTAAAAATACTGATATATAAAAATTTTCTCTCTACTAAGAAATACATTCAAAAACACCCGAAGGATGTTTGTCTTTCTTCCTGTTATGTTGTTATCGACCTTCAACATGAGTTTTGCTGTTGTGTGATACTTGCATGATCATGCACGTTCATTTCAAGTTTTGAAAGCTTCTACGGAATAGATCATATGAGATCAGATAATAATCTCCATATACTCACATATTACATAAATTGCTTATTTTACTGGTAAATCGTAAACTGATGATATATACCGCGTAGTACTGAAACCATTTATTGTTTATTTAGGGAAAAGTTAGTGAATGTGTTCTTACTTGAAAACCTTAAAATCTTATCATAGAATCCTACCAGGTTGAACTCATTGGTTGGATTTGGTAACTTCTGCTACTTGTTACAGTCCATCTGAATCACTGTTTACAAATGGCTTGGTGTTTGATAAAAAAATATGAGGTAGACGGTTTTATGCTTAACAATATGCAGGGCAACTTTAGACATCGAGTAATCGTCTTATCAATTTTGATCATACTTCTTCCACCTCGACCAGTTACTACCAATCTACTTCAAAAAAGAGAATATTCAGATGCGACTCCATCTTCTAGAGTCCAGAATCCCTAAACCCCTCACCGAAGACAGAGGGAAGATTATTGGTCAGGGATCTGACAGTTCTTTTTGGAAAGGTTTACCAAATGGAATGTTCGATTACTTTGAATGACGTACTGATCTTCAAAATACTATTTTATGGATGTGATAAATATCAAGTTGTACTTCTACCAGTCTTATATCGGATATTAAATTTTGTTATGTCTGTTACAGATTGTAGAAGAAAAATCGATTTTCATGGAGCAAACTAATTTTTGCTCAGATTGGGAATTTGTTGTACCCATTTTCACCATCCAAATATTGGACTTTTATCGCACATGTTTCAAGCCAATAGTCCGTACTTTACAGTCAGTCACTTTACTCAAATTGTCTGTTGAAGAAACATATCATTGAGGTTTGTTAGCATTCTGAAAGCCAAAAAAAGTGATCTCTGATGAAGCAGGGACATGTAATCATCTCTCTGTATGATTCTAGACACTGAGGTTTAGAAGGACTACCCAATCCCACTGGTTTCCTCCGATTTTTTCATCTATGATATGCTATAAGTAGCCCTAAAAGTGTCACGTTTTATTAAAACATTTCTGTTTTAGATAAGACTTATTTGTTTCCTATGGGGACTTGCTCTCGTGATTTGGAAGCTACACACTATTGTTTTGATACGTTTTCCTGCCAATGGCTTCGATGGAAACCGGTTCAGACGTCAGATATCGATGAGTTAAATTCCATTAGACAATATTCTTGTGAAGATACTGAGCTAACGTTTAATCTATGTCCTAAAATTCTTGGTTTTCGTGGTCTTGTTTGTGCTACACACCTTTTGAATAGATTGGATGAAAACAAGTTATCATTGTCTCGAGAAGCTTACATTCAGAACCCTGATGGTGTTAAATTAAACGATCATCCACTTTCCTCATCTGTAAATGATTCAAGCTTAAATTCTACAAATAAAAATAGATTAGCAACATTGTTGGTTTTAGCTGGTAGACCGGATCAAACTAAACATGTGACATCTGGGATATGGTTTCATCATCCTCAGGCTTGTAATAGTTCGGACGAAACAATTGCATTATTCAATTCTCAAAAACCAAACTATTTTCTACCAACTGCAATCGCTCAAACCCTGGGACAGTACCTTTCCCCAACAGCAGTTGTATTGGCTAACTGGACACATATTGTACAATCTGTAAATCCCATCACTTTTTTAAGTAATTATTCTAAACAAGAAAACCGTGAACTAAACAAATTTTCATATATTTACGGAAACTTTCCTGAAAGCTCCAACTGGTCATGGGATAGTGACTAAACAATAGATTTTTCTTGCGATAAAAGATAAGTTAGTCCATAATTGCATTTTTTGAAATTGTATATTGGTTAGTGCAATATGCAAAGGAAATCGTTGTATCATATATCACTTCATTAGATCCACTAATTCCTCTTTTTCACAGTTATGCCCACTGTTGCATTTATTTTGTACTTCCAAGAGTTAACTTTTATATATTTTAATGTGCGTTAAGTTGATTGTTTATATTTTGTGCAAGTGCCTTTATTTCTAGATTTAAAATTCTCAGTCAGTATTCTTGTAATATCTTATTTTATTTATCTCCCATTTAATATTACCCATATGTAAAATGTATTTTGTGTCCTACACGATATATTTTTCATTATCCATACCTCATTTAAGTAGAAACGTTTGATTGTACAGCCCACTTATTTGCTTTATCAGCTGTAGTTATTTTCTTAATAGATTTTAATTTCACCTTAATTTAAAAAACAGTTTCAGAACCATTGAGTTGTAATATATTTGCCTAACCGATCGACATAGTTATGACAATAGCATTAAGAGCTTCCATAATATGAAATGTCAGTGTTCTCACTCCAAACTTTAAGTTTTCGCTTTAAATTTTTATCATCAGGCGCCTTCATCTATGAATATAAACTTGAGAAACTTACTGTGACAAATAACATACTCTAAACTGTCTGGTTATATTCGTTTTCCTTTATGATGTTTAGTGTACGATTACATGCTAATTACGTTATGCTTCCTGTTGTCAGTAAGTCAGTTATATGCAAAGTAGAACCTGGAACACATGTGGATAAACTCAATTTGCCACACCACATCACAGCGAATTGAAATTATAAAGACAAATACTAGAGTAGTAGAGATAGTAACGGTATTAATGGTAATGGAACGAACTTGGCATTCAATAGTGGTCTAATGTAGATTGGTTCAGGATTTCGATAAAATACCAGCGTGGTAGGAGCAGATATTACCATTCGAAATGAACAAATTCGCGGAATTGAGAGCATGAAATTTTTAAACTAAAGATCTAAGGGAAGACAGGACCAATGTATCTGTGTCATTACAACCGATCCTAAACTATATCACCACGTCGATAATCGCGCGAACCCCAATCAGACGGTCTACACTTACGTACATAGCTCAGCTCGAAAATCAACGACTTCATGTACTGATGCCACCTCTTGATTTGGCCCTCCTTCAATTTACTTCCACACCAGGAAATATCTCCCGTCGAGGTAAATGGTGGTTCGGTATACCTAGTATATATCTTAACCAACTCAGTCAATGAAGAATCACTTCGATAATCGATTCACTATCTTTAACTAGTACACTGCATCTAACAACATCGCTCACCCTAGCAATGTTTCTAAGACACCTATGAACAAATGCCAGTAACCTACGAGTATCCTCTAATCTCAAAGGCCACGATTCACTGTCATAAAATTGAACAAAACTGACTGTTGAGCAACCTACGCGTTTTTTGTTTGTCAGCCAAGCATCTTCCCCGCGCCACAGCTGCCAAGTTAGGTGAGGTTAGTTGTAATTACTGTAGCAGCTGTTCGAAGTTCACTGTCGTCACTTTTAAAACCTGAGGTATTTCAATATAGTCTACTACTAAGTGCTTTTAGTGAATTAAAAGCTGTCCTTCATTTGTCTATGTGACGGATAAGTTGTACCGAGTGATATGAAGGATACAAAAATCAAAGATGAGGATCTATAATGCAGTGAAAATGGACCACAACCTATGTCTGAATACATGTTTTATTTATGCTGATTAATAGTCAGGTTTTGAGAAAATTAATCTTAGTTGAGCTTTACGTTAATCGGTAACTTGATTCCTAAACAAAATTCACAGCATCATGAGATTAAACTTCTATAACAAATATGACCGATCTAACTGTTTCAAAATGTAAGTATTTGTAGAAGGTTAGTTATAATAGGAATAAATTTTCAGTATGATTAATCCCATGTTCTTTATTTTTTCAAACCTAGTATTTGCAGATGATTTAATCCATTCAACAAGGTGTCATACCCTCTATTCGTGGTTAATTATGAATACAGTCTATGTGACCGGATGTACTGCACAGAAAATACTGGGTGAATGTGTATCATCCGTGTCACCAGGGCTCACGGTTGCAGACGTTCACATACATTTTATACAGTTAGATAGAGTGGATTAATGACTATCTTTGTAACAAACAGCGTTATGATCTTATGTTACTTACTTACTTACGCCTGTTACTCCTCGTGAAGGAGCATAGGCCGCTCACCAGCATTCTCCATCCAACACTGTCCTGGGCAATCCTTTCAAGCTCTTTCCAGTTCTTATTCATCTTTTTCATATCTGCTTCTATTTCCCGACGTAATGTGTTCTTTGGCCTTCCTCTTTTCCGCTTCCCTTCAGGATTCCAAGTTAGCGCTTGTCTCGTAATGCAGTTTGATGATTTCCTCAATGTATGTCCTATCCATTTCCATCGTCTTTTCCTAATTTCCTCTTCAGCTGGAAGCTGGTTGGTTCTCTCCCACAAAAGGCTGTTGCTGATGGTATCCGGCCAATGGATGTTGAGTATCATGCGTAGACAGCTATTAATAAATACCTGTACCTTCTTGATGGTGGTTGTTGTAGTTCTCCAAGTTTCAGCTCCGTACAGTAGAACTGCCTTGACGTTCGTATTGAAGATTCTGACTTTGATATTGGTTGAAAGTTGTTTTGAGTTCCATATGTTCTTCAGTTGAAGGAATGCCGCTCTAGCTTTGCCAATCCTCGCCTTGACGTCTGCATCTGAACCTCCTTGTTTATCGACGATGCTTCCCAGGTATGTGAAGGATTCCACGTCTTCCAGAGTTTCGCCATCAAGAGTGATTGGATTGCTGTTCTCCGTGTTGTGCTTGAGGACCTTGGTTTTCCCTTTGTGTATGTTGAGGCCTACTGATGCAGAGACTGCTGCTATGCTGGCTGTCTTTATCTGCATTTGTTCGTGTGTATGCGATAGGAGGGCTAGGTCATCTGTAAAGTCCAAATTGTCTAATTGGTTCTGAGCTGTCCATTGTATGCCGTGTTTTGCCTCAGATGTCGAGGTCTTCATAATCCAGTCGACCACTAGAAGAAAGAGGAAGGGAGAGAGTAGACAGCCTTGTCTGACTCCGGTCCTTACTTGGAATGCATCTGTCAGCTGTCCTCCATGCACTACTTTGCACTGTAGTCCGTCGTATGAGTTCCGGATAATGTTGACAATCTTCTCAGGGACTCCGTGGTGTCGAAGAAGTTTCCATAACGTCCTCCTATCTACACTGTCAAATGCCTTCTCATAATCAATGAAGTTGATGTAGTGTGACGAGTTCCACTCAATTGATTGTTCGACGATGATCCGTAGTGTCGCAATCTGGTCTGTGCACGACCGGTCCTTACGGAATCCAGCTTGTTGATCTCGAAGTTGAACGTCAACTGCGTCTTTCATCCTGTTCAGTAACACACTGTTGAAGACTTTACCCGGTATTGACAGTAGTGTAATGACTTTGTAGTTTTCACACTTGCTCAGATCTCCTTTCTTTGGAATCTTGATGAGGTGTCCTTCTTTCCAATCCATCGGCACTTGTTCCTCCTCCCAAATCTTCTTGAATAGAAGATGAAGCATGCTTGTAGTTACTTCGATGTCTGACTTCAACGCTTCAGCCAGTATATTGTCAGGTCCTGCTGCTTTCCCGCTCTTGATTTGTCTGACGGCCATTCTGATTTCTTCTGTCGTTGGTGGGTTGACATTTATAGGAAGATCTGTGTGTGCTGCTTCTATGTCCGGTGGATTCATTGGAGCCGGCCTGTTCAGGAGTTCCTCGAAGTACTCTGCCCATCTGTTGCGCTGTTGTTGAATCTCAGTGATTGGTCTTCCTTCTTTGTCTTTGACTGGTCTCTCTGGTTTACTGTATTTCCCTGCAAGCTTCTTCGTCGTATCGTAAAGCTGTCTCATATTTCCTTCTCTTGCAGCTTTTTCCGCCGTCGTTGCTAGTTCTTCCACGTATTTTTGCTTATCAGCTCTAATGCTCTTCTTCACTTTCTTGTTTGCTTCTATGTACTCTATTTGTGCTTGGACTTTCTCTGCTCTTGTTCGACTGTTGTTAATTGCTGTCTTCTTGTTCTTTCTTTCTTTGATCCTGTCCAGTGTTTCTGTAGAGATCCATTCCTTGTGATGATGCTTTTTGGGGCCCAGAACCTCTTGACACGTTGAAGTTAATGTTTCTTTGATACCTTTCCAGCTATCCTCCATAGTAGTTTCTTCTCCCTTCAGTAGATCCTGTAAGGCTTGGAACCTGTTGTTGAGCGCGACCTTGAATTCATTGAGTTTGTCAGTATCTCGAAGGAAGGCTGTATTGAACCTTTGTGATGCTGTTTGTCCAGTTGTCCAGTTCTTCTTTAGCTTCAGTTTCAATTTGGCCACAACTAGGTGATGATCTGAAGCTATGTCCGCTCCTCTCCTGGTTTTCACATCTTCCATTGTCCTTCGGAACTTTTTATTGATGCAAATGTGATCTATCTGGTTCTCTGTGGTGTGGTCCGGTGAGATCCATGTAGCTTTGTGTATACGTTTGTGTGGAAATGTTGTACCGCCTATGACCAATTTATTGAATGCACACAGATTTGCAAATCTTTCCCCGTTTTCGTTTCTCTCTCCCAGTCCATGTAGTCCCATGATGTCTTCATATCCGGTGTTGTCCATTCCGACTTTGGCGTTTAGATCTGCCATCAGAATGGTGAGGTCCTCTCTCGGGCACTTCTCTATGATTGATTGCAGCCTCTCATAGAATTGATCCTTAACGACGTCGTTGCTATCATTGGTGGGTGCATAACATTGGATAATGTTCATTGTGATCCCCTCCTTCTTTGTTTTGAATGATGCTTTGATGATTCTGGATCCGTGAGATTCCCATCCTACAAGTGCATTTCGTGCTACTCTGGATAGCATTAGAGCAACTCCCTGAGTGTGTGGAGCATTTTCCTCTTCGTGACCGGAGTATAGCAGCATCTCTCCCGTATTTAGCCTTTGTTGTCCAGCTTGGGTCCAATGGGTTTCACTGATTCCCAGTACTGCCAAGTTGTATCTCCTCATTTCCGTTGCTATTTGACTGGTCTTCCCGGTCTCCCACATTGTCCGGACGTTCCATGTACCTATAAAAATTGTTGCTCTGGTTGTTAGGAGGGGCATCGGCCTCGTGGCTTCCGAAGGAACTCGGCTTTCACCATGAAGCGTCATATTACCTCTAACTCCCAGGGCAGAGTTTAAATGGTTTGAGTTATTTTTTCTGGTTAGCGTTTTTTTTAGCGAGTTAGGTTTCTACGGGATGGGGACGCTAACCCCATGCCCAACCCTCCTCCTTTACCCGGGCTTGGGACCGGCAGTAACTCTGGAAGAGCTACAGGCGGAGTTATGATCTTATGTGCTAGCATAATATCCATTCTTTAATTCTGCAACACTTTATTGAAATTTTGATGGTCAGACGTAAATTGTGTTTCTATGGGGATTACACAATCATCCACAATTATAGTAGAGTATTTTTAGATGAATACTCTTCTCTACCAATAATTTAGTTTTCCTACTTACAAAATTTGTATATATGTGCCGTGATGGCACCAGGAAGATCAGCCTAGTGTTCCTTGTGTGGCAGTTCAACGTCGTGTTCATATGCTTAAGGTCAGCAATCGATTACATATAGATTGAATGATAATTTGAATAGCACCACTAAATGTATATTTAAATAATTAAACCTATTAACGTGTACACTAATAAATGGAATCCGAATGGAATTGATTGTACGTTTGGCTAAAGTAGTGATAGCATTGAATCAACAACAGTATTAGACTTTTCCGTAATTGTGGTAGACTTGAAACAATACTGGGATTTGCACTAACAACTATCAGAAGTGAAATAACACTGGTACGATAGTTTCCAATGATTTTATTTGAATTGTAATAACGCAATGGTGATGTAATGAAATAAGTCCAGAATTGCATTAGACAGATCTAACCTGCATTGAAGTGCAGTTTACTTGAACGTATGTGGTAATCAGAGTATCTGGAATGTTGATAGGTCAGACGAATAATAAAATAAGATTACAAGTTGATAGACAGACAAGCAAACAAAAGTGTAATTAAAAGAAATGCTGGCAAGGTTTTAGTAATCACCCAGTTTAGAAGTTAACCAATAGAATTGAATTAATATCTATGATAGTTACTTGGTTGGTGGAATCTTGTATTCCAAAATGAGCAAAGAACTGTGTGAATTGGGCATGTTTATATTAATTACTAGATATCAGTACTGCTTTTGTGTCATTTTAAAACTAGTATAAAAACTTGTATACTATTTAAACGTAGCATGCAAGCTGAAGATATACCTCAATACAAATGGAAATATAAATCGTCAACAGTGTACTGAAGGCGACTAGGTTTAGTGTCATTATTTACATGTGATTTTCTCACTCATGATCGACATAGAACCTAACACAAATGAACGTTAGCTCAAGGTTTCATAACGCATCAGCATACGGAGATCAAATTACCAAGGTGAGTAGCTATCGTGTCTAAATAATTCTAGAACAAAAAATAGAAAGAAAAACAAAATGTTGGAAATGTAGTTAATATACGACTGGTGTTTTAAAGAATACTGAAACTCAAGGTCCAGAGCAGAATAAAGCGTAAATCCGCCTGATCCCCTGCGGTCAGTCCTAAGCTATCCCATTTATTATCTTTAACCATCGATCGCAATCATCCCAGGGAGCCCAAAAAAATTGTCTGCTCCTGCCGGCACCGCTCAAGTGATAGCTTCATGGACTAACGCCGTGTCTTGGTTTGGTCACCTCTAGCATTTTCAACCTAACTACTCCAACTAGGACTGAAATTCAAGGTGGGCATGTTATGACTGCGTCACTAATTGTTATATCTAGTCGTCGCTGGTTGTTATGTCGGAATCACTTATTACTTATACTTGTAAAAACGAACCACCGCTATTCCCAAAACTGGTACAAATGAAGGTTTATTAGCCCCGAAATACGACGACGACCCTAGTCGAAAATACACTCATTTATATATTGATTAATAATAAGAATGAAACCATATATTTGAAAAGAAATATTTAGAGCTCTAAATAATTATATGCTACATGTCATACTTTTCAAATTATTCCCTGGAAGACCAAACTTCACAATTTGCGTTTAACATAAATCGATGATAAGAACTAGCTTCAAAATGCATTTGTTCAAACTTTTTGTTACAAATAAGGTCATTGTTAACATCTTCAGATGTAGAGAATAACATCAGTATTAGAAATATCTATCTACTAATAACCTTTAACTTTATAACGGTTCTGCTGCGGTTACTATTAACAGATACAAGAAGTTATTATGGTAATCCATGGTGTCATCATTCTACTGTCCGGTTCAGATATGCATAAACTCTTCTTAGCCCTTATCCCACCAGCTATATAGAGTAAGATGACTAAAAGTCCATGATTTATTTTGAAGAAAAACAGGATAATATTTCACACAACTCGTGTATTTGTAAGTTACCAGACTTATTAAAAGAAGTTAATGAAGGATGGTCGTCTGTAGTTGAGTGAATATTTTAATTATTAGCAATACTCCGCCCATAATCCTATCTTATCTAAAGCGAGGTCCTGCGACAGCATGCGATCTGTTCAGTATCCGCTAATATACCACCTCATGCTCATTAAAAAAACTTTTCATTTATTTATGTAGATGACTTTGGGATATATCATATCTAACCAGTATTTGGAGTAGAATAGCTGGTGATACCTTTTTCCCATAAAACATTCTGCTCTATAGAGGTTAAACTGGATTTGTAAGAGTCCGCATACGCTGAGCGAAAACCCAGTAAATGATTCATTTTTTTGTGGTGAATTCTTCTGAATATGGTTATTTATCTATTACTGATCTGTTTGTTTGATATATATAGAACCTACTTTTATCGCTTTTGTCAGTGAAGTTATGAAATATGTGATTCTTCATATTACTAGTGCTTAATTGTCTGTCTGCTTATTTCCAGTTTCAAGTTAATTGACTGAAACGTAAAATACAATTAATCTTAGCCTCCTTATTTAACAATTTTTCAAGAAGTACTAAGCAACAATCCAACTACCTTTAAATATCCCAAGAATGTTTTAAGATGATAACCTTGGTTAGATTAGCATCTCATGCATAAATAACCGTGTCGGGGGTGAAATAGTTATTGCCAAAGTGAATGGTCTTGAAATGTAGCGAGTCTTTTAAAGTTAGAAATGTTTACCACAGGATATTAACTCAGTGATCTAAAGGGGGAAAGACTCGCTCAGTACCTCTTGATCTCTAGTGATCGTCTATCTGGTATTATGTTGTATTATAAACTAAAAATTACAGTCTCAGGTCAGATAATGATTTGTATTTATACTGATTAATGAAAGTTATTTACGAGTACAAAAAGTATTTAGAATCTCTTTAGCAATAATCATCATCAGTATTAATACGATCAGACTTTTAGATTTAATAAAGAAGTAAACTAATGATCAACAGTATCTGATGTTGTTCTACTGACTTACTGATTATAATTTAATCAAGATGCGTGATATATACCATGTGTAATAGATAATATGATAGCATATGAAATAGGTGGTTAACTACTTTATATATGATTTAGAAGAACAACTAGATTTCAATAATAATCTGATTTTTACGTTAACTAAATTACTACAATACCACATGATCTTATTCTTCTTTTCTATTCCTTTCTCTTACTATAAGAGAACATCTATTCAGTATGTGTTTCCTGTACATTTATTAAAGAAATAAAATTAGTTGATCAGAATTATATGTCTACATGTGTGTTGAACTATTTGAGCTAGAGAATCAAAGTTAAATAGAGAGCTCAAACATGTAATTACGGCAGAATTTTGTTGTGACGGGTGGTGTCGAAAATGTGATACTGATTCATAGCATGCTATGCGCTAACTCCCCAACTGACTACTTGAGCGAGAACACAGGAGTGAGCGAGAGTATATTGGGCTACTGAATAGGATGCACAAATGCACATTCATATATGATATACCACTCCAATCCTTAGGAAACTGATCCATTTCTTTGCCAATAAAATGTACTTGTCCTTTAGATCTCTTCTGATTGTCATCGATTAACCTTCTCATTAGCTGTTCATATTAAATTTTGAGTACAACCATCAAAGTAGCCAGATGCACGAGAATAATCAGTGGTGTTCACACACTATTTGTGGTGATCAAAACTGACCAATTTAACAACCAAGCCATGAGTTAACAAAAATTAATATATCGTTTGACATAAGTGGAATCTGTAATATATATATATATATATATATATATATATATATATATATATATATATATATATATATAATTTGGTTTCAGTCTTGTGCGTTCCTAACTTCGACTGTAACAAAATAATCTTCAGCCACTCGTATATCATTAAACAGATAGCGATAAACCAACAGTATCGATTTACAAAAATAAAAAGCTAACACGTGATGTGATCAGGAATTATATTTTAATTCTCACACACTGAATATGAATTTTGACACATCACGTAAGCAAACCAACAACTGAATGAAATAATCAAAATTTACTCGATTGTTTATGATGCATACTAATAATACTAGTGTAAAACACTTAAAAATTCATTTCAGTACACAACACAGAACTACTACTATGGTGTGTGCTACTAATGTCGACAGATATAAGTAGTATGTATCATCAATCGAAATTGAAATGTTTGGTGGCAGAAGGTTAATAAGATCGAAGAAAAGAGAACGAGAACAGAGAATCATTGATGTGGAAACAGAGAAACAGTGAAGTCTGAAACAATTGATTGAAATTTTGCAAATCAATTATTTACTGTATGGTTCTCACATTTTTCCAAGATGTTCTGTAATTTTGTATTGAAATAGATTTAGTTGTCTCTACTTGTGTTCTCCTTCACTACACTACAACAATATATACCCTTTTATACGTTTTTCAACCTACTAACTATTGCTGTATTATTAATTGTTCATGAGTTTAAACTAATCAACCAGAAGTCTGTTACCCAGCCTTGTATCAAAAATTTCATGTTTGTGTACTTCTTGAAGTATATAAATCGTGGCGTACCTTAGTTAACATATTCACGTGAGTTATTACTCTAAATAATGAAGTACTTGTGATTGATCATTTGACTAAATGGTGTTCTTATTGAAGTCTTAAGAACATAAGAACTTACTTAACTAATCTGTCACGTGGTAAATACAATCGTAGAGTTAGCGAACTTATTAATGGTCATATAGACAAGAACAAGCAGTCCATCTACTTTGTCCTTTTTTTCGAAAAATTCCAAGCCTGTAAAACTTATATTGAGTAAATGTAAAACCATCAAGATGAATATACTGCTCAGTCCATGTACTTCTCACAAATACTTTCTTGCCCTTTTAGCCACTAAACATTTTGAAGATGACCGTCAGAAAAGGGAGTTCATTTTATATTTTCTCTTCCAAATAAATTAATTCTCAGAAACCATATTACTGCACTTATTAACATTTTCCTATTTATGATCAGCTTGTCATTTACATACAAACGTTCAAGTACACAATCTGAGTCAAACAATTTTCAATATTTTTTAAAGACATATTCTAATATACATATATTTCAGTCGCTAAATACAAATGATCAAATATTTATGTAAAACAGGCTGTTACATAACATTTTCAATGTATTTCTTTAGTGTTTTTTGGTTCATTCTTTTTTGTTTTTGTTTTACATATTCTGCCTTGTATCATGTGCTAATGTAAAAGTGATGTACAATGAGCAAACTTTGCACTAAATGATGTGATTTTGTATTTATTCTTCTAATCATTTCCATTTTAATCTTGATACAAATACTTTATAAGGATACATATTCATAAAGGGAATAAAAATAAAATTAGTTAGTTGCTTTACTCTTAGCTTAGGGAAAGATAAATCAGACTAGGCAACATACTGTAATTTCTTGTAAAGTTGGTTTGGTAAAATACTATTTGTGGACATACATGAGCCTACTGGAGGATTGATTGACCTAATCTAACTCAAAGATGTATTGGTTTCAAATATTGTAATAATGAAATATCAGCTTGTATAACGAGCTAGTGTAAACTGACTGATTATTTTGCACTTGAGGTATGGTTCTTAGTTTTTAGCGGAGATGTTGGCCTAGCTCCCTATATCAATACTACTGTTAGCTAAAGCTAGTTTGTGTCATGTTTTTCTAATAATCTGAAGCTTTTACTGACAAAACTGTAATAGTAAATAAATCCTCAAAATAAATATTTTTTCAAGTCTTTAACAATAACGCTAATTTCTTTTTTTTACTGGATATACCTTAGCTGTTAAGCGGTTAAGCATCTTCACCAGATCACGTTTGGATACATCGTGCTGAGCATCTCTTACAATAGCTATTCAGTTTAGGTTGCATATATCTCGACACACTGACCATTACTCAAACATTTCTTTTTATCCTTTCATTCCTGACTTTTGGTTTGATTGGATTTGTTATGTTCGATCATAAAGGTGTTATGGACAACAACTTTGTAAAGCACAGAATATCCATCATATCTTTAAAACAAATCCACCAACCTTGTGAATATTCAGGAGACCTAGCAAAACTTTTTCATTCGACATACTCTCCTGTTATCTAACTATGGACAACTGATTTATTATTCAGGCAAGGATAGAGTGTAATAAAGTTTTGTGTTTTCAGAAGTAACTTTACCTTCACGTAAAGTGATATCGTGAGCAAGGATTTGATCAACTGAAGTGCAAGTGACATAAGAAATTAATATTGTTTTTAGTTACCCATGAGATTTAATCACAAATTGTCTAGGAGTAATAATACAACTCAGTAAATTATTTATATCTATTGGTTATAGTTGTTTAACTCCATGACACTAGAAATGTCTGTTCATATAGTAACTAATTGCTTAACTGATAATAAACAGTAATCTGTCCAATTTATACATATCTGATTTTTAATTTAACTGTAGATGAATCGAATAAAAATATGTGTATTCATATATCGTTTTAGTTTTATTTTATATCAAATGACTTTTCATCTACCATCATCTCGCTTGTGTTGTCTGATTGAAAGTTTTCCTACAGAAGTACCAAGATATCCCACAGATATAACTGAAAACAATACAACGAATATGGTATTTAGTTTTAATATTAACCACACAATAGTTAATCAAATCCGGTATCATAGACATAATTAAAATTTCTAGTTACAACATATCTTAAAAGTAGACAGATCAATCAACTTATACTACGTCAGATGATAGACACAGAAAAAATCTTTACACAACTGACAAATCATTACATTTGGATATAAGTATATTCTCCTTCTGATATACAAAATTTTATAAGAATGTATCTTTGTAATCTACTAAGGACACAATTTCAACTCGTGCAGTGGTAAATAAATCCCCAAAATAAATAACTTCTTAGGTGCTCGACGTTGATGTTGACTTTCTTAGTTCACTAGGCATATTATTATGAGAAAAACTCAAAGTATTTGACGCATTATAAACTATTATTGTGAATATCACATTTTTGTTACTGGATTTCAATGTATTTCTTCTACCCAAGCTTTGAACTTGGTTTGTTAATAAATTTGATCTTGAACCTTCGGTTTCGCTCCGGCATTTTGACTTTGGGAATTTAAATATTGAAGATTTCTGGTAAAATATTTTAGTAATGTTATTTATGACAAAATTTTGGTATTCCTCAGTATAAAAGTAAAATTGAGCTATTTGGATCTTGGAATTCCGGTTTTATTGCTATTCGGTTGGAAGTTAAGAGATTAGCAAATATCCGTACTCCGATCGAATCAGAGTTCAAAATCTGCATATAATGCATGCCCCTAGTTGAAGGCTCTTTGTAAAACATCCTCACCAGCTCACGTTTGATTACACCCTTCTGAAGACCTCATGTGACAACCAGTCGGCTTAGGTGCTATACAACTTGGTCTATCGTTCTTGGCCACATCCACGACCTCTTCATTATTCATTTAATAATTATCAAACCTGGTCATTACAAAGAGTCCTTACACTTTGATTTCCGTCATCATACATAAGAATTTCCGTTACTTACTTTAATAAATGACTAATTATGGACAGTCGTTTACATCGGAAGTATTGTAATTATTAATACAACTTTTATGGGCCAATGTAATGACAAAACTCCTTGCATTCTTTCAGGGATTCGTCCTCGCGACTATCGTAACCATTGGTGGGAGATTCTGGGTGACATGGCTCTGAATCGATCACATTGGTGTACGTGTACACACTCTCTGTCTTCCTTTAAACTATAAGATTAAAATCGCTTTATATCTTTCTTTCTTCCTGTACTATGTCCTGATATGCAATCTTTCTTTTATATATTAACACCACTACTTCTATGAATCCGGTGTTCATCTTGTTGTACTAATGAGGTGTGGCAACTTTGACCGATGCACATATGTGCCTGGTCCCACGTTATAGCGGACTGACTGACTGAGAGATTGGAGTGGGAACTATACCTTTCCAGTTAAACAACGGAGAAAATAATATTTTTTTGTTTTGAAGAAGTGAATCTTTGCATAAAAACAGGTAAGACTTAAGAAGTAAAAGCTCCTTCTGAAGCCTCCGAATTTGTCGAATACCTCTCTATTTTTTGTTTAGTACAAAACCTTATAGGTTTCCTAATGTTTCAAATGAATAATCGGGAAGATTAACAGGTTCTCATTACCCAAACAAATACAAGGTTCTTGGAATTTGAAAATTTTTTATGGTGTTGGTCGTTATTCAGTCTAAATAAATCAGTTAAAACTTTTTCAGTAATTCACGTCAAATGGACGATTAAACATTGTGGTGGATTATTATTTATTTATTGTAAACAATTATTTGTTTCGGTTAGTCAGTGTACCACCATACTATAATATACTGATGATTCCATATTGAAGTTGCCCACAGTATTAGAAGCACAAAATATTTATTTCGAGACGACTAGATAAAAGTGAGTAGGTTTATGTTCCAACTCAAAAAAGGCTTTAGCTATCTTTGGATGATAAATGAACTGATTAAAAATTTACTTGGTGTAAAACTCCACATTCTTCAGTGCTCTAAAAATTTGTTCTACGTTTTTGATTTATTATCTTTCCCAGTCGTATTGAGAAAGAAAAACTGAAATTTAATTGCATGTCAAAATACCATCTTGCTTACGTAAGCAAGCAAATCGTGCAAAACAATCAGTATATACGCGTATTTATGCTATGCGATACTAAATAATACACACAAAATGTTGTTTTCTTCATTTTTCATATAAAAAATAAGCACATATATGTAAGCATATTGTAAGAAGATTCTTGTTTCTTTGTTTTGGCAATCAAAATTAAAAAAGCAACCATTTAGCTATAGAATATGGAAAACGAGGTTAAAAGGAATAGGATGAAAAATGCTATACATCCAGTAGTTGTTCAAGTGTTCTGGGAAACTTTAGGTTGTCTAGAGTACGTCATTTTACCCAAGTTTTTAGATAACAGCAAAGTTTTGTCGTGGTTGTTAGCTACGAAGGATTGTATCTTAGTTGATAGATTATGTCATTCCATTTTTTTGATGAATAAGTCAAGTGGTTAGCTCTTAAGTTAACAACATTTAGTCCATCAATACTGGTGTTATCTCTAGTACTGTTTCTATAAATGGCATGGTACGTAGATTCACGATGAAAGACTGTATAGGGTCTTTTGTATAAGACGTAATGGGTCGCGATGTATGAAAATATGTACACTAAATCATGGTACAGATTAGATGTAAATATAAGCTGACTGTTGTCGAGTGTGGGCGGGTTTAATTTAACATATAGCGTTTGTAAGCTGGTTCATGCAGAGGCCCAGATTAACATTCATTGAAGAACATGGATTATTGGCAAATTTTCCTACAAGTCGAAATATCATACCAATAAATGAGTTTGGTTTTAGTGCATCCATCGTTTGCTTTCACTGGGTCGTGAATTCCGGGTAACACGTGAGGAAGAGAGTCATTACATTGTGTGGCTTTTGCAGTTGAATTTGAGGCTTGCAACTGTTGTTTAAATTATTCTACCAACCTGTCAGCTCTTTGGTGGTAGGTGGCCATGAGGGATCAAGAGACCTCGAAGAATTTAGTAGAACAGCTTTAGAGTCCAGATTCTAACTAGGAATCATGGTTCGCATTAATAATTAAAGGGAAGCCGAGTTCTTCAGCCCGTTGTTAGACGAGGGTATGAGGCACCGTTTCATCAGTTATGTCCTTGATATGTACTTTCAGTCATTATGTGAAATGGTCCACACACGTCAAAAGATAAGTGTATCAATATGATTCTGACAAGAGTCCTACTAAGTCAAGATAAATGTGTCGGGTCGAGGTAGGGCAGTTTTGAAAGAGCCTCGGGGACATTTCTTATAATTGATTACCCTAGATTTCTGTCAGTATACGCAGGAGCGTGCCTACGTCATTACGTCGTTATTCGTACTAATCCAGAAAAATCATCCTGCGATGAGCTTGATAGTTATCTATACACATGAATGAGAATGTTTATAGTACGTAGTAAAGACGTTGCGTAAATAGTGCTTTGCCACAATTGCGTGTGTAACGAAGCAGAGTTTTCCCACCTAATCCTATCTGCTTGATTTGTAGTTTCAGTGTTGTTGACGTTAACTTTTACTGACGACTGGCGTTTTTTTGAAGCTAGGTAAGTTTGAGAGGGTGGACTTTCTGGGAATTGTTCAGGGAAGTTATTTGAGATAAGGTGTTTACAACTACTTCGCCTGTCCTAGAAATATGTTGTATACACAAAGTAAATAACAAGATGTAGTCCGGTCATCGGGGTTGTTGGGAGAGTACTTGTCTAAAGAAAAGTTTACAGTCGATGGACAGGGTGAATCCTTGGCCTTCCACAAAGTGATGTAAGTACTTTACTGCACAATACTTGGCTAGGAGTAATCCGGTGAAGGTGCCATGCCTCGATTCAGTGTCATTTATCCATCGTTATAAGACTCCTTTAGATAGTGAGTCGGATGTATCGACGGCGATACTGACGGGATTTTCGGTGTTGAGGCTTGCTAGTATTGTTGAATTGGTTATACTGCCCTTTACTTTGGAAAATGCTTTCTTCACATTATTACCCAGTTTGATGAAATTTGCATTTCCTCGAAGTTGAACTGTTAATGATCTCACAAGAGACGCATAATTCGGTATAAACCGTAGGCAAAACCTTAACAGTACGCTGTGTTCACGGTTGCATGACTGCGGCGGGTTCTAGATAGTCCAGGATGGCCACCACCTGATTTTCCAGGAAAGGAATATTTTTGGCGTCAAAGTTATGGTCGAAAAAGTAGTGGGTTGGTCCCGATCTGATATTTCTGGGCGTTCATAGTAATGCGGTGTTTTTGGCGTCGCTGGGAAAAAAGGTTCAGATTTTGGGGTTGGGATTCCTGTTCCGTACATGCGACCAAACTCTTATCAACATGTAGACATGTAAAGCTGATATTTCTGAAACCTTTGATATTTCGAGAAGCATTTACTAAACTTGAAGGCATATGCAAAAGTTTTTAGTTCGAAAGGAATGATAATATCTTTTTTAGGAATATCATCTACGGCCATAGTTATTCGATTGTATACTTTAACTAAGTCAACTTTTGAGAAGATGGTCGTATCTTTCACGCTAACTATCAGGTCGTGAATGAGGTAAAGGTTAATGAATGAGAGTGGCTTCTATAGTCAGCTGTTGGACAACAGGCATTGCTATCTTGCTTAGGGATCACATGTAACGGAGATGCTCATAGGATGTTCAGTGCTCGGATTATTCCTCAAACTATCATACGACCATAGTGATTTTAATCTGATCATAGCCTTCCGGTAGCTAGTCAGAACGCTTTCGAGAATACAGGTGGTTCTGTGGTCATAATCTAATGTGCGACATTGCTGGTTACACACACTAATTTCGGTTGTGGCTTGTACAGTTTAGGATACTTATCTAGTATCAGCCGGAAGGAATGATCGATTATATATTTGGTCTTGACATGACGTAACCTACAACCAGCAAATCATGCTACATATACGGACAATTTAGTATTTCTGCCCATTAGCCTCCGTTTGCTTTGGTTGTGGATTTGTAGTAGTTCCATGTCGATGATCGGCACTGATACATCTACAACAATGAAAAGCCAGTGAATGTGTTTGAAATTACTCACTCTAAGGTGAATGTATAAGTTACTGTAAGTGGCTGAGTACATGGGTCAGATAATCTGTGTTCAAGAAAGTCACCTTCTTCGTAGATAGGGACCATTTAGAATCTCGGACATGTCAATTATGCAGAAACCTTAGATACAACGAAATCAGTCAATCCTGGAAATAGAACGCTTAAAGCACGATATCCCAAAGGAAGTGGTAATGTGGTGTGTGCCAGTCATGTAGACATAAGTAGTATATGATGTTATTCGTGAACAGAATGTCTGGCAGCAGAGAGACAAGAAGATAGAACATTAAAGAATGAAGACAGACTGCAATTTGTATGAAAATGCAAGAACAATGAAGTCTGAGTCATTTTGAGACAATTGATGGACATTTTGCAAATTGAGCATTTAATATATGGTTGTTAGATTTTATTAACAAGTAATGTAATTTGTTGTCAAATGCATTCGATTGTCCCCATTGGTGTTCTTGTTCACTACAGTAAGGCCATTAAATAATACTACGAGACTAAGTTTGGATAAGGATTGCTAAACATGGAATCACCCAGCTGACTATCGGGTTTCTGAAATGCTCTCACGTGGACTATGCTCGAATATAGCCACGATTTCCGACTGCATGCTTTCAGCTTGTAATTTGAGGTGCAACTAACAAGGTCAATGTCGTTGCCGAATGTCAATGAAGACGCTAATTTTAGGAAGGTACTTGTCACTTCATGTCTTTGATATTGAAAGTAGTTGTAAAATTTCTTTTCCCTTTGAGTTAATAACTACAGAGATTAGTTAATGTACCCTCACAGAAGACCTCTGTTGAAACCACGATGCTACTGTTAAAAAATGAAATTCTCAGGCGCTATAATTTCTATGGAGTGAAATGAGAACACGGAAGACTGGTGGAGACGAAGATATTATTGATTCTCCGAAATAAATTGAGTTTTAACAAAATACACACGTTTATGTACTGATTTTTAGACACTATTAGATGGTGTATATAAAGGCTACATAGCCTTACCATAAAAACCGATTTTGAATATAGTTCACATTGAATTGATATAGAAAATATAAATATCAAATTAAATGAAATTTAAAATCAGTCACACAAAATGAAATTCAAATGAAATGATACAAAGAACATTGACCTTAAGTAATTTCACACAATAAAATAAGGATCCTTCGGAAGTCACGAGGCCGATCTTCTAACAACCAGAGCTACAGTTAGCATAGGTACATGGAGTGTCCGGGCAACGTGGAGGACTGAGAGGACCAGTTAAATAGTTGCGGAAATGAAGAGATATAACCTGGTGGTGCCCGGAGTGAAACCCGTTGAACCTAAGGTGGATATAAAAGATTAGCTTCAGCAGAGATGCTGTTATTCTCTGATCATGTAGAAGAAAATACTTGACATGCACAAGGATTCGCAGTGATGCTGTCCAAATAAGCACAAAAAGCGCCTACAGCATGAAAATCTTATAGATCCAGAATAATCAAAGGATCGTTCAAAAAAAGAAGCAGGAGATTACAATGAATTTTATTCACTGTTGTGCACCGATTAATAACAGCGATGAAGATGATAAAAACCGGTTTTACGAGAGGCTGTGATGGATCGTAGCGAAGTGTCTAGGAAAGGATCTGACCATCCTGATAGAAGATCTAAACGTCAAGGTCAAACTTGACAGTCCGGTTATGAAGATATCATGGAACAACACCGATTGGGAGAAAGGAATGAAAGTGGTGAAAGATTCGGAAATATGTGTGCATTCAACAAAATAGTCATAGATCGCACTATATTCCGGTACAAACGGATAGAAAAAATAGATGTGTTTCACTGGACCATACTATAGAGAATCAGATTCATAGATCTTCTTGTTCGATATCTTGGGCTGGATTCACCAAAAGATTAAGAAGATTACAATTAGTGAGAGCCGAATTAGAGTGGAGATCTCCAAAGCACAAACCGAATACACAGAAGCAAATAAGCAAACGAAAAGGAACATCAGAGGTGGCAAGCAGAAATACATGGAAGACCAAGCAATGGTAGTGGAAAAAGCTCCAAGAGAAGGAAATATCAAACAACAATACGATACCAAGAAGAAAATAGCGAGCAAATATAGAAAACTGGAGGGGATGGTCAAGAACAAAATAAGTAAGTCAATCACTGAGATTCAAAAACAACGAAACAGGTGGGTGGGGAACTTTGAAGAGTTCTTGGATAGACCAACCCAACTGAATCTACCGAACATCGAAGTAGCACCTACAGATCTTATAGACGTTGACTAACTAAAAGTCGAGGAAATCAGCGTATCTTTCGGAAAAACCAAAAATGGGAAATCAGGAGGACCAGAAAACATACTAGTCGGAGCACTGAAGTCAGTTATAGAGATAACTACAAGGTCGCTTTGCATTCTCTTCATAAAGGTCTAGGAGCAAGAACAAGTATCAACAGGCTGTAAGGAGGGACAATTCATCAAGATACCAAAGAAAGATCTTAATAGTAGAACTACAGAAGTATCGTACAACGAGAAAAGTTTTCAACAGTGTTGCTGAACCAAATGAAACATCCAGTAGACGTCCAGCTTCTATATCAACAGGAAGTAAGTAAAATAAAATCAACATCGTATTGAATAAAATGCTACGTCAAGCCGGGGAAATGTGAACTTACCTATTAATTTCATTCCATCAACCACATAGTATAAGGTAAAAGGTAGATTTTCATTGTCTTTAGAATGAGTTTCCGCTAGAACCGTTGCATATTTTGTACTAGAATACGTATCCACTCTAGAATATATGAAAAATTGTACTGTAAACTATGTCTATCTAATTGGTAGCATATAGTTGGCTTTATAGTGTTGGTTGCTATTATTACAGGATCTTATCTCTCATGAACAGGAAATTAACAATACTAATTTTTAGGTGTTGAGACTATAAATATCGGTCTTCCACCAAAAAAAGTTATTTTATGGATGGCTATTACGGAACCATAAACTTCATTCCTCTTGTAATATATCTTTTTTGTTCATACGACATGAGTGTTTATTAGCATTTTAAGTATATTCTGATGTAGAGATTCCAAATAATTGGTCCACATTCGTGTGCTCAAAAGCGGTCTTCAACTAATTCAATCTTCCACCGTAATTTTATAGAACAGATGTAATGTTGTTAGCACTGGAATTCATGATGTACGCTTCATTCGAATCTGACTTAAGTTTCATATTTGTTAAAGCTTATCTTATTTTATTTTTCTTATATCTAACCCAAAAATATCTATTTTGACTAAAAGATTACAGTTACTACTAGAGTTAGTTTTCGTATTTATATGGCAATTCATATATTTATCAAGTTAATAAAATTTTTATTATCCAATCATTGTAAACATGATTCCTTTGACAATCCAGAAAGCACCAACAGTTTTCAATAATCTAAGTGATTATTTCTATTCGAATAGCATGTTCTACAATTGCAAAACATAAAATTATAAGAAAAAAGCCAAAAGATATAATCGTTGAAACATATGGGTTTTTTGATTTATTGTTAGTAATAATTACTGTTATTATGTACAAAATGGTTCCAAAAATAAGTTAACTTCTTTAGAAAAAATACTGATATGGTGTATTGGTATCCATGAAAGTATTATTGGTGACAACTTGGATAAACAGAGCTAACGTTTACATGCTGTTGATTAAATATTTTTCACTGTAAAAGTTACAGAAATGTATGTGCAATAGTTAAAATGTTTGTTTTGAAAAACAATCAATTGATGAGCATCTTGTCTTTGCTATTCTTCATAGTAAATGTGCAATCGAACTGGTATTAATTACATAGAAATCATTACCGATATGATTAGTTGTATGTCAAATAAAAAATTAAAATTAAAGTAACTTGCAAAAAAAGAACGTCTCAATTATTCCATGAATTCAATGCTTGAATTCGTAGCTATTTACTAGTTTTATATACAAATTAAAGTGTTCAGTTGCATTAAACGTAGATATAACAGTCGAATAAAATAATTTGTTTTGTTAAACTGTAAAACAAAACGAAAATAAAAAAAATATTTTCAAAATATGTTTTTTATTGTTTATAGTAAATAATCATTACACAGATAAGAAAGTAATTACTCTTACAGTTGAAATGATATTACCTGTTCGGAATTTCTAGTGATCACAAACAAAATTCAGCCCAAACCAAGTGTCAATGAAAAGTTTTTTCTTCCCAATTTGGCAGTCCTTTTCACCGAGCATTACTTATTTACAGTTTCGAAACCATATAATTTGTATGTTTCTTAGTTAAGTGGTCAGAGCCCAGTGATATTTTGGAATTCATCGTGATTAATAGCTACTGTCTCTTCAACTCATGACGAGTTTATCGAAGATGTCAACAAGTCACCACGTAATAGAGGAATTCCACTTTAAACATTGCTGTATCGAGATTTCATAATGGGATTCAGTTGACGCGATTCAATAATTAAACATTGATTTCACCAGATATATACTCCTTTCTGAGTGCTTTTAAAAATATCTCAATTAATATATTCTAGGCAACAGGTTTAGCACTAAAAATGTTAACAAACTGCATAATAACAATAGCAAATGTATGCTATTCACTGATATTGTATTAATGGACTTGTTTAAAATTATTAGCAGCAGGTATACAATGAGAATTAATGTTTTATCGCTATAGTTGGTGTAGAAATCCAAACGCTGACAACTTACCTAAAGTTACTTTATTAGTATAACAGCAAAATGAAAAAAGTCTCTTGTTATTCTAGCCAACCATATTATGTCTTCGAATGATGATCTTTTTCATTACTAAATCCTTGTATCTTTTTGTTTTGAATATTGTGACAACGTGTGATGAAGATATATTAAATGAAAATAACGTAGAAAGTGGTTAATAAAACACCAAAATTTGGTTTGAACTTGACGTAAAAATAATAACATTACTATTCATTCAGTGTTTGGTTGAGAATAAGGGTGGTAAACTGGATACATTGTCATTTAGTGACGATAGTCACTCTTAAATTTTATATTTTAAAAACTCCCTTAATCAAATCAACCTGGTGTTAACTAGAGACTGGCTTCAAAATAAATTGCTCAGAGTTTCAGTATGAAGGTGAAACTTGTAAAATAAAACAAATGAAGAGTTAGGCTGTTTGTTTTCGATTAGACTATCAAGTACCACTAACATTGCGATTCGAATAACATTGAAAATGAAAGCTATTGACTGTCGAATCAGTAGCTCATTAGTATTGTGATCTTTGGAACAACCAAAGTTTGATTCTAAGATGGCCGATTATCCCTTGGTCTTCAATGGTGCACTGAATTTAAGGTGAACAATCAATCAAGGAGTCTCATGAGGTTCTCACTACTACCTAAGATACATGTAATGTTTATCATATTTGGTAAATACAAAAAAAGAATGGCAGTCGATAAATAAAAAAAACTTAAGAAAAGCAGATCGCTGTGCAAATACCAGTTCACAGGTACGTTTAATAAGTTATTATCAGAGTAGAGGCCTGTGGAGATTGTGGTAATTCTAATATTTGAATTCATGAATCGATACAAGTTATACCATCATTGAAAACCTGGATAGTCGTTCCGTCCTAGTATGGGACTTCTCAGCAGTGCGCATCCACGAACCCGCATGCGGGACTCGAACCCAGGACTTTCAGTCGCGCGCAAACGCTTAAATTCTAGACCACTGAGCCGTAACCAGTGGGTTCCAATACGTGTCGGGTAGAGACAAATATCCACCTCAGACAATGGACGGGTGGTTGCTCAAGATCATGTTTTGATTGAAGTTAGGCACTAATATCGTTGGATTTCGGCTTAGTGGTCTGAGGGTTAGGCGTCCGCTTGTGAAACTGAAGATCCAAGTGTGCACTACTGAGGGGTCCCATACTGGAATGAAACGGCCATTCCATGATTTCAGGTTTTCAATGGTGGTCTAGCTTAGATTGATTAATGAATGAAACTATTAGTAATCATTTATTGTCAACAAACACTACGTAATTGTGAAACCCCTTTAAGAGTTACAAAAGGGAATCAAAGAAGAACGGAAATTGAGTAACTTTTAATTCTGCTCACTTGTGGCATATATTAGTTACCAGTAAATGGTTGTGAAGACCTTCAGGTTTCATTAAGATCATGAACCGTTCAACGTTATGTCATCGTGAATGGATTTTAGTTAGACATTAACACCGTTAGGTAATGGCTCAGGGGTCTAGATGTCAAGCGTTTGCACATGGGACTGAAGGTCCTTGGTTTGAGTCCTGCGCCCAGAATCGTTAGTGCGCTCTGATGAGTAGCTTCGTCTAGCCCTTCCAGGTCTCTGATGGTGGTCTAACATTGGTCGGTCCACGATCTCAATAAAATATACTTATTAGTTAACAGTTATTTAATAGTATAAATTTGTGGCAACATAAATTCACTGCGGCGACAGTGTACAGAATTCCTGACGATCGAAATTTGTATTCTCTACATATTTCTCAAGTTTAAATAAGACGCGCGTATTAGCAATAAAATACAGCGTGATGTATAGTAAAAATAAAACAAATGTTTGTTTTGGTAAGCAAGTAACAGACCAACCAATAAACATACTAGTAAAACTAATTACTCACCTACTGTACAACCGAACCATTAAATCTGTGAGGTAGTATTTGTTCTTCAAGTTGTCCTAATTTATTTTCCAAGTCCTCTATAGCTTGGTTACTTCTCGAATACTCATCCCTGGATCTACAAAGATGGGTAGTATAATTACGTTTCCTGTCAATATTTCGCTGATTACTTGATAACCATTCTTCGTGACTGTCACTGCCAAGCAAACCAAATGACTTGTTGTCACGTGGACGAATTAGTGTAAATGGCTTATAATGAGGTATTGATAGACTAGAATGTATTCCTAACCTACGTAGTTCTTCTCTGGATCCAGCGACAATAGCTCGACGAATTTCAATCAGTTCATTTAATCGGTCAAATGAATTCTGTAAAATCCTTTTATCGACATTTGATGGTGAAGAAAAAACATGATCTGGCGTCACAGGTTTACATAAAACCAGATAATTTTTATTTATACGTTGGCTTAAAGATGGAAAGGTCTTCAGCGAACATGTGCTAGATGACAGTCTACCATTTACTAATGTTTTTGGTCTGCGAGTATCACGTTCTGATAATTGAATATAGTCAAAATTGAGTTTTCCTCGGTAACTGGATTGATTTTCTTGAGTATATAGTGAACCATCAAATAAGTAGTTCCCCTGGTCCTTTTTATTTAACACTGGACTTTCATCACTTGAATATATAAGATTATCTTTTTTCAACAACTTTTGTTTTATCATGGTGTGTAATTGACTTTTCAGCAGTACTACCTCTTCTCTAAGTTGTGTGACTGTATGACTAGAATTGTTCTGTAGATAAACATGTTCAGTGATTGCTCCCAATAAATTTTCTACTCTTTCACATGCTTTGCGCAGACGTGTCTCAGTTATTTCTTCCCAACTCAACAAACGTCTTTTTTCTTCATTATATAAAGCAAGTAATGACAGTGAACTGTCACAAGAAAGTTGGCTGTTCAACTGAAAATGGTCATTTTCTCCATAGCTCAGACTACGATCATAAGATTGTCTGATTTCAAGTATATTACATTCATCAATTTCAGGACGTCTTTTTAGTGCTTTACAAGGTTTATTACTGATTTGTTTAGATGATTTTTCAGCATCCGTTATATCTTCTGAACTATTTATCAACTGAGTATGAATGGAATTACTCAGCTCATTTTCTACAACTTCCGGTGATTGACAACTAATTAGTTTCCATAAGTTTTCAGCTGTAGTCTTCTGCTTATCAAATGAGTGGTTTGAAATTCCATTGGTAGAAACTTTGCAGGAATATGTTACTTGCTCTAATAACTGTTGTGCATTCTCTATGAATAGAGTTACGATTGGACATAAGCTATGAGGACCTTTGATTTCAGCACCAAATTTAGAATTAACAAGTGGCTTTAACTGTAAAATAACTTGCTCAACTAAATCAAACGTATAGTAAAAATCCGTTTGCGATTTATATTCTTGATTGTTTATTTGCTCTGCTAAGTATAAAGCATAGTAGATTTGTTGAACTTGTTGCTTAGTAAATATCAGCTCACTATCCAATGAGGCGTTTAACCATATTTCTAAACCTGTACGCAATAAATCTTTATTCGCCTGTAGTGCTAGAAGACCCAAACGTTGGCTCAGTAATAATAAAGTGTGTTTTAATTGTTTATCAAGTTTAACAATTGTCTTTTGGTCGATCAACATTTGTAACTTGTTTAAAGCATCTTCTTCTTTCAATGAAAAGCGTGTATATTCACTTAAATTTGATGGTAAATTCATTGATGCGTCACGTAAAATAACTATGGATGATAGAATTGCAGACATTTCATTTGGTTGTAAACTGTTTATAGCTAATAAATGATTAAGACGATTTATTTCGGGTCTTACATCTTCCATTGGATATAGTAAATCTTCACAACTAGAAAAGTTCGTCAAACTATCAGAAATTATATCAGATTTCCTTTCACCTATTTCATTGGTTGATTTCATTGGATTAATTTTAAGTGAACATACTTTTGTATTATCATTGTCTAATGATAAATTACTGAGGATTTGATTTATATTATCTTTTAACTTTACAGCAATTTCTTCATAAGATATGTTTAAAATTGTCTGAGGAAAGGACTCTTCGATGAATAAATGTGAGTAGTTGCATAATTTACCAATTAAACTATTACACAGATAATATTTAAAATGTGGTATAAATTCCAAATCTTCATGGAACATTTTTGAATAAATCAAATTGTGATGAAACTGATCTGAATCGATGATCAACTGTATTAATTCGGATGAGCTCAAATCATTTAGGTCAACAACAAGCAGTTGCTTCATTCTTTCATTTTGCATACAAATACTAGACAGAGGTCTTACATCTATGGAAATAGTTGTAGTGGATAATATTTCACTGTGTTTATTTTGATTTTCAGTATCTTTCGGTATTAGATATTTTAAGAAATGAAGCCATAATGTAATTAGTTTATTACTGTTAATATCAGGCTCTGCGTATTCTTCGCCGTCCATTATAATTTTCAATAGACGATCTGTGTATTTGCGAAGATTTGTGCAAAACAATTGGTAGAAATAGGTATTTAAATTTTGACGACAATGTCTTGGCAATATATTCAAGAAATTTATCAATTCATCACAAGTATTGCAATATACTAATGATGTTTGTATGATTGGTACAGAATCTTGGGGTAGATTTGGATCAAAAATGTCTTCGTGGAAAAAACAATTTATTAGAATACTATCCAATCTGTCAATAGTAGATGAATTTATTAAAGACGTTATGTCTACTGAAGTTTCACTGTAATTATGCTGATTATACTGATTTGTTAACATACAACTGACAAAGTATCTAAAATAAGAAACTGTTTGCACTGGTAGTACTGAGCATGATATATCATGAAGATACTGGAAATGATTTAACATAGTTACTGTATGTTTTACAGGATACCGGTTTAATAATAAAGAAACCCTTAGTAATCGAGAAAGACTTTTTCGGTTAATTGGTTGAATCGGTATTTGTGTTAAGTTTGGTTTTATAAAATTTTCTTCATCAAACTCATTCAGTAGATTAATTAATTCAATTCGAATATTTTGAAATATTATTTGTAACGCCTTCTGTTTTAAATCATCTATTAAACGAAATTCAATATTTGAAATCCATGAAGTTCTCAGATTTGCAGATGAAATCCACAGGTGATATTCAGTTTCCATGAGAGGATGAAATGAATGCGGTGTATGTATATCCAGATGCGTAAATTTTAAGATATTTTGTATACTGGAGGCAAAGGGAGCTGCTTCATTTGGTTGAATAAGAAATAATTCAGGATATTTTGAAGATGTTAATGAAGATATTTTAGATAGAAAAGAGTTCAGGTAAACTAATGATGCAACGATATCGGTATTTGGAATTAATTCACAAGAACTGACTACGGTGTTTGAACATAAAGCGTAACGTAATGATTCCTTTTCTGAATTCGAAATACTGATTAACTCGTGTTCACACTCATTATGTAACTCATCTAAAACATTTACACATATCCAAGCACTTCGTGGTCCATTCAATTGTCCACTTAACAATGATAACTGAATCGCGTTGCTTAACTCTTGATTAGTCATTTCAGCAGTTAAGTCGCACTCTGTGCTGACTGAAAGCTTCTGAATGCTAATTGTTCTTTGTTTTTGTGAGTATAAATCTAAACGAGGTTTCCAAAATCCAATCAAGCGATTAACCTCAAGCCTTGTTAATTTTATTAATTCTAAAGTAAATATTGAATGAGCTTGTTGTGAAGTATGACCGAGTGGATGAGTGCAAGCTATGGAAGTGTACCACAATTGTAGCAGCATTAAATTAGTCCAAGATTCAGGTGAGCTTATAAAAACATTTTCTTCTAAAGAATTATCGACAATGTCACTCAAGAAATCTAAATTTTCACTCAAAAACCATGAAAGCGATGTACTAAGAGCTGCAGCATCTTCTTTATTCACCACCTGAGATACTGACGGTTCAATGACATTTTTGTTGAAGTAGTTTATCATTACTTGTATACATTGAAAAATAATCGCTACATTAGTAGATGATGTATTTATATGTAAATTTGTGTCACAAAGAGTACTTAGGCTTTGTTCAATAGATTGAGCAATATATGGTTGTTCCAATAACCAATATCCAAAATGATTTAAATTTTTGATTATATAAGCTATTTGCTTAGCTCTTAGTGGTTCAGTTAGTACTTCTATTGGATTGAACAAAACTGTTTCAAGAGATCTAAAAACTGACTGATAGTGTTCTGACTGACTACACTTTATATCTTTTTTAATTATGTCTAAGGACTTGGAACTTTCAGTAGATATACATACTTGCATAGCTATTGACGCTGATTTTAGTCGTTCACATAAATCATTTAGTAAACGTTTACTGAGTTTATCCATGAAAATATTTTGATTTGTAATAAAAATATATAGCAATCTAGTGATTAAGTGTTTTAAGTGGAATGATAATTCTACATTATTTGTTACGTTTGATTGGATTCTTTGTAGCAGACTTACTAGTAGAAAAATATCTATGGAAGATAAGCTTTGATTTAATATTCTAGAGTTCACAAAACGCTCCAAGATTTTTGTGAAAAGAATCGTATAATGTTTAGATGATGATGAAAGACTGGAAGACTGTACCTCAAAGAAATGCTTCAAGCAACTTTGTTTCTCAAAAAAGTGTAAAACATCATAGGAATTAAAAATTATTTTCAAACAGTGTGCATAATTTTTTGAGGTATAAATAAGACGATGTATTACCAATAAGTTAATCAGCATTTGTAGGAACTCCGCATTATCTATAGCTAAATTCGGTAAAAATATTAAAATTAAGTAGTAGACATTCTTAAGAAATGATGCTTCTTTTTCAGAAATGTATTCATTTGATTGATTAACTAATTGTAAAGCCTTTCTAATTTCTTGTAGAATTCTTGATTTTATTTTAGATTCATATTGTCGGAGAACAAATTTGCATGACTTGATTTCAGCATCAGTCAGAACAAATGATTGTTGTTCCCCTAATGAATAATAATAATAGTGTAACAGACGTTGTTCTAATATAAGTAGCTCTTTTTCATTATAGTTTGAATCATTAACTGAATTTAAAAAAGACGAATGTAAATCATGGGAGGAAGATATAGAGAAAGCGGTGGTTGAGGGTAGCAGACCTCGTAAGGCACTATAGGCAATCGCAGATTCTGTTTTCCAAATTGAAGTACGGTAGGAAATAATATCGTAGATAATTTTATAATTTAACAAATCTGTACATGATGTCATAGTTTCTTGTGAGATTTGAGATTTAATACTGGTAGAAATTGTGGCTAATGGTTTTAGATCACTGGAAGACAGTTTAATTTTTGGAAATGATAAGACATCTTGTACACTGTCCAATATTTCTAATTGTGAATTAATATTTTCCAATAGTGAGAATAATGAGATTATTTGAATTGTAGTTAACGGTTTCAGTTTCAAATACGATCGTATTGTAGAAATAAGTATTGAGGTTGTTTTAATGTCGATATCTTGTTCTTTTACTATTGATTTTGAATAAAGCTCGTGAATTGTCGCCAGTTCATCCGTGTCTTCACTCTGTTGACTTGAGATAACAGAAATCAAGTAATCAGAGTTTTTGCTAACAACATCCAAAGTATCTTGTGTTTCACTATCTGTTTCTGAAGTATAAAATTCGAAATTTCGTAATATTTTCTTTTTAATTGTGTTGTCTTGACTTAATATATCAGATGTATTGATCGTTTTTCCTGGAAAATTATTCTGTGTTAATTTGAGGTCATTGTCATTGAATTTTTGGATTTCACTGGAGGTTGCCTGATTCATCGATCGTTCATTTGAGTAAATCTCATGAACTAAAGTGGCTCTCTTTATGTTTTCAGAAAAATTGGATTTCGAATCTTCAATGTTATCCAAAGTTTGAGACTTAAATGAACTGTCATATATATCAGTAATCTTCTTGATAGTTAGAATCTTACATTCTTCCCCATTTTCATCAATGTTCAGCTCAGTACTTAATGATCTTTTATGAAATTGAGGATTACATGGTTTTTCAGTAGTTTCTAATATGTTAGCTTCGGAAACTAATGAAGCAGTAGTATTTAAAAATGGATGTTGGCTGCTCACGCTAGAAACTAATAATGTACCTTCAAACGTTTCTACTTTTCCTGACATAACGGGATGCTCAGAAACTGTAATCACTGTAATAGGCCTGACTACTTGGTTTGTATTTATTAATTCTTTTTTTATATCGTCAAGCTGACCTACTATACAATCTAAATGAATCTGTTCCTCCACTTTTAGAGTAAGCGGGAAAAATTGTTCCCCCAAAATTAACATACTAATTAATGAACATTTTAAAGATTCTGAAACACGCTGGATTTCCAATGAGTATAATCGTGATAAATGTTCAAGTTCAATAGTTTTAAACAAACTTTCGTATGCTAATGTCGAATTAACGATATCTTTACTTGTTCTAATTCGATTATAAAATTCTTGATATTCCTCCAGCTTTGAATATAGGAAATTCTTATTATGGTTTTCTAGACTAGTAATATCAGAAATATTGATGATGTTTGATAAAAAATTAGTGAAAGGTACAATTTGTTCGCATAACCCATTCACATTTCTAGAGTGTTGAAAAGAAAGACAATAATTACGCAGCAAACCAATGTGATCAGTCGATATATTTAGTTGTTTTGAATGTGCCAGAATAGCCACTTGACCAAGAATCAAATTATTTAGAGATTGATCAGTAAGCTGTACATCATTTTGCAAACATAAACCCCTGAGATGATCTGATATCATGTTTTCAATATTATTAAACTGAGCATAACATACTTTTTCAAGGATATTTTGTAGTTTGATTTTAGTTTTCGAATTAATAACAAATGGAGTAGAATTTACACAGTTTTGAATAACATTTAATTTGAATAAACTTAGGAAGTCCTGATCTTTTTTTAGTGTCTCTATGATATCTGATTGAGTTTTAATAAATTCTAGCATACAGAATAAACTTTCTGTATTTTCCGCATTCAATGAACAAATTTCACTATGATATGTACTTTCAAGAATTGCTTTCAATCTATTTATATGTGTAAATAAAACTATTTGATCGCTGAAGTTATTAATAATTGCGGAGTTATGGAAAACTCCCAAATCATCTTTCTCGTTAAGAAGGCACACCTCTGGAGGTATAAATTTATCTACAACTCCATGTAAACTTTCTTTTTTATATGTCGTAGCAAGCCACGTTGTTGGTTTCATTTTATTCGCAATTACATTAAAAAGTATATTCGAATTTATAGTATCTTGTATGGAATCATGAACTTCATCGTTCTCATTTGTTTGGTATGTACTTGAATTTACGATTTTACAGCTTTCAGATTTGATATATTTTGCTTTTAATGTATTTGCTAAACCTCTACAGTAAGTAATAAGCTTCTTTGAAGCTTCTTCATTCATCTCATAATCATTATAAATTTTGTTAGAATGAATTTCTTGTATGATTTGTAGTGTTAGTTTCAATATATCAGTAGGTATTAACATAGGAGAAGCAATAATGCCAGACAAACAACTTAAAAAGAATTTACAGTTTTGCGGTTTCACTTTCAATGTAGAGGATAGATCTGGTGTTGATTGACTTAGAATTTCTTCTAACGTTAAGACATGTAAATACAAGTTATGGTCGACGAAAGTCTCAATTAATAGTTCTTCTTTCCCATGGTTGTATTCCAAAGGCTTTTTAGCCGTTACTTCAGATGATATTATATTACAGGTTTCTAAATGATGATTTAATTGGTTGGTAGATGATGTATAAGAAACAAGTGATTTTACTCCATCAATCTGTAATTTTTGATTAACTAACCATGCATCTAGTACTGGTGTAAAATCTGATGGGAACCCTAATGAAATGTAACTAGTTTTGTGCAATGAAAGCGATAAATTTATGTTGTGAATTGCTTTTAACAGCTTTTTGGTGACATTCACGAATGTATTTTGAAGGTTAACATGAAAGTTAGATAGGAAAAGCAAGAGTATACCGATTAGTATATTTGTTTCTGCCGATGCAAAATCTGTTAAATTGTAATGTAAACGTCTTTGTGAAAGTAAGATACCAAGAAGGACGAGTGAATTAAGAAATCTCATCTTTTTGTACTCTGACAACTCAGAAAGGCAATGTGATGCAGCTTCATGAATAGAACGATTCAAATCTGCCAGATTTTTCTGGTCAACTCGATAATGACATTTAGAAAGTGACTCGCTGTGTAATTCACTTGAAATTAAAGAAAATATTGATGTGGAGACGTCTTCTGACATTTTTACACATTTAGAATTGATAAGAGAATGATAAAACTCAGTAAATTTTCCTAGTGTTGTAGCAATTTCATATGGATTCATGCGTCTAAAACCTTTTGTGAATATGGTAGTCAAAGTTATAAGAATCCCGCATGTTATATCGTCCATTTCCCCATTTGCAAAGTAATGCCTTTCACTGGTAACCTTGTTTCTCGTTTGAAGTAGAAGATTTTCAATTTGATTTTGATAGGAGTTACTAATTTTAGTTGCTTGCACAGTAACTTGAATTGATGGTAACATGTTGTTGATTATCTGAGTTACACTAACACCATTGGTATCATTGGCAACAGTTATGTCATGCAGTTCACTTTCATTCGGTAGAATACATAACTTGAATAGTGATTTTAATTTTGTACAGACTAATGAACAGTGCATAGATGGTGATTCACAAAAATCAACTAATGACCGAAAATTTCTACGTATACTCAACAGATAAATCAATTTGTTCATTTCATCAGGCAAGGAACAAAACAAATCTAAAATATATAATGATATCACAGTTTGCATAAATATTATTGGTCTCGATGAAAAAATTTCATCGTTCCGTAATGTCGATGCAGGATTTATAGTTATTGGAAAATGATACAAATTTTTAGCTAAACTACCATTATTTATCATATTTTCTGACTGTAGTTCAATTTGTAGAGCTTCCAGTAATTGTTTTAGTTCATCGCTCAATTTTTCTTTGTACAATAAAGAACTGTTAAAAATCGGCTTTGTGTGATTTAGATTATTGATAATATTTGATAAACATGGATATGTTTCTGGTAAAATAGGCAAACGATACTTGGTCACAGCTGTACACAAGCTTTCAACAAATGATGTATTCGTAATAATGTCTTCATTCTCTTTTAAACTGCTAATAAAGAAAGATAGCTCTTCATTTACTACTGAAAAGTTTTCTGAAGCAAAATCTGAGTTAGCTGTCTCTTTCAAGTTTATACATAAGTCTAATTGCTTTTTCAAGACGCAACTGTAAGCTGACTGATCTGCAATGAATAATTTGTTTAGAAGATCTACATGTATACTATTAAGCCTGACAGGTTTTTCAGAATTTGTATTCAGACATTTAACTAAATAGTTACTTACTTGTTTGACATCGTTTATTGTATGAACAGAATAATGATCATTAATCATATTTAGCTTATTCACTTTATTTTCAAGTAACTTTGATTTTAAATAGCTGATAATAGGTGCTATCACAGAAGAATCAACGAATAAATCCCTTTCCAACTCGGACTGCTCTGACATAGTGATGCATGATGAATTTGGATCAGAAACTGTACTATTTTCGTCATGTTTACTTTGTGTATCATCAATGTAAGTAGATAAATCTGGAAGCTCACTTTCAGCGGGTACTGAGACGTTATCAAAATTGACTAATATTCCTTTATTTTCTTCATTTGAGCGAACAATTATAGTTTGATTCATCTGATTTAAAATATTGTTTAGTTGTTGATTTTTAAAAACCAAGTTATGTTTAACAATGGATTCGTTGGAAATCGAATCTATTTCATATGGACTCGTTTGTGAAGTACAATATTCGCTGATTGGAGTGAGAACACTTGTTACTGTGTTTCCATGAGTTGTTTGTGGAATTTTAGGACCTGTGTTTACAAGGTTGATTGGTTCTTTCTGTAAGGATGTTTTTAAGCAATGATTAATTTCATTAAAATAATTTATTAAAGCTTCTTCAACTAAACGTATATCACTGGATTGACAGATAATATTTTTATCTACAAAACAATCTGTTTCACTTGTTGATAGTTGTTTTGTAATGGATTTATGAATGTACTTTAAGTGGTCAATGTTGGGTATATTTTGAATTTTATTATCACTAGTCATGGAAGCTGTAACAGGATTATCATATTCATTTTCAATAAGCTGTAAAGCAGTTGCAATATCGATTGCAGTTTGCCTTTTTAACACACATCGATTGTTTGGAAATTCTCTTTCAATATTTTGTTTTATAGCTTCTATGCCATGATTAATAATTAATCCATGATTTAAGCTAATCATGTTCTCCAAATGTTGAACAATTTCTGAATTTACTTGAGAGTTTTGTTTATACGGAATATTGGGATCTATTTTTTCTAAGGAATCAATAACTTCTTCAATGCTATCAGACAGGTATTGCTTATCCTGAAAAAATGATGTTTTCTCATCTGTTTTAATTATTTTAGTTATCTCCAATAATGTTGTTTTGATTTGATCGAATTCCTGAGGTTTAATTATAATATCACTACTATTAAAATTGTTATCGTCAATTACTGTATGATGCTTATGAACTGATGAAAATAAATTATCGCGTGCATGCTGAAGTGTGTTTAATGTTTTAGTCAATTTCGAGTCCGGCCACATATGTAGTACTGGTGTTTGAGGTGTTTCTTTGTTAACTAAACTGATGGCTAGTAGACCATCATAAATAGTTTGACGATCATTAACACTTAGAAGGAGCATAGAATTTGAGTTGTTAGAAGAAATCACCTCTTGCATACGTGAATGTATGGTCTTTAATCTTTCCAATAACTCAATGTTCGATCGCAACACGTCTGTTTGGAGTAATTCAGTTATGTGTGGCATAACTAATTGAACGTTTGAGGCATTTAAACAACTTAAAGTTGTTAATTGCTGAAGGGTGGGTAAGTGCAAGTTAGCATCAGTAGAATATTTGGAATGTTTCTTTCGTATAGAATATTGTTTTATTTTTGAATTGTCATCACTACTGTTTGTATAGCCTTCATTATCACCGGTTGAAGGTAATAAGTAACCGTTAGATAAATTACTTTCTATCCGTTTATTTTTGTTTAATAAATTGGCTTTAAAATGAACAGTTGTGGAAAATTCTTTGTCGACAAATTGATTGTAGTCGCTGTTGTTGGTATAAGGACATTCTTCTGCAGCAACTTGTGATTTATCTACTATATTTGTAAGTAAGTTTTCATATTTCTCCTTTTTAGTCAAAGAGCTCGTCCCAATGATCACCTTTCCATGAAAATGTTCTAAAAGTATTTCAAATTAAGATGAAAAGTAAATGTTGAGAAATTCAGATATGTATAAACAAAATTTTTTTTAGAAAAGTTAGTAAATAGTGTCAAATGTTTACTATATTGAGATGATAGAGAATATTTGTAGCTCAGGATGAGAATGTTGAAGTTGCGGTAATCACTGAGTTAGATAGATTATTTGTGAAGCATGTGGACAACTGTGGACATGAGCCCGACTAAAAAATGTCAAAATATTGAACATGGAAAAAACAAAAAATGTTTTATAACCGAAGAATTCTGAACAAGCATTGATCAGCAGACATATTAGAACCAAAAAAATTTATCATCCAATAAGATAAACGATCAACAATAGCAAGATAAGAGTTCGGGTCAGGATATAAAACAACTAAAATAAACATACAAGCAACGATCACACAGTTATCAATAACAATCAACCTCAGGCTAAAAGAACAATCTGTTAATCAGTTATGGGGAAGTCCTGATAGCTCAAATCCCTTGAAATTACGTCCTGATAACGTTGTTCAGAAGAACAATGAAAGCTTCATAACTAATCCATTTAGCTATGAGATCCCAACAACCCCAAGATTACTTCATCACTATTATTGTTCATTAGCTTTCAAGAAAGTTAGCACTATATATTTTATAAGACAATTGGTCTGACATCACTCTAGCGCCTATTTATAAAACACGTTTACCTACAAGTTCAATCGATAATATTATCAGCAAATGCATTACTAACAAAATAATAATAATTAATTGCTTATTCAATAGTCACTTAGAAAATGTTAACTAAATCAATGACAAAATATCAACAATGTTAATTAGCATACAGATAATTTGCAAATGATATATTCAGTCTTGTGTTTAACGTATAACCATTCAATGTGACATGTTAAACTGATACCATTAGAGCTGTCTCTATTCGAAAAAGCACTAGAATCCATTTTCTATTTGTTATTAATATGTATGAAATGGTGTATAGCTTAATTTTTTAGGTGAAATGTTTTAATTTAAATTCTGTGTAGGTATTGTAAATTTATTCCATTTTTATTCAGACTAACAATTATAGTAAAAATTTAGTAATATTAACTTTTATAATCGTTCGTTGAAGTCGACTATTTTATAAATGAAATTTCATTAGTCTATTACCTAGAGTATCTTGATGGAACATTTTTTGTTTTATCAGAAAGGGTTTTGTATAGATAATAGTTGAATTCGTGAGTCGATTAAAACTAGGCCACCATGGAAAACCTGGGAATACTGAACGGCCGTTCCGTCCTAGTATAGGGCTCAGAGGCGCGCACCTACGATCCCGCTCGCTAGATTCGAACCCAGGGCCTTCGCTCTCACGCGCTAACGCTTAACCTCTAGACCACTGAGCTAATATCTGACGGTGTTTAGGTCTAACTTCAACCAATTCACGCAATTACACCCATAAATAAAATTATATGCATAGTTATGTTTGTCACAGGTTTATGTAATAACGTGATATTTTACTTTACTCTGGACGGAAGGGAAACAAATAGTATTAGATTCGACCTTTCTATGTATGTATGTGTGTCATATGCTCTTCACTTGTACGTAAACAATTTATACATAAACCCAATTGTTGGTTTATATAGAAAGTTTATTTTGACTTCAAAAACAGAATTTTTGTGGCGAAGGAAAACTGAAAAATAAATCTTAAGAAACCCATTGTGAAATAAAAATGAATTATTAATAGATAGATTTATGAGGGATTATGTGTAATTCTATGCAAACGGTGGTGTTGGTTGCGGAAATAACAGATAACTATTACTGTATTGAAGAGTTAGGCCTCATATTAGTCTTTAAAAAAAATACTCATAGTTAATTTCACATGAAGAATCGTAATAGACTAATGAGACAACTGTATGAAAAGATAATGCAGTTACCAAATGAATTAGCTTACATAGATTAATCAGATTTCCTAACACTGATTAACTACTTATTTATTTGTCAGTAAACATATGAAAAAAGCTATAATAAAGTTACCAGCAGTTTTTAAAAGACATTTGATTTGGTATTAACTGATGTATAAATTAATTACGTGTAACGCTTTTTTAAAAAAATATCTCTGTCCAGAGTTAATAACTAATGCGGGAAAAAAACAACAAGAACCACTCGACTGGAAAACAGCTTATTCTATTTAGTTTTACACCGGAAATAAATAGAAATGATAACTGAGCAAAATAACTAATCAATAAATTGAGTACATCAAAATTAAAATGAATAATTCACTACATTATTCCACATTTTAAAAGTTAAATTAGATGATTTTTGTGATTAAATTGGTTTGCTATTATAAATACAGAATTCTAGAAAGCAAACAAATGACATTTTGAAAATAAAATGTAAAGTGCATATATTCGAATTTTTTATACAAAGATGTTTAACCTTCAATACATGAATATATTAGTGGTTTCCGTACGATGTGAATTTTCTCCACGCATGAAATATAAAATTTACAATTATATAAATAATAACAGATAATATAGTGATATTTATAAATTCACGTTGGATATCTGTTTTTCAGTATAGAGTTGCGGAGATTATAGAATTATTGATTGAGATCTTGAACCGATTGATGTTAGATCACCACTGGAAACCTGAAAGCACTGGACGGCTGTTTCATCTTTTTGTGGAACACTTCAGCAGTGCACATCCACATTCCCGCTCTCGTGATTCGAACCGAGGGCTCTCAGTCCCGTGCGAACCCTCAACCTACTTGACCACTGAGCTGGCGTCCAACGGTGTTAGTGTTTAACCTCAACCAATCCACGAAATTGCGCGACCATCTTCCATTGTATTGAGGTAGATACCTGTCTCTACTCGACACCGAATAACTCCACTTTTCACGGCTTTTTATCAGAACTCCGAAAATTCCCTCACGAAGTTAGTCACTAGTGAGCACATGGTAATTATCAGGTATCTACCTCAGTACAATGGAAGATGGTCGCGCAGTTTCGTGGATTGGGTGAAGTTAGACATTAAAAAAGTTGGATGTTGGCTCAGTGGTCAAGTAGGTTGAGGGTTCGCGCACGGGACCGAGAGCCCTGGGTTCGAATCACGAGAGCGGGATCGTGGATGTGCACTGCTGAGTCCCACAATGGGACGGGATGGCCGTCCAGTGCTCCCAAGGTTTTCAATGGTGGTTCAACATCAATCAGTTCAAGTTATTTTTTTGTTTAATACGTGGTAACCCTTTTTAATTAATTTATTAAAAAGAGTGTGGATTAGTAGATTGATGATTAATTAATTCAAATCAAACAAATACCGCAAATGTACGACTGTGGTGTTCCAATTGTTTTGGAGGCGTTATGATGTTTGAGATAGGTAATTTAATCATGAAAGTTTGATTGTCCTTTCGAACAGTATCACACACACTTCAAAGATGAGTAAGATATTTAACTTCTTTTCGACTGACTAACAGTTTGTTTTGTTTTGTTCGGTTGTTTGTTGTCCATAATTTTGTGTTAGGCACTTGGACATTATGTTCTGACTGTTTTCTCCCCTAACTTGATCCTTGATCTTGCATCTTTTAGCTCTGTTTTATTATTGAGTCGATTCCCATACATCTGTTGAATCATGAACAAACGAAGTACTAAACTCATAAAAATTATTTGGTCTTATTTTTGTTTCCTCTGTCCAATGTTTTGACATTTTCTCATTTGAACTCCAGTTTGCAATTGTTTACACTCATTAGTATAAGAGAATATATATTGTGGATTTTAAAAGCTGGTTGATTTTCACGTAGACGTAGAGCGAGAGGATGGTCAATAAGTGTGATGTAATATGTCTCACAGGTGTTTCAGCTTAGTGGGTACATGATGTTTATTTTGCCTTTCTCTGTTGGTATGTAGGACGGGTTGCATAATATTGATAGAATTAGTTTGATTGCGAAATTCAAACGATAATCAGTATCCACCATTGCTTCATCTGTCAACTGATTTTCAATGTTTTAATAATTGACAAGTAGATGTCATATTTAAGTTTCATTACAAAAAGTCTTTGATGGATCATAAAGGTTTCCAACTGCTTGCATACTTTTTTTACCGTTGTAGTTGCGTTAGTATTGAAAACAATGTTTACTGAAAATTTTAATTATTATTTAATAAATGGTTGGATAAGTAATGGCGGATCATTGTGACTTGTAATTTTTGCACCAAAAGTAGGAGTTTTCGAAAAGTGCTTCAGAGGAAATCGAAATCTAATTATTAAAATTGATATTCTTTCAAATATGAACATAAAGCATGATCTTCAGCTAATGGTGATTGTTTTCAGTCCACATTATGTAACCGGTAGACGACCAAATGCCTTTGAAAGGATTTGAAAATATTTTAAATCCTCTAGTTATGCAATATATCACTAAGGAATCTTGAACGTGTTGTGTAGGTTTTTTATTTTGTGCATTTGTGATTATTGTTCATCAAATATAGTAGGTTAAGTAAGACAGATTGATGTCTATGTTTGTTATATTTGTGAAATAGCTAAAACGTTTCGTGACTTGACATCAGGATACACTGTATTAGATATTTCAGCTTAGTCGGAAAAATAGTTTAAACAGCATCTTATACTACTGAGTACTTATCAACGAGGTTTTTATTCGTTAATAACAAAAAATACAGTCAAATTTTAATTGTAATGCATATTACCATCAAACTATCTGAATAATTTAGAAATCCTTTTTGTAAAATATCAGTTTTTAATGCAACAGGAAATTATTCTCACCAACGAAGTCAGTCTAGAAAAAGAATATATAGACCGACAAGGAAAATATTTTACTTCTGAACACAAATATGGGTGTTCAGTAAGTGGAGTGCATACCTTACATGACATAATTAAAATTCATGAAACTATCTTTAGAATATGTCATTATATATGAAAATTATATTCGAAATAATCTCAGCGATTGAAATTTAAATAATTCCAACGTTTCGTCCAGCTAACTTGCCTGGACTTTTTCAGAGTATGGATTGTCATTTTAGATGTTACAAATAGTTTGAACGTTAGTCAATTAGTTCAGTGCAATTTCAAACCTATCAGTATATTCACAGTTGGAAATGATCCATTAAAACAACAGATATAAGCGAATAACATTGTTTTCAATTAGATCATCATGCATTACTCTAATATACAGTAATATTTATTTGCATATATGAAAATATTAAATCAATCAAAACAGTTTATGAGTCCGTGATAACAGTGAAATAAATTGTATAAATAGACATGAAAAGTAAAAAGTACATAATAACAAATGTAGTAATTGTGATAAGTATAATGAAGGTTTAGATCAATGTTTCATAATAAACAGTAAGTCAACGAATTGAAAAAGTAGACATTGGAATAACATTCATTAAAAATTATTGAAATTACCTAGTAATAAGTGTTCAAATAATTAGACAGTTAATCACATATTTGAAAAAGTTTGACGAAAAAAACGCATAAAGCGTATAAAAGCCAACGGAAAGTGGAATTTTAAAAATGTCCATATGTATGTTGTTCTAGTAATAGGCGAAATCGCTTGTTAAGTCTAATTCGACCAACAAAGAGGTAAGGGTGTTATAAATTTCTTATGGATACAAAGACTTAGGTTTTGAGCTGAAATTCCTATGGCTTTTACTCTATATAAGAGACGAGATCAAACCTCACAAGGAAGAATAGTAGGTATACGATGTCTTTCTAAATAATTTTTTGTCTACTACATCGGCGCTGTCGACCAAGTGTCATTAACTCATTGACTCAGTTGTCTGTTGGTAAGTCCAGTATAGTTTTTTTCACAGGAGCAGGTGAATTCACAGACAACATATCCTTTAATTGAAAAATCACTAGAAGTCCGCTAAAAAACGGTAGACAGAGGTCACATACATTTAAAGTCATCTTCACGACATTAGTTAATCTGTCTTGTAGTATATCACTGGCTATATCTTCGTTGAATTGGGGCCTTAAGAAGGATTTCTTACCAACCGTCGATGTCTACTTTTTCAAGTCGTTGACTTACTGTTTATTATGAAACATTGATCTAAACCTTCATTATACTTATCACAATTACTACATTTGTCATTATGTACTTTTTACTTTTCATGTCTATTTATACAATTTATTTCACTGTTATCACGGACTCATAAACTGTTTTGATTGATTTAATATTTTCATATATGCAAATAAATATTACTGTATATTAGAGTAATGCATGATGATCTAATTGAAAACAATATTCCTCGCTCACGTATGACATTTCATCTCACAATACGAGAGTTTTTAATATTTCAATATTCTGTTAGTCACTATAATATGATTAACTTTTTACTAATTGTGTATTACGGCAATTACTAATAACATTACGACCTCGTTTAAAATAATTAACAGATTCGATCGTATTTTTGTTCAATTCTTCATTCACATTACTTAAGAGTATAAAGTATATCGTAATGTGATAATATGGTTATTCAATCAATCCAAAGTTGCATGTAATAGACAACGATTTAAAAAAATTATGAAAGACACGTTTTCTTAAAGTTAAATAAAATGGTTTTTCCTTAATTATAGTTGAGGAATGTTTTTTGTTAAACAAAACTTTCATTTTTCATGGTAAATAACTTTTTTCATAGAAGGGAAAAAAAGAAAGGAAAGAAGAATAAAGCATTAAAGTTTAAAAATAAAAAGGTACGCCCTGAGCATTGAAGTCTATCATATACAACTACAGAATATATTAAACGTAAAACAAAGAATAAAATTTATTTGCTATGGTGAATAAACAAACAATTCACAATATTTTCGACATGCGAAATAATCTTTAATTCAAAAAGATTCAAATAGAACTGCTAATTTAATTTGTTGAAAACCAAGTCAATTTTATAAATGCTTAAATAGATGAGTCAAATAACTAAAATAGGTATTTATTTGATTTATAGATTTTACGAGTTGATACACTCTCTTAAATAAATAATTTAAGTATTTATTTTGAAATTTCAGTTAATGGATACCTGACAATCTAAGGTTTGGAAATGAGGAAACCTAAAATTATATTTTGGTTTGTTTTGGTTTGACAAGGAATATCGAAAAGACAATGAAGATAGTGTATATAACGCGGATATTACGAAGGTGTCTTTTAATACTATTCATAATTATAAAAAGGGTTTTACTGGTTATTATTGGTTTAATATTGATATACAACTCAATATTTTGTGAGATGATGAACATTTTATTAACAACAAGGTTTAGCAATCACGCTATTACTACGTCAGATTTAAGTTCGGTCGTGGTCAAAGGAACAAGGTATTTGTTTTTAGCAACATTTCCATAGCTGAAAGCGCTCAAAAACACAGTTACAGAATTTGGGCAGGAAATGTTCTATTTTTATACTCATAATTCGGAGTTCTATTGGATTCAGAAAACGTACTTTAAGCTACCAGAAGAAATTTCAGTCGTGCTCAAAGAAAAAGGTTATTTTTTATGATTTTATAAGGCTGTTTTGTTCAGAGCTTCATCGAAGTACAGTTGTCCAGCGTTTATATTTTTTAAGAAGATAGGTAACTATTATACTGTAATTCATTGAAATATACATCGCAACCACGAACATAATCCATTAACTTATCTCAATAATTCATTGATGAGAAGGCTACTTGAGTCAGAGTTCGAACCTATCAAGCCTTTATCTAGTCCAGACAATTCCGAATTCCGTATATTTCTCATTTGACTAGTATCTTTACCCACGCAAATCTACTATGTAAACAAAGTCCTTATGTGAATGATTAAAATGCAGGGAATTATGAAAAGCTCAGAAATTCTATAATTTCTCCAACACGCTGTGAATATAGACCGCATAAAAATGATGAGTTTCAGTGTAATTCTCACACAACGGCAGTTCCAAGGAATTCAACAAACCGTTGTCTTATTATAAACGCAATTTGTTCAACCTTACTGTGAAATTACTAGCTACAAACTTAAATGAAGGAAGAATAATGGTTTATAAATGCAACTCAGATAACTTTACAACTCTACTAAAAAATCAATTCAATGAGTACATGCTGGCTACTTTAGTAGTTATATTGCCGTAAATCTCAAACTAATTACACAAACTACTCACATTACACTTTTGTGTCCTTAATTATTATTTCATGATATCCAGATATTGAGAATAATATATCCGAGTTAATTTTATAAACGCTCATTCTTTCCAGTTTTATTTCATGCACTTGAAAAGATAAAAAATATTTTACTAATTAACTAATTTCCAAAAACATTTAACATCAAGATTTACTGTACAATTAGATTTTTTTTAATCTCCATGGTGTTGTTATGATTAAAATAGATGTTTTGATAAAATATAGTTATTCATTTATCAAAATATTCACTGATTATGCATAGATAACATATAGTCTTCATTGAATAAAAACTCAAAGTGAAGACGTGAATCGAATCCCATTTAGTTGCATGACATATCAGATTTTTTAATTTACAATTCATTCCTATGGATGAATTCCCAGTAAAATTATTGCGAACGTTTCATTGGATACTACAAGAAACATTATCCTGATTAGTAGTAATACTTCTACATGATTAATTTTTTGATTAGTATCTAAACTTTTACTACATTTTTTATATATTACATAGTTTAACTAAAATATTTGTAGAAACGTCGTCTAACTTTGCATACTATAGAATTACCACACTAATGCTGTAACTTTAATTCATTAAGTGTTTATATGATGTAGCTTAAGAAAATTTAATATTAAACACTGATGAAAATTGTTTTAAAATCGTGAAAATTACCAAATTTCTATATTCACTCAAAACTAAATGTTTCTCATGTTTTTTGAAGAACCAGATCATTGAAGAAATGATATACTGCCAAATGAATAATTATTTTATTTAAAAAGACGTGCTACAAAAAAACTGAAGACACATTTCATTAGCACTTAGACCAATTACTATTACTTTGATATATATGGTCATACGCTCAACATTTATCGTTAGAATTGTACAAAAAACTATAGTTCGTTTAATGTCAGTATTTATCGACAATTTCATTCTTAAAGCTGTATGATCTTAAATACCACAACTGCTATGATGATAATTTATACTGTTTATAAATTGTTGGATGCAATCACAATAAGGCAAAAATAAAACAAACATATTGTGTTATTCCGGATGTAAGTCTGATGGCAGAATAGTTAGAAAGATTGATAATTTAACTAGGACAGATACTGAATCCAATTAGTAATTAATAGTTATGAAAGTACGAAGACAAGCATTATTATCACATATAATCTAAACAACTTGATAAAGCGAATAAATCGTTCTGGATTAAGAATACTATAGGGTAATGGTTTGCAAATTTAAAGACTATGCCTAAAGTAGTACTAAGTGTTAAATAAACTTCTGTGTACTTATACATCTAGTTTCTTCATGTATATGACAGAGGGTTCAGCAACACAAACAAAACAGGATTATTTTATCTTTGTTAGGCTTATAGTTGTCTTTTAGATATCTATGAATAACAAGTGTGATCAAGTAAAATGACCAATGTTCACAAAATACATTATTATTACGCACATTATTCACCCCCATTCCCTCATTTTGGCCAAGTTTGATGCTGCTTTCGTACATCTGTTTAATTTTACGTTTTCCTGTTTCAATGTCAACCAAGTTCAATAATTTTTATTATAAACAGCTATATAAAATGTTTTCATTGACAAAACTGAATTTATAGTTTTGAAAACGAAATAATCAGGTTCATATTATTTATTAGTACTGCTCACACGCTTCATTTTTTATTAAATGCTTGAAATTTATTGAAAAAAAGGAATTTATCTTGTTTTAGTCATTGAAACGAACTAAAATCCAATTTTGTGTTGGAGACCCATAAGTGATAGATAATAAACTTGAGTATTTAAATGCTTTTTTTATTTTCATATAACAAGTGAAGAACTTGTATATATAAATCAATAAACTCAGATAGCGTTGCTAATCCATTGGGGTTTCCCCGCGTGGGTTCGAATTCCATCCCCGTCGCCAATTGTTATATGTTGGGCCGATTAGAGGGCAGTGAATTATCGATTGGACAAAGGACGCGTAAAACACGTGAGAGCAGCCTAGAGTCCTGATTGGCCCTGTTTTCCGCCTAGCCCAGCCAGTTAAGTCCAGAACGCCAAACTGAGCCTCTGCAAAATGAATCATTATATTTCAAACATACTGAGTTTATATACCAATCAAACAGACCACAACGCAGCATAAAACAGAAAATAACATCCGTACAAAATTTGGCCAAATGTGGCTGTGAATGTTGGAGGCAGCGACTAATAGACAGGGCATAATTCAAGAATGGTAAAACGTATAATAATGGTTCATAGGTCAAAATAAAGCTTATAATAAGAGAAATATGAATATGAATAGTTAGTTATTTAACAAGTATACGGTAAAAATATACGTTTCGTAATGGTCCACAAATGGATCCCAAAATTACCATTCATTATTCTTGTCGGGACATAACAAGTGTCCACACGAAAACTTTAGTTTTCAAATTATAAGCTTAAGATACAACAAATTATAACAAGCTAAATTTACATTTCAATGACTAAAATTGTTAGTATTCCCTGTGATATTGATATGATATTGAGAATTTTGAAAATAACACCTTAAGAACAACCATGTTTCTAGGCTAACAGAGTAAAAATCATAATGTTCTCACAAATATCTAAAGGGAGCCAGAGTTAAATTAGTAATAAAAATATATGATATATTTGCAAATAAGAGCAGTAAAAAAACTTAGCTTCAAGGCATTTGTTGACGAAGTTCTAGTCTTCATCTATTTATCATCTTTGTCGAATAAAAAAGAAATCATATCTTCAATGATTTCATTTCATGCAACAAAAAGTCATTTTTAACATTTATAAAATATATTGTTTCATTTGATGAACGAAAACTAGGGATTTAGTGCAATTAGACGGTGGTTCAACGTAGTCGACAGGAAACCCTAGACCTGGGTTTCGTGCTACTCGGCACTCGTCAGCAAGGTGTACCTGTAATCTTTGAGGGAACTGGCGCTCCCTGGCGGGTTCGGTCCCGTGCCACCCAGCTTCACAGTCAGAGACGTTACCACTGAGCTATCCGGGCCGCGACAGACCTCCTGTCGGGTTCCCTGTCGACTACCTCACAATAGTGCCTGCAGTGTCGAGTCACCTAGACTGGTGGCCACATTGCAACATGGTCGATAGTATTCGATCGGCACTAATAATAAGGACTAGACACGCATGACATTTGTCACCACCCGGTGATCAATCAATTGTGATTTAATGCAATGCTGATAAATTTTGACTGTTAGTCATGTTCTATTACCAAGCTTTCTATCGTTTTATGTAGCTGTCCTATCATTCATGGAAATGTCAAACATAAACTCCCAAATTGGGTCACTTCTCTGCGCATTTATCTTTACTTGTACTTGTGGATCAGAAAACACTGATCAAACTAACCGAGCGCTTTCCAAACGCATCTACAAACATTATCCTTACATGGTTTTTGAGAAGCTGATGTAAAACAATAGTTCATTATCAGTATGTGTCTGTGGAAATTATTAAGTTTTTGATCGAGATCATGAATCAATTGATGTGTGACCACCATTGAAAATATGAAAGCACTGGGCGGCCTTTTCGTTCTCTTGTGGGACTCCTCAGCAGTGCGTATCCATGACCTTGCTCGCGGGATTCAGACTCAGGGCCTTCAGTCTCGCGCGCGAACGCTTAATCTCTAGATCACTGGGCCGGCATCCATGTCAGGTAGAGACAGGTATCTACCTCAGTACGATGAAAGATGGTCGCGCAATTTTGTGGATTGGCTGAGGTTTAACATTAACACCGTTGGATGCCTGCTTAGTGGTCTAGAGGTCAAGATTTCGCGCGCGTGGCCAAAGGCCCTGGGTTCGAATCTCTCGAGCCGGGTCGTGGATACACATAGTTGAGGTGTTCGAAAATAGAACAAAAAGGCCGTCCAGTGCTTTCAGATTTTCAATGGTGGTTTAACACCAATAGGCTAATAATTTCAACAAAGAACTTAATAGTTTATTATTGAAACATCTTGTAAGCTCTGATCACACTATTTAACTTGACATATCTCTTAGGATAATCTGTACAGTTAAACGATTTAGCTTAATAAGGGTACAAATAAATAAATTATGCACCGCAGAAGTGTTAGCAAGGCATTTTCTCAAACTTGAAATTTGTGTGCTAAATAGACACATGCAAGCCATCATTCTTCTATGGCATTAGCACCTAACCTTTAAAAACAGTAATTTGACTAGTAATACATTCTTCTAATGTTTTGAAAATTAATTTAAACCATTCGTTATTGTAACCTACACGTTTGTGATTGATTCTTCATTTATCTCAGATACATCAAGTGGACAATTATCTTTGACAAGGTTTCACCTTAATAATTTTCTTTAGATTCCCGAACGTTAACCAATATTCGATGAAAAGTCATTGGATGTTATCGTCTCTCTATTTTTTATTAGGCTATACCAACTGCGGATTAGCCGTAAATATGATTGTACAGCTTGAGTAAGAGATATTTTAGTAAACAAATTTCTTTTGCTAAATTGTCTTTAATTCTTCTTTAATGATAACATGGGTTACTTTCGTTGTTAATCATGAAATGAAAGGTTAAGTATCTCCATGTTTAAGAGTAGAAAATACTCGTAAGCTACTAGTATTTGACCACAGATGCCTTAGAAATATTCCTCGCATCTTCTGGAATCACCGAGTAAGTAATAGTGAGGTTAGACCTAGGGTATTAGGGAATGATGGCACATCAGTTGATGAGGTTGTGAATCTTTATCGAATGAGATGGTTGGGTCACGTGTTGCGTATGCCTGAACACCGATTACCATGATGGTTGGAAAAAAGTTAGCGACGGCCAAACCAAAACGTGGCATCAGGCCTTGAAGTTATTAGCTTTAGTCTGAGCCATGTTGGTAGATGCAAACTACTTGGTTGGGGTCCGCGTGACTATCGTAACCAATGGTTAGAGACTCTGGGTGACATGGCTCTGAATCGATTACAACGACGTAGGTGTATACACTGTCTATTTTCCTTTAAACTTTGAGATTAGAATCGCTTTGTATCTTTCTTTCTACGAATTAATTCTTTCTTCCTGTACTATGTCCTTATATGCAATCTTTCTTTTATATATTACTACCACTGAATTAACTACTTCTATGAATCCGGTGTTCATCTTGCAGTACTAATGAGGTGTGGCAACTTGGACCGATGCACATATTTGCCTGGTCCCACGTTATAGCGGACTGACTGTGTTTAGTAATAGTTGAAATGCTCTGTGATACTGTAGAACAAAATGTATCAAATAATATCAAAATTTTGAGTGGTAGAAAACGAAAAACAGTTAATATATCTATTCTACTTTAGTCGATTCTTTGGCATTTCACCTAACGTCCCCAAAATTTGAAAATTATTGTGAGGACTAAAGTTATGGTTTGCACATACTAAATTAGTCTTGCGTTAAACAGCCCTAACCATCTATGTGGGTAGATATTAGGAATACATAACACACCACTTAACCAACATGATCACTGAAGACTCACAAGTCCGTCAGCTAATTTTTTAATTTTAACCCACTGTTATTAGCACTGGCTACCCGCTATTTTAACATAAATGAGTAGTACTTCCAATGCATCTGATATAAAATACTTTCAATCTGCGTGTGTTTTCTATTTTGACTGATCCTCCTTCATAAACGCAAACCATACCAGAGTTGATTCTTAGCAGTACACTACCTCCCTAAGAAGAAGAGAGAAATCTCACTCGAACCACATAGGTTGCGATTCAGCAAAACCCAGGAGAGGTTACTGAAATCATGAGAAGATTTCTTCAGCCATCAAGGATCATGATTAAATGAATGATCAATAATTTTAACTACTTCAATCAATCTTAATATCAACACAATCCCATCCTGAAGCAACATTGCAAAAATTCTCTGGCTATTACTCAAACCTTTCAAAATTCTTAGCTTTTTGATGAAATCTACAATAAGGAAAACTACATCACTTGGTTACGCCAACAATAGACATTCACATAGAGTGTACACAACAAGATAGGTCATTTTTCATGTTAATACGGTTTAAATAGCATATAAACAGAGCTAATCGTAACAATTTCGTTTACCGACCATTTTATTCTACATTTAATTACAAAGAATTCTATGTAAAATTATTTAGTAACAAGTAAAATAGACAACTTAGATGAATTTTATTTCAGATATGGAAGTGCAAAAAAACCGTAGACGATTTCGCAACATAAACGCCAATTGATTTTAAAAGATCACGTTAAAAATTCTGAATGTAGATAGATAATGAAATACATCATTTTTAACAACTATTACTCACTAGATTTCTAATTTTCACCAAAATTCACCAATCAAAATAATATACATTACATATTAGCACGTTTTACGGCACATGTATAATACACATGGCTTTTTCTTCACGGTTATCTATTTCGCCAAAACAGTATTACGAATAAGGTAACGCACGGAATATGCAATGTAATCAAGACAAAATTAAGTTAACTGAAAAATTATTTGAAAAATATCTACTTATCAGAATGATAATTATCATAAAGTTATTAACTTTTATGTATTATTTATTTAACTGTTTATGAAATAGATTATCTAAAATAATACATTTGGTCTTAGCGACTTAAAATCGTTAGAAGAATATTACAAAAATACAGTGAACCAGTTTGCTTTGAAGAACTGATCGAATATATTCCGTGCATTTAACAAAAGTGAATACTACTTACTTCTGTGACAGCATGATATACAAGAACCCATACTTTAATATTTTCAATAACGAACGTTGAAAATTAACTAGAGTTTATAGTATAGAAGTTTGATTTTTTCAAACTTTTATGAACCAAATATTCAGTTTAACGAGCAATCATCTTGCATTAATTTATAGTGTATGAAACGATTATTGATAAAAATTATTGAGTTAAATTACTTAATTCCATGTAATTTGATCATTTTATTTTTTCAATTTAAGTATCATGAAGGCAGTTATTTGAATTGTGTAACCAAAATGAAAATCTACTAGTTAAGATAGATGGAAAATAATTATTGTCCTACAGATATAGTGTATACAGTTCACTTGAGTATGTGAATATATATGTATTTTTTCTTTCTCAGAAAGCCAGTTAAATTTTCACTAATTTACCAATCAGAACTCAATGGCATTAGTCTAGTCTGTGTGGGCAATTAAAAGAGCATTTGGAGAGATGAATTTTACAAAGTAGAACAGAAGTAATGCAAACAACCAGGATGTAAGTACATATCAAGGTTATTTTAATGAAATAAAGGCAGGAAGTGAATGTATCTGTCAACTAACAATTTTCGATATAATGAAAAACAATAATCTCTACTACTTGTAAAATATAAGATGTGCTAAAAAAATAATAAAAATAATGATAATAAGTTAAATATTGTAGTATTCGTTTTTCAGTTAATTATTTCTTATTTTTCAATCGGATAAGTTCTCTAGGTACAAGCATACATATACTACCAAAACATTATAGTACGCTAAATAAACGAACCAAATACAAATGTTTGTGTGTATTCTATATTCGCCTCATAATGTTTTACATTAAATTGTTAACCGGATATGTGGAAACTATGAAAATATTTAAAATTAACCCTACTTTGTCAAGTCATTAATTTACACTATGCATAATAAATGTATTTAAAGTAAAAACTAAATGTTGTTTAAAAAATAGTGATCTTAACGACATGAACTTATCTTCACAAACTGTCCCCTTAGTAGTGGATAACTACGTGACAGCTACTAAATTTTCAGTATGAAGTCGTGGTTATTGAGTTCGCTTACATATCATATAAATTAGTAGATTTATTCATTTGAGAATATGGGGAAATCATCCAATGATAGAGTGATAAACTATTGCTAAGTTTTAGTATTACATCAATAACAAAGGACATTTTAAAGATAACTCCAAAAGCAACCAACTTTCTGTATGCACTTGAAGTTTCACAAAGTTAAAACGTAGTATATTTTCTAATAAACCATATACAAATTCGAAACCAAATAATTAGATTGTCTTTGGTACTTTAGTTTTCAACATAATAATTAATTCTTCTTAATAACAAAGGAAACATATCTATAAGATGCTAGATGGTAAGATAATCCTAAAAATGAAAATAATTACAATAATAGTCGTCGCACATATGCAGACGTACAAATGATGGTTAAGTACCTGCTTGAAGATGAAATAAATCATTCTTTTATTTTAAAGTGAATAGGTGAATGAGAAAGTCGTTGGAACTTAACCGAAGAATAGAAACATTAAGTAAAATTTAAGGTTTGATGTTAAACTTAAAGTAATCCCTACGAAAGAAAAGCTGTGTTGAAATAGAATCATAATAAGTATGAATTACCTTTTTGTTGTATATAATTTAGTATGTGTACAAAGAATTCAGCATACTTTCAAAGCATAGGGACGAAAATTTCTCAATTAACCTGAATAAAAGTATGTATTTCCTTGTTTTACTAAGGAATTCAATGTCTAGGTTTTAATTATTGCTCTAATTAAATAAAATATTTGCTTTTATTTGACACAGACCCCTGAAGTTATTCAAATTGGATTCGATGACATTAAAGGTATGATGAAGGTAAATGGATCATACTTTAAACAGATATTTGCATTACTTACTATGAACAGCCAAACGTATTCAAGTGACTGAAAGAGACGCATATTCTACATCTTATTCATGTAGTGATCTACAGAATGGGTTCTAAATATTATGGATAATAAAGAACACTAACGAAGAAGTCGGTTTAACTATGCGACAAGGGAATAAAAACCTTGGTACCATTCAATAAAGTAACGAGCGAAATAGCACACGAAATAGGATCGTGTACAGATTCATTTTATCCGAGGGTTAATTTATGAACAAGCACCCAGTTAAATATAAATAAGTTGTGCTCATCAAACTTCTCCTGCCATTTTTTAGAAATGCATCATTTTCGCCAAACATGTCACTGTTGTTGGATGCATGTTAAGGTATGAATAATAGCAAATTTGTTGAAATTAATGAGTGTTTTGGTTAGCAAACATAAATTAGAAAAATGGTACTATCTGACATAGTAATAACGAGAAGTGCTGTGAAAATTTAAAATAATTTGCTCATACAATATAAATATTTAATGAGTATGACTAAGTGTTAGTCATTTGTAGTAGAATTTTCTTTTCCAGCCCATACTCATAAAATATGAATTAACTAGAACAGGTTTGAAAAATGACTCTGAAACATACGTATATAGTACCACGAATGACAATCCCATAAGCTTAGTGCAACAATTCGTTGCATTACTAACGAGTCACCGTTTGTTTACTGAAATTAACATGATTTAGGGAATAAATATATCCTTACTCAAACAGTAAAGTATAACATTTTTGTGTAATCTTGTGGACTACTCATGAGTAGTTTAAAAAATACTACATAACCGACGAATAGATGCCGATTTTTTTTTCTTCAAGCAGGTATATGAGTAGTAATAATTGAGAGACCATGGAAGCAGTAAAGTTGTAGCCTGTACATAACCGAGTTAAAAAAATTTGGTCACCACAGTATTCTACTGTCTAATTACAGATGTAATATTCTAAATCTAGATAGTAAGTAATAAACATGTCTGGATAGACCACTATCACAACATGACGTAATAAAATGAATGACTTCAGTAGAAACAGACATTAGATCAGCTGTCATTACAATGAGAAAATATCTCCAGAATCGTAACGTGTTCCAACAATTTTATCAGGGAAACGTCAACTAAGACGCAATATATTGATAATAACACAGAATAGTCAAATCAAAAGATTAACATAAAGATAATTGTGGTGCATTTCATTATGTAAAAAGCATGAAACAAATAAATTATGTAATTCATTATGGATAGTTAAATAATGACGTATTTTTAAACCACCAATAACAGCTTTTATAGGTCACTTTATTTTATCGTAAGAAAAACCCAATATTTATAAAATGAAACGATACATACAAAAAAGATAAGATTTTACACTTCATGTGTTTTTCAAGTTACTTAGCAAGCAATCATCTTTTTTCTATCATCTTATTGATATAAGTAGTAACTATTTGTCAGTCGTCATCCGTAAAATATATATGTTATTTCCTTTTGAATTTTCTATAATACCTATTCATGACCCTTACGGAAATTTGTCTTCATATGTAAACTTTCTTGTAACGTTAATCTCATAAATATTGATATGAAGTTGGTGAAATTAAAAATTCAGTAATAACGGCTGTATAGGGTATCTTTTTGACACAGTCTGCGGATACGTTGGAATGAAATGAAGCCACGATGAGTGCCAGCGAAGATAAGTTATATGTTATATATGACAAAATATCACTCAGTGAATGTCCTCTACAAAATGTATTCAGTAAAAGTAAGACGAAAAGAAATCCTAAACGATATTTTTCACTAATAATACCTATCCTTCAATACGAAAAACGTGTATATGTCGACTATATAACACCTTTATAATAGACATTGAGTACTATCAAACGGACAGCGCAACGATGACGGTTTAAAAATGTCTGGTGTACATTCAGCATTCCCAGTAATTTTAAGCAAATATATGTTACACTTATCGAAATCCTTACAGATTAAAGTTTGTGCCTGTCTGAAGAGAATCTTATCCAACAAACCATGAGTTAAGTTAACTTATTAAGTAATTATATATCAACAAATAAGTTGGGTTTAAAGTTTATTTTTACAGCAGTGATGTTTATTAATTATACGGTTGAAATGTAGTATTTTAAAGTCTTTAGACATCATATAGTTGTCTGTTGATACTCTACAACTGTGATATCCAAAACATATTTGAAAACGTGTATGGGTCATTCCAAAGTCAAAAATATATTTTTACACTAGGCAGATATCAGAGTTCTCCACAATTTACAGAGCGAAAAATTGTATGATGTCTTTTTCCATGAATATTCTTGGTAATCAGCCTTGTTGTGCTATAAATTATAACCAGTAAAAAAATGGATGGTGCTAAACGTCCATAGAATTCAAAATATTCTCCTAATAATTAAAATAACCTATAGTATCATTGAATAAGAAAAAGAGAATTCATCGAAGAAAAGTTTCTTTTCGACGAAATCATTTGCTTAAGTTGTACATTCGTATATGTAGTTATATGGAAAATGTATGTCTATAGGAGGATAGAAAAAATTTGCATCACAAAAATGGATTAGAGAATAAATAACAATTGAGGTTACGCACTAATCAAGGGATAAGGAAGAAAATCGTTTATGGGTCAGATAATAGTCCAGTTGACAGATATGAAGAACATCGACAAATACAAAGGTCATAATAATAAACTGAATAATAATCAAGAAAACTTGTATAAGGTAATAATTTCGTCGAGAAGAAAATTTTCTTCTTTGAATTCTCTTTTTCATATTCCCCTAAACTGAATGACATGAGAATTTCGCGTTCATTAGTGGATACTCTTTAAGTGTTAACGTTATTAATTCAAGCGATGGAGAATGAATCTTTATTTAAAACTTTGTAAAAATACATTGTTGTACCTTATAGATTTTTACTTCCTGAACAATTATGTAAAGGTTTGTTCGATAAAAATAGATACAAAGTCACTAATGCCAGCTTATATAAAACATGAAGTCAAATTAGTGATGAATGCATATCATTTAAAAAACGATCTCACAAAAATATCACAAAAAAATTATAACTGATTGTAGTACCAATTAATGGACAGACCTACCATTTTTACTTTTCACGTCATGGGCTTCTTCTTCAAGGGAAAGATCTTCCGTACTGAAGTATGGAAAACAATTAATTTACTTTGATTACATTAGCTACTTACAAGTAAGTAAATCATATAAACATACAAAATATTTCATTGATTAAGATCATGAGTCAGTTGAAGCTAGACCACCATGGACTCATGATCTTAATCAATGAAATTACTACAATCTCCACAAAACCCCTTCTGGTACAAAATATTCTCAAAATGTGGTGTGTACAGATTAATATAATATGGACGCTGTGTTGTTCATACTGAGTTTGTTAATATGAATATACCTAAAATGTTTTTTATAGAAAATACATTCTGAAAACAAATTTTTAATTTCTTTGTTGGGTTTGTATTGTTATTAATCTATTCACTTACCAATTTATTCAGCTGATACTAAGAACGAACTAAACAATCAAATAATTACATCATATTAGTTCACAAACTAGAAATTCATTGCTAAATTATCTAAAAAATTTCGCTCTATTACAATCGCACTTTTGGTCAATCATTTTACAAGCACATGGAAGCATGCGTTATTGATTCTAGTTTTCCTCTATAAATATTAAATACCTAAAGCTAATTTTCATCATCTGAAGTAAATCCAGCAAGTCGTATTGGATTTCATGATTTGACGTTGAAAACTGGAGTAAATTAAATCACTTGTAAACCTTATGTTTTCGTAGGCGAGAAAAGAGCATCAAAAGACACTTGGTATGTTGAAAAACATAATTTTTAAATTATAAATGAAACACAAATTAATATCTTCCATGACTTATGGAAAATCCCAAAACCCCCAACGAATGAACTACAATAGTCATTTAATAACTAACGCTTAAATTTGTTTATCAATTTTTTATTGATAGAATATTAAACAATCAACTTAAACTTTTCATTTAACCAGTGTTTGGTTCTCACATAAATGAATTAATAAACACCGTTCGGACCTGAAGCCGAGGTTTTAAGTCTAGTGCTAAATGATGTTATATATTGAGAATGAAACTGAATACTTTAGAACTGTTCGAACTGTGACTCAGGAAACTGAATAACTACTGTCAGATGACCAATTACGATAAACAAATCATTTCTAGTGATTTGCTTCAAAGCTGTAAAATCTTCAGCTATTTAACACATAAGCAACTGAGTATTCTCAAATAATGTGTTACAATATGATTATTATTAATTAAATGGAATATATTTACATGATAACCATAAGACATTTTCTTAAAACAATTTGGTCATAGAGGCGAAACAGTCTAATTGATTTTATCAAGGCATCGTTATTTGTTATAGAAGTACTTAAATTTGTAATTGAAAAATACAATTCATTGAGTATCACTATGGCGACAATATGACCTCATATGATTCACATGGGCGAAAATACATCTGCTACTTATTTCTCCTCATACATTCCACATAAAAATGTTCTATTAAGATATTTTTAGTGAAATGAAGTTTCTACTCATAATTTCCGTTTTATCATTTTTGCACATTTATGCTAATTTTTTGTGATTTAAGATGGAAGATTATTCGAAATAATATATCATGTAAAGGCAATCAGTAGTAAGCTCAGAGAAAATAAAATGAATTATAATTATCGCCTTTGAATAGTTTCTAATTAATTATGGATAGCCACTTTGACAGATTGAGCGACAAAGTCTATGAAATACTTCAATGTAAATATATATCGATTAGTAAGGTATGAAAAATCTGCATACTATGTTCGATAAGAAAAATAAACTCCATGAAATAATGATTTTGTTAAAAAACATGAAGTATCATAGTCATGTAAATAACCTCAACCAGAAGTTTTCAATCCATAGAGAAGCAAAATATTTTATAGTCGAAAATAAATGAATAATCCTATGGAAATGATAAACTGCTTGAAAGTAATATTGTGCTATATTGAGTCAGGTGGTTTCATTGTGAAACACTCATTTTCCTTCCATGTATCATCACAGTCTATTTCGAATGCATAATGGTACTGAAAATATATTAATGAGCTATAAAGTATATCAATGTTACTTAAAAAGAGATTAAATGTCAAACTAATTATGTTAATAATTTTTAACTTATGCATTTGATCGTATAACTGGTGTATATAAGTTGTCCATCTTAATTTTCTCTTGATGAAGTCAGGAGTATCATTCATTTCACAGACTTTGTTAGATAGATTTCTGTTTTTAAAAATATGTTATGGTAGTAGAATTAAGAGTTTTAAATATTTTATTAAATTACTTTTATTTAGAGCAAAAGTAAATTAGTAAGCAAAGACGGATAGTGGCAGCAATGGAATCCAGGACACGCGTTCCGTCTTATCTGGAACCGGCCAGATGAATGCACCTGTATTTTAAACTTGATGTTGACTCTAGGGCTCGAACCCAGTACCATTCACTTCAAACGCCATCGCGTTATCTACTTAGCTACTGAGTCCTAATAGCCACTTGCTTACGGTGTGAAGTTTAAATTCAATTGGTATTGTTTATTTGAATCGTCCCATTGATATTTAGGCCCTCAGTTCATCAGTCTCTTATAAGGATATGTGCATACTGTGAGTATAGCTACTATTCATCTTTGCTTATAGTACTTGTGAATTTAGGAAATGCACACAGTGTACACATATGTCAATAAGAGACTGATCGATTGCAGTGTTAAGCATCAATGGGAAGATTTAAGTAAACAATACCAACTGAATTTAATAGAGAATTTGGCTTGAAAAGAATTATGTTATTTTCCTCATTTTATCCTATAATTTTACGTCGTCATGAACATAACTAGCGGTATATTTTTGTAGGACATCTCATGGACTCATTCACAAACTTCGAGAAGGTATACTTAATTGTCTATTTATAAATATCAAAATACTTTCTTTCAATAAAATTATAAACTAAGATCACTAGGGAGTAGAATGAAGTATAAAAATAAACCATTTCGGTAAACAGACAACCTTGAGGGAATGGGCTCATAACTGAAGAGTTAACTTTACTAGCATGTGTTTCTCTGTATGATTACTTTATAAGCGATATGTATTATTTTTACTACTGTTTCTCCTTTGATTTCCAATCATATGTATTTTTAAGTAAACTTTTAAAGTGATAAAGTGCTATTTACATTTTAATTTGTTTGTTTTCTAACAAAGAAATGATTGCTTTCGTAACCCCCTTTCTTTAACAGCAAAATAAAGGAGCGATCATTTTCTAGTAGTTCCATGAATCACTAAGGTTTGTTCTAATTTGTTGATGTTGGTTTCATTAAAAAACGGTTTTGATTTTGGCATTATTGGTAAATTTGTCATTGTTAATACTCAATCATATAAGAACAGTGCACGTTGAAACTTATTGCATTTTTAAGATGTTGAACTGACGTATAAGCCCTTGAGCTTAATGACACTTTTTATCTATCAAAATGAATAATCCAAAATAGAATATGAAATAATGGAATTTTCCTTACTATCTGTGAATAACACGGACCATGAAGGACCAGAAAAGGCACTTTATAAATAAAATAAAGGTTCATAAGTACCTATGAATACTTCGAGTATTTCAATCCATATTAACATAAATCAAAGTAGCTCGGCTGAAAATCAAGTTATAAGCATACCATTGAATATGATAGTAATTTTATTATTTTGTGACTCGTTAGCGCTTACCGTATGGATGAAGGAGAAGAAAGAGATGTGTCGAATGTGCGTTGAATATCTCTTGATTGGACAGAATAAAACCCGCCATTTTTATTTACTTCGATACTAGTTGTTAAGTCGAAACTTGTGTCACTATAATCGAATTCTTCTAAACTGTCATTCGAATTCAAGGATATATCTGTGCTGTCATTAAACTCGTGTGTTTTTCTCTTTTGGGGTGGTTGCATATTTATATGGCTCTTTTCGAATGTAACAACCTGTTCTGATGTTGCACTGTTGTCCTGTAAATCAGATATAGTAGTCTTGTCAGAAGACGGAGACGACAAACAAGCTGTGATAGTAAAATTTGGAGTTGTTAACGAACTTGGATCAAGTTTTCTATGAGATTTATGTTCTACATTTATTACATCATATTCATTCTGACCTTTAGTAAATTCCGGGCTATGGGTAAGTCGTAAATCTGTAGATGAAAGTAGTGAAGCACTCAATTCACTACTTTTGATGGATGAATTTATATTGGCACATTCACTTATCTTTGTAAAGTGATATTGATTACATGGAAACATTGAAGTAGCATTTTTGCCATCGAACGTTTTGGACACTGTATTGTTTACTCTTTGCTTAAAATTACTGTCAAAGTTCATCCATTTGTTGAATTTGTCTGTGAATTTTGATCTTTTCTTGGCAGACGTTCTCCAAGAATAACTAACATTCCTTAATTTGCTTAGAAATAGCATTCTTCTCCTTCGTAGTTCATTGATTTTAGAAATTTGTTTTGGTGTTGATGTTGGAACGCTCAGAGACTGAAACTTTTGTAATGCTTGTTTACCTTCAGTAAATTCCAGCTTCGATACAAAAATGTTGCTTGGTCCCGTACTTAGTTCAACATTGAGATGACCTCTTTTATCTTCTTTCTCCTCATAATTTTCAGCACCAGTATCACTAGAGGACAGTGGTCTAGCTTTAAGAAGCATTTCATCAGTTTCCTCATTTTCATTGGGTCTGTTTTGATCATCCTGATAATTTTCAGTTGATTTATGATAAACTGAGTCCTTATTCAACAAATTAGGACAGTTAGATATATGCAAATTAGCTGAGGTGTTACCAACCATGGTGGAATTTAAAACACTCTTTGGCAGGTTGGTCAAATGAACTATATTAGAGTTTGAAACGGTGATTGCACACTTATTGTGTTGTTCCATCGTTTCCTTGGATGGAAATCTGTTAACAAAATTTAAAATCACACAAGTATCGAATGAAACCAAGGTAAACTTAAAAGAATATTTTTTTGAATGGAAAGCTGAATTGTAGATTGACATGTGAAAGGTTTTTCTATAACTATCAGATAATTACATCACCTTTTTTGCTACTCTTATTTCTGTTATTTACGTCTTCTCCATTTAAATGAATATACATTTCGTTAGTGTATATAAAGATATCGCCTTATTCGTACTGGTTTTGTAAATCACCTAAACGTTTTGGAACACCCATTATTACGGAGATGTGGCCAAAACGTATAAATCTTTCCTTACAGACTTCTTAACATTTCTGACAGCCATCATTGTTGTTCTTGAAACAGAATAAAAACGAAAACTTAATTTCATAGGAAAAAATGTTCTAACTTATATATATTCTTTAAAAAATATTTTTTCAGACTTTTAAGTTATGATATGAGAGCATTATATTTTTAGTTAAAAACGTATAAATGCATGTATCGCTAAGATATATATATATATCTTATAACTAATACTTATGATCTTGTACAATGTATCGACAATGAACTTACTTTTCATACAAATGTAAGAGTAATCATATAATGGAAATTGATCATTTTGAAAAATGTCTATTTTATTAAATATTATGTTAGAAACTAATAAAGTGTTCTTTAATATAAATGATAATTTTGTAAATAATAATTCATTATTAAAGGTGCTTAAACGTCTACAGTAAATTTGTTAGAATAAATTTTCTACATTTACAGTCTAAATAGTTGGAAAAGTAATGATATGACATTATTGCATAATAAAGTAATTAATTATTATAAAATTCATCTAAAAAAGGAATACTTTAAAGAAATAATTAGTAATGGTGAAAGGATTGAATAATTTGAGTCAGTATTATTTACCAAGTCACTTGAATCAAATGATTCATGTTGATTAGAAAAGAAATTGGGAGGAATTAAAATATCCAATCAAAAAACAAGAAACTTAACAATTTTTCACAAGTTTTGGTAATTTTGATTAACTTGGTTTTTTCCTCTATTACTCAGTATAAAAGAAATTAAATGTATAACATAACAAAAAAATCATAAGGCTACTTAAACAGTAAGAAGATAATGAATTAAAAAAACAGTAACTTATGTTTTGCACATGTTAATTTTATATTTTTTATAAAATGTTTTGGTTTTCATTACTGAATCAAGTAAACGTTTATCATTTCCGTTAACATAACTCAGGTAATAAGTTGTATGAATTCCTTAAACATACTAACAGGTTATGAGTCTATCAATAAACGAAGATTACAATTCATCTGATCGTGATTAGGATAAATTATTGGATTTATTTTGCATAAAAGCATCCAAGTGTGCTAATATTTGTTGATGAACACATAGTGAACGACTGTTATATATAGTTTCAAAAAATGCAAAAATATAACGTTGTGAAAAATTATTGTAATAACTTATCAGGTGGATTTATTTATGAGATACTATTAAAAATACCTGTTGTCACATATGACAGATTTTATGCAACTAAGCATTGAAATTTATTAATAACTGAAAGATATCGTCCTTAGCTGTTGTGAATCAAATGTAACGATATAGAAACAGCTTTCTCTCTTACCTATTCATTTGATTACAGAAGAAATTCAGTAATTCTACTCTGTGTAGATAATCAAAGCAAGTTTTTTCATATTCTTCCACTTGTATAGTTTGTGTACTTTGATCCACAGTGAATGATGATTGACTGTCATAAAGCTGCTGAGAGGTTTGTTGTTGTTGATCGGAATGTTGGTGGTCGTGACCATTAAATTTCTGTAAATATGTCTGATAAACAGAATTAATAAAATAAAGGTAGATTGACGGAGGGTTATAATAAGAAGTATTTATCTTCAGGAAAAATAATTTCATCCACTGATGATTAGTATTAGGTTGTGCTGTCAAATTCTTAAAACTGTGACGTAATATCATAATGGGTTATTATTTTATTATTAGGTTACTAGAATTGTTTTTTACATCACCTACAGAAACAGTATGATGTGGAATAAAAAGAACGTTCATTTGGGATCGCATAACTTAACTCCAGCTTCTTATAAAGATATAGACCATTATCTAACATTTTGATGCTTGACTTAAGTGCCGTTGGCATTACCTTTAACTGATTGGTTGATTTAAATTTCCAATCAAATGATGTATTTATGGTAATAGATTTTTGAATTGTTCATTTGTATTGAAGTGTATTGAGGTCAATGCGAAAGAGCGGTTGTAGAGTGCAAGATTACTGTTATTATCGTTATTATTAAAAGGTAGATTTAAAATCAATAAACATCAGTTTGGTTACTATATAACGACCAACAATAACTTATTTATCGATAATTGTAGATGATAATTAAACATAACAAAAATAATACATTGTCAAATGTAGAAGAGTCTGTTTATAAATTGAGCATATTCAGGTTTCCCTAATGAGATAAGTTTCAGTAAAACATCATTTACATAAACGAGTAAAATAAAACATAAGATAACTTGAAGTCTCATTTTTTTACTTACTGTTATTTTCTATGAAATTAAAGAATATGTATGATCAAAACAATTTATAGGATTTTGTTTAAAGTTCCTGAAAAACCAATGTAATTACATTCTACTAATATAGTCTTTCTTGTCCTCGATTTGCACGTAATGCTGATAACAGTTATTGGAAATTGCAGAATGCAATATTTTTACTTAGCATTTTCTACAATATAGGTTTTAGATGTATAGTATTCTATTAAACGAACCTATATTTTATGACATTAATCGTCTCCGAACAGTTTTCTTCTGAATTTTATTATTGAACATTGGATGAAATAAGGTATGCATTAGAATATTGATTTAAGTCGAAATAAGTGTGATGTATATTCGTAGCGCGATTAAGGAAAATACTTGCAAATTCTATCTGTGATTTTAATTACAACGCCTTTCTAGGAAAATAGGAAAGCATAAATATGTGTTTGAATAGATTTAAACACTGTGCAAATAGACTATGATTTAATATGTGCCCAGCAACCAGAGCAACAATTTTTATAGGTACATGGAACGTCCGGACAATGTGGGAGAACGGGAAGACCAGTCAAATAGCAACGGAAATGAGGAGATACAACTTGGCAGTACTGCGAATCAGTGAAACCCATTGGACCCAAGCTGGACAACAAAGGCTAAATACGGGAGAGATGCTGCTATACTCCGGTCACGAAGAGGAAAATGCTCCACACACTCAGGGAGTTGCTCTAATGCTGTCCAAAGTAGCACAAAATGCACTTGTAGGATGGGAATCTCACGGATCCAGAATCATCAAAGCATCATTCAAAACAAAGAAGGAGGGGATCACAATGAACATTATCCAATGTTATGCACCCACCAATGATAGCAACGACGACATTAAAGATCAATTCCATGAGAGGCTGCAATCAATCATAGAGAAGTGCCCAAGAAAGGACCTCACCATTCTGATGGCAGATCTCAACGCCAAAGTCGGAATAGACAATACCAGATATGAAGATATCATGGGACTGCATGGACTGGGAGAGAAAAACGAAAACGGGGAAACATTTGTAAATCTGTGTGCATTCGACAAATTGGTCATAGGCGGCACAATATTTCCACACGAACGTAAACACAAAGCTACATGGATCTAACTGGACCACACCACAGTGAACCAGATAGATCATATTTGCATCAATAAAAGGTTCCGAAGGACAATGGAAGATGTGAGAACCAGGAGAGGAGCGGATATAGCTTCAGATCACCACCTGGTTGTGGCCAATTTAAAACTGAAGCTAAAGAAGAACTAGACAACTGGACAAACAGCACTACAAAGGTTCAGCACAGCCTTCCTTCGAGATACTGACAAACTCAATGAATTCAAGGTGGCGCTCAACAACAGGTTCCAAGCCCTACAGGATCTACTGGAGGAAGAAGAAACTACTATGGAGGATAACTGGAAAGGTATCAAAAAAGCATTAACTTCAACATGTCAAGAGGTTCTGGGCCCCAAGAAGCATCATCACAAGGAATGGATCCCTATAGAAACACTGGATAGGATCAAAGAAAGGAAGGGCAAGAAGACAGCAGTTAACAACAGTCGAACACGAGCAGAGAAAGTTCAAGCACAAGCAGAATACATAGAAGCAAACAAGCAAGTGAAGAAGAGCATTAGAGCCGACAAGCAGAAATACGTGGAAGAAAGCTGAAAGAGAAGGAAATATGAAGCAGCTTTAGGACACAACGAAGAAACTAGCAGGGGAATATAGTAAAGCAGAGAGACTAGTCAAAGACAAAGAAGGAAGACCGATCACCGAGATTCAGCAACGGCGGAACAGATGGGCAGAGTACTTCGAGGAGCTCATGAATAGGCCGGCGCCAATGAATCCACCGGACATAGAAGCAGCACACACAGATCTTCCTATAGATGGCAATCCACCAACGACGGGAGAAATCAGAATGGCCATCAGACAAATCAAGAGCGGGAAAGCAACAGGACTCGACAACATACCAGCTGAAGCGTTGAAGTCAGACATCGAAGTAACTACAAGCATGCTTCATCTTCTATTCAAGAAGATTTGGGAGGAGGAACAAGTGCCGATGGATTGGAAAGAAGGACACCTCATCAAGATTCCAGTCCAGATTGCGACACTACGGATCATCGTCGAACAATCAATTGAGTGGAACTCGTCACTCTACATCAACTTCATTGATTATGAGAAGGCATTTGACAGTGTAGATAGGAGGACGTTATGGAAACTTCTTCGACACTACGGAGTTCCTGAGAAGATTGTCAACATTACTCGGAACTCATACGACGGACTACAGTGCAAAGTAGTGCATGGAGGACAGCTGACAGACGCATTCCAAGTAAGGACCGGAGTAAGACAAGGCTGTCTACTCTCTCCCTTCCTGTTTCTTCTGGTGGTCGACTGGATTATGGAGACCTCGACATCTGAGAGAAACTACGGCATACGATGACAGCTCAGAACCAATTAGACGACTTGGACTTCGCAGATGACCTAGCCCTCCTATCACATACACACGAACAAATGCAGATAAAGACAGCCAGCATAGCAGCAGTCTCTGCATCAGTAGGCCTCAACATACACAAAGGGAAAACCAAGGTCCTCAAACACAACACGGAGAACAGCAATCCAATCACTCTTGATGGCGAAACTCTGGAAGATGTGGAATCCTTCACATACCTGGGAAGCATCGTCGATAAACAAGGAGGTTCAGATGCAGACGTCAAGGCGAGGATTGGCAAAGCTAGAGCGGCATTCCTTCAACTGAAGAACATATGGAACTCAAAACAACTTTCAACCAAAATTAAAGTCAGAATCTTCAATACGAACGTCAAGGCAGTTCTACTGTACGGAGATGAAACTTGGAGAACTACAACAACCACCATCAAGAAGGCACAAGTATTTATCAATAGCTGTCTACGCAAGATACTCAACACCCATTGGCCGGATAACATCAGCAACAGCCTTTTGTGGGAGAGAACCAACCAGCTTCCAGCTGAAGAGGAAATTAGGAAAAGACGATGGAAATGGATAGGACATACATTGAGGAAATCATCAAACTGCATTAGGAGGCAAGCGCTAACTTGGAATCCTGAAGGGAAGCGGAAAAGAGGAAGGCCAAAGAACACATTACGTCGGGAAATAGAAGCAGATATGAAAAAGATGAATAAGAACTGGAAAGAGCTTGAAAGGATTGCCCAGGACAGTGTTGGATGGAGAATGCTGGTGAGCGGCCTATGCTCCTTCAGGAGGAGTTATAGCAACTCACGTTCAGTTGAGTTTGCCCTCATCTAATTCGTTTAAGCCCTTTTGTTAACCTAGTAAACGGACAAGGTTATCTGTACTTTAACAACTTATTCTATCTTTATTATTGTTATGCTTGTATGAATAAGCATGCTTGAACACTGTTGACTGCCCACGCATATATTCATCCCACTAACCTTATTATTATTCGCTCAATCGATTCGATAGTCCATTCACTTTTCTATATATATACATGTATATTTAACACTCTACACATTTTCCACACATTCTCACACAATCACGGTTTGCTGACTCATTCGCCTCTCTGCTCTGTGGTTTGAGTTGCCTGCTAATAAAACTGTAGTAGCTGCTTCTCTTTGCCTTCTGATTTCAACTACCGTTGGGGTTTATACGATAACGGTTACGAGGGTGATTGGTCAACGAAGCACAGCCACTACAGAGTAATAGGCGTAAGTAAGTAAGTAATAGTAAGAATAATTAATTAGGCTTAGACTTACCATTTTATCATAAGAAGTTTGAGTTTTGAATGGCTGTACATATTTTCCATATGATATAGTTAGAATATCTGTAAATAAGACAGGATATATGAACCGGGCAAATAAATAGCATTTTTGCAAGTTAGAAAATAATAACATATTACTAATCAGTTGGGCATACTATTGCTTGTTTCTTAGCTCAGATATGTTTTTGTCGGTAAGCCGATAGATGTCACGTTGAATACACAAAGATTTTAGTTGCAACATCAAATCTAGCAGTCTTTTTATGTAACTCATAGATATATCAATTCATTTGGTCAGTTGGTATTTTCAATGTAGTAGTCTCCATAAAAAGTGTGTCTTATGGTTGATAATTATTTATTCATAAGCATTTTTCTTAATAGAATTTAAGGATTTGATTGTTGAAATACGTTAAACTTTGGTGGGTATACTTTATAGTTTTACATAATCTCGCATGAAATTTAAGATGGAAACGTTTGTCAGTAAATGAATCGCTGTTACCGATAAAGTTACTGCATGTTGGTTAGGTAGTTACCCATTGAACACAAGGCAAGACGGTCACGCAATGTCTGGTATTGATTGAAACTAGATATGAGCACCGTTGGGTATAGGCCCAACGGTTTAAGACATAAGTGTTTGTGCGCAAGACAGAGCTTGAGTTCTAAACGTGAGGTCGTGGATGCGCACTGCTGAGGAGTCCGATTATGGGACAAAAAACGCGTCCAGTACTTTCTGTTTTTCAATGGTGGTCTAACATTGATGGATTGATGAATCCAAAGTAAATGAGATATCTTGTTACAGAGGAGAGAGATTTCAACGTATATAAATTGTATGAAGGGAAAGTAACAACATATAAGAAGGGTAGAAGTGTATACGCCTTAAAGTAAAGTTTATGTAATTTTTACTCGCCATTTTATCTTAACGAGGATAACGGGAAAAAATAATTCTCCAACTCAATTATACTACTCATGAGTAGTCACCAGGTTTACGGTTCTTTTTTGAATAGATATTAAAATGATTATGAGAAAGTGAATAGTAATAAAACACTGCGAAGTTATGTCTATAATTTCTAAAAATGTTCCCATTTCCAAGTTATAAATTGGTATAAACAAACCAATGTTATTTCCTTGGTATTTTGCAGATTTGCATTGTAAAGTGAGTTCTTTGAAATCTGATGACTCATACAAATTGTTTGAAAAGGCATGATTCTGCATCTAAAAAAATGTAAGTACATGAAGACTGAGTAATTAACACTAAATAACTTTGTAAATTTGTTCTTAGTTATTCACATTGTATGTTATTCTCGAATATGCATTTCAATGAACGTTCGCAGTAATGCTACCGTGTAATTAGTTTTCAAAGTAATCTTTCCAGTTCACTCACAAAATATGTTAGTTGTATATTTAAATTTTGAGTGACAAATTCAAAAATTCATTACCGTAAGTGTTTAATGATACAATGGATTATTCCAAACATTCTCGTTCTCTTTGTATACATTTCAATATCATATATTGATCATATATTTTCACTGCTTATCTAGCTGTTTTGATTGCTTGAGTTAAGTAACTATAATTTTTCAATAACATTTTTTAAATTTAATAAAATACTGCAAATGGTTTTTATTCGTACATATTGTTTTTTATAAACACAAACTTACTGAACTTTCAGAACTGGATTTTCGGAGGAGTGGTTTGCGTTTGTTCAAACTTTTAGTATGATCTAAATACTAAAATATATAGAAATCTCATGTTAACGATCATAATAATTATGATGGTTTCTACACAAACACTAAATAAACATATATCATCAGATTATCTGACAAATGTATTGTATTATTTCTTCAGACCATGACATTCGTTTACTAAATCACTATATCTACGGCTACGTTGAAATTTATGCACATACGATTGACCGATGATGTCATATTTGAAGTTGTTCAATTTTTGAGTAAACGAAGTAAATAACGGTTTGTTGAGTACAGCTAACCAGTTAGACATTTATTTGAAGATCTTAGTATTGAATAGTTGCAACAAAAAGTATCGAAACTATGTTCTCCATAATAGGTTTATAGTTCAGATTTCGGATTTGACGTAGGCTTAAATAGAAAGTTTCACTCATATATAAAGATATTCAAGTTCACGAAATAATAAGCCACAACTCTGAAAAAGATGCCAGCTTTTAGGCAATTAATACGATGTTAAAAAGTTCTTACATGATAAGAGAGTTTTGGAATAACATAATTAAAATATACTGACAAATAAACAACTTTTACTGTTAGCTTGTTGAAAGAAATTGCTAGAATCACTTGGATCTATGTATCATCTTCATTGAAGCACGCTGGTGAAATTTTTTCACCTTAATTATGACTCAATGGCCAAGCGGTTTTAACATGCTAATACTTAATCTATTTATTCAGGATATTGATTGAAGTTCCAAGTGACTAGACTATCGGTTAACGACGAATTCGAAAACTTCTATTTGCTCAGTTATTTATACTATTCAGTCAGGTATTCGCAGACTTATGTAAGTACCATTCTTTTATAAACATATTCGTTGTCACAAGTCGTTACCTTACTGTTACTGTAGAAGTCAAACACTCGAATATTCTACCATTTCCACCAAAACACTGAAGTACTTGTTTACTATTTGTATTCTTTCATCACATTTATATAATATAAACTGTTCTCAAACCTAATACCCTACCAGACATTCAGGTGACCACAAGCCATTTGACTGATCGTGAGAAAACAAAAATCATTTATGTAATTTTCGGTGTCTAAATGATTTTATAATTTTCTCTACAGTTTAAAAAATTTGTAAATATTAAAAAGTGTTTAACATTAATACACGATTGTAGGAAACTATCAAAAATAAAATCGATTAAAAAATCTAAGTATTTTGCTGACTTACTCTTCCAAATGTACAATAATCCTTTTCATAAAGCCTTTGTTTCAATGTCGAAATTTCGTTCAACAGTTGTTTTATATAAGTTGTGCATGAATCCTAATGAACAAAATCATAAGATAAATAATTTTTTAAATTTTCTGTAATTTACCTCATTCACTTTGGGTGCATTTTTGATCAACTTGGCTTGTTGAGCATAACGTAGAGTATTCAATGTTTCGTTGTAATGTTTGTAAGAGGGTGATATAGCTGTCAAGAAGTGAAATAGATCAATGAAAAACACTTAAAAAATCATATTTCTTTGAAATTCATTAAATTTTTAGTTTTTTAATTTATAGATAGTAAATTATAGCTAAATGCAGTGGATAATGGAATCAATTATATATTATATATTTTGTATTGTAGTAATCAAGATAATAGCGATGGGTGATTTTAAAGTTTATTCATCATTAGGACATATGTTGATGACCTTAAAAATGCTTTGATCAAAGCACTTCTTAATGTTGGACAGATTGAATAAATATTGAGATGACTAAAAGTTAATTAATTGGTACTATTATTTATCTCTACTAGTTTCTGTGTTTGTAATGATGTAGATACACTGATGGAAAAGAAATGTGAGTCATTTTCCACATCATCTGGGTAATTGTGAACATAACGCTAATATTAGATAACTAATAAGCAAAGGACTTAGAAAAATTACTATGAATCCCAAAGCCATCAAAAGAATCAAAGGAAATCCATCCATTCAAAAACAACCTGTCATTATCAGCAAAGATGGATGGAGGGCCGCAGTGGGATCCAGGACGCACGTTCCGCCCTATTTGGAACATGTCAGTCGGACATAAATTTACCCAAGTCTATATCTACCCTGGGACAAAAACCCACTACTGTCCACCTCAAACGTTACCACGTTATCCTCTTAGCTACTGAGTCCAGATAGCCACTGGCTTGTGTAATGGGGTAAAGTTCAGACTCATTTAGTATTGCTTGTTCGAATCTTCCCATTTATATTTAGGACTGCAATCGATCAAAACGATCCGCACAGGATGCACAAATGTTATTAAGAGACTGATCATTTGCAGTCCTAAACATCAATGGTAAGATCAAAACAAACAATACGAAATGAATTTAAAAAAGTCATTATTCTTATATTGCCATAGTGGCGTATTTTCCTAATATCTGGTTGTGAAACATGGCGATTTATTCCTTCATTTAAAATTTATTACCCTTTTCATTTAACTTAACCCTGCCTTTTTAAGTTCGATAGTTTATATTCCTTGTAATAAATAATACGTACAGCGTGAAAACAAATTCAGTTTTAGTTACCTGTTGGTATATATTTTTCAGTTTTCACTTCTACAAAAATTCATGTATTTACCGTATAAATAATCAGTCTCATCAATGGTTCTTGAAATTCTCCCATATCTATTGCCTTATATTTGTCTATCTGTAATTTATCTCCAGTCTTGACAAAGACATTTCACTACACATAGTGTAAAGTTTTTTGATCGGATTTTTAAGATGATTAATGTTATTGGAAAAAATTTTTCTTCGATATAGCTATTATTATCAGAAATGTTTTAGGGAGCTCAAAGAAACTCTGTGTTTGTACTTAAGGGGTTGAACAGTATCGCTAGTAGATTTATTCGTTTCCTGGTCAACCGTAATTAAATAATTTATTTAAACACATCAATACAATCAAGACCTACCGTAAAATTTAAAATTAAATATTCTCGAATTAAAAAGATTTTAAACATGATTGAGTTGACATAAATGACATATTAAGTGCTCTTGTAGATTATACGACTTAAGTAAAAGACTTAAAATATTTTTTTAAACCTTTAATTGTTTTTATATATTCTGTACAGGAAGAAATAATGCACTTCCTTGAAGTAAGTTAAAATAAATCAATAGAATCATTCTTACTACACAACTTCAGAAAATAGTATGTTTTATTCTATCACATTTTTATCTACTGATGACTTATTTTATTATTGTAACTCATAATTATGTCATTGGAATATTGTTTTTTATCCAAATACTTTCCGTTTACGTGATAAAACCTTATTTTTGTCATGAAATTCTAAATTATTAATCAAGTTGATTTGAAATGTTACCCGCTTATTTTAACGATCCGTTATATTGTTCATTAGAAACTTACATGAAGCTGATTTGCTTGAAGGTTATTCGAAAACTGATATCGGTAAACATTTGAAAATCAGAACAATAATAAATATGTTGAAAGTTTATTTACTTGCTATCATTGTGGTATGTGAATTTCCGCCCAAAGAATCTCTTAACAGCCATGTTAACTTGGAATTTCGATAAGGAACATGAAATGAACTGCTATAATGAGTACTGGAATGGTGAGAACTTCTGGTACTATTCAACGTGGACTGACTACTATGTGCTGCCAGTTCCGAATCATTGGTAAGGATTGAATTTTTTTCAGCTTAATTAAAATTAAATAGATTATGGTTAACGTAATTTGATGAACTCACCAAAATGATGTAAGTGATAAAACATGAAAATATTTTATTTTGTAAACTGGTAAAAGCTACTTTGCAGAAAAGTGTATGAGCGTCGAAGCTCTCAACATACAACATATAATACGTTTGTCGTGGAACTTTCATCGTTCTTCCGGACAACATCATCAGCACAAACTTCTGGTAGAAGTGAAGTGTTCGAATTCCTCTACATATAACTCACAGCTTATCCTGTAGACCTCGATCTTGATTGGCTATTGTTGACCTTTACCCTGTCATTGTTTACTTCTTTATTTTGATTGTATCTCCCATTGATTTGATTCTCGGTCCAATATTTGTCCATGACTTTTCTGATTGGTTGATAGATCGGGTCGTATTCAATGTATTTATTGATTGCTGAGCGCCAAGCTTCTAACAATTCTCCGGTATGTTTACATTTCCCTTTATCCAAGATCTCAAAATGTTTCCAGTCGGATGTGTACCCACAGTTGTTCACATTCATTGGTATAAGCGAGGATAACGTTTATTTGTCCTAACAATAAACTGCAACCATAATTTTATATTTGTAACCCTATTTAAGTATATTTTACATTAACAAATAGCTTTCAAATTATTGACTCATCAGTCGAACAGAACACTGGAATTCATAATTAGCATTTGTTTACTTAAATCTCAAGATATTGGAAATCTAATCAGCACTAATGTCTATAATGAATAATTGTGGGGTGGAAAGTCAAAATAATGAATACCTGGAAATATCAGATGTGGAAAAGTCCTTTGCTTAGAAAAGTTTTCGTCATGAACGAATATCACCTGAACAATGAATAAAGACGAACAGCTAGAATAAATCAGTTATAAAAGTCAACCAAGGCTGATTGGATACTTTGAGACGTAAGCTGCCCCTTTAACCGGTTCAACCAAATTAATGGTGCACTAACATGTAGTACAAAGCATACCAACTGCGTTTTTTTTGACAAATCATTTTTTGAACCTCATAGATTCTGTTGTTGTTCGTATTATGTTTACTTGCATACATAAATTATTTATGAAGTGCGCTAAACTTCTTGGAAGACTGCGAATTTGTGAATTAGGTCTGATCAGATTTTAGAACTCTATATAGTTCGACAAAAGTTCAATAACATCATATTATTAAGCAATAAAAATGATACGAAAATATCTCGAAGACCTTTCTGTTTACGTAGAACTCTTTGATTTGCCTTAGTTATTGATAAGAATGATAAACGAACTTTGAAGACTTGAATATTTTGAAGTGTTTTTTTTCTGTATGGCGCTATAACAGTTGTAAGTTATCAGTAAATGAGACAGTCCTTAAATCAATTGTTGACCTATTCTTCTCCAGTAACAGTAAATGTTTTCTGTTATTTAAAGACAAGGATGGATCAAGCGACAATAAGGAAAAGTCTTAGATTTCTGAGATTTGTCCAGCCTAAATCACAATTTTGATAAGCTGTGAAAATAAATCACACTGGAAGTCAATTTGCCGTAGCTATATCCTCCAAAGTTATCTTTCTCAGAGACGTCGTGCATTTAATAACATCGATGAAATAAAGTCAGTGTTATCAGAAACCAAACACAATATTTGAATACGAACGGGTCTGTTATATGAATTAACAGAAGATGAACATAATGGATTTAAAGAATGCACACATACCGTATCAAAAAACAAAACTCTTAGAAGACATGAGAATTAAGTTGATGAACAGTTCAAAACCAAAAAAGGTGTATATTTCTATACCAGAATTACTTGAGAAATACTTTTTCAGGTTCGAAGATTTATCAATTACCACCTACGTCAGTTAAACGGCACCTATGTCACTATGTTTGAAACTTGGCATTAGAATTCGGTTTAAAAGCCTGATCCGTCAGACAAACGAACTTATCCCTGTTTCCAAAACAACTTAAAACAATCATTGTAAATTGTTGTAGTCAACACACCAGAACAAAGTTGACAACTATACCGCAGTTTTCTAAGAAGAAAAAATCCCAACTACTTGATCAATTTAAAAACAAAGATTTTGTCACCTAGATAAAAGCACCGGTATTGTTATCATGAGTTGAAAGAACTATTTTTCAAGAGGATATTTCCTTCTATCTCAGAGCAGCACAATTTTTAAGCAAAGCTTTAGAAAATGATACTGAGCAAAGTGAGTAGAAATAAACAAAGGTCTTTTCGAAGATGAAAGATGAACCAGTTTTCAGTGGAGATTTCTGTGAGCAACTTCGAACAATTCGATTCGTTATTCCATGGCTTTACGGTCTCCTTGAAGTACATAAGAAAGATATTCCTTAAAGTCTTTTTTTGTATGTGAATAACTAGCCGGAAAACATTATTGACAAGTGACTTTTGAAATTCTACGACTAGTCAAAAACCAAATCATTAAAAACACAACTACCTATTCATTTGATTTTACTGATTTAACACCTGACGCTGGAGTAACCGGAAAAAAGATAATTTTAATAAATGCTATCACTTTATTTGCTAATGTAACTCTTACTCAAGCAATCTGCCTACGTTTTGATCATGTTGTAGACAACAAACATAATGCAGATGTTCCATTACACTATCCAAAATAATTATTGCTTCGATGCACTTCCAATGTCCAATTTCCATTGTATAATGAATTATATATTCAAGCCAACTGTGTAGCAATAGGGTCACTATACGACACAATTCTAGCTGACTGTTTTGTTGTCAAACTTGAAACAAATACTCTGACCAACAAATGGGAGCTGTCATTTATGCAAGAGATACCAAGATGGTACTTTCACTATTTGTGATGAATATACTGATCTCAGCGACATTCTGAAAAACAGCTGTAGTCGATTAATTAATTTCATAATGGAATCACAGTCGGATTCAAAATTTTACTTCTTGGATGTTTTCTTGAAAAAGAGACCAGATTGTTTTCCATAGGGATTTATATATGGAAAGCCAACCTGAAATGGCCAGCACAGGAATTTTCAAAGTAAGATCACATTGAATCAAGAAAGAAACCTGATCCACTTTTTGATGGAGTTTTGTTGTCTGAGCTGGATGGTTTAGTCGTGGAGCTTTCAACGTTCTTCTGAAAGACATCATCAACACAAACTTCAGGTAAAAGTGAAGTGTTCGAAGTTCTAGCTGATGATTTCATTCAGAAGAACGACGAAAAATCCACGACTAAACCGTCTACATCAGAGAACGAAACTATATCAAAATTATCCACCTGAGCTACAAATCTTCTCCACTACCTGATTCACTCCCTATACACGGTTACTCGGCGAGTTTGTCCTGATGATGCTACTGATGTCAAGCCAGATAAACTGCAGCAAATACTTATCAGCAGCAGATCTTTACTTAGATTCAGTGAGAAAAATTTAGAGCAACAACATTGCCGTGAAAGAGTGCTCATAGCACCGAATAAGATGAGATAATGCAGCTGGAATCCTAAAAAACAGACCTTTGAGACTTTTGAGAAAAACATTCTGTTTGGCTGAACTTTGTTTGTCTTATGTAGTCAACATTCGACTTACAGTTGTGTGATAGATAAAGTCCTCCGTCGGGCTAAACCAATGTGAATCCATCAGTTTACTTGCTCATGTATAACATGTTATATTGGTCACACAAAGAGAACTCTCTTGAACTGCATCTTCATGCATTACCCTGACTGCATATCTAAAGAACGTCAAGAATCACTTAGAAGCTCAATGTTGGAACATCTAATTGATTCTGGTCCCTTTGACCCACCAGAATCCACCTTTATTATCATCCATATAATCAGAAAAATCGGTTATAAAGGAATACAATTAAAAAGTGTATGTACAACGAAGGATTTTGTTATTTACCAGTTTAACCCTAATCTTTGTGTATGAAAACAGTGTGTCTAATCCGCTACAGAAAAAATTCAAGAAATCAAAAGGAATAGAACATGTGATCCAATTTTTTACCATGTTCGCAGATACACTATAGTTAAAACATACAAATGTTATGTATAGCTCACCTAGTTTTCCGATAACTGTACTCAAACACGATAAGGATAAGTTGATTTTCCGACCTTCATTGAAACGTTTACTGTCATTCAAATTATGTACACGTTCACTAAAATAATTATCAAAAAATTATTGAAATCTGAACTGTATATATACAAACGTATATTGGTCACCTTATAAATGAACATATTGATTAGGTGATTGCCTTTTAAATAAAAGTTCTAAGCCTATAGATCACAAAAAAATGATGATGACGTAGATAATTATGACAATTAGATCATTTAGCCTCAGCAAGTAGAATACTCGCTTTCACATTCAATATAATGATCACTACTATTGAAACCAGAAGAAAACCAATTATTCACTAATGACTGAATATTCACAATAGGAAGATAGTTCAATGGAAACGTTTTTAAAGACAATCTAAAGCAGAAAAGTCAAGTAAATAAATTGCTAAATCATTGGATGGTCTAACAAGTTTGACTGTTTAATCACTGGCTGAATTCTCACTAATAATAAACTAATGAACTTCAGAATTTATGAGCTGAAAGCAATTTTCAGGCTGAAATGATCATATTTAAATAAATACTTTCTGTCTTTAAATTCTGTGACTTTATAACTACCAACAACATATATTGATAAAAAGATATATGAATAATATTTTTGATTACATGTTGCTTACTGCTGTTCAGAATAATCAATACTCGGTCAAACTAATAAAACACTCGACTATGCTCTCGAACATAAGTTTTAGGAAACTTAATCTAAGATGTGAAAGTACTTATGTGTGGATATATAAGGCCTTAAATTATTTGATCAGCACAGAATCTTAATGGTTGACATCATGAGTCAATTAAAGCTAGACCACCACGGAAAACCTGGAAGCACTGGACGGCCGTATCGTCCTATTGTGGAACTCCTCAGCAGTGCGCATCCACAATCCCGCCTCATGATCTCAACCATTGAAATTACTATAATATCCACAAAAACCCCTTCTGATACTGTTTTTTGCTTTTATGTTTAAATAAATGAATAACTTTTACTAACTGAAAGAAAATGAAGTATTTTTTCAGTTAAATAACTTTACAAGATAATCTAATACCTGGAATTAGACTTCTTGAATGTTAAAATTGTAGCTTATTACAACATTCATTGAAAATTATCATGTTCTCTCCACTGGCTAGCTTTGAAAGCGAATTTCCGGAGTCGTAATCAATGAACGTAATCTGTAACCGGTGTGGGGCATTTACTCATTGAACACAATGCAAAGCAGACGTGCAGTGTCGTGGACTGATTGAAGTTGGACATGAACACCGTCAGGTGCTGACTTAGTGGTTTAAGGCTAGAGGTCCCTGGGTTCGTGTCTTGTGTCAAGTTGTGAATGAGCACTGATGAGGAGTCCTGTAATGGGATAAAACGTCGGCCTAGAGCTTTCTGATATTTTGATTGTGGTCTACCATTGATTGTTTCATAGTTTCAATAAAATTCAACAATATCCACAACACTGTACTTAAAACGTTTCAAAATATTTACAGGTTTGAGCTTACTTAATTTATTTCTCAGTTTTGAAACGAGCGACTATTTTTAGTATAAAATAACATAACGTTCATGAAATTATTTATGTAGAAAAATAACTGTCATAAGGTTCAAACAGATTTTTAAAAATACATGCGTAGATATAATTCATACCATCATGATTTACTGGAGCCATTTTGTTGCTGGTTCAAGTGTTTACTTCTGATTGAAACAAAACACTAAATTAGCACACTCTATCAGATTCATTTTTTATTTAAAACTCAACTAAAATTATATGATCAGTAAGCTAAAGCATTAACGATAATATCCGATTTTTATTGTTAATAGTAATTAAATGTTGATGTTTGTATAACGTGACTTATTTGCGAAGTTCAGTTTAATATATTTGGCTGTAAACCACACTTTATCGTAGTACTTGTAATATGACTTGAATTCCCAAACGGATGTGAAAAGAGATTCCAATTTTTGATTCATTTATTAAGATCCGAGTCCTTGAATCATCAAGCCACCCCTCAATAACTTATATATCGTCTGCATTTTTGAATATTCCGTCACAGGTAATTTGTGAAATTGTCTAAATGTATTCAGCTAATCCAATAGAAAGTTGTTTACTACTTGTAGGAGAAGTGCAAACATTGTCATCAAGTGATTCATGAGTATGAAAATAATTTAAATATATAATAAAATTTTTGGTGGATAAAATGTTTTGGAAACCTACCTTCCAGCCAAATCAATTAGACAGAGTTTACTGTTTATTGTTCTTGGAAAATCATTTCCAGATCTTTCCTAAAATACACATAAATCAAATTTTGTGGATACGATTTTCTAACACTAAAACCACTCATAACTTTAATAGAAACTGCATTTCCTATTTATATAAAAACATCAGATTTCATTTACTTGATATTTCATGTTCTATAGTTTTAATTTGCCCATATGGTCACATTGATACACTGTCCTGAGACATAAACAATATTTGGTCAATGTTTTTTCCTAACGAATTATAAAATCATAACTTACTTGAAAGCAAGCTTATTGTGAAATGCTTTTATGACTTGATGAGATATCTTTTCAAGCTGTCAGTGTTTTGCTTACTTGCATCACCTACGTAGTTGTACGAAAAAGAGTATGCGAATTTATCCTTCCTAATCAACATAATGAAGTTAATAAACAATTACTTATATGAGAAAGCACATTTTCTAGTACGGATTTGGATGGAAGAACTTTTTATTATTCAGAATAATTACTGGAAGCAAATTCATCAGCTTAATTAAGAAATGTTTAATAGAAGGTCAAAGGTAGTGTTTACATATAGCCGAAGTAATGTATAATCGATCATATATAACTAGGAATTGAGAAGAATAAGCCAGACGATTATTGAAAGAAATCCCACTAGAAGTAATAATTATTTAACAAATGAACGGTCTAAGTAACCTATTATGGAAAATTAAGAAGGACATTTTTTCAAGTAACGGATAAATGAACGAGGATAAGAAAAGTCAAATAATGAAGATAGAAATTCTTCTTAGTGCCGAATAAAAATAGCACTTTAGTGTGTTTACTGCTTGTCACTTCCGTATATTGAGAAATGTTATAATAGAATAGTGGCTTGTTCATCAAAAAAACAAGTTGGAAGTAATATTTTTATGAAACCATATGATTATACAAATGTTGTGAATCATGCCTAAACAAACTACTTTTAAATTATGATAACTAGGCAAGTGTTGATTACTTTTATGATGTTAACAACATAACAAAAATATTTTCAGAGATTCACTCTTGTATTACAGCATAATATTGATTTGTTAATGGACATTGATATCACATAGCATAAACCTACCTCATGATAATACAGTGTGCAAATTACGTGACTTCTGCTACTTTTTTCGTGATTGTGGTTAGCGGCTGTAGTTCTAAAAAATATCACACAACAAATAAAATTCTTAAATTATTGTTTGATCTATGAAAATTGATACAAGTATGGTATTTTTACTGCGTAGTAGACTATACGATCGATTTCACCAGAAATCGTAATTTAACATCTTGAGCATTATACTAAGCAAAACATTTTCATTAAAATCGCCTAAAATCTTTAACGTAGATACTTTCTAATAAATAGTGAATCAATTAAAAAATTTATAGACGATCTATAAATTTAAAAACATATGGAAGAATGGCATAAGACTATAGTTTATTTAAATCCTCTTCTGAAATATATAAAATATACATATGATTTTACAAGACCATAATTATCAAATAACAGAATAACCATCCAATGGTTTTAGTTACCACCCATCATCACTAAACGTGATTTAACTTGAGGGTTTTGTAATATCTTAAAGTTTTAGTTTGAGCTTTGCTCTCTGAGCTCAAAGAACGAAACTCCACATAAATCATACGTTTGAGCTGTAAAACGTCTTCAATGTCTGAATGTCTCAAAGCCTTTGTGTTCATTTTTACGAACACCACGTTACTAAATTTCTTTAAAGCAGATCAATATCATTTATTTTCAAACACCCATGTTTCTTGATTTACAGTTATATCTAGTGTTAACTCATAAATTCAATGCTTGTCTAAGTACCCAGAAAAGATTACCGCACAAATTTGAACTGATTCAAACTGTTCTGTATTCATAAAATTGTGAAGGACAATTTAAATAAATTTCCTATAAATAGCGCGTCACTATTTTTCCATAAATAATCCAGCTCGACTTTGAGAATAAACTTGTTTGAGAGATATTTTTCTAGTGATTTGTACATTGTTATTATTATGCAAGTTAACTGGAAAAGTTTAAAATATAATCTAAAGCTATCAAAATAGTTCCATATTAAGGCAGGTCCTCTTCAAACATTTCAACTAATATATGTATAATGTTGCCGTATAAGTACTTAAGCCATTAGCGAAAAACCTATATGGATAACTCATTTCCAGAGTCAGAAAATATTTATTTCAAGTAATACAGTAATTACAGGATTTCATTCTCTCAATCAGCTAGAATTAACACAAAGCATTTACGATGTAGTAAGTTTTGGAAAGGATACTGTGCACAATGGATTTTTTAAAAATCTGAAATAAAGCTCACTGAAGAATGTTCATGGTTTAAACTTACGGAAAAAAAATCATAGGTAATAGTATGTGATTACTATATAAATGTGAATAAATACAGCAACTATGTAACTTTATTAAAAGCCTATTAGTCCTAACTTTGCCAGAGGATAAACAGTCTTGGGAGTAAATATGAAAATAATAACATTTATGTAATTAAAAAAAACCACAAATAAAGACTTTTTGACAATATGTCATATTTTTTAGTTTAAGATTGACTTTTGTCAGGAAGTAGATGTTACGAACTGGAGGAATACTGAATAAAAAGTTTTTATATAAAAAACATTCAAAAAGACAAACGGAAAACATAGTTATGTCCAAAAATATTGAATAAGTGCGTGATTGAATCGTCAGGCATTAAAATTCCCAGATAACTAGTAAAGATATGAGATCTTCCTCCCTACAGAAATTTATGGTTTTACGTTCCAAGTAGCTTGAGGCAATAAATTTGTGCTGCTTTTAGTTTCACATTTCCTGAGTTATAGAAAAATTCATCAAAGTAATAATCCTATCTCAAGCATTAACCTAAATATGGAAATCCATAAAAATTTTGTTTGGTTTCAATCTTTCCTTCTTATAACTATAATGATGATCAAAGCATCTCTTACCCACAGTATTCAGTTAGTTACGAAAACATTATCAGTAAAAACGTGGAACTTTGGACGTGCGTATATCAGTTCAATTTGCCACACCACATTAGCATAGAGATACAGTTGTCAATTCAAATCCCGTTGTAGTAGAGGTGGCAAGAATGGCATAGGAACATAAAAAAATATGTGTGACGGTTCAGGTAAATGTGGAGAGAATTGAAAATTCATTTTAGGTTTATTATTCATCATGAAATAGGTAAATATATAGTCGCTTAAATTATACATTTTAGAAACTAATTAAAATGAATTTCGACTCAAAAATTCAGCGCTTCAGACAATTGAACACATTGTACGAAACATATATTCCAAACAAATAAATTATTGTCTTTATTGTAAAAAAACCACTTTCTAATTAGATTAGATTTATTTATTGTGCAAAACGTCACTGGCGTATTCAGAAAAACACATATTCAGTAGCTTGATTTCATAAACTTAGACGTCTTAATAAGTATTGCTCGGTAAAACAGTTTAAATAGGACGAACTCACTGTCTCTAGTATTTTATATAACCCTCATACACTAGTCATGCTACATATTTGATGCTGTTGAAGAATATAAGCAATTTACGACACTTACCTATTTTTAATACTTTTAGCAATGACTGTACGTAAAGTCTTAACATCAGTCAAAGTTGCTTTCGTTAAACCTGTAAAAAATAAAAAGACATATTATAGCGGTAAAACTAGTAGTAAATAAGTAATGTTAACTAATTTCAAACCTACTTCTTATACGATTTACCAATGCTTGACATGTTTGAGAATTAAGTTACTAACCAACGTATAAGTGGTCTGAATTTCGTGATAAAATTTAGTGACTAAAACAAATGTTAACTCGATTTCCATCTATTACAACACAACCTAATATTGTATCTATTCTATATGCTTACTGTACTAATATTCTTGCTGTTTTGTTCTTATTTATGTCAATAAATCGAAATATGCTTTTGGTAAACTATTGTACCAAACAAAATCATTAGTTTAATACTAAATTAATTTTTCCGGATCTGAAGAATGTTGTTTTAAAAAATAAATGATTAAAAAGCATTACCTTCTACATATGGTCCATCATCAGGATGTTCACGAATACGCATTGATGAATGTTCCTTTGTATTGTTAAGTAAATCATGTATTTTCTCATTGTATATTTCAACAAAACTAAATTTTTTTGCATAATGGAAGTAAGAAGGACGGAACTGTGGTTAGTTTCATTACAAATGAATGCCAGTTATCACAGTTATAATTTTAAGTATCCATTGAATGACTTTCTAATATTTGCCCATGCGTCTCTAGCAATATACAGCATATCATTTTCTAACTGACCTTACTTGAAACACCATTGTAATATAATCGCAGTAATTATGAACTTAAATTCGTAAAAGCCTCGGTTTAATGATACGGATATCATTCATTTTTTGTCAGAAATTTAGATCCGTAAGGATTGTGAAATATGAACCCTTTGGAAATATGTTGTCCACTTATGGTCCTGAATCATTACTGATATTATGATACTAATCGTTCATTACAAATGGTACATTAATTGACATCAGTTAATCAAAATAAGTGTTCCGTAAATAATCTGAACAATTATCATTCTGATGCACGAAATAAATGTTAAAAATCGTGAGAAATCACTGATGAGTGGATTTCGGGGTACGGAACTGGCTAGAAACCAGAATAGTATACTATTTGCAAATGTGAGAAATATTTTTAAGCTTATATTGGCCGCGTAGATTTATTGGTAATTTTGATGTTTTAACACTCGTTTAAAAACACTCGAACTTCGGAACAGGTAAATTCACAAGTCAATACTTAAGAGCTGAAATAAAAAACTCAACCGATGGTTTTAAATCAAGAAACTAATTATACATAAATATTTATATCATAACATATTTATTGCCTTCGATTAGGTCTGTAAGCAATTGTTTCTAGTTAATCGACAGATTTATTACATAAGTTATGTATTTGAGATTATTCTAGACTTAGTCAGAATTATTAGTTGATAGGATGATTCACTAACTAATCTCATTATTTGCGAATATTTATTTTCTCTCAAAGAAACTCTTCGTCAGTTTACCTTCGTTTGATAGTTTCATGTTTCTGCATAAGTTCTGATTAGTGATACTTGGTAAAAACAAAAAATCTACTCCATACAAGCAGCAGAGTATCCATTAGTGATATATTACTCATTGAATTATCGATAAAACGGATAAAAAGTAATAAAACTAATATATTGTTGTCAGTTATATACTACTATTTGCTTTAAACACTATTCATGCGTAAAGCTTGTATATGCAATAAATAAATTACAATGATTATAATAATCTTTTAAATTCAATAAACTTAGTAAAAGTGATGGAAAATAAATTTTCATTTAGAAAAAAGATAAGTGCATTCAAACACATTAAATTCTACTGTTGAAGTAGGTGAATAAAAAATTCGTAAGTCAAGAGGTAAGTAAAGTTCTACATATCGTTTATTAATTCATTAGAGATGGATAAAGTCAAACCTTGAGCTATATTGAAGGGAATCATATATCGGTTTACAAAACGTTCAGTGAGATATCATAGTCTTTAGGACTTCGATATTAACTAGAATTATTATTTTTTACAAATATATATCTTTTCTGACCACTATATGATAAGAAAGCACATATCAAATTGTAGGTTAGTATAAAAATGTACTATCAATATTTCCAGCCAATACCCATAGCTCATACTATCGGAGAAATATTACAGACTATTTTGCATAACATTTAAAACGAATGCAGTTGTAAACTATTGTCTGAGGTGTAACTTGGAGACAAGATTCAGATCACTAACATTTACGAGTGATTAGGTTTTAGAAGAATTCAGAAAACATAAAATGAAGTGACAGTTATTCACTAATAAAATTTTTCGTGAAAGTATAAAACGCGGTAAATATGCAAAGTGATATAAATGAGACTTATTTTTACTTAATTCACAATGGTACATAAAACATGAATTCATAAAACGGTTATCTGCATATAGTACAGAGAGTTTAAGTGTTTAGATGAATACTTTGGATAATTGTTTATTCAGTAATGAAATGATTGCTTAATATTTTGCTTTTTATTTAATATGTTGTAAACTTTGATTATTTTCTTAGTAAATTAACACTTTAATGTATTTAGAAAAAAAACCAAATGCGAAATAGAAAATAAGTGGCATATAGGTTTATATCTTATAAATAATAAAATCATCAGAATCTGTGGTAATCAAAGCAAAGTTTCAAGCTCATTATGAATATAGCAAATACATTCTTATGAGTAATATATAAAATAACCAACATAAATATAATGCTAATATATTTATATGTAAATTGATTGACTTAAACGTTATTATAAAATTATCCTACTGAATAAACGTATGGTAGGATTCATAAAAATATTTGTTTTCAGAAACTGTTGAGTGTATTTTTTATTGACTTTAATGAAATTCAAAATTGACTGAATTCCTATAGTTGTGTTGAGATTTAAATAATCCAATAAGACGAAGTTTCATATATTTATGTGACATATTATTACAAAGCATTCCATATGATCTAAACACAAATTTACATTAAGATACTTTTATAAGATAAGATCTGACCAGATAACTTGGAATATAAAATGATAATAGGGAAAAGTAATGTAGATCAAATATTTTTGTATGAAGTGAATATTACTTGAATAGGCTTATTGGATGTATAAATTATTACTTGCACGGAGAAATTTGAACGTCCATTCGCTTAGAGTTACAGAGTCCAAGTGTTTTCATTAAATACATTTTATACAAATCACAAACGATTATTTTCATGAATAGTTTCCATTATTTAGCGATGGAGGAAAATGAGTACATTTTATCTGCTTTTATCGTGTCGTATGACATTTGTTTTTACAACTATTTTAACACATGTTCAGCAACTTTAAAATGTGAGCTACGATCATTACTCCATATGTGTCCACAAGTATATAAATTATTAAACACAGCAGTATATCACGCAGTCACTTAGATGTTCCTTAGGATTCTAGTGAATCTTATGCATTATCTATTGGATAATAATTAAATTGGCTACATAACACGGTCTACTGACAATCGATTTAAGCCTTTATCTCAACACATCACAACTTACGAAATAAACAAATCAGTCACTACTGATCTTAAAAAGCTATTCATATTAACCCGCACTTAGATAGACTTTTATCCTGAAAAGTGATTATATATATATATATATATATATATATATATATATATATAATACAGAAATTAACTAGTTCAAAGCATAAACTAATCACTTTTCAATAAAATGTATTAATAGGTAAAAAATAATAACATAACTTGGTTATAAAATCCTAATAATTACATTCTAATTAAAATTAATAGTACTAATTAAACGTTTCTTTAAATAAAATAATTGGATGATTTTCTACTATATTTTGTCATTACAAATAAAAATCTCTTATCAACTAGAAACTAGTAACTTAGAATTTAATTTATTTTAAATCATTTTAATGATTTCAAATAATTAATCCGTATTTTATTGATACTTATAAAACATTCTCTTCTATATAATTAGGTACTGGTAATTAATCTAAGAATCTGTTAAACATATTTATCTGCTCAAATTTTACAGTCCATATTGTGACAAAATTATCTAGTTTATCATGTTTAACTAATTACATCACTGATGAGTTGACAAATAGCTTTGTTTTAATTTAGTCTCATGATTTAATTTTATCTAAAATAGAAAAATTCTAGCATATCTTAATTGATATATCTGATAACAGTAAGACTATTTGCTATGTTTTTGTGGAAATAATTTTCTATGTAGAGATATATGTTTGCTTCCGGGAGTTACCTTGGTAACTGCATAACAACCATTCAGACGTGTTAAAAATCAGTGTAATTTGATACGTTTAAACCAAATATCTCTTTCAACGAACCATAATTCTTAGTTTATTATGCTACATGTCACTGAAAATTTGTAATAATACTGTGCTTATAATTCAGGATTTCCAATATGGTATAAGAGGTTTCGAATATGAAAGGTATCTCTATGGATTTAGAAAATCGGAACAGCAGTTATTATTCTTAAGGAAATAAATAATAATTTTTAAAGTTAATAATAAACATGTTTGTCATTGAGTAAAATACAAACATAATCCCACATAGCTTGCGGATCCTTTCTCATTCTTTTTGAGACAAATTACAAAAGTAGTCAGATTACAACAAAATAAGCATACTCTTTTGTTGAATATAGAAACAGTCTTGGTACCTAGTACATTATGATTCCGTTCTGAGAAAAGTAGTGAAATCGAAATGTGAGACTATAGCTATTCATAGCGCGCTTATTTTTTAATAAAGCACCAAGTGAGGTCACTTTGAAATGAAAACCGTACTCAACATCAAGAAGTAGCTCATTCCTGTGTAAATGTAGAAATAAATTTCTAATTACTATTAGTAGTCCCATAATCTATGCATAGATTTAATGTAACGCGATCAGTACACATTAGGCATTTTAGATAACGTATACAGTTTTACTAAGAAAAATCGTCATTTATAAGCTTAAAACTTTAAGTTTGCAATTTCTACCTCACGTATTACTGAACAGAACAAAGTCTGAGTAATTTTCAGATTTGTTTTGAAACTACTATCATGATTATTCACACTACATACATAATTCGATAAATAAAGTACCTTGATGCTATCTCTTCTTGAATTAATGCATTCTTAATAAGTGGGATAACTACGTTTTATGGTAAGTTAACGTTACATTCTTTATAAAGTAGCTTCAGTATTTTATAAACAAAACAAACTATATGCAAAACCTGTAACAAAACAGTACTCAATGAAACAAACTAAAACTAATATGGTAGTTAGAATTACCCCAAACAATAACGTGGTACATATATGGATAACTTTTCACATACGATTGCAATCTTTGTTTTCTGCCGACTGTTAGTAGTACACGTGCATTTAGATTTTAATTAACCTAATACATTATTATTTAATTAAATATAATCCATTAACTCCAAAATTATTGAAGATGAAAAGCATTTCAGAAGTTAAAAAAGACATTTCTCTGCTCAATTTAGGAACTGATGAAGAAGATTACACTAGAATATATGTGTCTTGATAAAATATCACATTATTTTGTTCACTTAAATTTTTAAAAACTCCAACAGAGAAAAATTTATTTATTCTACATATTATCTTAGAAAGTTAGAACAGGTAGAAAACTTTCAGTTACTTAATTGATTCATAAAACCAAACTTCTGTGTGTAGAATAATGTTGATACATTGTATAGTGAATTGTATTTATTTTATGGTAAAACATATACCTGCCATAGATCCTATTATTTAGAATTGTCTAAAGCATTTAGATAAAATTTTCACACGTTCGCTTACAAACAGTGAATTCCGAGGTCAAGATTAACTCCATTCTATTTGTAATTTTGACCTTTCACCTGGCAATCAAGTAAAATGATGTAGAAACTATTATTTACACTATCGTATTCCACAATAGAGGGTGTGTTTCGTTCTCTGTCGTTTTGACTGTTACATGAGAATTGTAGTTTTCTTCGGTAGAAATGCCCCTTTATGGTAAAGGCGCGTTTAGTGAAGTGCAATCAGTCATGATGGAAGAAAAATTACAGGATAGCAAAAGTCATACTTCCCATTAATTCGATAATAGAAATTATTCTAAAATATCTACGAATATGTCGCTAAATAAGTGAAAACAACAGTAATTACTGACATCGACGCACCTAAATAATTTGACAATGTGGACCTAACCCCTAGCCAAATTTTGAAAATCGACATGGTCTAGAGAAGCATTGATGTACATCCATATAAATAATAATTTTTAAATTTATTAATAAACATGTTTGTCATTGAGTAAAATACAAACATAATCCCACATAGCTTGCGGATCCTTTCTCATTCTTTTTGAGACAAATTACAAAAGTATATATGTATATATATATATCCTGTCCGTTGTTGCTACCTTGACGTGGTGGTCGGGCTTGCCTATCGTGATGAAGCAACTGAGCTATACTGGCTGGAACAACCGTTCCTCAAGGTCCTACCATGCCAGACAGGTCGGTTGAAGAGCGGTAAGACTAAATGCAATGAAACCAAGGTCGAAAGCGAAGTCGTACTGCTGACTGTACAGAGGTGTGACAGCAGTAAGGTGTCTCCTTCAGACAACTAGCATAACAGAGATGCTGCCTTTCCACATGTTGAGGTGGGGTTAGAAAAGGTCGACCCTAAAAATGCACACCTCGCCTTATCCCATGGATATCCGTCTCCGGCGGTAAGGTCTCAACAAGTACGGAGCTAACACAAAAATTACTCATAAAAAGGTCGTGTGTGACCGACCTCAAGCAGCTGTCCCTTGGGCACTGCGATCACGCTCTCAGGTTACTAAGATCCCAGTGTGGTCATTCACTTGACCTCACCTCGGCAAAACGGAGTGCAGACGAGATACACCCTCCGTGTATCTGGCGACCCGATGGCTAGTTCTCGTGGACTTGCAGGTGTAGGCATAGCACTAAGCATGAGGGCGGAACAAGCGCTATTAGAGTGGATCCCCGTTAACAGTCGTCTATGCGCTGTTCGGCTAGACGGCTCCGTAAGAACTCGAAAGGATAGGGACACACGTCGTTGCCTTTTCGTCGTTTCTGCCTACGCTCCCACTGACTGCAGTTCGGATGAAGTGAAAGATGAATTTTACAGAAAACTTTCTGAACTTCTTCAGAAAGCTAAACGTTCAGACATAGTACTCGTAGGAGGTGACTTTAATGCCCAGGAAGGTAGCTTAAACGAAACAGAAAGACATTTATGTGGGTATTTTAGTATTCCGGCACAGAGAACAGATAATGGTGATCGTCTGTTGCAGCTTTGCTCAGACAATCGTTTATTTTTAGCAAACACAAATTTCAAGCATAAGGAGAGACATCGTCTAACATGGCGACCCCCTGCACCAAACCAACGATGGACTCAAATAGATCATATTGCCATCAGTCATCGTTAGAGAGAGTCGGTAGAAGATTGTCGCTCATTCTGGAGTACCTGCTTGGACTCCGACCATGCTCTAATACGAGCACGCATCTGCTTGCGCCTCACTGGACGCAAAAAAGCCACACAAGAAAGACTCATTAGAACCGAATTGAGTAATGAGAAAACCAAAAGTAGGTTCCATGAAAAACTGAGGTCACACTTAGGTAGTTCTGAAAACGAAGCTGACCCAGATGTTGCTTGGAAATTTATACAAGCAGCTGTGGAAACAGCAGTGACATCTACCAGTGATTTAAACCAAATGGTTACAAAGAACCAATGGATTTCTTCAAGGTCTATTGCACTGATGGATTCTCGTAAACTCATTCCGTCGGGCTCTGAACACGATGAAGAGCGTAAAAAAATCAGATCTAGGTTAAGCAAAAGTCTAAGGAATGATCGTGAGTAGTGGTAAGCAACGAAAGCAACAGAGATGGAAAAGGCGACGACTATGGGGAACACTGGACAACTCTACAGATCAATAAAAGAAACTGGAATTAATAAATCAAGTGTAAGTCAGACTATTTCGGAAAAAGACGACACTCTCATCTGCTCCCAATCCAGACGTTTAGAACGATGGGCGGAACATTTTAAGTACCAGTTCAGTTGGCCTTCAGCTACTTTACAACTACCCTCTATTCCCAGACAATATGAATGGAACATTGAAATAGGTCCCCCATCTCTAGCTGGAGTTCACAAGGCTATAGTTAGTCTGAAACGAGGAAGGGCAGCTGGTCCAGATGGATTGACCCTAGAGGTCTTTAAGGATGGTGGCCCAGTTTTAGCGATAAGGTTGACAAATATTTTAACTAAAATCTGGGAGTTAGAAGTCATCCCATCTAACTGGTCACAATCACTTATCGTCCCAATATTTAAGAAAGGATCAAAATCATCCTGTGACAACCACAGAGGGATTAGTTTGACTAATATAGTATCTAAAATACTAGCTTCGATAATTTTCGGACGCCTAACTAAGACTCGTTAGCTGCAAACACGTGAAAATCAGGCTGGCTTCAGACCTGGTCGTGGCTGCATCGACCACATATTCACCATTCGTCAGGTTCTAAAACACAGGCATACTCATCGGCGTCCGACAATAGTGGTCTTCCTTGACTTAAAAGCAGCGTTTGACTCTGTTGACTGAGAGGTTCTGTGGCAGTGTCTGTCATTGAAAGGCGTACCTCAGAAGTACGTAAACCTTGTGAAAGTTCTTTACTCGAACACTACTAGTCGAGTCAGAGCGTATGGCGAACTGTCATCTGCTTTCGCAAACTCAAGTGGCGTCCGCCAAGGCTGTCCAATTTCTCCATTTTTGTTTGACTTCATCATAGACCTCCTGATGGAAATAACGCTCTCATTGACTGAATTCTCGGGCATTGATCTCCTACCACGAGGTCCACTTATCGACTTAGAATACGCAGATGACATAGTCCTGTTTGGTGAAGACGCTGATGAGATGCAGAGTCTTTTGGTAGCACTGAACAACAATGCCAGAATGTTTGGGATGCGCTTCTCTCCCTCCAAATGCAAGTTGTTGCTTCAGGACTGGTCTGCGTCAACACCTGAACTAAGGATAGGGAGTGAAGTAGTCGAACGCGTTGACAACTTCACTTATCTTGGAAGTCTGATCAGCCCTAATGGGTTAGTGTCTGACGAAATCTCAGCACGGATTCGAAAAGCTCGCTTGGCCTTTGCCAACTTACGTCATGTATGGCGAAGGCGAGATATCGGTCTATCAATTAAGGGACGAGTATACTGCGCGGCAGTTCGTTCCGTTCTACCATACGGCTGCGAAAAATGGCCATCAAGAGTTGAAGATACTCGTATGTTACTAGTATTTGACCACAGATGCCTTATAAATATTGCGGGTATCTGCTGGGATCACCGGGTAAGTAATAGTGAGGTTAGACGCAAGGTATTAGGGAATGATGGTAAATCAGTTGATGAGGTTATGAATCTTCATCGACTGAGATGGTTGGGCCACGTGCTGCGTATGTCTGAACAGCGATTACCACGGCGCGCAATGCTAACCTGTGTTAGGGATGACTAGAAGAAAGTTAGGGGTGGCCAAACCAAAACGTGGCATCAGTGCTTGAAGTCTCTAACTTCTGGTCTGAGCCACGTTGGTAGATGCAGACTACCTGATTGGGGTCCGCGTGACTATCGTAACCAATGGTTGGAGACTCTTGATGACATGGCTCAGAATCGATCACAATGGCGTCGGTGTATACACTCTCTGTCTTCCTTTAAACTAAGAGATTAAAATCACTTCAAATCTTTCTTTCTGGGAACTAATTCTATCTTCCTGTACTATTTCCTTATACACACTCTTTCTTCTATATATTACCACCACTGGATTAACTACTATGAATCCGGTGTTCATCTTGTTGTGCTAATGCGGTATGACAACTTGGACCGATGCGTATACGTGCCTGGTCCTACGTTGCAGCTGGCTGACTGACTGACTGACTGTAGCTGACTGATATATATATATATATATATATATATATATATATATATATATATATATATATTAAGAAAGAGTACCGTAGAATACTGATGTTATCAGCAACGCCACAATCCTGAAACACAACTTCACATAAATGTTAGATAGGGAAATCTGAGTAATCTTATCAATTCTTCCTGTTTGCGAATACTATCTAATGCCAAGGGTTGATTTATATATTTTATTGAGTATTCGACTGAAGCTTCATGAATGATTGTTACGTGAGCTCTATATGTAAGAAATGGGCTTCTAAAACAAACTTATTTTACATAAATTCGAAAAATACAAGTGACTGACGAAAAGTCCATCTTCGAACTTTTTACTACTGAACTGTTTAGACAAATGAAAACGAGTACAAATAAATGTAAGCCATTGTAGACAAAAATGAACATTTTATTGCTCATCTATATTGAGATTGGTCTTCACAAATGTCATCATTTACATCACGGATATTTGACCCAAATCATAAATTACTCGGTTAGTTATTTTGAGATAATAATTTCTACTTTAAAGAGCTATATCAAGTGTTAAATGTTTTCACAAATCAATTATTTGATTATATGTTTTCCTTAATGAATAAATTTGCATTTTTTGCATTTTTGATTTTGCAACATGTTACATAGCGAAAAGAACTAAAAACGATCATTTCTATGAAAACAAAAACATGCTTAGGTTTATCTTAGCAACGGAAAACTTTCTATCTAATGATGCATTTCCTATTCTCTATCCGGAAAATCTAAGCTATTATAAGAAATAAAATCACACAGTCCAAATGCATAAATGACTCTGCACAAAGGTAAATACTCGAATTACATAAAATATGAAATCGAATTTTAGAAATGATATATTCTTCCCTGACAGACTGTATAAAACAAAATAGACAATGTTGGGATCAACATACTTTGACTAAACCTAGTTTCATTTATTAATTAATTACACTTTTAGTATAATCGTTAACAGATAGAGTAGGATTAACAAGATCGAAACAGCGCAAGAGAACCACTCAAATATACATTCGTGATGAAATCTAACTAATAAGGTAATAGGCATTACTTCCCAGCTATTATCAACAGCTTCGCCAGCTGATATATCTATTTTGTGCACATATTTTACCTCAAACAAATATTTTTGGTAACAAAAACTATCATCCAACTGTACTCGTTCTATACAAACTGTATAAAATCTGAGTAAAATTTTCATTTATTTGCTTTCATTGTGCTTGTTTTAAACATTTATTAGAAATATTTGGCAGCATGTTTATAATTTGTAATATTCTGCTTTGCTGTGTTCTTCTTTACACAGAAATATTATAAGACTTATAGGTCTACTCATTCGAACATTAGTAATGGTTACTTAACTCGTAGTCGTCTCGATAGTGTTCAGTTTACAAACCTTTGAATTGAGATAAAATTTGTTCAACAAGTTAATTCAGTGAAACTTCATTTGACACCTAGTTTTTATGGTCTCCTAATGTAACGCTGAATGCATGTCTGAAACCTGGTTAGACTTTTGGTCTCGTAACTGATGCAGAATATTTGAGGCACATAAACCTTCAGATTTACCCATAGATCACACTAATTTCTCCTTAAATAAAGTCTCCCATATGAAACAAATGATTTATTTATGATATATATATATATATATATAACAAAGTATCATCCAATAAAAACTTTAAAAACAACTGTCTGATAGTCAACTGAAAACAAGAAATCTAGACTAAAAGAGAGTTTTGTTTTACGATATTTGATCGTTCAAAGAATAATAGTTCTACCGGTGACAGCTAAATGAATAAACCGATATTAAATTTTGGTAATTTAATTAGTCAGATTTGAGGAAAAAAATTATTCATGCGTAAATTGACCACTTACATCACCTTGCTTTAAGTCTGATAATTTATTGTTCCTAACTTGTACCCCACCTACAAATAATTATTCCTAAACGTATAGGTTTTATTTTATAAATCTGATATCCACCAGTTATATTTCTTTAGGAGTTGGTAAGAAAATCCTCGTACCAAATGATGAAAACATTTCAAGATCATTGATCATCGTATTTTTCCTTAAGCACGATTCATTGAAAAGCCTTATAGAAACTTTTTAAAAATACCGTCTATCAGTACTCGTATTTAATATAGTCTCATTCTATAATCTTTTCAGCTAGGACGCTAACAAAAATTTCAAGATATTTTCTAAAAGCAACGAGCAATGACAAAGAAAACCTATTATTTTTGATGAAATGACTAAGAGTAACTTCTTGGAAGGAATATTAGTTTTCTGTGAACAAATATGTAAGTAAATAGGCTTAACTAGTAGACATAGAAAGCTTAATCACAGCATGCAGGACAGTTTAAAAAGTGTAAAACATTTATAAAGAATAATTTGATGTGTGTTATCTTGAGTAGAATGAATGAACAACATTTATGAGCGGTATACATTGAAATAATATTTCATTTACATAACATTTGTCATTTCATATTAATTTAACCAGTAGTAATAAAGTTTCTTGTTCAGTCTTGTGAGAACTATTTTCGACTATGTCAGATAGACCCTGACCACAGAGTAATTCATTGTCATTCATTATAAGTAGTTGAAAAATTGCAAATATTCATAAACTGTGTTACGATATAATTGAGTGAAAGATACAGGTTACTTTATTAGTTACTTCTTTAATAAAACGGAAATTTAAGCAACAAGTGACCACCACTACATAACATAAAATTGTGACTAAGGTTACGACTAACCAATTTCTGGAAAACAACTTTATAGTAACCTGAATTTTTGTCGCTCAAATATTTGTCAATACAATAGAAAAAACAAATTTCACTTTATGCATTAAGTCCACATTTAATATACACTATTAACAGGTTATTAAACAGTTCAACATGACCTGTTCCCGATAGTGTATAGTCCAACTCATCGTTGTTATTGAATGACTTTGAGAAATTAAAGTTTATGTTAGGAAAAACCATACTAACATTTATCCAAATTCAGAGAGTTGCTCAATCAGAAGTCACAAAACTAATACAAATAACAATAAGCTACATAACAGGAGAACCTTATTCAGTTCACATAAATTCGTCTAGTGGTTAATCAGGGTTTAATCATAAAATTCGTAAATCATAAACTGCTTGAAAAGATAATAGTGGCTTATAGGAAAAAATATTTAAAAATAAATGCTGCTGTTTAGCCTTGATTTACTTTAACTAACATTTTGCGCCTCGCGATTCGGGTGGTAGCACGGTACATTTCAATATCTATTCAGGATTTAGTAATGATGCCCGACTATTCATAAACTTAGTTATCTTAAATTTAACTTTGAATTATTATCTAAAAATATTTATTTATTAACTGAATGAAATTTTAAGAGTACTAGCAAGTTACCAAATTAACTCAGACTTAAAAAGACAACTTATCAAATCATTGTAGTTCATTTTGATCAGAAAAGAACATTCTCTCTTATTTTCAGGTCAGTCTAAAGTTTTATTGTTTGGTCAAGAAAAGAAATCAGGGTATATTTATCGACTTAACAAAAAAAAATCGAAAATTGGTATATCATCTTTTCTACCATAAACAATAAACGTGAATCAATTGAATCAAGAAATAGATATACAATTAAATAATGTTCTATTCTGCCCCTGCGCAATTTTCTTAGTGCCTTACATTAATTTAAAGTGTTTTTCAGCTAAAATCCGATTTACAAGCCATTAGATAAGATGTTGTAATCCTGAACATTCAATCTAAATAATCCACCACTCTTAAATCACCATTGTTTGAAGATGCATACCGATGTGCGCTTGGTAGTCAGTCATAAGCTTGATTTAGACATGGAAATCGTGTTCACAAGATCACACGGACTCATTATACGCAAAAGCAGCCAAGTTTATTGAAGTACTTCCTTTGTCTAGTGAACACCTTCCATCACTGTGATCTAACCCAATATGTTCGTTCAAGGAGTCGAGAATATATTTGAAGTTACTTTTTAGAATATTCTCAAATCTCTCACATTTTCGGCATTTTCATGCCATAGTCTAATTCTAATCATACATAATGAGAGAATGTTCAGTCATCCGACACCAAAAGAAACCAATAAATGCAAGATGTTTTTTTAGAGAAATAATTCATTACTAGGTAAGCTTTGTTTTGTCACACTAACTTTCTATACAACTAAAACGGAAATCAACCTGTTTCCATGTTTATTGTGATGTTATGGGATTAGAAGTTAGAAGAAATGTTCTAGTGGCATGAAAACACCGCTGTATTCACAATTTTTATTTTCTATTATTTTGTTTTCATTAAATTCAGTTTTTTAAGATTGAAAATGTTTGTTTTTCCATATGTCTAATACTGAAATAAATTTGATCTAGTAAATTTATACAATAAAATGGCCAAACACGTATTCTAGATATGTGATATTTAATATGGTGAATCAAATCTGCAGGTCAAGTATAATTGTGCAATTGATCAATAGAAGTCATAACAACATTTAATTCTACTACATATGTGTTTGTTTATTACATTTTAGTGGTTTAAATATATTTAAAAAATGATATTGACCAGGACTAAAAATTTCAAAGGAAGAACTTTCATGCATCTAGTTAACTATAAATACCCTTGAAGTACTTGATATTATGTAGTCACTTCTACATATTGGACCATGGAATTTATTTTAAAGGTCCTACTATATGATATCTTTTGTCACGTTACTCATTTCTGGCATTATTTTAGTTTCAACATTCGATGTAACTAAGATACACTATAAATTTGATCAAACTGTGTTAAATAACCTAACTTCTTGCTTGTAAGTCCGAATAAACCATTGAAAACGATATTTTTACAGTCAAATGTAAAACTCCGACATTTTTTTGTCTTATTAAGATTTTTTATTGATATTTAACGTGCATCTAAATTCTCATTAGCTTTATTTTTTGTTTGTATATATTCCATAGCTAGTTTATCCATTAAAATCTTTGTTGATCATCAGTCATAGAAGTACGACTTAGAGTGTAAGTTTCATGACTGTAATCAGCTGACTACCTGAACATGTATTCGAAGAAAAATCACCACATTATTGCCATCGACAAGATTACGGTTTCTATTCAGTGTTAAACTAGGTTTTATCAATCCTCATTAGAGAAAGATGAAACGTGATTCCTGATATTTTATATAATAAATATGATTGAAAAATTAGATTTTTTAATGTGAATCGCTCTTTGATCTGGATATAAACGAAAAAATTCCTCTCTGGTTTAAATTTTAAGAAAATCTGTTGAAGTTCACAATGGGTTAGTACGTCTACTTACTATGTAGAGATTCTGTGCAAAGTCAAAACAAATAAGTGTGAACAACACATTTTTCCGTTCGATGAGTAAATATTCAAATAAGCTGATAAACTAAAGAACTACAAATACTTTATGATGAGATGGAAACAGTAGGCACTTTATAATGTAATACTACTAACTACTACCATAGCATTTTTAATAAAATACAACCATTCGAGTCTTTAACTCCGCCTATAGCTCTTCTAGAGTTACTGCTGGTCCCAAGCTCATGTAAAGGAGGAGGGTTGGGCATGGGGTTAGCGTCCCAATCCCGCAGAAAACTAACTCGTTAAAAAAACGCTAACCAGAAACAATAACTCAAACCATTTAAACTCTGCCCTGGGAGTCAGAAGGTCTTCATTTAGAGGAGTTATGATGCCTCATGATGAAAGCCGAGTTCCTTCGGAAGCCGCGAGGCCGATGCCTTTTCTATCAACCAGAGCAAGAATTTTTATAGGTACATGGAACGTCTGGACAATATGGGAGACCAGGAAGACCAGTCAAATAGCAACGGAAATGAGGAGATACAATTTGGCAGTACTGGGAATCAGCAAAACTCCGGTCACGAAGAGGAAAATGCTCCACACACTCAGGGAGTTGCTCTTATGCTGTCCAAAGTAGCACAAAATGCACTTGTAGGATGGGAATCTCACGGATCCAGAATCATCAAAGCATCATTCAAAACAAAGAAGGAGGGGATCACAATGAACATTATCCAATGTTATGCACCCACCAATGATAGCAACGACGACATTAAAGATCAATTCCATGAGAGGCTGCAATCAATCATAGAGAAGTGCCCAAGGAAGTACCTCACCATTCTGATGGCAGATCTAAACGCCAAAGTCGGAATAGACAACACCGGATATGAAGATATCATGGGACTGCATGGACTGGGAGAGAGGAATGAAAACGGGGAAACATTTGTAAATCTGTGTGCATTCGACAAATTGGTCATAGGCGGCACAATATTTCCACACGAACGTAAACACAAAGCTACATGGATCTAACTGGACCACACCACAGTGAACCAGATAGATCATATTTGCATCAATAAAAGGTTCCGAAGGACAATGAAAGATGTGAGAACCAGGAGAGGAGCGGATATAGCTTCAGATCACCACCTGGTTGTGGCCAATTTAAAACTGAAGCTAAAGAAGAACTAGACAACTGGACAAACAGCACTACAAAGGTTCAGCACAGCCTTCCTTCGAGATACTGACAAACTCAATGAATTCAAGGTGGCGCTCAACAACAGGTTCCAAGCCCTACAGGATCTACTGGAGGAAGAAGAAACTACTATGGAGGATAACTGGAAAGGTATCAAAAAAGCATTAACTTCAACATGTCAAGAGGTTCTGGGCCCCAAGAAGCATCATCACAAGGAATGGATCCCTATAGAAACACTGGATAGGATCAAAGAAAGGAAGGGCAAGAAGACAGCAGTTAACAACAGTCGAACACGAGCAGAGAAAGTTCAAGCACAAGCAGAATACATAGAAGCAAACAAGCAAGTGAAGAAGAGCATTAGAGCCGACAAGCAGAAATACGTGGAAGAAAGCTGAAAGAGAAGGAAATATGAAGCAGCTTTAGGACACAACGAAGAAACTAGCAGGGGAATATAGTAAAGCAGAGAGACTAGTCAAAGACAAAGAAGGAAGACCGATCACCGAGATTCAGCAACGGCGGAACAGATGGGCAGAGTACTTCGAGGAGCTCATGAATAGGCCGGCGCCAATGAATCCACCGGACATAGAAGCAGCACACACAGATCTTCCTATAGATGGCAATCCACCAACGACGGGAGAAATCAGAATGGCCATCAGACAAATCAAGAGCGGGAAAGCAACAGGACTCGACAACATACCAGCTGAAGCGTTGAAGTCAGACATCGAAGTAACTACAAGCATGCTTCATCTTCTATTCAAGAAGATTTGGGAGGAGGAACAAGTGCCGATGGACTGGAAAGAAGGACACCTCATCAAGATTCCAAAGAAAGGAGATCTGAGCAAGTGGGAAAACTACAGAGGCATCACACTACTGTCAGTACCGGGAAAAGTCTTTAACAGAGTGTTGCTGAATCGGATGAAAGATGCAGTAGATGCCCAACTTTGAGATCAACAAGCTGGATTCCGCAAGGATCGTTCGTGCACAGACCAGATTGCGACACTACGGATCATCGTCGAACAATCAATTGAGTGGAACTCGTCACTCTACATCAACTTCATTGATCATGAGAAGGCATTTGACAGTGTAGATAGGAGAACGTTATTGAGACTACTTCGACACTACGGAGTTCCTGAGAAGATTGTCAACATTATCCGGAACTCATACGACGGACTACTGTGCATAGAGGCAGCTGACAGATGCATTCCAAGTAAGGACCGGAGTAAGACAAGGCTGTCTACTCTCTCCCTTCCTGTTTCTTCTGGTGGTCGACTGGATTATGAAGACCTCGACATCTGAGGGAAAACACGGCATACAATGGACAGCTCAGAACCAACTAGACGATTTGGACTTCGCAGATGACCTAGCCCTCCTATCCAATACACACGAACAAATGCAGACAAAGACAGCCAGCATAGCAGCAGTCCCTGCATCAGTAGGCCTCAACATACACAAATGGAAAACCAAGGTCCTCAAATACAACACAGAGAACAGCAATCCAATCACTCTTGATGGCGAAACTCTGGAAGATGTGGAATCCTTCACTTACCTGGGAAGCATCGTCGACAAACAAGGAGGTTCAGATGCAGACGTCAAGGCGAGGATTGGCAAAGCTAGAGCGGCATTCCTTCAACTGAAGAACATATGGAACTCAAAACAACTTTCAACCAATATCAAAGTCAGAATCTTCAATACGAACGTCAAGGCAGTTCTACTGTACGGAGATGAAACTTGGAGAACTACAACAACCACCATCAAGAAGGCACAAGTATTTATCAATAGCTGTCTACGCAAGATACTCAACACCCATTGGCCGGATAACATCAGCAACAGCCTTTTGTGGGAGAGAACCAACCAGCTTCCAGCTGAAGAGGAAATTAGGAAAAGACGATGGAAATGGATAGGACATACATTGAGGAAATCATCAAACTGCATTACGAGACAAGCGCTAACTTGGAATCCTGAAGGGAAGCGGAAAAGAGGAAGGCCAAAGAACACATTACGTCGGGAAATAGAAGCGGATATGAAAGGGATGAATAAGAACTGGAAAGAGCTTGAAAGGAATGCCCAGGACAGGGTTGGATGGAGAATGCTGTTAGGCGGCCTATGCTCCTTCACGAGGAGTAACAGGCGTAAGTAAGTAGGTAAGTAATTCTAGTCTTTAATAATTATTGCTATACACTTATTTACTGCCTTCTTCATAAATTATAAATAAAGTTTTACTGCATTTTTTAGTTAAGATATTAATATATACATAGAAAGCATAGGTGTATAAGGTGTTCAGTAAATAATTAAATTTAGTATATAATTCTTACCTTATTTTTAATTCGTATTTTGTATGTACATTTTGGTTCACTTTTATATGATTCAACAAAGCCTTTCATGTCGTTTCGAAAAATAAAGCAAGATAAAAAAATTCATTTAGTTAATCAGGATAATCATTATCAATCATGGAACCAATTTATTGAATCTTCAAACTATAGCTATGTCATAGAAATTTACCTTATCAACAGTTGACAGTTTACGAACTCATATACAAATAACTATTTCAGACCTAAATATATTTGCATTCTACAAACACTAGCTTCCAATCAATTAGTATACAGTGAGGTAAATGAATCAAGAGAGAATGAAAACTCGCTTTAAATAGATTATGTAGCGTTTTGCTATTAAAATGAAAGAAAAATATATTCATCTTGAACAAAAAAATACGTTGTCTATTAAAATAACACTTTGTATTACATCTAATAATTTATTCCCTCCATTTCTAATTTCCTGGTTCACCTTTTTTAATGGAACTGAAGTCACTAGTACACTTTTTAAAATTAAAACTAGTCAGCGTTCCCGACTAAATATTGTGAAGCATTTCTAAGACAATTTGAATAAGACAATCAGAGAGCTACAGAAATATATCTTTCAAAAATAGAGTAAATGTAGTGGGTGTCAAACGTATTGTATGTTGTAAGCTTACTTCACATATTCTTGGTATTAATCCTGGATCATCCTGTAATTAATAAAAGAATAGAAAAAATAATTACCTGTCATTAATTTTACGGGTTACCTCGGGGAAGTAAATGTTAAATCATTCTAAATATCTTTCATTTACGCTTCAAAGATAATATGAAAATGAGAGAACATATAGTTATATTGGTATATGTTTCAGTTTATAAAACCATGGAGCGAATTATTTAGGCTTACGGAAATGCAAATACTATGCTTCAAAAGTTGGTTACTTAAATTACACGTTTCTTAGGTTGAAAGACTAAAGAGACCATGAAGATGTCGATAATCGTTGCGTTTTATATTTCTTAAAAGTATCCATTCTCACAACAACACAGAATGAAACACGGAAACTTCAAATTTCGGCAAAACCACGCGATCAGTTATGTGAATTCGTTGTTAATACATCAATGATTCGGAAAGGTATGATTTAATAAATTTAAATGATCTGAAAAGTTTTGCATTCGTGTTCCAACTTGAGTGAAACATTTTAAACAAATATACTTTACATCAGCAAGCATGGCCTTTTCTTGCTTATTCTGCAGTGTAGGGCGAAAATAAAGTTTAAAAATTTTCTTGTTTGACAGAGATCTAAGTGAACAGGTTTATATAACCATGTTCATTTTCGCGGAATACAACGATCAATGTATTATCAAATATTTTTGTCACTGGAAGTCTAATCTAATTTAAAGTAACAGTGCACTAAACTAAGCGGCCAATAAGAGACAGGTGACATTTTATTTCTATACGAATTAAACTGGATATATTCTAGTACTTTAATTTGATAATAAATTAAGATATCGGTTGGATTCTTCAAAAGTAAACTCCAAATACTTAAAATATCAAACATCATGGTACAATGTCAAAATGGCTTCACGTCATTAACTGCCACAATATTATATATATATACCTTTTAGATTTAAATCAGTGTATATACAAAGTTTTGCTTTCTGATTATTCATTAAAAAACGCCACAAATAGTTTAATTAGGCTTAAAATTTCAACAAACCATGCTTTTGCTGAGAATTAGAAATTGTTATATATGAGATATTCTTCTCAACTACTATTGCTGCTAAAAAATCAACACCCTGAAAAACTATTGATATTACACACTAACTTAAGTTGGATATCCAATTGAATCCAAGAACTCGACAGCTGTTGTGTTTTAGTACAAGACTCTTCAGTAGTGCCCACCCATAAATCTACAGTGAGTCGAACCCAGGAACTTGTGTACGAAGTCCTTACCATAAGATCTTTGGGCAAGAACTTATTCTGAAAAGTCTTTCTAAAAAACGTCAGGTTTTCCCAGAGCTTATATGTCTATTTACTGATGTTCCTTTTGTAAAGAACTTTAAACAACGTATCAAAGAATATATCAACCATCAGAAAAGAATAAGTGGATATTCTACTTATATTCAGTTACGCATAATAGGTTATCAGTCACGCTACTTTTTGAGAACTTTCGGAAGTTTTCTTACTTCCCATTTAAAAAACAGGACAAGCTAAGTGGTAGTTCACGATCTGTTATAATAAAAGTCAAGTAAAATCCATGTCCTCGCACATCAACTGTTCCACTTTATTAAATACTTTATTTTAAAGTTGATGGACATCAAACATTTTTGTTAGTAATGTTGATTTCCGGGGCAATATTAAAGATGCTGAGTAATTTATCATTCAATTCTCTATCACTAATGTCTTTACCTCCGTATAAATTTCAATTTCCTGAGCTACAATTTATAGTTGTTAAATTTGCTGAAATCAACCAAATAGCCGATACGCTTGTCAAGAATTATTAAAAATACTAGTAGTTGATTTATTATAATTCGTAATAAAATTTAGTTTAATGAAATCATTTAAAAAGTATGAATAGTTGACGAGTGTTTTTCACTTTTTATATTACATTAGAAACCAAATTATCTTGTATCAGTTATGTTATGTTCTCACTACTAAGCCCATAACTGTCTTTATTGTAGAAAGCCGATATTATTAAACCTAATCAAATATATTTTAACCATTCTTTAAATCACTGGTTTGAGTGCCTCAGTGTAGCACCTAATCCGAATAAACTAAAAAAAACACATTTCCGTTGATTTTTTGGACATATTCACTTTGTTTTGGAGTAATATAACATTTAAAATACCTTTCGTTGAATAACATAATCTCTGAATAACTAGTGGATCTGAAGTTTTAGCGGAAATCTCCTTATCACTGCTTTTCAATCATATGTAACATTTAAAAAATCAGTGTATATTAGAATCTTAGGGATCAACATGCAATGCTGTAATTACTTTTAAAATATAAACATGCTGTGTTAAATTTGAATTTTAGTCAGTAATTACAAATAGGAGCATTGTAACTGACTAATGTGACAGGAAACCTTCGTTTAGTCAGAGTGATAAATGAAAGGTCATACAAACAGAATGTTAGGTAAGTAATCCATTAAAGTATGTCCACTATTTTACGAATAAGTCAGTCATTTCCATTCAATCAATTTGGATTGAGGACATTTTGATGAAAATTCATCAATTTGTGTAGCACTAGGTTAAACTAATAGATTTTACTAATAGTCACCTGCTTAAGATAACTACAATTTTAACGGAAAATTTCTTGAGAAGTCGAACACTTTAATTAAACTGTAAACCTTATCATTACAACACCCTGATTTTTAACCGTAACAATTAATACTAGAGACAAAATACGTTTGCGAAAATCGGTAACAAGCCAGTTTTACTATCACCTTTCGGCAATCTAACGGTTTACCATAATTGGACAAGTAGTTGATGCTAGAAAGGAGGAAACCCACAAAAAACGAAGATGATAACAGTCCAGGACACAAGTATTTACCGTCTTCCATTTTTCAGGATGAGGGAATACTGATTACTTCGTCAATATGAAGATGGTATATCATTCAGTCAACTGATTTGTCATATGATGGGTCATTCAAACTTATCAAATTATGGCATAGTCAATGAAAACAAATCCATTGGAATCCATGAAGTTCGGTATATTAATTTAGCAAACAGTTATCTGAGGTGGAATTAACAGTAATTTCTGCTACTACTATATTTCAGCCTAATTGTAGAAAATCTAAAAGGTTTTATTGCATTCACTTATAAGATTTCAGAAATCAATCACTCCTCGAGTACATTTTATCAAGCTGAGATAACCAGGAGATATAAGTCAATTTTACAATACAATATGAACAAAGCTCATTTTGAAGTTTTCAAGTCTACTAGTTTTGATTCTGTTTTAATAGATAAACCAATTCAGAAAGAAGCTGCAGAAACAAGATTTTGTAAACTGTACAGTGTATTAGAAAAGCTTCAAAAGATGAGATAAAGATTTCCTATGCTGTGGAATATTTAATACACATTTTAATCATATTTTAATTTTTAAAATTTCACAACTAACAAATCAAGTACTATATAAAAATCTAATTACAGTAAAAACTGAACGTGCAATCAACCGATCAACCAAAAGGCTTCATTTCTATCTTAAAAGTAAACTACATTTTGAAAATTTGCTACAATACTTTTGGACTTCCTAAGGTATATACGTTTTACTCAGCTGGGTTAAACCAAAGCATTTACTTCCTGGATCTTAATAGCCAACAGAGGTTACATTTTAATATTTTTTTAACTATTAAGAGTAAAGCTTTGTTCAATGTCCGGAATATAAGTTTCACGAGAAATAATGAATTTATTCTCCCCTAATTTAATTACCATGGCGTGTATATTATGTATTTTATAATACAATAGTTCATGTGTTAATGACCATGTATTTTTCAAAATTAAAAGCTGAATTGTCATCTTGTGAAGTTTATACTATCATAAACTATCTTTTAATTTTCTTAAAATTGTGTGTATCTGCAGAAGAATCAAACAAATTTATGGCTAAATTTATCTTAACGAGAATGAGCAGACGAAGTTTGATCACTCTCATTAACTGATAGTTTCAACAGAAGTCTGTCCATACAAAACGAACAAGTGATCCTTACTTTCCAGTGATAAAGGAATGTATGAACCTGAATGGAACTACAAAATCAAAAAATATTTAATCTACTACTATATAACTAAAAAATAATAATAATGGAAAACCTTAATTTCTGCATTTTAAGCTTGTAAAGAAGATAAATGATCAATGAATAAAATGACTGGACAAATTTTATATTTTACATTATGAACTAATTTTAAAAGTTTACTTAGTCATTGGCATTAAATAAAATACAAGTCATGTACAGTTAGTTATCCTTCCAATGAAGAACATTCCACCTAAGCACCAAGATCTCCGAAATTCCCGCAAATATAAATACTGTCATAAAAGTTATGAATCCAGTTTATTTTTCATTTGTATAAATATTATAGAAAATCTTATATTGTAAATATTTTGCTCTTTACCTATGTTTTTAAAATCATCAGTAGTTCTTCAATAAGGAAAAATCATACCTCAGATCCAAATATTGTGTGGGTTTTTCCAGTTCCTGTCATGCCATATGCAAACAAACTGCAATTGTAACCATCTTTCACAGAATCCACAGCAGGTTTTCCTATATGGTGGTAAATCTATTCACAAATTGTAAACAACATGGAAAAATCTTGCATAAACAATCAAAGGTAAGCATATCATAAAGTAAAATATTCCAGTCGATCCGAATAATGAAATGGAATTCGATGTACATATTCAATCTATTCACTTAATGATCTTTTTCCCTCAATTTTTTTGTACAAAGTCCTGCTTTTCTATTCAAGTATTTTGTTAGTCTTTGATCAATTATCGTAATCCAGAGTGAATAGTGGGTAGTGTAGTTGAATAATAATTACCAATTAATTCAACTTTGGAGTTTTGGTATTTTCAATCAGGATTCAGACTTTTGATTATTTCTTTAAAATATTTCAATGAAATACGTGAAATCTTCGAGAAGCTTCTTACAATAAACACAAAAGTAAACCTTTTGAAATAGGTACACTTCATGCTTGTGTTGGGTTTATTTTCAATTAATTTGAGGTATATTCAATAGTGTATTCCATGAAATAAACTACTAAATCTGCTAACATGTCAATACACGTTTTTAGGAATTCTTGAGCTTTAAGATTTATAGTTGTTTCAAAAGACAGTTACAAGTCTACTGGAGGACTTATAACCTCTCGAATTTCCTAAATTTATTGCCAAAAGAAATCATCACTTACTGAAGCCTGAGAATCATTATCCGGGTTAAGTTGACCCACTGAACCAAATATATGATCTAATGGAAATACTCTTGTTCGAACTCTATGATCTGCAACCAGTGAACCCCCGATTTCACCACTATTTATTAGGATAATTTCATTTTCTCTAATTGTTATGTAATGCTTTGGATTCTCATTGAGCTCCCTAAAAATGATTTTTTTCAGAATAGAATAGAAAACAATTAACAAGAAATAATTTTCACAATGAATAGTAAGAAAACTGTCCTACTTATATTATTCCGAGTGCCTTTATGAGGCAAAGTTTTATGGTTTAAAGATTTTATAAATTCGAACTGAGTAAATAATGTGCTTTTTGACTTGATGCTTAAAAATACCTAAAAAATTTATAAACTGTGAATGACAAGTGAAAAGTAGATAAAGTGAATTCACTTAATTCCATAGATTTTTCTTGATTTTAAATTTTTTGGCGACTCAGTTTAACAGATATTTTAAGTTCTTTGCTTCTTCAAGACATCAAATAACACTTTTAAGACAAAATTAAAATGCCATTATGACGTAGATACAATCGTTCATATCTGTTTTCATTAGCTAAAAATAGATATCACAAAAATCTTAATTTAACTGCTAATGGTACATGATATTCTTTTCTCAAATAATTTTTAATGAACGTAGAATTAAATCGGTTATTACATATCACACTTAAGATTCGTTTGAAAAAATAAAGAACGGAATTACACAATTTTAAAAATTAGTACAGACATAGCACCAGTATTTGCACTTTTTAAGCTTACACAACTTCAAAAAGAGAAAGCATTGGAACAGTACTTTGTGGCATGAGACAAATTTAATTATTCAAGTTCTAATTTGCCCACCATTATAAGTGACTTGGTATTGTATGCACTATGTTTTTATGTTAGATCGATGAGGAAAGCTATCAGAAAACCCTAGGTTTATGTTTCGTGATGCTTGACATTTATAAATAAGCAATACCTAGTATCAAAGGAGAACTGATGCTGACCATGCAATTAAAACCTCATCATCCAATGACACGGTTTGTGACTTCGCCACTGGGTTATTCTGGTAAAAACTGGCTGATAGATGTACGTTGACTGATCGCTTAACATATCATTATAAACAAATCAATAAAATTCGGCCGTCACTAGTTAATTGATAATTATTCCGTTGGATGCCGGCTCAGTGGTCTAGTGGTTAAACGCTCGCGCTCGAGACTAATAGGTCCTATGTTCGAGTCCGACGGGAGGCGGGGTCGTAGATACGCACTGCTGGAGAGTCCCATATTAAGGCGAAACGGCCGTCCAGTGATACCAGCTTAAATTGACTCATGAGTTCAATTATCGAAGTTACTAAAATTTTCACAAAACACCTGATAATAATCATTCATTTAAAATTACCTGAGAGTTGTTCAGTTGAAAAGATTTTCCTTATCAAAAAAATTAACTATGTATGTCGGAATATACTTAATTCATTTGTTAATAATATTTTTTTCGATTATTCCCTCAAGTTCATCGTGAAGATAGTGAAGATAAAATTTGTTTACTCTTTCATTATCAAAAAACTGAGCATCTTGATCAATGAACTTACATATAACAGGAAATATAACTAGTGTAATTATCTTACTACATTTATATCAAACATAATATAGTTAACAGAAACTATTGACTCATAATAATAACATCCATTAATTACTTACTTCATAAAACTTAGCATAATTAATTCAAAGTAAATTTTTATTAAATATGAAATAGAAGTCGAAATAAAGTTAAGTTTCAAACCACTTTATCAATAAATGTAAAACCCCTCTTAACTTCCAGAAAATATTGTCAACTACTTTTATTTGCCATAAACTAAAGCTTTTGTAATCGCGTTTCCGTCAAATGCTTGTAAATGTTCCCAGAAATTTTTTATGATGTAAATACCACACAGTAGCAAAATTCTAGGTCAGTAACTAGTAATATACAATTACTTAATAAGTTATTTTGAGTTAAAGTAGATCAAATTATTTTAATCTACCTCAAAGGACAGTTCAGTATTGCCTTTGCAATTATTCAAAGGCTCAAATAGCATAATACACTGACATAGTTATTATCAGTAATGCAAATTTTGATTTTTTCAAGTTATAAATGGTCATAAAACAATCATTACAAAAAGGAGTTTCAAAATACATTATCAATACTATTATATGTTATGCTAATAGTTCTGCATAAACTTGAAATACGTAATAATCGAATATAAACATGATGAAAACTATGACTCTTAATTAGTGTAGATGTAGGTGTGTCATGCATATTTTTAAAATTTTTATACTATTTAAGTCTAGACAAAAATTATAGCTTATAGTTTATACAAATATCAAGGGCTTTTAATCATAAATGCAACAAATGAATAAAAAAACTAACAGAGTGTAAAATTGTCAATGAACTGGGTAAATTCAGGCTAGTAGATATAATTATAGTCTGACTTAAATATTACCAAACGAAAACATATTTGTAGATTTTACACGATGTTAGAACGGTAAAATGTAGTTTTTTCAGATTAATAGACTGTGCTTTGTTTCTCCCATCAACGCATAAAATAACAAGAAATGTACTCAAATTTACAATAATGAGTTTGAAAAAATAGCTATTTTAATCAATCAATGGCAAAGTACTGAAATAAGGTGAGCTGGATGAATTAAGGCTCAACGTCCATGTAATTACATGAAATCATAATGCTTTTCATTTACATCATTAATCCTTAAGTGAATGCAGGTGTTCTTAAACATGCAGGACTGTGATCTAGCAAAAAACTTGATTTAACCGTATATATTAGTGGTGGTAAATGTTGTAGAATGACAAAAATTCCCATCAAACTTAATCTTGACAGTGATACTGGATAAATCATGGAAAAAATAAACGTCTACACTAAGTAACAATAAAAATCAACTTAATTCTGATTTCACATAGCAGAACTTATGATGCTTTTCACCTAGCTTAAAAAACAGTCTTCGTATGACGTCATATATAGAGTTCTTTGAGGTAAATGGTATCGTTGATGACTTCTAATTTTCGAGAAAAGTACATGTATACATCATTTTTGATTCCACCGTTTTAATAAGTTGTTCTGGAAAAATATTTATGTACGTGAACAGTATTTGTTGTAGGTATTGCCATTAAAGATTCAGCAAACAGTAAAATGATCTTGCTTTCTGAATTTGGTAGTCTTCATTGCATCTTATTACTTGCCTTTGCTCTATGAACTTAGTCAAGTGAAATCTACCTTTATAAAAAAACGTCTAGACAGTACTACATATCAAAAGTAATTTCACTAAATCACGCATATCTTACGTTAGATACATGGGATATGCTAAATATCATAATGATAATCGATTTTAAAAAATCCAAATGTTTCGCATCAGCTTTAAAAGTTTATAACTAACTACCATACAAACAATGTTTTCTTTATAGGTATTGACCAGTATGTTTTAATCTTCCACTGTCCTACAAATGATGGTTTGTTTGTACTTTTGTAATTGAATAAACAAACATACATATTATGTGTACATTATGCCTTTTGGTATTAGTAAACACAGAAGTAACTTTCAAAAATTCATTTCCGTAATAGATCTCACCATCTTCAAAGTGATTTCAAAATGTTATAACATACTGATTCAGCTAAAAATTTGGTGACCAGGATAAGTACTACTATGATATATATTTGTCACGCAATATGATCAACGTCTAGTGGAGATCGCCGTTACTGAACCAGGTCAATCTGAAAGTTATCTATATTACACTATGAATAAAACTTCTTGACAAATTGTTAAAATGGAGACTAAAAAATACTTCCCACATCCGGTACGCGTGTGAAGTTTAAAAAAGCATCTAACTCTCAAATGCCGCTTCATGTAAAATTGATGGTCCTTCAAAAATTATGGCTGACAAATACAACGTAATAGTGTATAGCTTGAACGAAGCAGGTCAAAGTCGTAAACTTTGACTCTTTCGTTGTACGACGCATTGCACTTTAACAAAATATCTGTATTAAACAACTTACATTTTAGTAGATACTGCCAAATATTTGCAACAATTTAAATATTATGTAAATAGATTGTTGTCAATTGATTCAACAAATGGAAAGGGTTATGCCAGACAAACCTAATAAGTTTATGTGTAAGTTTGTCCGACATGTCTTTTTGGATATGAAAAAGTACATGTAATTCAAACTAATCTCAATATAGTTGTTTTTCATGTACATTTCAGCCTTCAAAGATCTAGTATATGTATATGTTGGTCCTCAGTGATATACCAAACTTCCGTGCAAAGGTGAATATTAAATGAAGTCAAAATAATGGTACGTTGAATAATTATGGCAAGAACTAAACAGTAGCAATCTATTCAAAGGGATGTACATGTCAACTTTTGAATTGAAAAAAATGTAACATACTCTTTAAAAGATTACGCTTGCTGAGTCTGTAGTAACACCATAACCGAAATTCTTCAGCTCTCAAGTTGTATGATCTTACTGTGATGTTGCCCAACACATAACCGATAAATATTGACCTCATTCTGTCTTTTGAACCAAAATTACATTAACAACAATGTACATTTTTTCAAATATTCTACCGATATATATGTCTTAAAATTTTTATATCTTGACAAACTAACGACCAGTTACTTCGATACTTAGCCGTTCAAAGTAAAACATGGATTTGTCGCTCAGTTTTGTTGAATCGAAACTCAGTTGTGTGTTAATCTTGACTTCCGCGTTAATTTTAAGCAGCTTTTCTCCAGGCAATCTAAGGTAAGTTGCCGACAATCAAAATAAAATAAACTAATTCGATATATTAATGAGCAGATATTCATGTTTAAATGTTGAATTTTTCGAAACCTAGGTAGTTCTGTCATATCCGCTTAGCTCAGCAACTCGAGATACTATACAAGCTTTTGAACCATGAAATTGATAGAAACAACGAAACATTCACCGCTGTCTATCAGAGAGAATTTGTTAAAACTCGGTTATGATGCTGAATACGTGGCACAAACGTTAACTGAATGGTCTATCAAAGGAAACCTAATTCAATATTTATTACACGTACAGAGTTCAGGTTCTCACCGTTGTATCGCATCTGTCGAAGTAAATTCACAATAATGAGCTCCGGAACATTAACTAGAGATAAATAATGTAGCTTTCCATGTTAAGCATTAGTTAGTAGGGTACCGTTTTTGATACTTTTATAACTAAAAGTACGTGTTAATAGTAACTGTTTTCATTGAAAATGAAACATGAGCGTATTTGTCGTACAACATGTTCAAAGTGACTTAAAGTCAGCAAAATGATTTTTCGACGAGCCACGAAATCAGTTCGATGACTCAAATTTAAGACGTATGAAGAGGGCCTCCAATCACTTAAACTCTACTCATTAGTGTAGGCGTATATAAGCGTATAGGCGTCCTAGAAGTAACCTCCTGATGAATAACAGTACAATGAACACTTCTGGATATCCCCTTAAACACCTACTTAATCTTAGCTTCAACACAAACCTAAGGAGTAACACCCAGAAACTAGAGACACAACATAGCAGAACGGATTGTAGACACAACTTCTACCCCTAAAGAGTTGTCGAATGCTAAAATTTGATGCTGGTTGGGGTAGTTCAAGTGACTTTCCAAGAGTCCTTCAAGAGGCAACTGGGCCTATTCATAAGGAATAGAGATAATAACTTACAATCACTTATCAGTTTTTTTCCTCTATGATCGTTAATACACCTAGGTTCCTACATGAGGTATTGGTGATGCGCTGCTACTAGACACGGAAGCGAATTAAGTGAAAGCTTCTTATATTCCTTACACAACAATTTGTACCATTTGAAGTGGTCAGGTGTGAGGTGTAATATCACAAAAATAAAAGAATTAAAACTGATTTCAAAACAAATAACGTACTGAAGAGTTGAGGGACGAAGTCTGGCGACAACATAAAGATTGCTCATCAACGTTTATGTATTTAAAATATGTTCACAACATCATATTGCATAATCCAAATCTCGCAATACAAAGTGAAAAATATCATTCACAATAGTTGATACAAACAAAATTTGGTTCACTATGTAAGATGATATCTATGGACAGATTATCGTTGATTGAATGAATAGCTCATTTAAATTATATCATAGTGCTTACAATTTCATGGCGGCGGGTCCTACTTTCCACTGAAATGAGAACTACAGAATGTGGACGTTATAGAATTCAGTTATCACACAAAAAAAGCAACTGTAAGAAAAATTGAGAAGGTTAAATAAAATACTTCTCAAGATAAAGTGATATTAAGAGTTGACGTGAATATTGGAATGGTTCTTGACAAGCACGATGGAGACCCAGGGGCCCGAAAAGAGCCGAGGTTTACAATCCGATTATTTCTGTGGCATCCTACGATTGAACGGTAGCACAACTTGACTTCTTACGGTTTGGCTGATTTATAATGTTGTTACAGCCAACGCTAATGACTATAATTGCACATATTTTTGTTTAAATTTTTATTTATTACCCAATAACTACTTATGCTGTTTCTCGTCTTCTGATGTGTTGCTGCGAAGATTTTCACTGCCAAGCGCCGTTAGTTATCTATCGTATTGTGCAGTAGTAGTTGAACTTTCAATATCACAGCTTCAATTCTTATTGAACTTAGCTGAGTGTGAATTTTAAGTTTTACTATCATTTCACGCACATATTGGCGTGCGAAAACTTTCGTCTAAAATTCGAAGACATTTTACTTATAATTCTAATGGTGTCAGGAAAAAAATTGTACATATAATGACATATAGTATAAAGTTATTAAAGATATCACAAGCTCAAAGAGTATCTGCTCAATTTAGTGACGTTAGCCACAATAGGTCATGATGTTATATGATATATCTAAGGACTTTAATAATCCAAATAGTCGGTAATTAAAAACAAGTTTATTTTGAGAATGTTTGTCATTTGTGTGGTGGAAGACGTAATCAACACATTTTATGGTAGATTTTCTTTATTGATCTTTAGAATGTTCGACTAATTTCGAAAATATTTTGTCCACTCTTTGTTATGAAGCTCCGAATGTTCAATATCATTGTTTAACAGATCAAAACATCTTTTGTTATTTTCACTGTCTCTGTGCATTTGCTTTGACAGCTTGGCGCTTCCAGAAAATCATAGGACAAAATGAAATACTTATTACTACATAGTCTTGTTTAAGTGGGTCATTAAAGGACACTCGAAGAGCAGCGGATCAAGAAATATGACTTTGTATGATCGCGTTTTGAATGCCAATATAGACCTCAGTAATATTCACGCTACTTCTGTGTCTGCATTCCTATTGTTTTATATGATTGACTATGCCCTTCAAACTTGTCAATCGAGCAATAAAACTACGAGAAACACTTACTTGTTCATAAGGCTAAGAAATTACACTATCTCCATAATCCATGCATTTATATCAGGACTCAGTTCGCTTATTTGGTGAGTTTTGATTGAAAAAATGTTTTTTTAGCCTTATTACTTATCCTGACTTGGTTTTTAATATCATAGATTCAGAGAACGTATTCGCTTATCATATTATGGGTTTTGCAACAGGTATACTAGATTCATCATAATTATATTTTACCAGGTTATTTCGTTCACGACATTTACCATAATATATGTGGCGGTGTTGAACTAAGATCGTTGGAGATAATATTGCATCACATTACAGTAGTCTTTTACACTTAAGTTTTCATAAGCTTTTTAACTTAGGTTTTAACCTGCTTTTACGTTGTATCTTGGTATAGGATTCTTGTTTGTTACGCGTTGTTTGGGCTTTTGATGGAGCTGAACAGCATATTTCTTCACGCAAGAAGGTTAATGATATTACTTAACATCGACCCTGAATCAGTAACATACCGCCTTAATGCTGTTGCAAATATCAGTAAGTCGTCGCGTTTTCTTTTATATTTTACACTGTTTTTATCTGGTGGTTTAAATTGTGCACACACATTTCATGCAAATTATCTCAGTGTGACCCTAGTCTTCCAAATAGTAGAAAATTCCTGGTTCTAAAAAAAATATGGATGAGAAAAATTATACTTATAAAAAGGGCTTTCAAAGAGGTGATTAAAATACCTACTGTTTTTGGCGCATCTTCATGGCACTTATCGGTCGTCATCAGGATTAACAAATCGATTGTCAAAAACTCGTGATCTTCGTATGGATTTGTTTTCGGAATCGTTTGTCATGATACTTAGTTTTATGTACATATGTTTCGTAAAAACTTATATACGTGTAGGATTTTTGTAAAAACTACAAACTACAATTTTTTAAACTTCTCGAATTAATGATTCGGAAAAATTTCACAAACTACTCACCCAGTTTTATCAGTCTAAGTCAGTAGACATCTGTCGTGTCATCTTTTGGAAATCAGAAAATTGTTTTAGCATTGAGATTTTTGCACAATGTTGTTGCACCATTCTCTTTGCGCTTGTCACATTTTAACATATCATGCCATCTGTTTTGTTTCTATATACCTAATGAAGCTTAATAAATGATAAGCAATTCATAGCACCAACCGCTTGAAACACTATCAACCTATAAAATTGGACATAAAATCTATAAAGTTATTTCTAATTAGTAAGTGGTTTTATTCCTAAGTAACACTTATAATCCTTGAATGAACTACAATTAAATGGCATTTTCCGTGGTTAACGAAAAATGTTACTGAATTACTTTACTTCAATATAAATTTTAACTTGTTGATGAGGCTAATGAAGGTGTGGTGCATGCATGAGAAAGTGATCTTTGATCACTTTGTTTCGAGAAGACTGGGTCACTTCAGGTGCTAGTTAACTTTAATAAATATTTTTCCACCATTACCACTCATTGTTTCTAGGACAAACTCCGCCTGTAGCTCTTCTAGAGTTACTGCTGGTCCCAAGCTCATGTAAAGGAGGAGGGTTGGGCATGGGGTTAGCGTCCCAATCCCGCAGAAAACTAACTCGTTAAAAAAACGCTAACCAGAAACAATAACTCAAACCATTTAAACTCTGCCCTGGGAGTCAGAAGGTCTTCATTTAGAGGAGTTATGATGCCTCATGATGAAAGCCGAGTTCCTTCGGAAGCCGCGAGGCCGATGCCTTTTCTATCAACCAGAGCAAGAATTTTTATAGGTACATGGAACGTCTGGACAATATGGGAGACCAGGAAGACCAGTCAAATAGCAACGGAAATGAGGAGATACAATTTGGCAGTACTGGGAATCAGCAAAACTCCGGTCACGAAGAGGAAAATGCTCCACACACTCAGGGAGTTGCTCTTATGCTGTCCAAAGTAGCACAAAATGCACTTGTAGGATGGGAATCTCACGGATCCAGAATCATCAAAGCATCATTCAAAACAAAGAAGGAGGGGATCACAATGAACATTATCCAATGTTATGCACCCACCAATGATAGCAACGACGACGTTAAAGATCAATTCCATGAGAGGCTGCAATCAATCATAGAGAAGTGCCCAAGAAAGGACCTCACCATTCTGATGGCAGATCTAAACGCCAAAGTCGGAATAGACAACACCGGATATGAAGATATCATGGGACTGCATGGACTGGGAGAGAGGAATGAAAACGGGGAAAGATTTGTAAATCTGTGTGCATTGAACAAATTGGTCATAGGCGGCACAATATTTTCACACGAACGTAAACACAAAGCTACATGGATCTAACTGGACCACACCACAGTGAACCAGATAGATTATATTTGCATCAATAAAAGGTTCCGAAGGACAATGGAAGATGTGAGAACCAGGAGAGGAGCGGATATAGCTTCAGATCACCACCTGGTTGTGGCCAATTTAAAACTGAAGCTAAAGAAGAACTAGACAACTGGACAAACAGCACTACAAAGGTTCAGCACAGCCTTCCTTCGAGATACTGACAAACTCAATGAATTCAAGGTGGCGCTCAACAACAGGTTCCAAGCCCTGCAGGGTCTACTGGAGGAAGAAGAAACCACTATGGAGGATAACTGGAAAGGTATCAAAAAAGCATTAACTTCAACATGTCAAGAGGTTCTGGGCCCCAAGAAGCATCATCACAAGGAATGGATCCCTATAGAAACACTGGACAGGATCAAAGAAAGGAAGGACAAGAAGACAGCAGTTAACAACAGTCGAACACGAGCAGAGAAAGTTCAAGCACGAACAGAATACATAAAAGCAAACAAGCAAGTGAAGAAGAGTATTAGAGCCGACAAGCAGAAATACGTGGAAGAAAGCTGAAAGAGAAGGAAATATGAAACAGCTTTAGGACACAACGAAGAAACTAGCAGGGGAATATAGTAAAGCAGAGAGACCAGTCAAAGACAAAGAAGGAAGACCGATCACTGAGATTCAGCAACGGCGGAACAGATGGGCAGAGTACTTCGAGGAGCTCATGAATAGGCCGGCGCCAATGAATCCACCGGACATAGAAGCAGCACACACAGATCTTCCTATAGATGGCAATCCACCAACGACGGGAGAAATCAGAATGGCCATCAGAAAAATCAAGAGCGAGAAAGCAACAGGACTCGACAACATACCAGCTGAAGCACTGAAATCAGACATCAAAGTAACTACAAGCATGCTTCATCTTCTATTCAAGAAGATTTGGGAGGAGGAACAAGTGCCGATGGACTGGAAAGAAGGACACCTCATCAAGATTCCAAAGAAAGGAGATCTGAGCAAGTGGGAAAACTACAGAGGCATCACACTACTGTCAGTACCGGGAAAAGTCTTTAACAGAGTGTTGCTGAATCGGATGAAAGATGCAGTAGATGCCCAACTTTGAGATCAACAAGCTGGATTCCGCAAGGATCGTTCGTGCACAGACCAGATTGCGACACTACGGATCATCGTCGAACAATCAATTGAGTGGAACTCGTCACTCTACATCAACTTCATTGATCATGAGAAGGCATTTGACAGTGTAGATAGGAGAACGTTATTGAGACTACTTCGACACTACGGAGTTCCTGAGAAGATTGTCAACATTATCCGGAACTCATACGACGGACTACTGTGCATAGAGGCAGCTGACAGATGCATTCCAAGTAAGGACCGGAGTAAGACAAGGCTGTCTACTCTCTCCCTTCCTGTTTCTTCTGGTGGTCGACTGGATTATGAAGACCTCGACATCTGAGGGAAACTACGGCATAAGATGGACAGCTCAGAACCAATTAGACGACTTGGACGTCGCAGATGACCTAGCCCTCCTATCCAATACACACGAACAAATGCAGACAAGGACAGCCAGCATAGCAGCAGTCCCTGCATCAGTAGGCCTCAACGTACACAAATGGAAAACCAGGGTCCTCAAATACAACACAGAGAACAGCAATCCAATCACTATTGATGGCGAAACTCTGGAAGATGTGGAATCCTTCACTTACCTGGGAAGCATCGTCGACAAACAAGGAGGTTCAGATGCAGACGTACAGGCGAGGATTGGCAAAGCAAGGACAGCATTCCTTCAACATATGGAACTCAAAACAACTTTCAACCAATATCAAAGTCAGAATCTTCAATACGAACGTCAAGGCAGTTCTACTGTACGGAGATGAAACTTGGAGAACTACAACAACCGCCATCAAGAAGGCACAAGTATTTATCAATAGCTGTCTACGCAAGATACTCAACACCCATTGGCCGGATAACATCAATAACAACCTACTGGGGGAGAGAACAAACCCACTTCCTGTTGAAGAGGAAATTAGGGAAAGACGATTGAAATGGATAGGACATACATTGAGGAAATCATCAAACTGCATTAGGAGGCAAGCGCTAACTTGGAATCCTGAAGGGAAGCGGAAAAGAGGAAGGCCAAAGAACACATTACGTCGGAAAATAGAAGCGGATATGAAAGGGATGAATAAGAATTTGAAAGAGCTGGAAAGGATTGCCCAGAACAGGGTTGGATGGAGAATGCTGGTGAGCGGCCTATGCTCCTTCACGAGGAGTAACAGGCTAAAATAATTAAGTAAGTTTTTAGGACAGCTTAGCCCTCGGATTTTGAATTTGCTACTTTTGTTCTTACTATTATCTTACCAACCTACATTGCACGATAGGTCCCCAATGAATTAGTGGGTTTCAACTGAGTCAAGCCGAGAAATTCTATCGATTTGTATTATTGAATATATATTCAATTTAATTCAAAGACATCATGAGTTGTAATTTTTCTTATCGAATAATTTCTTGATATCGTTCTCGTAGTATTTTTCAGAATACATTCCCAACGGAAATATATATTTCAAATTCAGCATATATTTATAATGCAAAAGAACATCATTCGTGATCACTTACAAATAAAATTAGAACCAAATGTGTTGTTTATAAATATTATCATGTCAACCAATCCAATGCTGTATGTGTCCCAAGTTTATAAGCTATATCTATATGCAACAAACTGATATTTAATTAATTAAAATTAGTTGAACTCGAGTAGTCAAGACTTGGTATACTATCAATAAACTAATTAACGAGGTTTAGTTACTCAGTTTACATAAGTTTTAGCTCTCGAAAGTAGTCAACGTGTATTTATACTCATTAGTTCTATTACTGTTGACTATTATTTCTAAAAAAAACAAAAATACATTTCATACTGAAGAATGGAAATTTTTTCGTGATATCTAGTACCCTTTAGATGGCTCTTATTGCTGTGAGAAATACAATTTGCTAGACAGTTTCTCTTTTCATTTGAATCATAATTACAAATAAAGTATTCGTTTATGCTTTAAAATAGTTTTTTCATGAATAAATTTTACATTCTTTTTTCGACCCGTCCCCAAATGCCCTGGTACGGCCGAGAGTGGGTAGAGTCCGCTCTCCCTCTCAAAATGCTCTCACATGGCCACGCGTATATAGCCTCTGCCAGGGAAGTCCTACTCACTGCCTTCTCGTGGCATTACTGTTGTTTACGAAAATGAGAGGACAAAAAGCGAATGTCCGGCGCATGGGCTCCAGTATCCTTAGAGAACAAATGGCGCATGAACCAATCGTTGGTCACCGGCTACCATGAGACTGCATCTCCTTACGATGCTCCACTGCCTTGTGGATCAGATCTTCAGGTCAAAGGCTCGAGGTGTGGCCCCCTAAGCAAACCACCTGCTTCGGTTTGGGCATCCGGGCAGTATCACAGCCCTCACACAAATCAATTGAGATTTGTGTGGCGCATATGTATTTGGTGCCTCCTTGTACCAATATCTATGTGTTAAAATAAATAAATAAATAAGAGGTTTAACTAAACTGTTAATACATAACTTTTAAAACGTAGTTAACTTATTTAAATGCATTGTTCCACCAATATTGTTTTTTTTACGTAACAGTATCCCTCGTGTTAGATTACGCTCCTGAGAATTCCGTTCAACTGTCAGAAAATTATGCGCTTATTTAAGTGAATGAATAGACTTGTATTTATTTTTACAAATTTAGATGTAAGAAAGCAGCGATCATGAGAACGATAGTTAGCTGGAGTAAAATTAACAATCCCTTCTGAAAAATTTTGATATAATTTGCAAACTTGACTTATCTACTCGTTTATCATTTAGATTTTAAGCTTATATAAAATGCATTAGCTAACCTCTACAGCAAATTTGTTAGTAATTTCAGTTTGCAGAATTTACATTTTATCACCTAATTTATTTGAAAACCTATTAATATAGCATTAATAGCAAACAATCAATCGTAATAACTGCTTACCTGCTTATGAGCTTGATGGAAAACAATGTAGAGAGCTTAAATTGACTTTTATCATCGGTTTTGTTATTTTGTAGTTTTATTTTCTTGACTATCCCCTACTTTTGAATATCACTTGCAGATGTGATTATATCCTTTACTTACAAAGGTGAGGTGTAAGTTTTGCCAAATAAATGATATATTTTTGTCTCTTTTAACTGCAATGTGCTGAATACACCTTTGATGACTTACGAATTATTATATAAATGCCTTTGGGACGTGCTTGTAAATATGATATAGATCAACTGAGAATGTGTATGACCATTTAATGGATTTCGTGACATCACTCCACTTGAAATGTTATAACATGAAATAAATCAACTTGTTTATGTTTGAGTAAGAATCCCCCTTTCTTTTTATTATTCTCTTTCTAAATAGTTACATTTATCATCTTTCGTATATGTCTTACACTGTCGTTATTTGGATGGGGGATCATTAACAGGCACAAGTTACCAGTTGTTGTTAGTTGGATTCTACTTTCAAGTTTTACAGTATTTACAACAATGAATTTAGTTTTGTTCTATCGTGTTATCATAGCAGAACGTCGAATCTTGCAATTGAATCATTATAAACTTTCTATTAATGGTGTGATGAAATAAATTTATTCTGCAGAATTCTTGCTAATGTCATTTCAGCATCGCGATGGTAATTACCTAGCAGTTAACCAATTTTAAGCTACCTTTACACGTTTGTGTACGTAAATGTACACACCTTTTTTCAACTTAACTATAAAATCGTAAACACTGTACATCACTTAACTTTAAAATTGTTTCTTTACTGTTCTCTAATTATATTCATCTACATGTAAGTGATATGTAAATAAATGAATTTTCTTTTTTTTCTTGAAGAACTGCTATGTCTTTGGTTCTCTCTCTCTCCATATATATATATATATTCGTTTATTTTATTCTATATCCTTTACTTGTGCATTCTGGTACTTTCATTGTTACCAGCGTTGATAAAACTACATTGATATATATTTATCAACTTTAACTGATAGAACGTGATATATTTAAGAAGCTTGGTATTTGTGTATAATTTTTTAACAGAGAAGAATTTATGTGGTAAAAGCGTCTCCTATATATGAACTGATATGAATTATATTTAACGGTTGATTTATAACTAATGTACTTGTAATTTGTATTGTATTTCTTATTACGTACGATGATAATTACTTATAATGAGAAATGAATTATTTTAATAGTACCACTTTATTTAAAAGTAATTACTCTTGTTGAGAAGAGGTTTAATGCAACTAAATAATAAATATTGATAAAACAGATTATTAATTATTTACTCGGACAGAGTTTATTAGGCATGGTGTCATGCTTAGCACGACAGTGAAGTAGTTTGAAGATTTGCCTTTCTCCCCGTAAGTTTTTCACATCTCTTCTTTTAAAACATTCATTTTATGTCTATTGATCCTTTATGCACTATAGCCCTATATGAAGTGATGACTGTCCACTGATTTCATATGTAGTAATTTTGATATATGCATATTTTATTAACTAGAACTAAGCAGGTGTTCTTTCGTTAATTATTAATAAGCAGGGATTTGCTCAACAGCGGACGTTTAAGCGAAGAAGTTAGAAAAAGCCTATTTATTGTGATGAACTTTACAAAATTATCTGTACAACAATAGTTCAAGCTTTAAATGAGGCAAGCAATTCAGCAAAATGGGTGTGGCATTGAAGATGAACATTGAGTTATTAACCAACCAAAAACTAATTAAATCTAATGTATATAAATTAAATAGAGGAAGATCAATTGTAAACATCAGGAAATAATCTGTCACGAAACCAAAATTTTGCTCAAGATGCAGTAAAAGTTTTCAAGGCATATTCGATGAGTTTTCTTTGCCTGACAAATATTAGTTTTTCCTTTTCACATTTCGCTGAAACTGGTTAATATAAAAATGACAAAGACTTATTTATTGAATGATTTGTCTTTGTCAACGACAACTGCGTTAATTATTTAATTTCAAAGCTTGTAAAACTGAGTTTTTAGCATGTAATGTTTTGAATTATAGTACGAACTCCGCTGTATGCGTATCAGAACTTATTTTTGGTTAACCAGGAAACAAGAATTATGTTTCTCAGTAAGCTTTAATATGATGACTACCATCTGTTGTTGGTTTTCGTTAGGTAGAATATTTTCTTAATTTCAGTGCACCACCACACTTCTTAAACTGTAATCAATATTATTACTTAAAAGTGATAACAACTGAAAATTAAGAATATCACACTAGATACACGCATTTATTCAAGTAATCATTGAGAAAATGAATACGAGATAACTGTCGAAGAAAAATTTTGAAACACTGGTTTTCCAAAGCAAGGAAATTCAGTACCGCTTTTTGATTTCAGTTAACACTGGCTTTTAAAACCTAATGCAGATAAATTTGAGCAAATTTGAAATGAATCGTCCAAAATATTTTTGATTTCTACCACGAGTTAGTTGAAACCGGCCTGACTTTATAGAATATTAGCAGTTATTATTGAGAATTATTTTAATCTTGGGTTTTAATAGCATATGAAATTGTTAATTCCTACTGACGAAACATCCAAAAGCTGTCGATAAAATGAGGGGTATCATTATTAGGTCATCTGCTGTCGGCTTGCACTGAAAAACACATCGATATGCTACGAATTTTGCATTTCTATCCGCCTGTAGCTCTTCTAGGGTTACTGCCAGTTCAAAAAAGGGTTGGGCGTAAGGTCAGCAACTCCATCCCATAGAAAACAACCTTGCTAAAAAACGCTAACCAGAATAAACAAATCAAACACTTCAACTTTGCCCTCTGATCTGAAGGATCATTATTCGTAAGAATTAAGACGCCTCATGGCAAAAGTCGATATTCTTCGAAATTCACGAGGCCCATACTTTTCCTAACAACCAGAGCAACAATAATAATATAATAATCTAGACACACGGCGTGTCTGGATAATATGGAAGACCGGCAGGTTCAATTAAATAACAACGGAAATGAGGAGTCAATGAATGTTATTCGACATTATGCACCTACCAACGATACAGATCAGTTCTATGAGAGCCTTCAATCAATCTTAGTACAGTGCCAATAAAAACATTTGACCATCCTGACGAGTGATCTAATCGCTAAAGTCGTAATGGACAACACTAAATATGAAGATGTCATATGACGACATGGACTAGGAAAATGGTGAGAGCTTGGCAAATCTATATGCACTCAACAAATTGGTTACAAGTGCCATAGTATTCCTACACAAACGCATAAACAAAGCTATATAGGTATCACGACCACATTACAGACAACTAGATCGACCATATTTACATCGATAGGAAATTCAGACGGTCAATGGAGGATGAGAAAAACCAAGTGAGGAGCAGACATTACTTCAGATCATCACCTGGTGGTTGTTAAGATGAAACTGCAGCTAAAGAAACAATGGACAGCTTGAAAAACAGCAGTACAAAGGTTTATTACTACCCTGGAAGTGGATAGGACACTTATTGAGGAAAGCACCCAACTGCATCACAACGTAAGCCCACACATGGAATCCCCAAGGTCGAAGGAGGAGAGGGAGACCAAGGAACACATCACGCCGGGAAATGGAGATAGACATGAGAAAAATGAACAAGAATTGGATGGAACTAGAAAAGAAGGCCCAGGATAGTGGGTTGGAGAATGGTTGTCGGCGGCCTATGCTCCATTAGGAGTAACAGGCGTAAGTAAGTAAGTAAGCATAGATGACACTCCACCAAAGATTGAAGAAATCAGGATGATCATCAGACAAATGAAATTAGGAAAGCAGCAGAAACCGATAATATACCAGTTGAAACACTGAAGTCAGACATAGTAGTAACTTCAAGTATGCTTCAGGAAGATTTGAGAGGAAGAACAAGTGCCGATGGACTGGAAAGAAGAATATCTCATCGATATACCAAAAAAAGATCTGAGCAGATGCAAACACTACAGAGGAATCACACTACTGTCGGTACCAGGAAGAGTTTTCAATAGTGTTGCTGAACCAGATGAAAGATATAGTAGATACCCAACTTCGAGATCAACAGGTTGGATTCTGAAAGGATCGGTCGGGCACAGAACAAATAGCGACACTACGGATAATCGTTGAAAAATCAGTCGAGTGGAACTCGTCACTATACATCACCCTCATTGACTATGAGGCTTTCGACAGTGTGGTTAGGAGAACATCATGGAAACTTCTTTGAAACTATGGTGTACCTGAGATTGTAACATCAAACGGAATTCATACTACAGACTACAGTGCACAGTCACGCATCGAGGACAGCTGACAGATGCACTCCAAGTGAGAACTGAAGTCAGACAATGCTGCTTGCTCTTCCCCTTCCGCTTTCTTCTGGTGGTCGACTGGATTATGAAGACCTCAACAACTGAGGGAAAACGCGGAATACATTGGACAAGTCAGAATCAATTAGACGATTTGAACTTCGCAGATGACCAGGCCCTTCTATCCTATACACATCAACAAATGGAGATGAAGACAACCAGTGTAGCAGCAGTCTCTGCATCAGTAGGTATCAACATGCACAGAGGAAATAGTGAGATCTTCAATCACAACACGAAAACATCAAAGTCACGTACCTGAGCATCATCATCGATGAACAAGGAGGATCCAATGCAGGCGTAAAGGAGAGATTTATCAAAGCAAGAACAGCACTCCTGCAGTTGAAGAACCTATGGAAATAAAAACAACCATCAACCGATATCCAAGTGATAATCTTCAATACGAAGATCAAGACAGTTCTACTGTACGAAGCTGAAACTTGAAGAACTACCACAACTATAATTAAAAATGTACAAATATTTATGAACAATTGTCTGTGTAAGATACTGAGTGTCCGTTGTTCGGATACCATCAGCAACAGCCTACTGTGTGAGAGAACGAATCAGCTTCTAGATGCAGAGGAAATTAGGAAAAGATGTTGGAAGTGGACAGGACATACAATACGGAAATCATTAAACTGCACAAGAAATCTTGAAAGGACCGGGAAAAAGGATGGACAAGTACCACATTACATCGTGAAATTAAACTAGATACTAAAAGGATGTACAAAAAATGGAAAAAACTGAAAAGGATTTCCCGGAACATGATTGAAAAGAAAGTGCTGGTGGGCGGCACATGCCCCTCTACGAGGAATAGCAGCCGTTAGGAATTGTGTAATCCTAATAATTATTTCTTTCCGACCTAGATCTTTCTAAGATATATGATTTTTGGCTTATCACAAACTAATTCTAAAGCAATTATTAATTATTGAAATATTCTTTAACATTCTAAGACAATTGATTGTAGAATAGTTTCAAACTATATTACAATGAAATGAAAAAAATTATTTTATACTCGCTGCTCATTTTATATTTAATAACTTGTTAAAATCTGTTTCTTAGTTAATTAAAATATTCATTTATTATTTTATTCATGCTAATTTAGGTAATAATTATCAAATGAATCAATGTTTTATTATGATAATTAAGTTAAAGAATTTATTCGGAAAATTTTCATGTCTACAATTCTATTGTTAGCAGTTAACTGTAAATTTAATATTTTCAAGTGGCTTTTATTAATGTCAATCATTATTATTATTAATAACAATATGTAAAACATTTTCAACTGTAAACAGTTAATGAATAACTATAGTCTAATAGCATATTGATGTTCCTTCTTTCTTCTTCTTCTTTTTTTTATAATGAATAAAAGAAAATTGTTTTACGAAAAAAAGAGTAAATTTTTATTAAAAGTTAATTCAGGTAAATTTTGCATTACCTACTATTGTATTTTTTTAAAAGTTAAAGATATAAATTACTATTTCAATTAAATGACTAATCATAATGACATAAATCATGTTATTTATAATAAAGTGTTATATATTTTGTATCAAATTATTCAATTTACTAAAAATATTTAGCTTAAAATAAGTTATAAAGAAAATAAGCTGAATCCTGTAAGTATAACTTTTTGTCTAAACAATCAGTAATTGTGAAATTAAATGTTCTTGATGAAGTTTGTACTGATGATGTCGTTCAGAACAATGATGAAATATTGATGACCAAACTATCCAGCTCAAAGAACAAAACTCCATCAAAATCATTCACCTGAGCTAAAAATCTCCACCAGCACAAATGTTCTTATATTTGTGAACACCATACATTTCTAGTCTTAAGAACTGCTATAATAATAATCTAATTTGTTCAAGAGTAGTTAATTAAACGATGGTTTAATTAACATGATTCTAGTTTTTCAAACAATAAATAACATATTTAAAGCGTGAGTCACATATTTCGCTATAGGAACCCAAGAAATATCATCGTTTATCATATAAATGATAGCCAAGCATTCATACTTAGACTGTGTAACGAGACGTAAGTATACCTTATAATCTCTAAGAAGAAATGAGACACTTATTTCAAATAAGTATTCGACCAATATTGAATTCATCTCAATCCATGCTCAACAAACCAATTCAATTGTTCAAATTTTCTTGAAATAAAACCCTTTTTAGTATTAATTCTTATCACCCAATAAATTGAAATCTGATACAATGGAGTGTCAGGTGAAATTATAGGCTGTTAAGTAATCTCAATTACAATTGCCTATTTGTTATTTGATAAGCAAATTTTATGCATTTTATTTTGGCTGAATATTTTGTACATAAATGTAAATTTTATTAAGTTCGAAGTGTCCTAAAAATTAGGTATGTAAAAGGTTACATGTCACGAAACATACTCAATAGGCGATTGAAATTAGATTGTATAAATAAGTATCTATACGTTCATTCCAATCCATTGATGCAGATCACTTTCAGAATTGCATTAATCAACGTTGTTATCATGTAGTGTTCTTTTTTCAGTGGGATATATTAATTCGTTATTTATTCATTGATATCTTTTAGCAAATATCAGTCATTAAACTGTCTTCTGGAAGATCATCGGAGATAAAGAGTATCAGTCGATTTACTGAGATTGATGCTTGTCAATAGGGTACTTTGAAAGCTTTTGTAGAGAACGATAACTGTCTACAAAATATCGCATATCTATCAAAGACTGACTATGATTGATAACAGTTTGTTTTTCATGAATTCCGATAGAATACAGCTGCTGTGATTGAATAAACAAAATGAATCTGGAAATACAATCATAAGTATTTTCAAACTACTTCCAGCAAACTGAAAAATAGAAATTTTAAGAACAAATTCGAAATTTTAGGGGAATAAATTAGTGCTATTTATAGAATTATGGTAATACAATGATTAAGGTTTACCGAATATGTGTAACTTTGATAACCCAGAGGCCTGTCTACGTCTAGAAAGGCAGGTATATAAATTTAAACCACAGTGGATCACGAATGCATAATAAATACATCTTGTTGATTAGCATTATTAAAGAAGAATTAAGATTAAATGTAGTTTATGTGTACTTTATTTTTCTTTGTTACGGCTTACCTTATATCTGTCTGGTTGACCATTTTAGTTTTCATATAAAAATGTCTTAACAAGTACATATGTGATCAGATTTTTGGAAATATATTAAGCAAATGTATTACATATCTCTGATAACCCTCGTCTTCTCATTGCATTATCGAAATTTATCAAAGGGACTAATTGTTTCAAAAAATTATTTACTAAACAAACAGATGATTTCGAGATCGATCATAGGATTTTTCGATGAGATTTTGAGTATAATTCATTCTAATGTAATCTTGTCATTTTCAAATCGAATGATATATCGTAGAACTATTAGTTTAGTCTATAACCTTATAGTTTCTAGTTCAATTCTGTTAATATTTATCATTACCATATGCTTGATTTATTAATTTACATTATATATATATATACTTCTGATTGGCTCTCCATATCAGTACATTTGATTCATAAAATTTTAGGGTGAATCAAACGGAAAACAACTCAAGTAGAAAAGTATAACTATAAAAAGGTTATTAAATTTCAGTAAAATCTCTACGATGTAGTCGGCATCGAAGTGTTAACATGTTGAAAACGTAATCAAGTCTGTGACTAGTTCACTTAATTAATTATTGTTTTAATAATAAATAATTGTTTAGTTAAACCAGTTTTATGATTAAAACTCAGTGATTTAGAGGTTAACTAAAGTTGGACATAAAATTAACGAAGTTAGCCAGTAACATGTTTATGATTTACTTTTACGTGTGATTAACAATCTTGGTGGGCGGCCTACTCTCCTCCACGAGGAGAAACAGGCGTAATTAAAGTAAGTAACTGGCTTGAAGTTACTTCATTAACAGCAAGTAAATTATCTTAATGTCATTTATTCAACCTTATTTTCATATGGAAGGATTAAGATAATTTTGAATATGATTGATAAATAATTAAACTTTCGATAGTATCGATATGTTGTTCTTGAAGCTTAAAGAGCCCTAAGGGCATGGACTCGGTAGATCCAAATCATGATCACATTTATTGTTTTAATCCCGCTTGATTAGGGGCAAAAATGAATATCTCAAAATTTGATCTTGGGTCATGTGAATGGAATTGCTTTGTCAAATATCAGATACATCAACTCTTCTTAAGTTTTTGAAAAGCCAGTACATCTTATAAAAATTTTCACTTAAGGAATAACAAATTAATATGAATATCCCGTAAATCACTTCAATTGAATACTTAAGCTTTTACTTATTTATGCCTGTTACCTCTCGCAGAAATCTCAAACCTACTCTGTTCTAGGCTCTCCTTTCCAGCTGCTCTCAAGTGCTAATCATTCTTTTGATTTCTGGCTCAACATGTTCTTTGCTCAACAACTTTATACTTTACTTTCGAAATTCCAAGTTAGAGGGCAATTTGTGATGTAGATATCTATAGACTTGCAGTGTCTCCTATGCACCTCCAGTGTCTTCTCTAAATTTCTCCTTAAATCGAATCTAGTTTTTTCTCTGCCATTGTTGACTTTTGCTAATGGTGTCTGGCCTACTGATCTGAAGTATCTTGCGTAAACTGTATATGAATACCTGTACCCTTTTGATGATGACTGTAGTAGTTCTCTAAATTCTAGTTTTTATTGAAGATTCTAACTTCGATGTTGGCGGACATTTGTTTCGAGTTTCGTATTTTCTTAAATTGTAGGTAGACTACTCTTGCTTTTCCAATCCCTACCTTTTGTCTTATTTTCCTAATGACATTAACTATTTGATACCTTTCAATAACGAAAATTTGTTGACGAGTTAATGATACTTTGTAGACTTTTCGGAACTTGCTGCTCATTTTACATAGTGCTTGAATATTTAGCTTGCATTGCGGAGAAATTTAAACCAAAATAATCCATTAAACTTGAATCCGTTAGATATTGCTAGTCTTTTCAAGCAAATATATTGAAGACTCAACTTGTCCATCAATAGCTGAAAGATGAATTCCGGTTTTCCAGACTATAGTTATCTAGGGTTCAAAAGTAGAAAATCTTCAGAAAGCTTGAGGATATTTCACTTTTAACCAAAATGCGTTAATTAGAGAAGCTTAAAATTACCCAAAATTTGGCACGTTCCTTATATATGTCGAAGCAGTTTTTGGAAGTATCTTAAAGTGGAGAATAAGCACAACAGTTATCGACTTACATTAATTGAAATGCCTATGTAATAGTTCATAATAAGTGAAGTGATGAAAACCAGAGATTATTATTTGTCTTATACTACATCAATATAACATACTAATGCTATATTTTTTTCTAAAGAAATCAGTTGAAAATTCAACCTTACAAAACTTATGCGTTGAGATCATCAAATCTGTCCCATAAAATAATTTAAGTTTAGGATGTGTTGTTCAGTTTATCGGCTTTCATAGTTTTGTAATGTGTTGGTATTTGAGAAGACCTTATATTAATGAAAATACTTTTGGCTTATTTCAAAGCATATTACTTGGGAAAAATATTTGAGCAGTTGTAGAATGATAAGCATTTCGTTCATCAGTCTACTGCTCTTTTTATTGCGGCCGACAACAAGAACTAGATCATTGCCTTCCTGAACTAGTTTTCCATTTTTCAAGGAATTTGTTCTAGGCCTACTCGCCTCATCTTATGAATCTATCAAAATAAATAAATGTGGAACTGATGACGTTCGAAGATTTCATTACTTCTCAAAGTAACCAGCTGATAGCCTAAACCATTTTGAAAACATATGCAGCTTCTCGAGTGACTGGAGATTCAAGGTGTTATTTCTTTAAATACATCAAATAATTTTTCTGTGTTCAAGTGTTTATTTAATGGTTTTCACCCTCTGATCCATTGGAATGAATCACGGATCTAATGAATGAACTCTCGTACAGAATTATATGATTTTATTTCCATGTGATGCATCAGCAGTTAAAACAATCAAGTTGATTTTATCATAATTAAAGGCAACCAATCTTATGCAAGTAAATCTCACTACAGTCCAAACACCAATGTAATCCGTTCAAAATTTAAGGCAATACGAATTTCGTGAGTGATATCGTACACTTATGAAAAGTAAATTGACAGTTTACCTGTGATGACTTAAGTGATGTCTTATGTTGTATCGAAAGGGGAATAGGTACATCGGTGTATACTGCTGATGTTAACAGATATAAGTAGCATGTGTTTATGAAATGCCTGATGGTAGAAGGTTAATATCGAAAAGAAGAGAACAAGAACATAGAGTGATTGGTGTTTATACGAAGGAACGATCAAGTTTGAGACAATTGATTGGCTTTTGTAAATGAAGTATTTGCTGTATGGTTCTCAGATTTTACTAACAGATTTTGTAATGTTGTACTCAAACACATTTGATTGTCCCCCATCAGTGTTCTTGTTTACTACAGTACTTGTAGAGACATAAGTACCTTTACATGGAAGCTCGACAGAATGAAAAATATGATCTTCTATTAACAACTGATGCAAGTAATAAACTTGATAAGTATATTTTTACATCAAATTTTTGACATTTACTTAATGTAATGACAAAATCTTTATCGTTGTAAACTTTCTTTTGATAATAGTAAATAGTAGATTATTTAACTAAATTATATAGTTCTCTTTGCTTATAATTAACAAAAAGTAAGTTTGACTCCTAATAAGGTTAATAATTCTCTTATTTAAAAAAATACTTCCCAAATTTATTTATCGAATAGACTTTTGTGGTTATTTTAAAAAACCGTTTGTTAGTCAGATGTGAAATTTTTGTTCCCAATCGATGTGTCTGACAATCGATTTCCGCCATCGTCAAAAAAAGCCTATAAAATTGTTTCGAATGTTATAGTAATATACTTTTAAAAAATTACTGAAATGCATAAAATATGCCTCATTTTCATTAGATAATAAACAATAAACTTAAGAGTATTTGTAGTGACCACACAGGTTTTTCTAACTTCTGGACAGACCAATTTATTCATTCTTCTCAAGCCACATTATGACCTTGTCAATTATTCGCTGATTAACGCCAACTTTTTATATGGTCGAATGAGTGTTATTTGCTTGTTCTATCCATTACGTGTCTATAATTTATTTTTGTCTGAATATAAATATTGAGTCACGCATTATCAAATGGAATTAGCTCACTCGCCGACTGTATGAAATATGCGCATTCAAACTTCATTCTCGTATTTGAATTCAATTCCGTCATTCGCCAACACGATTTAAGTCGGTGATTATATACGGAGGTAGCAACGATGTATATTTTGACCACAATCAGAAAAGATTTAATCCGAGTCAGATATAGGGCCACTAAAGTGGTTAGCCCGTCGATAACCTCTACGCCCGACTTAGTTGGCTACATTAAAGTACTGAGCCTTATTACGAACCTAACAAAACCTCCAAGACTTCGCAGACGATGGACATCTCGAACTCTACATATCCGATAAATGAACCCAGTGGCTGACTCAATCGAAGAGCAACTTGATCTCTAGTCCGACGCATTCAGCGAAGTCAATACAGCGACATGGACATGCTCAAATCGTATTATCTTATCAGTACTTTGTTCCTATGTCAACTCTGTTCACAAATCTAGTTGGCGGATCGTTCCATTGAGATTATAATGATTATCATATTCTCATTATCACATTAATGACATTATCACTTAACGTGGGTTAATAATAGCTGTTCATGTTGACCTTAAATCAAAAGGTAACGAAAAAACTGTAAGAACCACAAAAATAACAAAAGCACTATTCGCTGCATTTCACCTCGTATCTCGTCCACTCTTCTCAATTTATTCTTCATCAAAGTCATGGAGAAAGAGTATAAGAAAATAAATTTAGATATCTACCGTTACCTGTAATTCCAACGTGATAAATCATAAAAGGTATTTTCATTAAAATGTTTGTGTGTAAATTTAACGAAATAGCAATTTAACATTCAAGGGAAGAATTTGGGTTTCCGCAATTTATAATCCCAAGGGACCCCGGTTCTTTGATGATATGGTTCATAAATATCATTTGGATAATATTTTGGTGTTCGCCATTGTCTATTTAGCAAATTATTTATTAAAAACGTTGTTGCACGATTGGTCAAAATGTGCTCGGAACGCCGATCTAATTCAGATTCACTTCGTCTGTGTAACAATGTAAAAGGAAAAATAAGTAAAAATTGGAATTTGTTGAAATTGTGAAACCCGTAAAAAAGCAAAGAACAACCGAAAATCAAATGTAACTCATACGTACACAAACTTTATTACGAAGACCACTAGAAAATGAAGAGCACAAACAAAGTGAAGTTGGAAATGTTAAATATCTAATTTCCAATGTGTAGTTTTAAGGTAATGTACTCACTGCAAGACACGAACGCAGATCTCACGTAAGTACAATTCATGCAAATAAAACTGCAAACACACACTGTTGAAAAATAATGATTTTCGTTCATCTTACAGTTTACTACAATCATTGATTTACATCACAAAACTACACAGATTTTAAAAATAATCACTTAATGTTCAAATTAAGGTTTTCTTTGGTTAAACGTAATCACTTTGAAACAATGTCTACAAGTAGAAAACTTTAGATACTTGATGAGAGAGAATGGCAACCATCAGCCCTAACCCTACAAATTCACACAAGCTATCACCTAGTATAAAACAGTGAGAAGCGCTTATCCAATTTTCAATAAACGTGATCTAGTAAGTACAAATTAATTTAATTTGCTTGAAATAACTATTCAATACTCGGCTACATATCACAAAGATGGAGAAAACTCTATTAAGTACCCATACAACACTAATATTCCTTCGTTCTAACAAATTATTCAATGATATTAATTCTGTGAATATTTATAAAAATGAAATAATGTACAGCAAAAGAAGTGTATATATTACCTATATAAATGTTTAGCTCGACCAGCTCGTGCATGAATATATGCACCCCAACGAAGACGTTTAAATCTATCAATAGCATCTTGATTTGGGGGGTTATAGTCACCAGTTTCTGAATAATATTTTTTCACTTCCTCACTTCTGCGATTTCGAGATGGTATCTGCAAAATACGCCACTGACTGTTGAAACGTAAAAGTATTTTATTTTAAATTTAAGCATTTACATGAGTGATAGTACTAATCTAATGATTAGAGGGAATAATGAAATGATATCACATAAGCAGTATACACAAGACAAATTCATCAAGAGCACTTATTTACAAGTGAACTATGATTCACCTACGAGTATATATTTTAAGCCATAAATTAACTAGCAGCAAGCATAGACGAATATGAAAAAGGTATTGTCGGTTATCGATTATGTATAAAGTTGTCTGGGAATTCTCATATTGTTAATGGTATAAGTTGTTCCGCGTGCAAAATACAGTTAAAACAAATCAGACATTTATTTACACATCACGTGCTAGCAGACGAACATGTCTACGTTTTACGAGATAGGTTTTTGACCAGAATATTCCGATGGACATGGAAATAATCCACCTTAGTGAATTTAACATAATATCTATCACTGGAATATATTTGACGAATAGTCACAGCTTAACATTCACTACCATTACAATCCCTTGAAAAAAATTAGCTCAGATTGATATTTTACACAATGTTATGAAGTATTTACATTTATTCGACGGTAAAATCTTATTCGTCATACGAACAAGAATATAATATGTAAAAGTACCTGGAGATGTTAAACATTATAGTAATGTATAAACAAAAAGGTCAACCCTAAACCAGTGTAGCACATTTATTCGGTGAACATTCCAAGGTTATTAATAAGAATAATCTGGTTTACTTAGGTAACTATACACATAAATAAGTCATTCGTACGCATGTCCTTTTTATTATCCTTCCCATTTTTATGTATTACTCACAGGACAACAGGTCTATATCTATTATCTTATAAACGAGATTTCTGTTAATAATTAAAAAAAAACGATGGATGAGAGATAGATTTCATTTAGTAAAAAAAATAAACATGGGAAACTGGATATTCAAAAAGTCAGATAATGAAGAAAACTATTGGTTGTTAGGAATTTTGAAGCAAAATAATACAAATCATAGGGTTGATTCTGATTTTCATGGAAATAAATGTCGATTTTCACAATTTACTACTACTAGTAGTAAAGTTAATTTACCAACACTTTTGACAATGAGAGCAAAATATTTACATTTGAATCTATATCAAAGTGGTATGCATAAATACTGTTAGTCACACTAGAAACGAGAAAAAAACAAACCCAACAACTAGCTATAAAAACATATTTATTTCTAGGATGAGGTCTGTGAAAATCGATTATATTATGAAATCATAAATATTGCAAACGAGGTGGAGCTACTTGCACGTTTTTGTTCTCCTGTACAGATTGTCTACAAATAACACAGGGTGCAAGATCCCAAGTTCGATTTCTAGCAACGAAATTGTAAATCGTTCTCGAAGGACTTCACACTGGGACATCATGTTTGTACAATGTCTATTAGTTTTTATTTCTTATTTGCTAAACTAATACACGTTATAACACCAGGTAGTGATAATAACATAGACACAATTAAAATAACGTATACATTACATATTTTAACGTTTGTATTATGCCAATTAAGATACTTTTATTTATCATTCTTGATTTTTAGTTATCCGAATAATAATTTTATAGCACAAATATTATATAAAATTGACTAATATGCAAGAAAAAACAACCATATTCATAGCAGGGTAATAATAGAACATCAATAAACTAACTTGAAATTGAAAAGATTGTTGACATTACTAACAGATCCTGTTGTAGAAACAGATCGTAATAAAGAATTAAATACTCCGTAGAAATTCCTTAAACATAATATTGAATTTGACTGAATCACCATATCTAGATTATTATACATTTTAACATGAAAAAAATCGTTAACAATTAGCGAATTTCCATCAAGAAAGAATGTATATATTGTTCAATTGAATTATAATGGATGATTGATGTTTAGTGTTAGCAAAAGAACTAAAGAATGTATAAAAGGTAGTCTAGCGAAAATAATAAAACGTCAACAAATTCGAGGAAAGTATTAAAAAAAGAAAGAAACTTAACATAGAATCTCAAAGAAGATAAACTGATTTGGGTTAAAATCTGATAAATATAGAAGTTCATAGCGTTGAGATAGAGTTTAAGAATCCCTAAAACCTATCTCACGACAAAGTTGTTCCAAACATTCTTTAGATATCAAATAGTAGTAGGTAATTTAAACATTTTCATGAATTAAAAATAATAAATACTCTTAATAATCTATAAAGTCCAAAGAAGGAGTGTACTGAACGAGAATGCAGATGGGGACAACCAATGTATTTAAATCCATCATTTATTATTCAAATTCTGTATGATGCTTCCAAGTCACAACTATTTCGTATTTCCGTTTCTGTTTTCTTCCAGTCGACCTTCATAGTCTTCTGCTTCACGGTTTTCTACTTCCGATTGGTACCAAATACTACTTATGTCGACAGATATACACCAAAGGAAGAATATAAAGATCCTATACACTAGTTAATTAGACGATTATCAATTTCTGATAAAATATGAAATAAACTGAAACACATGAAGTTTAAAATCTAATCATCACTTAACATAATAAACAATAGACAAAACACAACTACATTGTCTGTAATCAATCGACTTTCTTTTAAATCATTTATTATTTGTTATATACACTCAGCCGAAAAAAGTAACAAACATTCGATAAGCAACAATAAGAATAGTAATTAAGAAGGTGAAGGAGTAAGTGCAAATAATTTCTATATTATAATCATTTATAAAAAAAATTACTAAAGTGCGTTTACAAAATCACTTTTTTTCTAAAAAAAATCCGTCATTATTATTACTATTCTCTTTGCTGGTAATGTCAACAAAACTAAAACTGTCAAAACTACTGATATCAGATATTACCATTTTAAAAAAAGACAAATATTGATATAAACTAATCGCTGCAAAAAAGAAAAAACCACAAAATTGAAAATAGAGAGAAAACGGTGTGAGAAAATGATTCATTTAAAAATGACAACAGTGTGTTTGATAATAATGAATAGTAAAATAAAATAATATTGATATGTTATGTAATTGAATAAGACAAAGGAGGTACAATATAGTTTACATAGATTTATATATAAGCAACATTAAAATTAAGGTGTAAATGATAAAAAATAGTGCTTTTACTGATATGAATTTTATGTGGACTAGTTTGATTATACACACTAAAAATACTTTTCAATGGTAATCACAGATATTCTACGCTACATCATAATAAAGGATAGTTTTAATGATGAATAAAACTCGACTAGGTATATATTGATACAGTAATAAATGGATTACAAATGAAATCAAATAAAAGAGAATATCAAAAAAGGTAACATTGTTAGATAAAGTGAAAAGAAAAATTATTGGAAGACAATTTTAAGAGTAAATCATAGTGAAGTGACCACAGATTATGAATGCAGTAAGTGATTATAAACAAGAATTTAGTATGAATCATGATAAAGAATGCACAACAATAGAGGGGATCAAGGATATGTATTTCATTTGCACTTATTTATTTAACATTCGACAAAAATGTTTCAGTTATTTTGTACACATATTTAAAGAACACTATATAGGTACAGTTGATTATCAATCAAATTCCTGGATAATTAGGCATTAGTGAAGGATCTAAAGCTCGATATTGATGATGCATATCACGAGCACTGTTATTTATATCGATCTGTCTAGCCACATCTTCCAACTCATGGCGAAATCTATAAAAGTAGAAATAAAACGATGGATAATTAGCGCAACTCTCGTTGACGCTGAAATTACACATAAATTTACAAGAATGTGGTTTCAAAGTGAATGATTTCACAAATGTGTGACAAAAGGAAAACTTTCCATAACATGAAATATTCCACTGATGATGACATTTATTTGTCTTGTCAAACCAATCGAAGTAGGAATAATGAGCAATTGAACAACTCGAGTGGAACAACCACCAACAAGAGAAATCCCTGTGACAACATACGGAATCCAACACGTAACTGAACACAAAAGTAAACAAGTAATGAGAAACTACGGTAATCTATACACAACAACAATTAGTTGGTGTAAAGAAGAGAGGTTCAAGTACCTCAGCAGATTAATCTTTGAATTGGATCACCGTCATCGTTGCACTACTATCACTATACGATATGACTAATGGTGAAGTTTAATGACTAACAATTAGGTAGTTTATATTTCCTGTACAAAAGTTACTTTGAATTCTAATTGGTTGCTTCAAACCAAGTTAACACAAGTAGTTGAATTATTTACATAGATTTCTTGTGCTTAGTACAAGTTAAAATGATGAGCAATTTTTGAGGTCATAAATTTCACTTGATATTTCAAGGATACGTCTGTATAGTAATAAAAATACAAAAGAGCCACCATAAATTTTAATTTATATAGATAAATAATCGCGTGGATGTTAAGGTTTAGAAACTAAAAAAATTAGGGTTTACAAAATATAAGTGCCAGCTTTTTGTGATTATGCAAAACCTATGTCAAATATACCAAAAATAGGTAAATACATCGTTTGGCACATACAAACAAAAAAATTAAACAAAACTGCATGGAGGCATATGAACACTACTCTTTCTTACTTACTTAGTGACCTTACTCAGATATACAAAAACTAGAAGGAAGATTATCAATGCTTAAGCTAGAACAAAACATTCTTTGACTGAATAACTTTAGTAAGAGGTGTAGAAGAGTGTTAGAGAAATTGAGCCCAGATCTATAGGTTGTGTCATTACAGTTTTCTCTATGTTAATGCATATACATATAGGTCCCTTACGACATAGTCTATTGGTAAGAGGTACAATAAGGATTTCAATTGTACGTAGTGTAAAATACATACAAATAATTACATGTTGATTAGCATAGACAATGATACTAATCAATTATCAAACAAGTTTATTATATTGAGCAGATTTTGAAACTGTAAATTGCTTACTAGTACAAGCGAAATAAGCTACGCCAAGTTTTATCCCTAAAGAAATGGTTACCCTTTCGTTTGAATGGTGTTTTTAACTGTTGCAGAATTTTTGTAGTTAGAAATAATTATCCCGATCGGATAAACTTACAACAGTTTACTGGGTTCACGAATTAATTTTCGCGAATGTTTCCAATAAAGAAAGCATAATAGGACCACAAAATGATGACAAGAAGTGATATGAAATCACCAGACGCTATTTTCGATGTAAGCAAGGGCTAGAAACAACCATAACAAATTATTGACTGAAGTTCTCAACTTCTACGCGAAGTGTTCGATAAACCTACAAAATTATGATTTCGAGGCCATATAAATATGTTTACTTATCGTACTTAGTTATTCGATAACTTCCAGTCAATAAGTAAGCATTAAAAGATCTGCAAACTTTTTAAGTGTATTAATTGTGTATCTATATTAATGAATTTATTTAGAAAAAAAGAAACGGACTCAATAAATATGAGTGAAATTGAATCTATCGCAAGCATCTAATTAAAAGGATGAGTTTTGTGTAATATGACACAACTTACTGATCTAATAGAACAACTGCTTTCTTTTTAAATATGAAATCCGATTCAAATTGACCTAAAACAGATTGTTGAACTCGACTAGCCAATCTAGTGTAGAGAACAGTTTCTACTGTCATTTGACGATTGGGCAGTGAAGCCAATACACGATCAAGACCTTGTACATTTGAAAAGCTAAACACACTGTCATGTGCACCATTCAAAGTACCATCGGCTACATGAAAAAACGTCAAGGAAAATAAATAAGCGCAAAGCAAACGAAACCAACTGTACAATCCTTAAACATCTTATACATTCAGATCACTGATTTTTACATTTCAAGTAGAACTATTTACAGAATTGGCATAAAATCACTGCTCTTTATGATATTAATAATAAATAAACCAAATTAAAGTCTTTTAAGAAACAACAGCTCGTCAGAGGTTGAGGATATACCAAATACAAAAGCAGTGAGAACCAATTTGTTGACTTATGAACGACGTTTCAAGGAGAAACTCTTTCAATTTACGAGGGTATTGATACAGATACCCAATCATTGTTATTACAAACAGTAGTAGGACTTTGGTTAGGGGAATCTCGATTGCTCTACAAAAAGATAAATAGTGGCAAAATAATATTGGAACTAGAAATACTGACATTAGTTACTTGATTAATTCCAAAAATATTGGTAGACTAAATAGTTATTATGTTCGAATGAAAAGTTTTTCGGTACCTCACATATAAAACTTTGTAGACGTTAATTTGCATTTTTTTAAATCGCCAAGTCAGTTGATACAATTACAACGAATACTACTGATTATAGAGAGAATTATCCTTTTCCCAGTACCTTAAATTTTATTGAAACGTAGAAATATCAGAAGAGTTTGCTTGACTTATGATTATGAAGAAACAATCTAATCGACATAACTACAATTTATTTGACTGAATGTTTTGTTGAATCTGAAAGCAACTTTAATCATCGACTACATTCAACTAAAAAATCTCGGCAATTCTCAAACCACCATATAATTACCCTCTCATTTTCTTCAGATAAACAATTTGTACAGATCAACTTACAAAATGTATTTCTATCTAATGGAGGAGAACCAAATAGACTTAACGGATATTGTGCTGGAAAGCCATACTCATCAAACATTGGCAATCGAAGCGCTGAACCAGTAACAATAATACTAAGATAAAGAATTCCCATTAGAAATTTAGCCACTTCTTCAACCGTATTTAAACCAAATATTTCTTCTGTAACATTATCTTGTGGATAACCTTCTAGTCCAGAATTCGTACGAAGCTGTATAGGGTGGAAATGAATATGAAATTGATTTTATCAATTAATTATATGGAGATAGGAAATAAAATACTAGCTATTGTTCATTATTTGTATTCAGTGAATTATATCTGAATGTATGTATAAGAGATTATATTTCACATTCTATTTCAGAAACAAATTCATTGAAGTAATACATTTTTGGAAAAAATTGAAATGGTCCTCTGCAATAAGATTTTCTGATTGTTGATACGTATCAGCTATAGATGTCATTCAGCCACATAATTAGTTATTAAATAAAATAAAAAGCTTTATCAGCAATTAAAACTTAGACGGACTAATGTTGAAGTGAGAACTCAGACAGGGAAAACCAATTTAATGTTTAATGCAAAATCATACAGAGATAAGTAAAATATGAAAATCATGCACTAAGTATATCATTTGCATATGTTCTTTGTGTTGTCTTTACCTACTTCACTATCCCTAGAATTCTGTTGTTATTTCGATGGCTCTTCGATTTCCTTTATGTTCAATTCAATTCAATCTTCTGCTACTAGGTATTCCACTTCCGATTAAGGCTACATACTACTTATATCTGTCAGCATAAGTAGCATACACCACAATGTTATTGCTTAGCAACAACTGGAAAGGAGAGCCCATGCCAGAGTAGGTTGAAGATTCCCAGTCAACGAGCTAAATTGCCTAATAAATAATTTTGGAAAATTGGATATCTTCGACCAGACATAGGAATACAACTTACAGCACAGAATGGTGGAGCCGTCAGAAGCATACGTTTTTCAAACTTAGACAGACTGATGACTTTAACTGATTAATTCTAACTTTGTTTTGATTTTAAGTACACACAGACTCCTAGCAATAGGAAAGTCTCTGGCTATTACCTAAAAGTAAACGTACACTACACAGATAGATTAAAACTTTTACAATTGTGTGTGTGCATGAGAACTTTTTATATTACCGTAAGTACTTCGAAGCTTTCAAATTTCCAGGCACGGTCTAGAGTGGGGACAGTCTATTCTCCTTCCCCAAATGCTCTTATATAACCACGAATAAATAGCAACTGCCAGAGGAGTCCTACTCTCTACTTTATCGTGTATGGGGGGTGTTCACAAGGTTGAGAGGACGAAAAGCGAATGTCCGGCTATTAAAACAGGCTGGCGGGTACGAAGAATCTACGTCAGGGAGTTGGAAAATTATGATCCCAAACCAGTAGTGTGCATTGGTTCCAGAATCCTGAGTAGATAGTGTATGAACCTGATGTTGACCACCAGTTAATATGGGACCAACTGCGCTGTGGATTAGACCTTCAGGTTAAAAGCTCGGGGAGTGACTCCCTAATACAACTACCTACCTCGGTCTAGGCATCCGAACAGTATCCCAGCCCACACATGAATACAATGACCTGCGTGGCGCATATATATTTTAGTGTTCCTTTATGCCAATTTTTATGTGTTTAAATCAATGAATAAAAATTAATCCGAATAATGTTTATTCGGCAAGACTCTAATTTATGGACGACCCTTGAACGAATTATAAGCGACCTTGAGAAATATTAGCCAATCAGCAAACGGTCAGTATAGAGTAAAAATATATTATATAAACCAAAGAAATAAAGTGGATACACTTCTTATTCGTGGTTCAAAAACTTGCCAAGGTTAGAAAGAGGTTCAGAGGTTCTAAAATCGTTATGCATCCACTAGAGGAAATCATCCATATGGCTACAGAATGGTCGGCCTTTGGAGCCATGACAAAGTCTTAAAAACTCCTTCAGCCTCAACCACATGACTTCAATATTGTTTATGTGCACTCCGGTTGTTGAGTACACAAAATGCCACTCGTGAATAACGACACGATGCACATAACCAAGCCCATGTAGGAGTCTGTACGCTCTCCAAACATCCGTATATATTGTAGTACCTGGCTGCAGCCAGGGTTATTATCCAGCTCACAATAATTTTCATAATTTGCCTTAGTTAGGAACTCAATATGGGGTTTTCATCACGAACTGTATTCAGCTATAATGCCAAAAATCTATTTAGCCGAATGGATGAAAGGTTTTCGCACCAAAACCCGAGATCTGTTATCTTATACCTGATTGATTCGTCCACAAATTATAGTCTCGCCGTTTTATTTGTTATAGCCGCTCAACTATCACGTTTTGTACAAAATTCCCTGTGAACCGACCGCACTTTAGCATTAAGCACTGAAGTTGGCGCCGTGATCTTAAAATCTCTAAAACGCTTCTGATTGGCTCGTCTATAAATTAGAATCTCGCCGTTTATTCCTATTAGTCACTAAAATGTAACATACAAAAAAGGAAAGCAAATAAAACATTAAGCCAATAAAACACTCACTTTTATCGTACTACCAGGAACACCGACTAGGCCTAAACCACCTTCTTCCATTGGACTAGCAATTTCATGTCTCCAAGACTGTAGTTCGTTATCATGTATGATTTGTTCAGTTCCACCAGCTATGTGAAGTAATGGAAAATTTAAATTTCACTACCCAAAATAATTAACCGAAGTTTTTACTCGATATATCAATAACCTAATGATAGTATAATTTTCACTAAAAAATAAACAGGTTAGGAATTGTTATAAAACAACTTTTTTGGGTTATTATCAATTTACACTATCGATTGCTTATGCTACGAGAAAAGTTGGCACATTCCCCGCTAAATATGTCACATTAATACATTGGTAATCCTACAACCCGGTTTTCACGAGAGATTAACTGTAACTTTCGTCAAGTCTATTAGTGAAATAAACAGCTGACTACAACAACTACTACTACCTCTACTGATTCCAACCAGTTTACGTTGGCTTCTCTAACTGAAGTAAATCTTTCAGAAAAACCGAACGATTCGATTAATCCTTAACAATCCACCGACATCTTTAAGCTAGAAACTATAGTCACATTTGACAACTTTATGTAAATATACATTAGGAAATGCTACCAACAACCAATTTAATTTCATTCTATTTGGCATCAATGTTTTCAATAAACAACATTGTTCGTAGTAAATTCACTCCAGAGGAATGATCTTATAAAGTATAATTAGACAATCCCAACACAGATTTGTTAGACTCAATAATTAAGTCAGTAAAAGAAAATATCTTAAAAATGAAGAATTTTCAAACGGTATATAAATAAGTAAATGTATTTGTGAGTGCGCCAAGAAAATTTCTTTTTTTCAGACTAAAAAACAATGTTAGAATAAATTCCAAGTTAGCATATTAGAGAAATATACTATCCGTTTCACAACACACTGTTATGTTTAAGACGAGTGGTCAGTTCTCTACAAAGATGTTTCGTTTAGCCACGATCCTTTACTATAAACACTTCATTATTAATCATTTTTCATAAATATTATACAATTCATTAGAAAATGGGACATGGAACTATGTCAGGTAGAAAATCAATGTGTTAGTTATTAAAACTAAGCACCACACTGTAATAGTACAGACATACAAATTTTTCTAGGAAGCTATTTGGGATATACTGGAGTTAGTTTGTTCCTTGTACTATAGTAACATGATGAACTAATTGTACCAAGGTGACGGTAGTTTACTAACATGAACAATTAAATAGGAAAACTAATTGTTACACGATTTATTTACGTTTCGGAAGAACAAGGAATCGTTCTCCTTTAGATAAACAGTAGATATTTTTCCCTCCATTGAAAGATTAATGCAGAATATCCATTACATAACTAAAGCCACTTCAGTTGTTCGTAGTGAGTATATTGATTAAAAAGAATAAGTAAAATGCTACGAGTTGTTCTTCAATGGTTTAAGCACTTTTAGTCAGTCAGTCAGCTACGGCGTAGGACTAGGCACATATATGCATCGGTCCAAGCTGCCATACCTCATTAACACAACAAAATGAACACCGAATTCATAGAAGTAGTTACTTCAATGATAGTAGTAACTAAAAGGAAGATTAAGCATAAGGATATATTACAGGAAGAAAGAATTACTTCTTAGAAAGAAAGGTATAAAGCAATTTTAGCCTCACTGTTTAAAGGAAGACAAAGAGGCACTCATTTACTTAGGCAGATTGTAAGATAACATGAGGAGAAGATAAACTCCGAACTCCACTTCTTATCCTTTACTATAAACACTTCATTATTAATCATTTTTCATAAATATTATACAATTCATTAGAAAATGGGACATGGAACTATGTCAGGTAGAAAATCAATGTGTTAGTTATTAAAACTAAGCACCACACTGTAATAGTACAGACATACAAATTTTTCTAGGAAGCTATTTGGGATATACTGGAGTTAGTTTGTTCCTTGTACTATAGTAACATGATGAACTAATTGTACCAAGGTGACGGTAGTTTACTAACATGAACAATTAAATAGGAAAACTAATTGTTACACGATTTATTTACGTTTCGGAAGAACAAGGAATCGTTCTCCTTTAGATAAACAGTAGATATTTTTCCCTCCATTGAAAGATTAATGCAGAATATCCATTACATAACTAAAGCCACTTCAGTTGTTCGTAGTGAGTATATTGATTAAAAAGAATAAGTAAAATGCTACGAGTTGTTCTTCAATGGTTTAAGCACTTTTAGTCAGTCAGTCAGCTACGGCGTAGGACTAGGCACATATATGCATCGGTCCAAGCTGCCATACCTCATTAACACAACAAAATGAACACCGAATTCATAGAAGTAGTTACTTCAATGATAGTAGTAACTAAAAGGAAGATTAAGCATAAGGATATATTACAGGAAGAAAGAATTACTTCTTAGAAAGAAAGGTATAAAGCAATTTTAGCCTCACTGTTTAAAGGAAGACAAAGAGGCACTCATTTACTTAGGCAGATTGTAAGATAACATGAGGAGAAGATAAACTCCGAACTCCACTTCTTATCCTTTACTATAAACACTTCATTATTAATCATTTTTCATAAATATTATACAATTCATTAGAAAATGGGACATGGAACTATGTCAGGTAGAAAATCAATGTGTTAGTTATTAAAACTAAGCACCACACTGTAATAGTACAGACATACAAATTTTTCTAGGAAGCTATTTGGGATATACTGGAGTTAGTTTGTTCCTTGTACTATAGTAACATGATGAACTAATTGTACCAAGGTGACGGTAGTTTACTAACATGAACAATTAAATAGGAAAACTAATTGTTACACGATTTATTTACGTTTCGGAAGAACAAGGAATCGTTCTCCTTTAGATAAACAGTAGATATTTTTCCCTCCATTGAAAGATTTAATGCAGAATATCCATTACATAACTAAAGCCACTTCAGTTGTTCGTAGTGAGTATATTGATTAAAAAGAATAAGTAAAATGCTACGAGTTGTTCTTCAATGGTTTAAGCACTTTTAGTCAGTCAGTCAGCTACGGCGTAGGACTAGGCACATATATGCATCGGTCCAAGCTGCCATACCTCATTAACACAACAAAATGAACACCGAATTCATAGAAGTAGTTACTTCAATGATAGTAGTAACTAAAAGGAAGATTAAGCATAAGGATATATTACAGGAAGAAAGAATTACTTCTTAGAAAGAAAGGTATAAAGCAATTTTAGCCTCACTGTTTAAAGGAAGACAAAGAGGCACTCATTTACTTAGGCAGATTGTAAGATAACATGAGGAGAAGATAAACTCCGAACTCCACTTCTTATCTTACAATCTGCCTAAGTAAATGAGTGTCTGAAACAAAATCATATAATTCAGTTTGTATTTGGATTTTTATTGCCACCGTCACCCAAACGGGGATAGCTCAAGTACAATATATGAAATCAAACAGAGAACGTATCTTCATGGTTCATTCATCGTTCGTTCCTTCATCATTTTAATTGAGTCAATACGCTGTTGCAGAACAATCAGATTTCAATATGGCGGTTACAATATAAAATAATGAACTGTCCACCTAATTCAACGCAGACATTTATAATCATCAGCACCTAGACATTAAGTATAGGTCACACTATATAATGTGAACATGAACGATATTATAACAATGCAATACCTTTTTCGCACATTGGGTTTACGTCACAAAACACATCGTATATCAAATTCTGGGTACGCAGATAGAAAAGAACAACAGAAGTACGAATAAAAAGAAATTGACACTAAAAAACGGAAATAATACTCACGGTAAAATAGACGCACGTAGCTTGAGATAAACTGTTCCAATGCATGATATATAAGTATAGCATCTTCACGATATGGATAATTACCTAAACTATTTGGATCAAATACCTGGAAATATCAAAATAAAATGGCAAACGATAGATACAGTAGATGGATTTATAAACAAAACAGATAATTAATGACGCTATCCCTTTTTAATATTCACACTGAATAATGTGAATGACATATGTGAGGCACAATACTTTTATTATACGAGACTCGTATTGAACTATCCCCTTGAAAACACCATCAGTGATACCACATAAAACCTGAAAGGTTAGCAGTTTTACTTCGAAATAACACAGTTAGACTAAATAGACTATCAGAATAAAGTATTAACGCATGTGAAATACGGAATAAGAAATACTATCAGTGGTATTTTAACAAAGAGACCGTTCAATTACGATACGAATTAGTTAATAAACATTTAAGTACTTTAAAAATACTAAAACATAAAAGCTTACTTTAACACGAGGTATATTACAGTCCGGATAGTTCATATTATATATTCACTTAAAATAAAACAAAACCGAAAGACTTACTCCTCTGGACTCTAGTTCACGATAAATATTTGCATTTACATCAAAACGCCATTTTTTAAAAGCTCGTCTTAATAACTGTTTAATTCCTTTACGTGACAATTGAATATTACGAGATATCCATCCATTTTCAAATGTCCATTCTTTTAACTTCCTTCAATTTAACAAGTGAAATAATTATTTTAAAAACTATGAGTTGTAATTTAAGATTTATACGAAAGGAGTTCAATAAACCAAAACAGTAATATGGTATACATATTCATTATGAGCAACAAAATATATGTAAACGTACGACGCACACCTAGCTGACGTTTTTATCTAACCTAGACCTTAAAAAGCCGTCAACATATTAGTTAATGGAAAAGAATAAGAATATTATACAATTATTCAGTAGAAACTTATGAAATCTTGGAAATGTATAAGCTAAATCAATCGACAATATGATCATAATCACAAAACTGTGGAAGTTATTGTGGGGTTAATAATAATAATAATAATAATATTATTATTATTATTACGAAACCAAATAAAATACCGTATTGTATTGAATAAATAGAAAAGATCCTTACGGGGAAATTTACAATTCATAATTTAATTATCCTAAGTGTGAAAGCTATTTGAATTTCGCTGATGAAGAAATACAATGTCGCCATGAAATCACACGATATATTATATGAAGTAATGAATAAGCTGGAGACGACCAATTTATTGTTTAATGCAAAATCATACAGAGATAAGTAAAATATGAAAATCATGCACTAAGTATATCATTTGCATATGTTCTTTGTGTTGTCTTTACCTACTTCACTATCCCTAGAATTCTGTTGTTATTTCGATGGCTCTTCGATTTCCTTTATGTTCAATTCAATTCAATCTTCTGCTACTAGGCATTCCACTTCCGATTAAGGCTACATACTACTTATATCTGTCAGCATAAATAGCATATACCACAATAACAATCTGTTTCTGATTTCAAATTATTTTTGTGTGTCCTACTACAGATGACAGTAATATCACGACTGAAATACAGCAGAATACTTGTTACAATTCTTCTATGAGCAACATAATCTGTTTAAATGTAGAAAACCGTTATTCAACTTGAAATCATGAACAGATCTAAGTTAGATTAACATTGAAAACCTAGGAACACTGGATATAATCGTCTGTTTTTGCAAGAATTATTGTAGATTATATTAGTATGCAAGAATGAATTATGCTTAGTACTCAAGCTTCCAATATGAACTCTATAAAAATAAAATTTACTTTGTTACGGGTAGGATACTGCGGAAATGTGGTGCAACTAAATGATATATTGGATGTGATTGTGATACATTACGTCGTAATGACACATAGATTGATTCCAATATTAAATGAGTTAACAATCGACCAACAATCATATGATGACAGGCATCAGCAAGATTAACCCATAATTTTGCTTGTAACCATATTGAAGTTGGATCAGTTGGAAGAATGATCTAAGATAAAAACATTATGCTTTGTTAATAGTACAAGTCATAGCTTGAAAAAAAGCTGTTACTACTATTACTGGGGCATATGTAAATATATAATAAGAGAACATAAAGTAAAGATTAATATCTAATGTCTTGATCATATTTCAAGTAAAACATTAACAGTAGTAAAATACAAACAAATGCTCTACAGGTTCCATAAACTACAAAAATACCATATTTTTGGAATAGGTTGTTGTATTTGCTTTGTCTATTAGTAAGATTAAACTAACCAGGTTACATTTGACTGAAATGAGCTTCTATTATAGTTCCATCGATCATACTACGATAGTACTCAATAAACCTATCACTTCATACACTTTAGCATCACCTGAACACCTAGTAAGTTTTGGAAATCTAATAATCTTGATTTTGTGGACACCTAGTAAATTTACTTAACCAAAGATATAGGCTTCTGGTTTATGAAGTGATAAGTGATCGAATTTACTTGGTTAACTAATAATCACAAGAATGCGAGAACAATCAAATTTATCAATATGAAGACAATTTCGAGCATATTATATTTTGCTGAAGTCATAGATACAAAAGGTTGAAGTTAAACTTAAATAGGATATAATCATCAGTCTCACATTGCCCCGTTGAGTTCAGTCTCAAATATTTAATTGCATAACACTTTATTTCATCCATTCAATCGTAAATTATTTCTGTTCATTACTGCTTCACTTTTTGCTCTCTATTCATTTTATTCTGTAAATCTGTCTACTGCGTAGCTTTTGATATCAATTTTCATTTTCTAGGAATTCATCGCCAAGTGTTTTTTTTAATTTTTTCTCCTTGAAATTATCATGTGAATATTTTTGTAATTTTTTAATGTTTTTTTTTCATTAATATGATTAGAAGTATGTACATTGGTTATAAATAATTATTATATTGCTTTTAGGTTATAAACAGTTGAAGAGAATCTATGGAATAAATAAATTCATATAATTCACGTACATTCATTATTTTTGTTTCATTCGAGTGCAGTAGATTAAACTAATACAGAATGCCACCTTTCAACTTAATTTACTAATTCTACAGTACACTCTATTTCAAACTCAACATTACAGAAAAATATTAGTCCAAATTTATATCGGATCTCTAGATTAGCATAATAGTAATATGAAGTTTGCAAGTGAACAAAGATACTATTTGAATTTGCAAACAACAGTTACAAACGAGTTATAATAGCTAAGTATGACACTATGGAACAGTATTATGGAAGAGTGTTCCAAGGGTTTTTGAAACACATTCTAAGTTTCGAAACACGGTTGCTCCCGCCCAGAAGTATCGACTTATACTTTGTAGCAATAACACAAATACAAAGTTTGTACTTGAAACTACGGGTAGGTTTTTTGTAATGGTCAACTATTCGGTTGGATACAGATATCTGGTATTGTGAATATCCATATATATCCATATGATTTTTTCTACATTTATATACATTTGGATAACTGGACAAAGGACGCCATTTAAAACATTAGTATCAAGTAAGTTCGGAAAGATTGTTTTAGTTATCATCAGAGGATACTCTTTTAATCTCTGAAGAATCACTTCAGTCTAAGAAATACTTTAAATACTATTTCGTGAAATCGTCAACATTTCATTGAAATCATGAGCAGATCAATGTTAGACCATCAATGAAAACCAGGGAGTACTGGAAAGTCATCTTGTCTTAGTATGAGACTCCTCAGCAGTGAGCATCCATGATCCCGCACACAGGACTTGAACCTAGACCCTTCGATCTCGCGCGAACACTTAACTTTTACATTCATCGGTCCATGATTTCAATGGAATCCAACATTCTCCGCAACCACCTACTGAAAATCCCATACATTTGTCCGAGTGAAACAGTAGTACACCTCATGAAGTGACTGGAATTATGTAAATGATCAAGAAATTAGATATTTTTATTGCTAAGTATGGTATGGTTGTTGATATAATCGATCTGGAAGCCCAATAAATTATTCAGCAATACACTTCTTTACCAAACTGGTATTCTGTTGGGGTGAACCCCACTCAAAAGATTGCTTGTAGGTAGTCTATAGCTGAAAGTGACGTCGAGCTCGTCAGTGCGTCGAAAGCACAGAGTATACAGAACACTTGAAGACCAGATGTGAAGACAGTTCGGATTGCAGAATACACCACAAGATGTAAAAGAATGATCGAGGTCTATGTATGCGTACTATATAAACACTTTAATTTTTTATAATAAACATTCTATCAGCCCACTGCCCTATCCTACACTATTATACTATCGTAACTGCACGATAAGTACTCAAAATAATAGATGTATACCAACTTCAAGATTTAATAACCTGTAAAAGATTGGGAATTATAAATCTGAAATAGAATGCTTACCCCACTTGCATCATTCGAATTACGATTTAATTGAATTGCAATTGGCTTTAATTGTCTCTTTTCAGTATAAAAAAAGATAGCTAATGGTGCACACAATTCTCGACCACGTTTACAACTAAGTCCTTGCATTATATGAAAATCAAGTAAGTACAAACGATTAGCTGACACCATTTGACGTAGTGTCCAACCTTCTAAATAAGGTTTCAGTGAATTTGCCACCATTTCAAAACTACAATTAATTTGAGCACAAAATGAAGTAACAAAAATATATAAATTAATCAATTTGAAGAAAGAAGGGATAATTGTCCTAATCGTTCTATACCCTAATCATTTATTTATTCACACAATAAATTCATATTTAAAACATTTGAGTAAGTTATCATCACTCGATGGATACTTAAATTATATATATACTGATAACTAAAATATATTTCTTTGGTATGGTACTATTTATGAGTAGCGGAAACCAAAGGAGCAATAACGAAGACAAAATTCAAAAAAATCTGGTTGAGAAATTGTTTGTAAAATACTCATCTGAAATATCAACCGTTTAGATAACAGAATACATTCAGATGAATACTATATATAGACTTTTTCATTATTTTTGTAAGTTAAAATGAAGTAATTTTTACGCATTAGAACAAGTCGTTAATGCAGCCTTGAAGTGATGACTATATTATAGATTGATGCTTCAATTTCTTTAAAACAAGTACAAGAAGTCACAATTCAGAAGAACTGATCCACGGTGTTTTCAAAGAACTGTCTCAATTTGATTATTACATTAGTTCGTTCATGATAAAATGTTGTTTTAAAAGATGTCAGTCCATACAATCATGATGAAAAAACCGTGAAACAAAATTTAGATTAGTGATCAGTGTTGGGGCAGAGAGAAGAAATAAAAATGTGAAGTTTTGGAAACTTATTTTTAGGGAGCTAGTTCGTTATTTTATAAATATCTTTTACACAGTTGGTTTGTGATATTTTCATATTCTTCTAGTTGCAAAATTTCATTTGACTGATTGACCATTGCGATGAGTCGGTCACAACACAGAACCTGGTATGTATGCACATCAGTTCGAGTTGCCATACTCCATTGGCACAGCAAGATGAAATTGCCAGGACAAATGCCACATTAGTAGAGGTAATGACAGTATGAGTGGTGATGGAAAGGATTAGGCATATGATTCAAGAAAAATTATGAATTAAGAAGCTTAGAAATTAGAGGGAGACAAAGAATGGATACGCCTGAGCCATTGAAAACGATTTCGAGAAGTGTAACTCGCAGACTCTAACCACTGGTTGCGATAATCACGTGGACTCCAACCAGGTAGTCTACACTTATTAAAATGGCTCAGTTCAAGTGTCAATGGCTTCATGAACTGGTGCCATATTTCGATTTGATCGCCCCCTGGATTTCTTCCAGCCTACTCCTATACCATTAAACATCACCTGACGAGGTAGGCTATCGTTGAGCATGCAATATCTCTTATCGTTTATAAATTGGTGAATTAACTATGACACTAGTACTCAACGTTTTATCATACATCACATGGTAGTGTACCAATTCATATTCATTATTTGTGGCGCATTGTAGACTCGTACTTCATGTATACAATCACATAACGTTCCGAGCTTGAATGATACGAAAAATAAAAGATGCTTGAGTAGTTTAGGAACGTATGAATTTGGGGTTAGTAATCAACCTTCAGCATACACAATATCTGGGATAAAGGACTCAGAGTTATGTGGGTAGGCGAAATTCACAACAAAGTGACAACAAGAGGAGTAGACCAAACTCACAACAATCAATTTCTTTCGAATACCATATTTTTCCATTTGATTCCATAATGTATCGGACTAAATCATGTTTTCAGACGTACTAAGAAATAAAAAACTAGCGGTAATGCAAGCAACTACAGAAACTGAAGGCTGTTAGTAAACAAGAGAGGGTAGCAATATATACCTTTGACAGGGATCAAAATAATGAAGATGAATCTCTATCACTCATAACCTATTTCCAAAAATAAAGCTTTATAATTATGACATGGTGTTTCACTAATATTTGTTGATGAACATAAATATATTAGGAGCAATACCATTCATTGTTTCTAAGAAGCAACTGCATTCGCCCGGTTATTTTAACATTTACAACGTTCGGATTTTGTTGTGAACACTTATTTTCATTACTCCCACTTTACAACACAATTATTAAAACAAACCAACCACACATACTACTAGTCGATATCAGTAGTTTTGTATAAATCACACCGATCAACAACGTGAAAGAGTAAAATGGAGGTAAATTAGGTTGAAACAATAGTTTTGTTCAGTCAGACAGTCAGTAACAACGTGGAACTTTGTACGTACGTACATCAGTTCGAGTTGCCGTACAACATTAGCACAGAGATTCAGTTATCGATTCAAATCCCGTAGTGGTAGAGGTAGTGAAAGTATAAGCAGTGACAGGGAAAATTAAGGTTTGATGATGTTGTGTAAGGAGCATAGTCCAGTGGAATATATTTGGAAAGAAAGTAAAGGACATGAAGAATTCAGAAGATTAGAGTTTGAGAGAACACAGAGAGTGGATGCACCTGCGCCATCGCAAACGATTTTGAGCCATGTCATTCAAGGTCTCTAACCATCGGTTGCTATCATCTAGCGGATCCCAACCAGGTAGTCTACACCTATCAACATGACTGAGTCCACTTGTCAGTGACTTCATGGATTTCTGCCATGTCTTGGTCTGGTCGCCCCTAGCTTTCTTCCAACCGACTCCTACACCATAAAACATAGCACGTCGGGGCAGTCGGTGGTCGGGCATGCGCAACACATGTCCCAGCCATCTCAACTGATTAAGTTTCACTACTTCCTCAATTGATTTGCCATCCTTACCTAGTACCCGTTACATAACAACTGCATTACTTACTCGGTGGTCCCAGGATATACGAGCGATGTTTCGAAGACACGTATGGTCAAATATCAGTAACCTACGAATATCCTCTACTCTTACTGGCCATGTTTCACTGCCATAAAGTAGGACGGAACGAACTGCTGTGCAGTAAACATGTCCTTTGGTTGATAGACGGATATCTCGCCTACGCCACAAATGACGCAAGTTGGCAAAAGCTAGTCGAGCCTTCTGTATCCGTGCTGAGATTTCGTCACACCAGACCACAAGGGCTGATGAGACCTCCAAGATAAGTGGAGCGGTCGACACGCTCAACTACTTCACTCCCTATCACTAGTTCGGGTGTCGACGCAACCCAATCCTGAAGCAACATTTTGCATTTTGAGGGAGAAAATCGCATCCCGAACATGCCTGCATTGTTGCTTAGAGTGGTCAGCAGACTCTGTATTTTGTCAGCGTCTTCACCAAATAGAACTATGTCATCGGCATACTCTTAGTCAACAAGTGAATCTTTCGGTAGAAGTTCAACCCCTGGAAAGTCAGATGTCGAAAGTGTTATTTCTAAAAGCATGTCAATGACAAAGTTAAACAGGAATGGAGAGAGTGGACAGCCCTGGACGAACGCCACTTGAGGTAATCAGTTCTGATGACAGTTCGCCATAAGCTCTTACTCGACCAGTTGTGTTCGAGTAGAGAGTTTTTATAAGGTTAATGTACTTCTTTCAGTGACAATCACTGCCATAGAACCTCATGATCAACAGAGTCAAATGCCGCCTTAAGGTCGAGAAATACTACAATTGTGGGGCATCTGAATTTGTTCTAGGACCTGTCGTGGTGTGAATATCTGGTCTGTACAGCTACGTCCAGGCCGGAAACCAGCCTGGTTTTCTCCTATCTGCTCTTCACGAGCTCTGGTTAGACGTCGAAGTATTATTGAAGCTAATATTTTAGACACCATATTAGCCAAACTAATTCCTCTGTGATTGTCACAGGAGGACTATTGTCCTTTTTTATAGACTGACACAATCAGTGATTGAGACCAGTCAGATGGGATTACGTCCAGTTCCCAGATTCTACCTAAGACCTCAGTCAATCACGCTGCTAATACTGGACCGCCATCCTTAAAAAACTCAGGGGTAAACCTGTCAGGGCCTGTTGCTCTCCCACGCTTCAGATTTCCTATAGCTTTTTCAACTTCGTATAGAGTCGGAGGACTTACATCACCTTGCCATTCAGGTCGACTGGGAAACCGAAGTGTGGCTAAAGGCCCGTTGAACTGATTCCTAAAGGATTCTGCCCATCGATCCAATCTCCTGGATTGAGAATGAATAATATGTCCATCTTTCTCTGAGATTGTTTCGCTAACAGTTGGGTTCCTAATACCGGTTTCCTTAACAAGTCTGAACAGTTGCCTGCTGTTACCTATTGCCGCTGTCTTTTCCATCTCTCTTGCTTTCGCTACCCACCACCGTTCACGATCTTTGCGTAGGTTTACCGTACTTGCAGAAATCACTGCTGTTTCTCCAGCTTTTCGGATGTCATTCCACGCTGCCTCGGGGTGGGCATCAGTTACATAGCTGCCTAACTGTTTTTCTAGTTGTTCCTGAAATATACTCTTAGCTTGACTATCATTAAGTAGGACCCTCAGGCGTTTCCTTGCACCATCTTTCCTACGTCCAGTAAGACGTAGACAAATACGCGCTCGCACTAGAGCATGATCTGAGTCTAAGCATGTGCTCCAGAATGAACGACAGTCTTCTATCGAGCCCCTCCATCGGTGGCTGATAGCGATGTGATCTATTTGGGTCCAGCGTTGAGACGAATTAGAGGGTCGCCATGTTAAAAGATGTTTTTCCTTATGCTTAAAGTTAGTGTTTGCAAGAAACAGACGGTTATCTGAGCATAGCTGCAACAGACAGTCGCCGTTATCTGTTCTTTGAACCACGACACCATAAGATCCACCCAGGTGTCTTTCCTTTTCGCTTAGTTTACCTACTTGAGCATTAAAGTCACCAGTCACTATTACTACATCTGAACGCCTAGCTTTTCGGAGAAGGTCGGAAAGCTTTCTGTCAAACTCATCTTTTACATCATCTGAGTTGCAGTCAGTGGGAGAGTAGGCAGAGACGACGAAGAGGCAACGACGAGTGTCCCTATCTTTCGGAGTCCTTACTGTTCCGTTTAGTCGGACAGCACACAAACGACTGTCTACTGGGATCCAGTCTAAGAGAGCTAGTTCTGCCCTAGGACTCAATGCTATACCTACGCCAGCGAGGCCACGGGAAGCAGCATCAGGGCTTCTTTGACATGGGGAGGTCAAATGAATGACACTACTCGGATCCTGTGTGCACGTTTCGGAGACGCAGCACACATCGATGGAGCAAGATTCTAAAGTTCTAGCTAAGGAAGCCTGGTGTCCTATTTGGCACAATGTTTGGACGTTGAAAGCTCCTAAGTGTAGTTTAGAGCGTGGTTTCAGGAGACCAGGAATAACGTTCCGCGTACTCGAATCGTTCGCACTAGTGGGGCAAGGTGATAAAGGGGTGTGAGAAGGGTTAGTCGTGGAGATAAGAGAGTTATTAGGAAGTGTAGGAAGGATTTGAATGTGACCAACTTGGTCTCGTGTGCTGTTACGGGTATGAAGGCTGATGTCATTTCCTAGCTGCCCACACCGTGGAAGAGTATTTCTTGAGGAACCTGAAAAGGAAATCAGATTAGTGTTGGTATTAACGACCCGGGTGCGTAACCGCAGAGCCCAAGGGACAACTGCTTGAGGCCGGTTGCGCACGACCTTTTTGTGGGAGGTTTTTAATGTGTTAGCTCCGTTCTTCAAAGGGCCTTACCGCCGGAGACGGAAATCTGTGGGGTAAAGTGAGGTGTGACATTTTTAGGGTCAACCTTTTCTAACCCCTTCCTTTCTTGTGAGAAGGCAGCATTGCTGTAGATGCTGGTTGTCCGAGGGAAACACCTTACTGCTGTCACACCTCTGTACAGTCAGCAGTACGACTTCCCCCTCAGACCTTGAGTTGCTGCTTCTAGTCTTACCGTTCTCCAATCGACCTGCCTGGCATGGTAGAACCTGCAGGAACATGTGTTCCAGACAATATAGCTCGGTTAGGTCATCACGATGGGCAAGCCCGACCACCACGTCAAGGTAGCAGCTACGGCCGGGAATAGTTTTGCTAACACGGATGTAACGTCTTTCAAGAATACATAACATAAAATGCAACCTGGAGATCAAGTGATCAGTCACAAATTCTTTCACTTAAACTCTTCGTAGGATATAGACGGGTTAACCGAAGTAGTTTGTACACAATTAATGAGGAATTTAACCGAAACTATTAATACTCAACTAAATAGTAATAAACTGATGAGTCATAATAAAGAGTTAAGAAAAAAATTTGCTCACCTTTTTGGTAATGTACGACAGACTTGAATAGTGAATGGATTACATCCACGAATACGTTGTGCACCAAAGCAAATATCATTCATCATCCAAAATTGTAAACTCTGCAAAAAATCAGAATTTTATAAATAAGAAAACGATGAAATGAAACTGAATATATACGTACTTAATGAAATAGATAAAATAATTACACGACTTACAAACTACAAAATCCGACTATGTGAATAACTGGGACAAAAGTTTACTAACTCTCCGTGAGATTAATAACCTAACCTATATCTAACAAACAAGTATGCGACTTTATATCTAAACAAATTTGTATAGTTTCAACCTATACCCAAACGTCTTTTACACCGCTAAACACACACACTAATTAGCCATTTATTCGTAAAAAACGTGACACCTGACACAAACGTGCCTCACCCCAGGTTACCACACCACATCAGCGAGGTCATCCTAGTATCAACGATAGTAAAAATAAATACTAAGCATAGATAATAAGGTTTGAAAAGAAACGAAATAATGTAAAGAGGCGTATAGAAAAACAACGAAACTGAAGCTCAGAAGAAGGATAAAGAATGGACGTATCTGCACCACCGCAATAGATTTAGACTCTTGTCAACTAAGGTCTCCTACATTCAGGTACTCTGCACTTAACGACATATTTTAGACTAACAGTTAGCGGTTCCATATCTTCGGTTGGCGACTCCTAGCTTTCATTTAATCTGATCAAATTATCATTTATGTGTACATAGAGATTGCGACGGAGTGATATCTGTTGAAACAAGTTTTCCTTCTCTATAAATTTTGTATTACAATTGGCTACAAAATCAAACAAATATTCTTTTTGTTTTATTTGCAACTTCACTTTTATTCGACCCTTTGATTTCCGAATGAAAATTCACGAAAGATTTGAATCGATACTCTTGTGTAAAATCCATGAATTTATTATGTTTTGGTCAAGTTCTAAAATTCAAGCAATATTTGGTTAAATAAAATTTACTCACCACAGGTTCAGTAATATTATATTTCTTATAAAAGTTTCCCAATGTGTCGAGAGAATCCCAAGACTCTTCACTTGTGTATTCTTCAGCCAGACCAGTACGTTCAATAACTTCCAGAATTAAAGGCTCAATATCCCACTAGATATTTATTTTAAATAACCATGATTATCACTTACTCGAGAGTCTGATGAGAACAATTCCGAAGGTGGGATTTCTTGTAACTGATTAGTAACAGGTAAGACTAAATTATACACTAACTCACTTCGACTGGCAAACCCTTTGAGCGTTGGAATAAAGTAAAAAATTGCATACGTCTACTAACTTCCTCTTCCCTTAACTCTGGAAATGGTTCCAATTGAGGAATCCAGGCCTCACAGTCATGAACAACATATTGGTGATCTTGGCTAATCCATTGATGTACAGGAAAAAAAAAATATTTCCACTCAGCAGTCATCCCAAATCTTCTATCCCTAATAATTACTCTATCTAAAAACCAAGCAGGTGGTGGATAAGACTGAGTAGTACACCAAAATTCGATATGGTGCAGTCGTTTAAATACCTACATTACAAAGTGATCAATATCGTGTAAGTCATGATTTACTTTAAGTCGACTCCAGGCCTGTAAATCAATGGTGAATTTTGCTTGTGTATAGTCAATATCATTTTGAAATATATTATCCAAAGTAATTGTTGGTGACTGATTACCGCAGTGATCGAACATGACCATGTTAACTCCGGGACCCAATTCATCGCCACTGTAGTCTCCTGTTACCACACACACTTCAAACGCTATTTTGGTGGATGTCCCTCCCATGTTTATGCGCAATCTTCATAAAATCACAAGATATTTTTGACTGATCTGTAATCAAAGTAAATAAATAACATGATCCCTCTGATTACACCGACCAAAACGTTATCAGTAATATCACCTATAGGAACCTTGATAAACTGAGTTGACGTCCAATTTAATACATGTTACAATAATATGGAACCAAAAATTTGTTCTAAGTGCCTAAATAGTTGCACGAAACAAACGAGCAATGACTGTACAACTGGATTTTAACAAAATACCCCTGCAGCAAGGTAAATAACCACCGATCAGACGAAGGATATTTAAATTCAATCCTAAAGTTTATATAACAGGATGTTAACATGTTCTGGAATAAATTCAAAGTCCATTCATGATTATTAGTCAAAATAAATGTAAATAAGCAGTGACGAAATATCAATGACGGAGATAGGCGGCAAATTTTTCCTTGAAAAATACCAGAAGTGCTTTATGAAGTCCTGTCAAATAAGTCTGATGAGGCGCATAACTACCCATATCATTGTTGTACGCATCACTAATCGGAAACTAGATATTTCCCTAAATAGGGAAACATGATACTTAATGAGCATACGCATTTACCTGGTAAAACTTAATCAAAAATCTTACATTTTAGCATGAAAGCCTCGTTGAGCCTTCATTTATAGTTTAGTTCCAGACACTAAAACAACTAAAAGCTGAGTAGGCGTGAGAAGCTGGAGTTCAAGGATAATGATCGAAACATTTTTTTAAACCTTAGTTATTAGAGAGACGAAACTACCAAGCCCGTTACAGATTAGGTTTGCTTGGTCAAGCCTACCAAGCAAAAGTGCACATGACAATCTGAAACAACGAACTACTTCGCAATGTTAACTCAGATGATTCATAAATATGAGAAATACTAATTCATGCAAACCCTTGAGAACCTCGCTATTCTACACATTATCATATGTAACATGCCATAAATGAAAATCATTTGGATCTATCCTTTTAAACTAGTTGTCACAACCAACACGGAATACCTTTCTAGTCGTGGTCATTAGGGTAACACTAACATCAAAATAAAGGTTATTAGCATAATTACATCCAGTGCAGTGGTACTGACAAGCCGAGATTATTAGAAGCTGACGTCAAATATGCGAACATAAAAATTTGCCAAGATAATACAAATCATACTAACAAAATAAATCATAGGAATATTGGGCTAGAATGGCGACGGAGCTACAAGTTAAACCGGCTGATTTATTTTCACTCTAAACAACTATACGCAGTTAGCAGGATAATGTAGTTCCCCAAGTACCATAATGTCGTGTTTACTTCTAAGGAAACATAACAGTACTGAATAAAACTATCCCTAAACCTTGGGGACCAGTTATTAGCTACATAATAACCTCTTGTTAACGATATTGCCTAAACTAAACATTAGGCTTTATTATGAATTTTGTTTAGGTAGAATATTCCACAATAGGTGTGTCCATCCCTTAATTCTGATCAGCAGTTTTTGATCCGAACTTGATGTTACAGCTCCATATAATAAAGTGAGCTTACGCAAAAATTACGCACAAAAATAAGAGATCAGACAGAGTTTATGAATGAAATATGGGTATGTGTCACAAGGCCGTTAGTATGGACAACTAGTATAATTCTTCACAGGATTAACCGTATTACATGTATTTCAAAATACACTGTATGACCATTACGCTAGAATTGGTGATTCCCCATAAATAAAAGAAAAAAACTGATATTGAAGTGCTTTATAAAACCCTGAACACACTACAAAACACCCCTAGTTCATGCGCAACACAAACTCTCTGCTTTACAATCGAAAAAATTTAGAAAATAAACTGAACCGAATAAAATGCAAGACATCAAAAACAATCTCCTTTAAGATTATCAAAAATACCAATAAAGTAAGACCCTCCGATCATACCGAGCTTTCCATAACGTAAGAAGCTGAATAAAACTTTAACTTTTGCCCTGCATGCCAAAATCGTGGGTTACAAACGTAAATTTGACAATATTAAGCCAAATATGGTAGTTGAAAAATCATAAAAAGACAATTTGCAGCAAAATAGCTCCAGATGAAACGTCATCGAAACATGAGTTTGACAGACTAACAACGTAAATATTAACTTCGTACCTACCCTACAAATTTTTATTTATATCCGTTTTAACAGTTCCATCTCTCTCACTACTCACAAAACACTTTGATATCTTTTATATATGTATGATATAATCTCCAACGGAAAGTCTTCTATGATAGTGTTTTACCCCGAGATCTACTTAGAGTGGCTGTGAGCGATATAATTTTGAGTCTGAGACTTGTTTATAATAGTTTTAAACCATTTGTATGGAATATGTAATAAGGCGGGGGATTAATTATTATCAATTCACACGCAAAACGAAGACTATTCAAACATACGTAAGTTGAACGCATACTAATTCAAAAGTTCATAAGTACAGCACGTTGTGCAAATTAATTAATAGGAAAGAGAAAATCCGTAATTATTTTAGGATTCAGTGGGAAATTCACGATTTAGGATGGTGTGGAATGACCAGTAAATAATCAAAGTGCTTTCAAATGGGATACTTTTATCCCGAATTCCCTCAAATAATGTTTATATGCAGAATATTCTAAGAAAAAAGTCAAACTACACTCATCGCACAAAATCACAGACAAATTCTCTGATCAGTCATTTACTGCAAGCATCCTAAAGGAACGCTACTTCCGCACTGATAAATTTAAAATAAGATGAGACTAACATGGTTCTTAATCTATGGAAGAAATGTATTATTGCTACTGAAGAAAAAACATAGAACCTTGGATGTGCAAGTCAAACTTGTTACACCACAAGAAAATTCATGGAGATCAGAGAAGTTGGCTTATAGAGGCTGATTTCAGAAATTATAGCCCAAATAATGAAGTATCAAGACACATCATTTTATCTACGTTAACGGGTAAACTCACAAAATATGGGTCGGTCTGTAACAAATATACCATTCACTGGAAGTACTGCCCTCTAATCACATTTTTTGCAGTCTTTTATCCAAGTTGCGCACCATTTATATGCTTACATATCAAAGCAATCAAGTACTGGTCCAAACTGAAGCAGCACCGAATGACTCACACGGTACTTGAGGACAAAAAGCCACAATTTAGGGCAATACAAAAATCCATGAACGAATTGATCAGGTTTGCAACGACGACCCTCAAATTTCGGCGCAACCTTCAAATAGCCCCATAGTATTTTGGCATATTTTTTATTACGAATGAAAACACTAACTGGGATCCCAAACCCTAGCTTTAAAATTGCGCCTAAATTCTAATTTCTCAAGCTAATTTACAATTCCTTTTGAACTATTGTGAGGAGGTGAGCTTTTTTAAATCCCTTTGACGTCACTCAAACGTTATCCATAAATTGACATCTCACTACATGATCGACTTGAGATTACTATGATCAACGGTTTAAGTATTACATTTCAATACTCCGCATCATTGTGGCCAGCTACCATGCATAGTAGAAAGTCTATAAACTTATTGAATCACTGTTGCTTTTTTCTTGACGTAAGGTAACAGTCATGACTTTTTGGGTGCTTCCCGTGATATTCATTTATGGTGTCATCTGGATCTACCGAAATACAGATTTTTGTTTTTACTTCAAATTTGGTGATATAATTAAAATAAACTAAAAATAAGACTGAAAAGCCAGGATTTTGCGCATAACCAAAACACCATTACTACTCCGAGAATATCCAAGTGACCCTACGACCTCAATATTAAACAAAGTGAATAATTAAAACAATGACGCCCTTCAAAGTATGAGTGGCAAATGAATAGCTATCCAGTTTTAGGTGAAAAACATGCTACAGACACTTTTATGTTTGTATTAGTTTTTATCACAGGGATTATATCTTCTGATATTTAATATGCGTTGAACGAGCTGATTTAGACAAATCGATTTATTTGTGTTTACTTCATAGCTTTCAAATACGTCTTTAAGCATTTCTCGTCGTTCACCAGTTGGCTGAGCTGTAACCCGTGGGCAAAATTTTTATTCAGGGTTTACATTGTGAATACGATTATTAAGTTTGTTTCTGTGTCAGTGAAGTTGTTCGAACATTACAGAAAATCTTGTGCCTGGTTGTACTGTGGAGTTACTAATAATCAATAATAATGGCCAAAATTCCTGACGATCCTGGCAAGAATAACTTGTCTGAAGCGATTCCTGGGAAGGCATCTTATTATTCCATAACTTGACGTCATGTCTGTTTTTTGAGACTGAGCAGAGAAAGCTTTAATTTAGGATGAAAGTACTCCTAATTTAAGTTGCATATGACAGGAAATCCCATGTGTAACCACCTAATTGTATATTATTCCTTCTTCCAAAATGTCGACGATTAGTTATAAAAACACTTGGTTCTTAGAATGAGACAAAGATTTCCGTCAGGTCAGAGTGCATAAAAACGCCATTATCACATATTCTGTACTTACTTTTCGGGTTGACAAAAGCGAAAAGCATACACCTATGAGGAAGTTAATTTTAAGAACAATCGCTATCCAACTCGTTTTGACTTGTTTAGAATCCTTTTTCCAATCTGAGGACTAGAAACACACCTACAAAGCTTCAAGACTTGAAAAAGTCTAAAAAACTATACATTTTCAAAAGTTTCCCTAGTCAGTGAAGTGCGCCATCAACCATTTAAAAATCTTGTGAACAGGCGTTATTGTGAACTTTGTCAAGACTTTGCATTATTTCTTGTCCAGTACTAATCGTAATGTAACTGACGCTTACGTCGTTGCTATTCTCTTTATTTCTCCGTAAGTATACGGGTTTTCCTATATAGATTGATTTCAGAAGCATTCATTCGTCGGCTCGCATTGCCTATGCCATCCATAATTATCAGGTTAAACAAACTCGATAAGCGTAAAACGTTGCTAAGTAATTACTTACGTCTGTTACTCCTCTTGAAGGAGCATAGGCCGCTCACCAGCATTCTCCATCCAACCCTGTTCTGGGCAGTCCTTTCCAGCTCTTTCCAGTTCTTATTCATCCCTTTCATATCCGCTTGTATTTCCCAACGTAATGTGTTCTTTGGCCTTCCTCTTTCTCTCTTCCCTTTAGGAATCCAAGTTAGCGCTTGTCTCGTAATGCAGTTCGATGATTTCCTCAATGTATTTCCTATCCATTTCCATCGTCTTTTCCTAATTTCCTCTTCAGCTGGAAGCTGGTTGGTTCTCTCCCACAAAAGGCTGTTGCTGACGGTATTCGGCCAATGGGTGTTGAGTATCTTGCGTAGACAGCTATTGATAAATACTTGTGCCTTCTTGATGGCGGTTGTTGTAGTTCTCCAAGTTTCAGCTCCGTACAGTAGAACTGCCTTGACGTTCGTATTGAAGATTCTGACTTTGATGTTGGTTGAAAGTTGTTTCGAGTTCCATATGTTCTTTAATTGAAGGAATGCTGTCCTTGCTTTGCCAATCCTCGCCTGTACGTCTGCATCTGAACCTCCTTGTTTGTCGACGATGCTTCCCAGGTAAGTGAAGGATTCCACATCTTCCAGAGTTTCGCCATCAAGAATGATTGGATTGCTGTTCTCCGTGTTGTGTTTGAGGACCTTGGTTTTCCCTCTGTGTATGTTGAGGCCTACTGATGCAAAGACTGCTGCTATGCTGGCTGTCCTTGTCTGCATTTGTTCGTGTGTATTGGATAGGAGGGCTAGGTCATCTGCGAAGTCCAAATCGTCTAGTTGGTTCTGAGCTGTCCATTGTATGCCGTGTTTTCCCTCAGATGTCGAGGTCTTCATAATCCAGTCGACCACTAGAAGAAAGAGGAAGGGAGAGAGTAGACAGCCTTGTCTGACTCCGGTCCTTACTTGGAATGCATCTGTCAGCTGTCCTCCATGCACTACTTTGCACTGTAGTCTGTCGTATGAGTTCCGCATAATATTGACAATCTTCTCAGGAACTCCGTAGTGTCGAAGAATTTTCCATAACGTTCTCCTATTTACACTGTCAAATGCCTTTTCATAATCAATGAAGTTGATGTAGAGTGACGAGTTCCACTCAATTGATTGTTCGACGATAATCCGTAGTGTCGCAATTTGGTCTGTGCACGACCGGTCCTTACGGAATCCAGCTTGTTGATCTCGAAGTTGAGCGTCTACTGTGTCTTTCATCCTGTTCAGCAACACTCTGTTAAAGACCTTTCCTGGTATTGAAAGTAGTGTAATGCCTCTGTAATTTTCACACTTGCTCAGGTCTCCTTTCTTTGAAATCTTGATGAGGTGTCCTTCTTTCCAGTCCACCGGCACTTGTTCCTCCTCCCAAATCTTCTTGAATAGAAGATGAAGCATGTTCGTAGTTACTTCGATGTCTGACTTCAACGCTTCAGCTGGTATATTGTCGAGTCCTGTTGCTTTCTCGCTCTTGATTTGTCTGATGGCCATTCTGATTTTTCCCGTCGCTGGTGGATTGACATCTATAGGAAGATCTGTGTGTGCTGCTTCTATGTCCGGTGGATTCATTGGCGCCGGCCTATTCATGAGCTCCTCGAAGTACTCTGCCCATCTGTTCCGCCGTTGCTGAATCTCGGTGATCGGTCTTCCTTCTTTGTCTTTGACTGGTCTCTCTCCTTTACTATGCCCCCAAAATGACCTGGTACGGCCGAGAGTGGGGAGAGTCCGCTCTCCCTCTCAAAATGCTCTCACATGGCCACTTCAAACTGTAAGTTTTACTTGTTTCTGTTGATTATCCTTACTACATATTAAATAATCTGTAAATAATTTAGTAAAATGTCTACTCCTTAACTGTGTTATGACTTTTACCCTGTCAATCATCATGTGACGAAATTACCAATCAATATACCGATTTATATAAACTTGTTTTTGTGCTAAATCAATGCCGCATCAAGACAGTACTAACAGCCTTGTGTTAACTTTGAGTCCTTATTTGTTTTTTCTTGCCTAGCTCTGTCCGTTTTAGTCCAGAACACAATCTCGGTTTCCACTGTATGAATCATATATTTCAGATATATGTAGTCTATGTACAAACAAACCGGATCGCATCACGCTATCAGATAAAAATAAAAATAATTCAAGATCAAGCCAAAAGTGGCTGTGAGTGTAAGAGACTGTAATCAATAGATTAAGAAGGGTAAATCGTATAATAATAGCCAATGAACCGATTTATACTTACAGTCTATAAAGTTCCCGGACGTTACCCATAATTTAATCCTCTTGGTAAATAACAAACCTGTTTTTTGTGCTTTTCATCTTCTTTTTTTCTTTTTTAAATTGTTACAGCAACCTATCACAGCTTATCCAGTGGGAAAAACTTGATCTACTTACATTATTGTGAATTGATATATACAGCAAAATACATAATGTTAATATTGAATAGCTATAGAGCACATTTCCACTTTTGTGTATTATACACCACCAATATGAGATATAAACGTTTACACATCTTTCACTGTTATTGATTGTTGAGATATTGTATTGGAAATTTTCTATTGTAATTAATTTGTATAATATGAAAAATTTTTAATTTAGAAATTAACCATTTAAGTAACCAATTGTTTAATGTATTTTCATTTTATAATCGATGGTTAATTTCTTTAATTCTTTAAATATTCCTTTGTAATTTGTAAAATTTTACTACAACTTCCAAAAAAAAAAAAACAAATCCACTTGTCTAACAATATATTACACGTTAAAATTTGTTTTGTCGTTAGCTGTATAATGACTATTTAACTATTTCTCTTTGCATCATTTATTTTTAAATAAATAAATAAGTAAAAAAACCAGTTTACAATATAGAAAAATTTATTCTTGTTTTAAAATACCAGTATTCATTACTCAGAGTACATTAATACTTTGGTAAATATCATGCGAAAAAAATAAAGCCGTACTAAGCCATGTTCGTATCCTGGCAGCGACATTTTATTTCTGTCCCCAAATGCCCTGGTACGGCCGAGAGTGGGAAGAGTCAGATCTCTCTCTCGAAATGCTGCCACGTGCATACAACAATTGCCAGGGAAGTTCTACTCACTGCCTTCTCGTGGCGGGAGTGTTCTTATTACGAAATTGAGGGGACGAAAAGCGAATGTCTGGCGCTTTAACTGGGTTCGTTGATACCGAGGATCCACCAAGGGGAGTTGGAAAACCCCTCCTTATATTAATGTTTATCTATAAATGAATAAACGTGAACTAACTTATGGTACAACATCCACAAACTTAATTCCCTGAATTTAACAATACTGTATTAGTTTAAAAAATTAATTAAAAGGTGCATTAGTCTTAAATTAATAATGAAATATTAACTTGAAATAAAGATCTTGAAGTTAATACATATGTAAATTACTGCTGTACGGTTAAAAATAAAGTATTCACATATATAGTTCCGATCGTTGGAATTGCTCATGTCATATTCATACAATTACTGTTCGCTATACCGAATCACTTAATAATCATCAACTTACTTTAATCACAACAAACTATTACAGCGTAACAAAACTAAGCTCTCAAAACAATAGTGAATAAAAACATTTGTCCAGTGATTACAAAATAAACTATACACTATCTACTTTATCATTTGTAAGTGATCACAGTAAATCTCGTTTCTAACTATATAGCTGTTTCATGCATATCACAAAGCACTTCACATTGAAAATATCACTCAATGATACACTACACGTTTCTTGTATATATTATGACAATTAGCTTATTTGAACAGAAATGTTGACTAATTTGTCGAATGATTGTAATTACATTCAATTGCAAAAGACATATGATAAGTGTGCATTTCACGATCATAATTATAATGGTGATGATTATTATGTTTACATTGATATGCGAATTGCATGGATTTTCACATGAAAAGTGAAACAATTATCTGAGTGGTGTGTATGAATGCTCTCAAAAGTAGTAAATCATGTCAGAGATGTGCTATAAAATGCATGTGATTGACAGACTGTCTAGCAATCATCTAGGTGATTTGAGGAGATTGTTTTAGTCGAGTGAATAACTATTCACACACCGAGAAGTAATGAACACAAGGAAATAATGTACAATGACTTTATTGGACTTTAGCACTTTTCAACAGTACACATACACACACACGAAGATTGTGTTTATCAACGAAGATGATATTGTGGGACCAACTTGTTCCCAACTACCGTTCAATTACAAGTGCAGGGTCATTCAAGTGTTTCACTTTGATGGAAATAGTCGAAACTGTTGAGAAACTATGTGATAATCAAGAATACTATATTGAGAGCTCTTATCACTGAACCAATCAGATAGCACACACTCGAGTTCCCACTGATTCAATCGTCTGATACTAAACATCCTGAAATGTGATTGACCAAACTGAACTGATCTGTTATTCGACCACACTTCCAAATGGGTGAATGGATTTCAGTAAGAAGTGAGTGTCATGTAGAATATCAATTGGCACGCTTTGAGTTCAGTTCAGTTCAATTGACTTCAATCCGATAGTTCGAAGCACAGTCTTCTACTGTACCGATTATAAGTCAGACGGCCACACACAAAATTACATGTGAGGAAATCATGTTAACAACTTGGTTGCACTCACACTTTCAATTGATTGAATTGTAATCCCACTAATATCAACTGTTTCGTGTTTGACAGTGGTGCAACTTACATCTCACAGTGGCGAAAATCAAGAAGACAGTGAGTTATAGAAATGAGCTTTCCAATTTTTTACGAGTAAATAATTCTAAACAGTCACACAAAATACTATTTTTTCGAGTCTTCTTATCAAACGTTAGATGTAAATCTGTAAAAAGTGTGGCAAATAATGAGGGCAAAGCAAATCAGATTTCATCTAATTTTGTTTAGTGTTTTTCATGAGACGACACAATTAATTGACCTTATAGTTGTTTTAATGACACCCTAAATTGATTGTTGATTGCATCTTATATCTAGTCATTTAATTGTATATGAAAGTTTCTTCTGGCTAATTATTTCTATGTAGTTTTGTCATAAGGTTTATTCACTCTAGTTGTGTGTTTTGTAGCTCGTTAAACTGTTTAGGATTTTAAGTTGATTGCATTATTCTCATATTTTATTTTGTTGGTTATATTTTACATTAACAAATAATAGATATTGCTGTTGGTTTATAATCAGGCTGACTCGTTACCGCCACAATAACTAGTTATATTGTAATCACAAGATATGGTTTACTTTTATCTAGAAATACTAAGGATTTTTTGAATATATCCAATTAAAAATGGAAAAATTTTATCTGTTCGTTCTTCTAAACCCTTTCAGTGTTGAAATGCTATTCATGGCCTAGATTAATTAAATAACCTGTTAAATAATGAATTATTTTGTCAAAATAGAACTAGGTTAGTGGTATTGTATACGTAACGTTGTTTAATCGTGCAAAAAATAGATGTCAGTCAAACAATTTAGCTATCTCTTTTATTGGTTACTCATTTGAATGGCATATTCATTTCTTGTTAAAACGCTGTATATTGTTTCCACAATTTTTTTAAACTATGGTCTTTCATTTTGTTTTTACAGTGAATTTATGTAGTTAAAGGTGTTTACCAACTTTTCTATTCTTTTGAATATGCAAGACCAAACTGTAGATTTTATATTTATCCTACTATGAATTTAGGAAATCACACTCTGAAATGCCCAAATATGTCATTGTTTGTGTCTATTTAGGTTCAAATGACTGATGATATTTATAAATGTATTCAAGAATGCTTTTCTAGTTTGTAATCATGGGTTATCATAGTGTACTATCGATTAGTACTACCTCAGATGTAGCCCTCAGTTGGACATCAACTCCAGTAAAACCAGACGGTGCCACAAGTTTCTCGAACAAACGCACGTGAAATAAGCTTCCCAAAGTGATTGATGTAAAATAAATTTGTAGTAACTTAATAAAGCCCTGAATGGAGGCTTGGGATAAACAACATATATCGAATTTAAACTTTTAAAGACATAGACAGTCTTATATGTTGTCAAGTTTTCATCAGCGTGCAAACGTTTAGGAAGCCAGTTTGAAAGGCGTATGTGGTTTCAGAAAGGTTGATCCCAAATTCCCATCCGATGGTAGCTTTAAACTTTCGACCGATCAGTAACTTGAGGACGTTTAGTCGACCTTCTGTATGAGTTGAAAAGTCAATGATTATACAAAGTGGGAGAGAAAATGAATAGACAGTTGACGCACTGAAAGATGTAAACTAATGTTATCAAGTTATTGCAAATATAATTTGTGAGGCTGCAGAGTGAAGCGACAGTAACTTTTTTCATTTATCATCATTTTTTGATTTGTGTGTGGGCTGGGATACCACCTGGATGCCTAGAGTGAGGTAGGCGGCTTTCTTAATGAACCACTTCAGAGCCTTTAATCTAGAGGTATAATTTACAAGGCAGTGGAGCAACGTTAGGGCACGTGATCCTATGACCAAGAACAGGTTTATATACCATCTATCCCCTCAGAATCTTGGGACCCATATACACTACTGGTTTGCAATCAATGTTTTTCAAACCTTCCAGGTGGACCTTCCGAACCCCTAGCCCAGTTTGAGAACCGGATATTTGCTTTCCATCCTCTCAACTTCGTAAGTAACACCGCCGCAAGAAACCAGTGAGCACGACTTCCCTAGCAGTTGTTATATATATAAATGTATACGTGGTCGTATGAAAGAATTTCTAGAGAAAGTGCGGAATCTTCCCAACTTCGGTCGTACCTTGGCAGCTTGGAGTCACAGAAATGTTTGTTTACATTTTTGTATTTATTAAAGTACACCAATATGTACTTGGTTAAGTATTTCCGGCCATTAACATTCATATTGATTAATATTTTCATCATTCGTTAAAGATTACTTTTCATCATAACCTGCGAAGTGTTTCTAGGTTGCTCGTAATCGATGTTTTCTTGAAAATGTAATCAGTCAAGGGAATAATTTTTGTCTGTATGATTTACGATTACTAAACAGTTAATGTATTTAATTCATCTTAGATGATCTACTTCTTTGTAAGGTTTGATGACTTTGCTTTAATATTAAATTACTGGTAAAAGAGATGGAAATGGATAGGACATACATTACGAAAATCACCAAACTGCATCACAAGGCAAGCCCTAACAGAAAAATTTGGTGTAAGCTATTTCATTTCACACTGAAGCTAAATAAAAATGAATATAGTTTTTTCATAGAATTAGTTGATCAGTAATATAATCGCTTTAATTTTATGGATCACTACTGTTAGTAAAAACTACTGAGAATAATAAAATGGTGAAAAACCAATTTATTTGTACCGTATGATTATTTTAATCGCTACTAAATGTTTACAAAATTCTTTTTGGGTAATGAAATAGTTTGAAAATCCTCAAAATCAATCATATGAAACAAATCAATGTTGAAATATTTGGCTACGATTCATTTGTATATCTAAAATGTATATTATTCTTACCCGTATTTCAGCAAATGTGATGTTGTCATAGATGCTCAAGGAAGTATAACGCTGAAAATTTTACTAAGAGGAATGGTTTTTAGACTTATTTTCATATTTGAATGTCATTACTTTATTATGATAGTTAGGTTTTGGTGGTACCAATAGTTATATCAAACCAAAACGCACTTCATATGAAATAAGTTGGGATTTATTTTTGATCAAATTGTTGAAAATACAAATGAGTTTTGTGGATATTTATTATAATGTAAATTTCTTTCAAACGATTGACAGCATTCTACACGAAGTCTTTTTAGTTTCTTTGTTTAGGTAAAACTGTTTGTTTATATTTTAAAAATCCTGAATTTGACTTTAGAATTACTTTACAATGTTTGAACACAAATTCTGTTCATGTAAATTTCAACATTGTTCTCCTGTGGTCATATAGAGAATTAATTTCATCAATAAATGATAAAACTAAATGAAAACATATAAACTGATCCAGTAGTCATAAAGAGAGAATAAAATGGATATAAACAGTGGGAATATTCTGTTACATTTTAGGATCTGCACACTAACATAAAGATTACTCATTTTATATAAACACTGGTCATCATTTTCAGATGAATCGATCATCGAGTTCTCCTGAATTTCTAACTTCTAAAGAAGAAAAATGCAGATCATTTTACATACTACTTATCTATAATTTAGAAATTATCTCCACTAGTTTATCTAAATCTGATCTCAACATCATTGAATTATGACAATCTGCTAAATATTCTTCATTAAAGGGTTAAAAAAATCTATCCTACAAGACAAAGTTAACAATCTATCATTATTTATAAATCCTGATAAATTTCATAATATAAATGAAATAATTAAAATAAAATTCTAATAAGGTTATTAACATTTTGATTGGAGATTGTACTATTGCAAATTATTAATTATAAACATGTTTGTCCTTGAACCGCTATAGTGCAATAATCCTAGGCGCATTGCTTTGATGTGAATGATACTAATGACTGATTTATACATATTTATCCAGTAAAATACACTTTACTGACATTGATTTTGACCACATAACTAGTGTGACTTATTATATTAAGCAAGTTAATGAGAGTAATTTACTTGTTATATGTTATCTCCAATCATAACTACATTATGATAGTCTAAGGAAGCTATTAATTGTACCAAAAGTTTAGGTTACGTTATTTAACACCTCAAACGTGTTGGTTGATGGTAAGCTATTCTAAAAAATGATCAAGTATAAAACACTTCCTAAACGTTTATAAATATTAAAATTCTTTTTGTTGAACCAACCATTATATTAAAATAACATATGTAGATCTTACTTTTCATCGTTCTTAATAAATATGTAGCTTTTTGTTGAAAAAGAGAAACAACTTATGTGTATATCTCTTCTGATCATCCAGAGAAACCTAACTCTTCCTTTATAATGTTTCATTTTTTGGTTTTTGGAATACGCTTATTTTTCGGCACTGAGTTATCCTTCACGATAGAATTGTCGTCGTACTTTTAACAGTTCTCTTGTTACAAAAAATATATGTACAATACTTATTAATCCAACTAGTATGCAGATCATTGTGATTGGATGATAAAAAACATTTAATTTACCGCAATTAATTGTGAAAATAATTGCGATCAGTGGCATAACTATACCAAATAATAAGTCACACATTACACAAAATAACATTAATGATGCTGATGGAACTGATTCATAATGATATAATCCCATAGCAAGAGTACCAATTAATAGAAAACCTGCAGAACACCATAAACCAACACAGTAGCATTGTATACGATATGTATAAATTATATACCCAACTTCAATAGTAGAACAACATAATCCCATGATTAAAAATAATAAACCTGTTATCATGGTAAAGAAATCCCATTTATCTCCATTATCACACCAATATTTAATGCATAGATCTTCATTTTCTGAAATCGGTTCACTTTCCACTATTTTTGTTTTTGGCATTATTTTAATTCCCTCTTTAGTAAATTGAATCTATTTGGATAGAATTTCACAGTTTCTAACAGCAAATGTTTCTCTTTAGAGCCGACATTTTACACTCGCGCTATTGATGTGAAAAAATGTATTTGAAATGAATGTTTATTTTCTTCTATACAAAAATTGAAAATTCAATGTTCATAGATTATACAGTACTTTATAATCAGCTCTAACATATAATAATTTGCATACGGTGCTACTTTTGGTAATATATATATATATATATATATATATATATATATATATATATATATATATATATATATATATAATAGTATTTTGCATCAAATAAATGATAGCTTGTGATTGGTTGATCAGTCCTCTTTAATTTTTGTTTATCACCACTTAAAACATAAAAATTTGAGTGACCTTGATATTCTAAATAAGAGATTGTCTTAATGAATTGCATTTTAATTTTACCAGTAAGTTACATCTTTAGGTGTACTTATATTAAGTAATTTATTGTCAGTTTTATAATCAAGATCAGCTAATTTCCAACAAGTGGATAATAGTAACAGCATACCATACGAAGATGTAAATAAAAAGAAACTTAAACAAACAAACTCAACTGACAAATAATCAGAATAAGGCGTATTACAATACCTTTTGGAAATGATTAGCGAGAAGAAAATTATATATATAATTAAATGACCAGATATAAGATGCAATCAACAATCAATTTAGGGTGTCATTAAAACAACTATAAGGTCAATTAATTGTGTCGTCTCATGAAAAACACTAAACAAAATTAGATGAAATCTGATTTGCTTTGCCCTCATTATTTGCCACACTTTTTACAGATTTACATCTAACGTTTGATAAGAAGACTCGAAAAAATAGTATTTTGTGTGACTGTTTAGAATTATTTACTCGTAAAAAATTGGAAAGCTCATTTCTATAACTCACTGTCTTCTTGATTTTCGCCACTGTGAGATGTAAGTTGCACCACTGTCAAACACGAAACAGTTGATATTAGTGGGATTACAATTCAATCAATTGAAAGTGTGAGTGCAACCAAGTTGTTAACATGATTTCCTCACATGTAATTTTGTGTGTGGCCGTCTGACTTATAATCGGTACAGTAGAAGACTGTGCTTCGAACTATCGGATTGAAGTCAATTGAACTGAACTGAACTCAAAGCGTGCCAATTGATATTCTACATGACACTCACTTCTTACTGAAATCCATTCACCCATTTGGAAGTGTGGTCGAATAACAGATCAGTTCAGTTTGGTCAATCACATTTCAGGATGTTTAGTATCAGACGATTGAATCAGTGGGAACTCGAGTGTGTGCTATCTGATTGGTTCAGTGATAAGAGCTCTCAATATAGTATTCTTGATTATCACATAGTTTCTCAACAGTTTCGACTATTTCCATCAAAGTGAAACACTTGAATGACCCTGCACTTGTAATTGAACGGTAGTTGGGAACAAGTTGGTCCCACAATATCATCTTCGTTGATAAACACAATCTTCGTGTGTGTGTATGTGTACTGTTGAAAAGTGCTAAAGTCCAATAAAGTCATTGTACATTATTTCCTTGTGTTCATTACTTCTCGGTGTGTGAATAGTTATTCACTCGACTAAAACAATCTCCTCAAATCACCTAGATGATTGCTAGACAGTCTGTCAATCACATGCATTTTATAGCACATCTCTGACATGATTTACTACTTTTGAGAGCATTCATACACACCACTCAGATAATTGTTTCACTTTTCATGTGAAAATCCATGCAATTCGCATATCAATGTAAACATAATAATCATCACCATTATAATTATGATCGTGAAATGCACACTTATCATATGTCTTTTGCAATTGAATGTAATTACAATCATTCGACAAATTAGTCAACATTTCTGTTCAAATAAGCTAATTGTCATAATATATACAAGAAACGTGTAGTGTATCATTGAGTGATATTTTCAATGTGAAGTGCTTTGTGATATGCATGAAACAGCTATATAGTTAGAAACGAGATTTACTGTGATCACTTACAAATGATAAAGTAGATAGTGTATAGTTTATTTTGTAATCACTGGACAAATGTTTTTATTCACTATTGTTTTGAGAGCTTAGTTTGGTGACTCGACAAATTATTATTATGTATGCTTGTTTTGCAAAATGTTACCGATCTTTTTTCAGACTATTTTTTGTATCATATCCCAAGCTTGTCTTTTTTGTATAAATATTTATAGATTATTTTTACTGTTATTCTGGTGACACTATAATTGATGGATAACCTTTGAGCAATGTGAAAGTGACCTTGAGAGTGTCCACCTAATAACTAGGATCAAATAAGGGTTATAAACCAGTGTGAGGAATTAGAATTTTGATTTACGATTGGTGGTTAAGGTTAGGGATTAGACTTATGGTTCTATCACGAACTGACGTCAGCTATAACGCCAAAACTTTTTAACCAAATGGATGTGTGAATTTCGCACTAATATCCGAGACCTGTTATTTTTATACCTGATTCGTTCGTCCATAAATTATAGTCTCACCGCATATAATCTTTAATAATATTTAGGAAATAAGTTTTTTGATAAAACCTGTGATGAGTTTGCCAAATAATGATTCATTTGTTTAATGTCAATCACTTGATTACGTAGAATCTGATACCTTCAAATGTTTTTTTCTTTGTGTTACCCGTCTCTACTAAGATACAAATTAAAATTTTGCGTGTATTACTAGATGTTATGCGAAATTCAACGGCTATATTTTTCATATTTCTTTCTCCATGTATTTTATTTTTGGACACAGACCACATCGCGATCCTAAGAATCATTTTCGAGCAATCAATTGGATTGGATTCGTCACTCTGCACCAACTTACTTGATTATCACAAAGCATTTAACGGTGTGCATTGGAGAACCTTATGGAACATCCTTCGACACTACGGTGTACCTGAGAAGATCGTCAGCGTTATCCTGAATCCATACGATGGATTACAGAGCAGAGTCGTACATGGAGAACAGCTAACGGACGCATTTCAATTGAGGAGCGGAGTCACACAAAGCTTCCTGTTCTCCTCGTTGCTCTTTCTTCTGGTGGTTGACTGAATTTTGAAGACCTCCACATCTCGGGGTAAGCATGGAATACAATGGACAGGTTGGATGCAAATAAACGACTTGGACTTCACAGATGACTTAGCTCCACTATCCCATACACAGCAACCAATGAAGGCAGAAACAGCTAGAATAGCAGAAGTCTCTACTACAGTAGACCTCAACACACTCAAGGAAAAACGTGAGATTCTGAAATGCAACACAGCGAGCACGAAATTATTCACACTTGATGGAGAAGCTAAGGAATAGGTGGGGATATTTACATACCTGGTCAGCATCATTGATAATGAAGGAGGATCTGATAAAGACGTGAATGCAGGGATTAGTAAAACAAAGACAACATTCCTACAGTTGAAGAACATATAGAACTCAAAACGACTTCAATCCAACATTCGAGTCAGAACATTCAATATCTTCAACAACTAACAGTTCTATTATACGTAGTTGAAATGTGAAGAACTACAACAATTATTGGCAAAATGTACAGGTATTTGTAAACAATTGTCTACACAAGATACCTTCAGAAACAACCTACTATGGAAGAGAACGAACGAGCTCACAGCTGAAAAGGAAATAAATATATATAAATAAATATATCAGTGAATTGTTTTTAAATTCCCATAGATAAACGTACAACCATATTTACATTGACTAACACTTCTTTGAGTCTATTCAAATAAAAACCCCTTGAATTTGGTTAAAGTATTTCTTCAATCATATTTCAAAAGGTATAAATAATTCTGTTAGTGATCTTTAAGTTGTAGAAGGTTATGAAGCTGATTTTATTATTCATCGTTCTAACAAAGCAGGTCATTTTTAGAGATTTATTACTTTGTTGCTTTGCCTTATTTAGAAGAATATTGCCATATATTCAAACAAGTGTTGATTCCGTGTACCTAATTTTAAATTTCTTTGATATCTGGTTTCACACTATATATATGAAGCGAGTAGCTTCACTAACAAATGCAGCATAACCAAAAATTCCTACAGAACTTGATTCATTAGTGGGTACACTTCAGTATTATTACCCTTAAATAATTAATTTTTCTTATCGTGCTAGTTGTCTATTTCAAATCTCAAAATCTAACTAGTTTAAAAGGAATGGGGAATAAGAGCCATTCTTATATAGTTTACTAAAGTTGCTTCAAAGTTATGCTGTTCTATATGCACACGTTGTGCCCACTACTGATGCATCACCTGAGGGTGTCGGTGCAGTTTTGGAGTTGGAAGGTAGACTAGTAATCTGTGTTTCATATAAACTTACTGTCTCAGTACAAGGTTATTCACGACCTCAGCGTAAAGTGTAAGGTATGTTTGGGCCGTTAAATAACTCCAGAAATATTTGTTTCAAATGAAAGTCACTACTGTTACAGATCATGAAGCTAAAACGCTCACTGATCGTCGTGAAAAATTTAATTACGGGTCTCAATTAATATGTTTCGAGGATAAATTATCGCCGTAAGTGCTTATAACTATACCATTCAGCATAGAAGTGCCAAACGAATTCAGTGTGTTTGCTACATATCCTGAACGTTATTAGAAGACAAACCTACTGATAGTTCACACAGTTACTTACTTACTTACTTACTTACTTAATTAATTAATTAATTACGCTTGTTACTCCTCTTGAAGGAGCATAGGCCGCTCACCAGCATTCTCCATCCAACCCTGTTCTGGGCAGTCCTTTCCAGCTCTTTCCAGTTCTTATTCATCCCTTTCATATCCGCTTGTATTTCCCAACGTAATGTGTTCTTTGGCCTTCCTCTTTCTCTCTTCCCTTTAGGAATCCAAGTTAGCGCTTGTCTCGTAATGCAGTTCGATGATTTCCTCAATGTATTTCCTATCCATTTCCATCGTCTTTTCCTAATTTCCTCTTCAGCTGGAAGCTGGTTGGTTCTCTCCCACAAAAGGCTGTTGCTGACGGTATTCGGCCAATGGGTGTTGAGTATCTTGCGTAGACAGCTATTGATAAATACTTGTGCCTTCTTGATGGCGGTTGTTGTAGTTCTCCAAGTTTCAGCTCCGTACAGTAGAACTGCCTTGACGTTCGTATTGAAGATTCTGACTTTGATGTTGGTTGAAAGTTGTTTCGAGTTCCATATGTTCTTTAATTGAAGGAATGCTGTCCTTGCTTTGCCAATCCTCGCCTGT